>JAINUG010000194.1:93486-693486 GCA_029706075.1 Aldrovandia affinis | reverse complement strand
GCCCCCACTTCAAAAAGATCTGCAATGCTGCAGGCACGGATCGCCCTCCTGGAAGCCCCGCGTCTTCCTGTTGAACACGTTACATTTGATCTGTAAAGTTCTTTGATGCTCGGGGGCCCTCTACAACAGCATGATGGGTGGATGCACAAAATTGGCTTAAGCTACACAGAGATGTTGCTCCCCATGCATTCACTTGTTAAAATGTTTGACCATGTGCAATTTTTGATGGACATGATGCACAGTCTAATGCATGCTGTCTGATATTGACGAACACTTCCTGTTAGTCAGCAAAGCAACTAGAAAGATAGACCTTGGTAAATGAATTGTTAAAGTGAAGAAGTGTCCTCTGATGAACAACATAAACATATGACAACAAAATACACAGGAGGGCTGCATTCTCAAGGAAGCTGGTCAACGGGGAAATTAACATCAGTGGGTTCAGGGACCACTTTTCTGAATGGAGTCACACAACAACGTGGGTGTTTTAACATTCGAGTCAATGTTGGTCAAATCCAACCACAGTCAAATCGAGATGCCAGTATTAACGGTATGTGAAAAATTCAATTAAATGCAAGTTAAATGTAAATTCCCTTCAATTGCACATTCAGCTCCAGGGTCCACCATTCAATTAAATATTGTGTATACCTGTTGTTTAAGGAAATGCAACAGATGCTCCCAAATAGGCTCAGTCCAAAGCTGGCATTGGAGCCATTGTTTTATGTTGTTTTTGAGGTTGTTGCCATTGTTTTAGTAATTTAGTCATTTTTGCATTGTTTGTGTGTGGACACAAAGCCAGGTCAGGTTAAAATTACATGTCCTAGACTGCCTTTCTGTTGGCCTCATCAGTAAAGGGTAAACCTGAAATAGCTCAGCTTGTTGTAGGATGGGGGTCTAATTTCCTTCCATGCTGGAGGTGGGTGGTTAAGCCAAGCTGAGAGGTCCGATTGCCAGGACGGGCCAGCCCATGTGGTGCACCGTGGTGCCAGATGAATTGGGGGGGATTCCTCTGGGGTAGTGGGGCTCTTAGTTGAGCATCAGCCCTAAAAATAGGAGCCTGGGAGATTCAAGAGGGATTTCCCTACAGCAGTGAGGGCTGAATCCTCATCATAGCAACGCATCCGTACCTGATGCCTTATAGACATGGTCCATCTTCATCTGAATTGTGCTGGACCTAAGTCTTATAATGCCATGCTCTCACTGATACCATTCTCACTGATCACCTTCTGTTTTGCCTGCAAACCTGGTTTCTGTTAAATACAGTGCTGTGGAACTGTTACATTGGGCGTTGTTTATTTATGTTATTTAAAGGTAATCATTGGCTTGAAAAGTAAATTGAGTCTCTAATTTTCTAGAGCTCTATAGCTCTATACTCTATAGCTACTGTTTTGGTATTTCTAAAAACCTCAGTGTTAAAATATAGAGAAATATATACGTTTACAAATGGCAAGATACTAAGTTTCTTGGCATTTCAAATTCTCAGACCTTTTCATTTTTAAAGACAACGATACCTGTATGTCACGCTCAATATGATAATCTCTTTGTTAGACAACAGAAGTCCATATACAGAATTCGGGCAGCAGTATTCTTTGTTGCAAAACCACAGACTGCCAGGAGGCAGAATAGCCCAGAAGGGCTTTAAGATGGCAGTAAAAAAACCTAGAAAAACACAGAGAGGTCTTTTCAACTCCTGCCCTCCGACCAAAACTTTCACAGAACACAGTTCCAAAACCAACCAGTGACCAGAACTCCCAAGGGTCTAGTCATAGTGGACTCTTTACACACAGAGCCTTTGTTGCTTGGGATCTAAAAGAGTTTGTGGCTCCTGCTGGCAAGAACCCAATAGACTACTATTATGCTGGGCCCTCCTGGAGCAGGAACTCCACGCATTGCAAACACCGACCACAACATGCTATCAGACCTGAAGCGGAAGAAAGGTTGCCTGCCATTACACAGTACTGGAAAAAGGACCCTCTCTCATTGGCCGAGGCAAAAGAAAAATGTTCACTTGCACACTGACACACAATTACAGAAGCATATCCAATAGTGGTGCCTTTGTATTTCTGGTCTTGGTGTTTTTCTGTTCTGACCAGAAAAACCTGGCACTTTTTTTTTACTTGCTACTATAGTTCTAAAGGTCTGCGGGATCACACCAATGGGACCAACGCTCCTGGTCTACATGTTATGATGAGACTTTGATAATATGCCTCTGAAAACCAGTCACTTCCTGGTGAGAATATGAAACCACAGAACATCGCCTGCTTTGTTAGAAATAATAAGAAAAAAATCTATTTGGACCAATACAAAGGCAGCTAGAGCATAGAAACCAAGGTGTGTACACCTGGCTGAGAACAGTTTTGTGCTGGAGATGACCCTCAAATCTCCAGACCTCTGTTAAAAGCATTCTTTCCATCTTCTTTTGCTGCAGTGTAGGGCTCCAAGGTGAATGTAAATTACAGGTTAAAAGCCGGGAGGCACCAGGCATTTAAAGTGCGATCTTACCAACCCTCCCCCCTCATGTCGAGATGGAGAGATAAGCCCAGACAATGTAGCTCTTTGACTTTGAGGGGCTGGCTTGTTTGACAAAGTGAGTGCAGTTACTGGGAGATCAGCACTTTATTGGTCGTGTAGAGTCTTGGTCCTGTAAAGCGCGATAATTTATCTTTATTGGGCTTGAACAGGAAATCCAGTTTAAACTGCAACTGTCCCGTTTCTGTTCACAGAACCGATGTAAAAAACTAAAACAGTGCTCCTTAATGGGATTGTCTTGATGAAATATTGTGCACAATAAAGTCACAGGCATGAGGGCACAAAGTGGCAGATTTTATATTCACAATTTTGAGTACAAGTTAATGCATGATGACACTGATCGAAGTGCTTTTACTAAACAGGTAGTTGGCAGCTAGAAGGGTACTTTGCCATTTGGAGCTTTGCCATTTTCCATTCTGTGTCTTCTTGATTCCAGCTAATAACTTGGCATCTTTTCCAACCAGGGATCATGTGTCTTTGGAATACTCACAGACTTTCATCTGTGTCTTATGTATTGAGTGCATTGAAACATCAGATTAAAGGGGAATATACTGGATGTCTGTGAAGTTATATTTTATGATTTAAAAAGAAAAAGAACCATATGTCATGCAGGAGGGTGGGGATCACAGGGACATCAACCAAATATCCGTGGGAGGGAAAGGCATGTCGGCAGAAACGACTAAAGCATACAGGCACTGACTTGATGAGATGATAATAACTTTAAGTCACTGATACTGATGGGAATCATCTCCGCTCGGCTTGTGAGCACATTGCATGGGATGGAGGTAAAGACAGAAACTTTTTTTATTGACTGAAAATGTGTATGTGCGTGTATGTGTATGACAAAAGTGCAATGCCACTAAGATTTGTTGTGGGGTACTTAATGTGGGACACTTAATGCGTTCGTTGCTAAGAGAAAACAGACATCCTTAAAAAAAGATTGAAAAAAGGGGAGGTGGAGGCAGTACCAATACTGCTCCAGCCCCGAGAGAGAGCTGACCGGCCCAGCTGTGGGTAGTGTAAGTGTCCGTCAGGCTGTTGCTTGGAACAGTTTGTGCTGTGTGCCACTTTTCCCTTCTCTAACTGCCCTCCCCCACGCCCCAGCAGCTGCAGTTTGCCAAAACCACAGCAGACGAACGACCCTGGGCCCATCGCTCAAACACCAGACAGATCTCAAGGGACCCCCTCTTTCAAAAGGTTTTTTTTTCTGGCGCTGGTCCACTGGCAGGTATAACTCATGAGGATCAAAGAAGGAAAAATGCTCACCTCTCTTCTTAAAGAGGGTGCTGACGAATGACAATCTCAGCCATTTAGGCTTTTTTCAGCCATTGAATCTCCATAGGCTTTGCTTTTATGCAAACACTATCCCTGGCAGTTGCCAATGCCTTCTGTATCCACCGCCACTGAAATGCTTTTCTGTGCAATAGAACAAGCCAACAGGGTTATCTGATTCGAATAAACATTTGACCATATTGTGTTTCAACACCCGTTTCAGGCTCTTTGCCATTGTAGCCGATACCTTCCCTAGTATGCCGTTAGTTATTATAGGCTTTGATCTTTCTGTCTTATGGTTACACATTTCGCCTTCCTTAAATTTAAATATAACAATATAATACTCAAAGAAACAATAATTCCCACTATTAGTTCACAGGATTGAGAATTCTATATGAGTATTAGCTTTTTACCATCTATTCCTGAAGGATTAGTGCAGGATCATATCAAAAGGATCAATGGTTTCAGACGACTGTTTATTGACTCATTAAAGAAATATGGCTTTTACACTATTTAATACATTTTTTATCTGTTTGAATAATAACTGCTTCATAAAATAAATAAATTCCTAGATAAGCCATGCCAAATTAACTTAGCATGTTAAATACATCAAAGATAAAATATCTAAATAAAATACATTACTCACTTTTTGTGGTGACATTTTCATAAATATTCTCACCTGTCGTGCCCTATAAAAAAGTAGGGGTGGCTTGCTCATAAAGGTGGCATATCCTGGCATAAAACCATATTCCATATCTCAGTAGTACATGGCAAGGTCATTTATTACATGTATGGCATCAGTACAATGTTAAAAGATCTACTGTCCACCACTCAGATCAAAAGGGACTATCCCTTTAGACTATCCCTAAAAACACTTTATAGATGACTGGCCAGGTGACATATGTAAAAATCAAATTTCATTTGGAGCTGTGTCACCTTTGCCATTTAATATGAGAACATAGTTAAAGGAGAAATGTGATGGCACCGATAGTAAACTGTAACACTCTTTCTCCAATATTCTCTGGTGAACTTGAGGCGATCCTGATTCCCGAGAACAAACAAAGTACCTGGTGGCATGTCATGTCCGCTACTTGGAATCAGAATGTCATATTGCCAGATGGAAGTGTTGGTTTCTGGCTTTCAGTGAGAGAAGTGTGGAGACCTGACTGATCCTGGCTATAGCCACTTGTCTTAATCCCGCCATTGCTGCTTATTTACCACCACTTTTGGCATTTACTCTGTACAGCCTCAATTCATTCGCTCCCTGTAAAGACCATTACTCTTTTCAATCATGCTTTTTTTTGGTTTACTTTATAAATGGTTTCCAATAAAAGTTACAATGTTTACTTTTGTTTTGGACTTTTCTTCTGTACATGTATGTACAGAAAGTATTCCTATTAGGGATGTTAATGTAAATGTACTGTAGTTCCAGGGTAAAGGTATTGGACTTAGTTGCACCTTCAAATTTGACCAAATTATCCAATCTGAAAGATGATGGCCTGCCTTTCAAAATGTATTACATTTTTGTTAAACTAACATCAACTTAAATAGTAATTTCTGTAGGTTTTGGGAATGGGCAAGGTACCTACTGAGATGCCAATATCATTAATCATACAAAATCATACTGAAGGGAATGCAGCCTGAATGAATTCTGGCCAAAATATGTCTGCACTGGATCCCTAGCCAGAATGTCCATTATGCATGTAACATTGGTGCAGGCATGGTCTACTGGTGATGTGCAGGGTACTTGCCACCACCCTTTCCTTTCCTCAAAAGTAAGATTTTCTCTACCTTGTGGTAGAAGCTTTGTCATTGCCACCTATGGGAATCTTTTTTTCCTTTCTTAGATATGGGAAATATGGGAGGAGGTGCCTAGAGTCAGTTTACACAATGTAATCTTGGTGCCCTTTGAACTCAGAGCTCAATGTTTGCAGTACTGTGCATCAACTGTCCCAGGGTACTTCAGTGACAGTTATTACAAAATCGATTAAAGCTTATGCTTTGCATACCGGAGGCATCTGGTAACATGAAATACTATACAGCACTCTTTAGCTGGTTGAAATCTCAAATGTGCTCCCTCTGATCCTTCAGTTAAAGGTGTAGCATGTGAGTCATAATGTGAACTTTTCACCAAGCACTCGTTACTGGAAACAAGAGTTATCCTTTGTTCACTACACCTACTACAAACATGTCTCAGTTACAATCAATCAACACAAATTCCCAAGTACAACAACTCTGTATGACAAAAATAAAACTGAATCAGTAACACAATTAATGAAAACATGTACCCATAGTTCATTAAAACATACCTTGCAATCATATTATCGTGCATAACTAAAGACAGATGTGTATTTACTATTTGTCTAAATTTAGCTGAACTCACTAGGCTAAAAACGCATGAGAATGCAAGAAAGAGGTGATGCGCTCCATTCCAATGTGCTGAACGCTGGTAAGGTCAGGAAACGCCAATCTGTCCTGGGTTTCCCTGGTTGAGACTGATTAACGGAGGGGAAGTAAATGAGCTGAACGTCAGCAGGAGTACATTGGAATGATTTTTAACAGCATTTCTCCACCACAGCTACAACAGGCGTTTGACATGGACAATCAGAGCCAGAGTGTATGGAAACCACTGCTGCCAACTGGTATTGAGGGGAGGGAAATGGGGTGACAGCAGGGCCGTATAGATCTGTTTAAAAAGCCCCCCTTCCCCTCCCCCTCCCCACAGGGCCTCAATGGATCTATATATGTCATGTGAATTTCTGTCATTCAGATAACGATAACACACCCTTGAAACACAAAGCCTCTGGTGAAACACATCACTTTCTGAGGAGCACAGTTTCAAGTGGCTGAATACGTTTTATACATCTTTTGCCTCAATATCGCATGAACAGTTTTTGCGCTGCCACTTCCTGATTAGAGAGATTTAGGGACATACAGGCATATGTACAACATCATTTTAATTTCCAAATTGACATAATGTCCAGGGTAAAAAGGTTTCTCACCAACTCTACTACCCTAATTCTAATCTAAGACCTTGGTGTGAAATGTTTTGTGTTAAGATAAATTTGTCCAATGGGTGTGTGCTTTTAGATACTCAGTGTTCAAAGCATGTTGAAACCACAGCTTCAAATATGAGCTGACACCCTCACAATGAATGACTGTGACCTGGAACTCAGAGTGCAACTAGAATAAATGATATGGCTGTGTCCTGTATGGTGAGGAGGCACAAAGGCTGGTCTCCTCTTCAACACGGTTAATTGCTTGATTTCTCAGGGGCTCTCAGCACTCACAACCATTATTAGCTCTGCTTTTTAATTACTCTACTACACCTGTTGCTTTTATTACGGCCATCTATCAAAGTTCAGAGCTCTTTTTTTATTCACAGGGCATAAGAAATACGACAATTCCAGAAATAAGACTCCACCCTTATTTATAGCAAAGTCACACTACCATTATCACTGCCTCTCATGACATACATACTGTCCATCTTTGCAACACTGAAAAAACATGGCCTCCACCAGAGAGAATAAGATGAGAATACAATAAATTCACAAGAATAAATAACAAGAAAATTTGCGCAATTTGCACAAAGTGGCCCAATTTCTAGTCTTGCCACTTTAAAGATGTATCGCCACCCTTAAAGTGATAATTCACCCAATATAACACTTTTTTTCATAATACAATGTACTATGCATCCAAAGAAGGGTTTCTAGCAAATTCATTCTCTACATGAACAGTGAATCCACCAACGGCTAGCATAGTTAGCTTCGACGTCCAAAAAACAATGGGAGCCTATGTACCCACAATTAGCTTGCTCAAAATTTCATGACAAAATCACCAGTAACAACATTGAACATTGATGCTGAACATGTTGTATAACATTTGTCATTGATGTTGAACATGTTGTATAGACATCTTAGCTGATATTTAGCTGATAACTTACTGATAGAAGCACATAGTTTCAAAAAGTTCACAAGAATATCAAGAGTTGTGATATTGTGACCAAAGTTGAAAGCAGTACCTGCAGGTACATAGACTCCCATTGTTTGTGGACATCAATGCTAACAATGCTAGCCATTGGTAGTATTGGCTATCTAGTAAAGGTTTATTTGGAACCAAATTCCCATTTGTTCATCATCGGTCAGTTTCACTCCAGTTCACATCTTATATGAACAGTCTAAAACTGTTAAAAAATGCTTCAAATCTTTCTCTGCATTTAAAAAAAATTAACTCTGTACAGCTCATAATGGACAACAAGTGAAATTGGTGAACTGGCTACACAGGGATGTCCCTCTCTATTACTCTATTGTATTTTTCATAGGACTGCAGGCACTGGACTGAAGGGTCTCACCTGAGTCCTGGGCCACAGGGGGTAATGAAGACGTCTGTGACAGCTGAGTTGGGGGAGCTGCTGGGTGGCTGCCATGCTAACGAGCGCTGCTAAAAGCCCTGTGTTATGGGCCTATTAGCTACTAATGATGGTTGTGACAGCTGAGTCCAAGATACAGGCTCACAGAACAGCCTGCTGCTCCCCTGGTACTCCCACCCCCACCCCCTCCACTCACACACACCCAGCTGTAAAAGTCCTTTATTACCGAGAAAGGGTAGCTCCTACTATCAGCCAACCCTGGAGGTAAAAGGGTCAAGGGCTCTCATTTTTCATCCAAACCAATTATCCCCTCTTCCCTCCTTCCATGCCTGCTCTCTCAATCCCAGCCCTATTCACATACAAACTTGCAGGAATTCCTCCAGTAGCCCTGACACAGACCCTCGCCTTGATTTCGGCAGCTTAACAGACAAAGCTATTGTTTCTATAAATAGGAGGGGGGAAAAAAGAGAAAATTCCCCCCAATTAGCATTCCACTACATCGCTTTATCTCGTTATTCCCCCAAAACGGTGTTATCATTCTTTGCCTTTTTTTTTACAAGTGTGGTTGCAGTGTTTATTATTTGGAGAGCCCTGGAGTGGAGTGTGGTTACAGAAGGGCCGGCCTTCCTGTGTGCGAGGCATGCTAAACATCCACTGGCCTTTTCTCTGGACGCATAAAGAAGTGATTGTTGCTCAAACGATACCATGGTGTACGAGAGGGAGCGATCAGTGGAATAAGCACAAGCGTGGGTGTTTACCTTGAAAGAGACTTCAGTTCACCCATGAACCCTGCATTCCTCCATTAAAATGGTTGTGATGTGCTATAAGTGGAGAGGTCTGCGTGAGTGGAGTGGTGATAGCGGCGCCCACTCAAATCCAAAGGAGAGTGGGGGCGCTCTGGACAAAAAAGGACACAATAGCATGGAATCCGGATGGTAAACACCATGAAAGGAGTCAAAAATAATTGGGGTTCATTTTTGCAACAGGAATCCAAACTGATAAGCACGTGTGTAATATTTTAAAACCATAAGATTAGCTGTTTCCCAGTTCTATGATAATAAGGTTTCCATGGAGCATCATGATACTCATAGACAAACACATACACATGTAATGGATACCAAAAGAGGTATGAATCAGACCCCCTTCTTGAGTGACTGCTGATTCACAGGGATGCATGTTGGGGGTGGGGGTTGAGGAGATGGGCACTGGAATATTGAGAACCTTATTACCCTGACTCAGATCCTGTGAAACCACACTGCTGATGGTATACACATGTGCAGCTTGTTCCGGTGAGACAGAAACATGGACGCTTTCTCTCCATTAGACCTCCACAATGTGCCAACTCCTGAGTCGGAGTTCCTGCAGACCACAAAGCACATTTTCCATGGTAAGGTGTGACCCAAGATTTTTCTACTTAGGTGTGGAGGCACAGTTTCCAACCATGGATAACGACTCATTCAGCCCCGGGGGGCAATTTTCTAACTAAAATTGAGGTGCAGTTTATTTAATTTATTTTGTGCCCAGTGTTGCAATAAACATTTCCTTCTTCTATGATGCTTGAAGGAGCAGTACTGCTGGATCCCAATGTGCCCCAAGAACGAGTCACCCACTGTTAGACCCCCTGGATCCCGACACGGCCCCACTGGAACCTGACCACAGTTTGGCCATGGGCCTGGCTGCGTGGGGACTGCGTGGGCACTGCTGCTGATTAATGATGCATTAGGAAGCAATGCACTGTTGAACCAGAGCCTCTGGTCTGAAAAAAAAAAAAAAAACCAGTGGCTGCACTGTTGAACCAGAGTGCTTGGTCTGGAGGAGAAACGAGCACCTACAATGATCACGTCTCTAATCCCAGTGGCGCAATTAAAGGGCCGCCAGGGTCAAATTCCAAATCCAAGCCCCTATTGTCCTCTGTGGGGAATTCTAAGGAACAACAGCATGGCAAAAAACTCAAGTTTTTGAGTTTTTTGGCCCAGGATCAAGCTGAGGTCGCCAAGCAGAGAGCCAATGGACCAACATGAACCTCTCCATAATGGTCCATTGTGTTTGACTGTGGAGGAGGGTGGAAGGTGATGGATTTGTCATGATGTGCATCTGGTTTTTGAGAACAGTAAAGACTAAGCACTGAAGAGCCAGTGGTTTGTATTCATCATCAGATGGTGCCGATGCTTCACACAGAAGCTATTGAAAAATCCAACAAACCCAAACTCGGCAATACAAGTCTTTAGGCCCAACAAAAGGAAAAAACGAAAATATAAAAACACAGGTGGTAATATTAAACAGTGAACCCCTTGCCATGTTCTCCCTCCAAAGTCAATTATTGTGGAAGAGATTGAATAAATGTTCCGGGGTTTCTGTTTGCCAATCTCCAGATGTACAAAAACAAACTCTACAATCAAAGCACTTCTGGTTGTCATTGCATCCCTTTTGAGTTAAATGAAAACAAATAAATCAAAGCCACACCAAAAGGTATTCATTTAATAGTGCTACACTAAATTATTGGAGTGCTGCAATTTTGACTCTTAATTACTTAATTAGTCAAATGATTTACTCAGTTTGCCTTTTTTCTTTTTCCTTTGCATTTTTGCAATGATACATCATAGTTGAAGATTGTGCTAAATTCTCAAGAGATATTTTTCTGCGACTAAATCAAAACAATTTCCATTTCCATTCCTTGGCATGTAAGTATGTTTACAACAAAGGAACTAATTTGACCGATTAAGTCTTTGGGAATTGGTTGGAATACAGACTAGAAATGTAGTCCTTCAGGAATTGAGTTTTGACACTGCTCCCACTCACTGCCAGAATGAGGAGAATAAAGATTTGTACATCTTCAGCTCTGGGTTATGAGAATGTCAACAATCCACCCTGCTAGATATTTCAGCCAAAACCTTGCCCAAAATGATTCTCACAGGTACAACGAACTGCCTGGATCAAAGCAATTGCAACGGACTGTTAGAACATGACTGCCAAGGATATTATATCTCTGCATGCACCACCCTGTCCCCTGAAGGACCTTCCTCAGACACCTCTGGGAATGACTATAACAAATAGCATATAGAGTTTATGCTCAAGGGTATGGATCAGTCTGCCTGTGCAGGCTCTCCCTGCCGAGCCACGCCAGCCCAGGGCAAAGCATGCTGGGAGGAGACGAGGCTGGCGTCTGTATCTGGTATGATGTTTGTCAAGTTGAACATTACCCTTCTTTGTAAGAAAGGATGAATACAGCATATTGTCTGTCTAAGAATCCCATTCAGCAGAGACAAGGCTGGACTGGAGGGGGTTGGTGGGGGTTAGGGGTCATATCTTAATCGCACACAATGCTGAAACAGCCCAGATAAAAAATGACACTCATGCTGTACTTGCACTACAAGTGATCATAATATAACTGGTCTGCGATTAAAATTCTGCGGTGCTGTTTGGCTTCATTAAAGAACGTAACATGTAGCTAGCCATATACCACAGAACACGTAAATGAGCTCTTTGGTGCAAATGACCTTAGTGTGGACGCTTTGTGGAGTAAGTGGTCAGATTTAAATGCTTTTACAGATGCATTAAGAATTCGTTATGCGACAAAATACGTTTGTGTATTTTGTGTTATCCATTTCAAAACGTGTTTCAGGACATACACTAAAAGGAAGAAAATTATCAAGTGGAATGACCCCTGGTCAGACCCATTACTCTGGGTGGGGTTTCTGGGTGGAATACTTGTATTTATCTCATGGCAACTTTCTGTTCAAGCTCTTACTAATCACTGCATTGCTTCAATTGAGTATCATGGTGTTACTTTTAAAAATCCTAAAATCATTATCCTTTGCTGCCCTCCAGGGCCTCTAGGAAGGTTTCCTGTCAAGCTGACCTCCTCCTCACCTATTTCCCATCGTATGACACCACTCAATCTGCATGATGATTTCAAGTTCCAACTGCACAATCCCCAGTATGCAAGCCTTTTGCCACTATTTTCTCCATCCTGCACAGCTCGTGAGGCTCCATATCCCACCAAACACATGAAGACCAAGATTTGTCTCCATGCCATACAGCAACACAACCAGACAGAATGTCTTCATTGTTCAGTTGACCATCTTGGTAGAGGTATAGCATTGCCTGGGTCAGGGATTTTAGGGAATGTGGCCCTGTCTACAGTAAATGCCAATCAACAGGGCCCATATATTTTAATGGTGGCATGTGTACTGCAATTTGCAGTTTAACTTGCAGCCATAAAGAGTTTCTGACTTCATTTGGTCTTAACTTGCTACCCCATATCCAGTCCCAGGCCAGCAGCAGACACACAGGGCAGATTCCACCCCGCTGTCTGATAAGGACTGCTGAACAAACATTGGACAAACCTAACAAAGCCAAACAAGGACAGGATTATCAGACATTGAATTCCATCTTGTGTGCATAAGTATATGTTATAACACTATTGGAATGCAAATTAAAAATTTCACTCGATAAGAGTTTTCCAAAGAAAAAATTAAGTTACATGCCATTTTACATACAATCAACAATCTTAGAGGATACGTCATTTAATATTGTACAAAAAACAAATTATATTGAAAACTGGTATTTCTACACAGGCATTGTTCCTGAGTTAATTAAGCAAATAACATCCCAGCATGTTCAGTGTCATGTACAAAATTTCTAGGCAGGACTGGTTGCCTATAATTATTGCTAGCATGGTTCGAATATGTGACTTCGAAAGAGGGGTGATTGTTGGGACACATTTAGCAGAAGCTTCAGTGATGAAGATAGCTCAACTTGCTGATATTTCATGAAGAACAGAAAATAATTAAAGAGTTTAATTGGCTTCCACATTCGGGAGAAAAATGGGGTAAAATCAGAAACAGAATTTATTTTAAAAAATAAATAATTGTCCGGGGGAGTTTACATATTGTCATATGGCCATATCATATTGGTGTTTCTACATTTTTGGCCAATACCTGTACATACATGTACTTTGGTACGAGCTGTGATTGATATGGAGGTTAAAAAATGCCTGGAATACAAACAACTGTTAAACATCCACCATGATGTTGAATCGATGCCATATTGGGCATATTGACAATTGCCCTAGCCCGCTATAAACCTGCTATGTTACGTCAGTTTTCAGTATACCGTATGGATTTTATAGCTTAGTCATTTTGCCAATGTGGTGGAGAGAAGTTTTGGTGAATAAAGAAAGTTTGCACTATATATTGTGGCAGCCCAAAGGGTTGCACCAGAAAATGGCTGCCTGGCCTCCAACACATGGCAGCCATTTTCACTACATTTCCCAGCAGACCACAGAAACACCTGAACGAAGTCAGGCAATGGGAGCTAACGACCAGCTGAAGGCCATTGCAAGGCCTATTTAAAGGTCTCGCTCCCAGAACCTATCGAGAGGAGTAGGAACGTGAGTTGGAAGGAGTTACTGTGTTTGTTTAAAGAGAGAATACCTGTGAAGTCGTTTGACCAGCCAGGATTTGGAGAGAGTGTTTGTTGGAGTGTTTGTTTTGTGTGTCTTTGGGATTGGATTGTTTTGGCTTTGGACTACGGACTGGATTGCGGACTACGAACTGGATTTTGGACAACGGAACGGACTTTGACAACGAGAAAGGATTTGTGGACTTTGTTTGTATTCCCCCGAATACCCCGCCCTTTGTTTTGTGTAAACGTTCGTCATAGTTAGTATAATAAATTATCATTTTGTTTTCAAATACTGCCTCCTCCTTGTTGTTAAACTTGCCTACGCCCTCTGCAAGGTCCGTGCGTGTCGCCCAACCCCTGGGGACACCACATATGGTGGAGGATGCGGGCAGAGGGCATCACTTACAGGCAAGAGGAGGTAGTGCAGCAGGATTTAATTTTTGAATTTTTTAAAGGAAAAAGCACGCTCATGGAAGGTGACTGGACAGGAGGCCCAGCCATGGACGCCTGGAACAAGGAACAGGCCCAATTGGCACAAAGTGGTGCCCCGTGGTGCATATGCTGTATGGAGTATGGCCACCAACCCAGTGAGTGTTCCATGAGGGAAGAAGTGGGCTGGAAAGACCCAAAGGAGAGACCAGAACCAAAACAAGTCGGAGAGAAAAATGGCCACCCCTGCTCTGTGGTGCCCCCTAGGAAAAAAAGTCAAAAGATCCCAGGTAGGCCGCAAAAGCAGCATAAAAGTGTCGCAGACAAGTGTGCTGTTTTAGAGTCAGAGCTAGGAGAGGCAAAATATATAATCAAGGGCAAACAGGAAGAGGTCCACAAATTGGAGCAATGCTGTCGGGACCAGAGGGAAGACCTGGTGAAGAACCAGAGACGGGCGGCCATGGTGGAGGACCAATGGCGAGTCACCCTCCGGGAGGTCCAGCAACTGAAAGGTGTCCAGACTGAGCTGTACCAGACGAAAGCTGAGTTGGGGACCTCGGAGGAGCGCCATCTGGTGGCCGTGGGGAGATTGCTGCAGGAGCACACTGACTCGCTGAGAGTGCTGGGAATCATGGCTGGGGAGCTGGAGAAGGACAAAGCATCCCTGGGCGATGAAGTGAGGCAGGTCGAGGCCCACAACCTGGCGCTCGAAGAGCGGGTGAGTAACCTAACCCAGATGCTTGAGAATGAGCAGCGACAGTGTCTGGACATGCAGGAGTCCCAGGACCAGGCCACAGATGAGTATTCCAGGGCCTTGGGGGATGCACAGACCAGGCTCGCCCAGAAGGAGGCAGAGCTAAGGAAAGCAGCGGATAACCATGCGTCCGAGGTGGAGCAACTCCGGTGCCGAGTGGAGCAGGAGAGCAGGGATACGCACCAGGTCGAGGCCAACGCCCTGCGGGAGCAGCTGGCCGAGCTGGAGAAGAGCGTGGAGCAGGAAAAGGCCCAGAACCAGGAGCTACAGGCGGTCCAGGAGAAGGCCTTGAGGGGGGAATCCGAGAAGCACGGCCAACAGCTCAAGGAGCTCCGTGACAAGCTGGAGAAGACTGAGCAGGAGCTCAGCGGCTCTCGCGACAAGAGCAAGGAGCTGGAGCAGCTGGCGGCGGAGCTGCAGCCTTACAAAGAGCAAGGCCAGTCTCTCACTACTGAGCTAGCCTCCTCCAAGCAGGTGGCTGAACAGTTAAGGGCAGATTTAGCGGATCTGAAGCTAGTATCATTGAACACCTCCAAAGAAGTCGAGGAGCTCAAAGGTCAGAGAGAGGCCCTTCAAATGCAGCTCTCAGCCTCTGCCTCCGAGCTGTCCACCCTGAAGAGAGGTCACAAAGACCTCTCGTCGAAAAACGAGAACCTGCAGGTTCTGAAGGAGCAGCTTGTGAAGGAGAAAGAAGAGCAGTGCTCCAGGAACCGGCAGTTGGAGCAAGAGATGGCCGCATTGTCCACAGAAAAGGCTGAGCTCTCTCGGGCTGTGGAAGACCTTTTGGCCAGTGTGGAAAAGCTGGAGACTGAAAACAAGGACCTCAAGAACACCAGAGTGGATCTACAAGACCGATTGGAAGGGGTGAGTGCGGAACTGAAGTGTGTAAAACGTGTCCCTGTTGTGAAAGACTCTAGCATGCAGGTGGAGAACGCACAGCCAGGTGAGCTGGCAAGAGATGATGACCAGACATTGGAGTGGGGACAATGGTCCTCAGTCCCACTCAGCCTGCTGGACCTTCAAGGGAGCCTAGAGGAGTTATGGTGGAACCATAGTGTTGAGGAAGATCTCTTGACTATGGCTGAGGAGGCCTGGTTGAAGGCCCAACCATCTCCTGATGTGGTGAGTCCGTCGCCAGCACTGAAATTGAGAAAAGTGGAGATTCAAAGCTCTCACTTGAAGGAAAATGTGGAAAAGAAATCAAAGGAGAAAGTTAACTGGCTGTTGAAGAGTGTATTTTCCCCAATTACCACACTTGATCCCCTGAAAGCAAAAGGAACAAGGAAAAAGCCAAAGAATGGACCAAGAAATGAAATGCTGCACAGGGTTCACTGGAGGAGCCTTGGAGGGCTGTTGAGGACTAACGCAAGAGCGGTAACCGTTCCATCCTTGGACCCCAGAGCCAGTACCCACCTATGGCCAGGTGGTGGCAAACGAGGTGAGCGCCTTTCGTCCTTTCCTAACGGCTTGCAGACATTTTTTCAGGCGAATGGAGATGGGATCTGGACGTTTGACCCGGGTGGAAAACTGCCTGAGTGGACCTGGAGAGGGGGACCCTCCTGGTGGCCGCTGGACATAGGCCGCTCAGCCCTCCCCGAGGTCAGAGCTGAGGAGGAGGGTGTGTGGCAGCCCAAAGGGTTGCACCAGAAAATGGCTGCCTGGCCTCCAACACATGGCAGCCATTTTCACTACATTTCCCAGCAGACCACAGAAACACCTGAACGAAGTCAGGCAATGGGAGCTAACGACCAGCTGAAGGCCATTGCAAGGCCTATTTAAAGGTCTCGCTCCCAGAACCTATCGAGAGGAGTAGGAACGTGAGTTGGAAGGAGTTACTGTGTTTGTTTAAAGAGAGAATACCTGTGAAGTCGTTTGACCAGCCAGGATTTGGAGAGAGTGTTTGTTGGAGTGTTTGTTTTGTGTGTCTTTGGGATTGGATTGTTTTGGCTTTGGACTACGGACTGGATTGCGGACTACGAACTGGATTTTGGACAACGGAACGGACTTTGACAACGAGAAAGGATTTGTGGACTTTGTTTGTATTCCCCCGAATACCCCGCCCTTTGTTTTGTGTAAACGTTCGTCATAGTTAGTATAATAAATTATCATTTTGTTTTCAAATACTGCCTCCTCCTTGTTGTTAAACTTGCCTACGCCCTCTGCAAGGTCCGTGCGTGTCGCCCAACCCCTGGGGACACCACAATATGTATATGTGATGGCCAAAAAGCATGAAGTGATTTTCTTCATGAAAATGTAGCGTTTTCTTTTCCCCCTTAATATCAGAAATGTTGTGTACTACAAATTGAAGTTACCTACAATGGTCAATACCAACAGTTTTGAATGGTAAATTCCCACATCTGTGTTCTTGAAACCTGCTGTTTTACCAGCAGTGAGTTTGTTCTGGTCATAGGATCCACCTGGTAGACACAATGATATATACGCACACACAGGCACACAACACCACAACAGACATTTGTTGACACCAATGACTGTCCAGCATTGCCAGGTGACTCGCTCTGGTGTGAGGCCATATAGGCTCCTATGCTAAATGTAGAGTCAGAGCCCCCTCAGTTAACCAAATTCACTGTCAGGAACTGAACCTTCAAATAAAGAGAAAAAAGTAGGTTTATAGCCACTATTGGTGGCTTGCTTCCATTGAAATTTGAAATGAATTAATCCGCTGATCACAGGGAATCAATAATATTTCTATGCGCAGCATACACGTGAATAGGAGTGGTATACAGTACTAAGATCAAGGCAGGAGTGGACAGGGTAGGGGTTAATCATTGCAGCCAGTCAAGCGCCTCACCACAGCGCTGTCACACCCAGAGAGGGAAGCCCTGCAGGTGGAGATCTGTAATTAAACAGTTGGGAGGATTCATTACCTGAGGGACACCACTCCAGTAGCAGGACAGCCTTTCCCACAGGAAAGCCCTGATATCTGGGTGTTAGTCCTTACTCCTCAGTTTCCCCCTGACTGATAAGATTACAAATGATGGACAAAACTAAACGTAAAGGATTGTAATCACACCCTGCAAACAGGATCACAGTGAATGAACATGAAAGCTAATTACATTATAGAGTTAAAAACTCAGGTAGATATTTCAAAAGGCCTGCTATTTTCACTGATTCTCCCAATTGAAGATTTTGTTTGAGATTCTGCCTGGCTATTGGGGGTGTGTGGGGGGCATTGAACCCTACAGCAGTACTGATCTGTATCTCTGCCATAGCTGTGGAAAACGAGATTTCCATACTGCTCATTACAGCCTGGGTTTATAAAGAAGTATCACTGTCATATATATCACTCTTAATCTGATTCACATTTATTGGAAAAACAAACCCTGAAACAGATTAACTAAGAGCACTCAGACCAGCACTTATCCTCTGCTGCTCTGAGAATCGGATGGCAGCGCGGAAGAACGGGTTCGTCTATGAGATCTTTTCAATCAAAAAATAAATAAAATAAATCCTCCCTTCCACAAAAAGGATCTTTTTTTTTTTTTGACAAACTTCAGAATTTTTACCAAGTGAAGAGCATCAAAAAGTGCTGGGAAAATGGTGCACCAAAATCTGACATTGTTAATGTTTTAAAAAACGCATAGACCACACGTAGTTGTTGACATTAATGTCAGATTTCATCAGTGACACATTAAAGAGAATTTCATCAGTGGTCTGCTTTGTGCCTTTCTCTCATTCTCTTCCAGAGCAGTATGGTGCAGGTACAGTTTCATCAGGCTGAATTCAATAAAGAAAAATCCAACACTTTTCACTGGCCTTTAATGAAAAAAATTGGTGGGATTTGGAAGGTGCTCCATGGGGTTATTTTCTTAAGAAAGGATTGATTGTTCTAGGAAGGAAGCCCAAAGAGTTGAGGATTAGCGTTGGAACCCAAAGGAAGGAAGAATTAGATATGTTCAAACCTGCACACATTTGAAACAAATTTAAAGCCGGGAGGTGTGGGATATCACAGTGTTTTGAGAGCCCAGAAAGGTTATTTCCTTCGAGCGCAGAATCAAACACGGGGGAAAAAAAATCCAAACCAGATTTTTCCACCCCCCCCATCCCCTCTACATGTGGAACCTGTCTTAATAAATATATTTTCTTTTCATCTTACCAAGATTTTGTACTGTTTTTCTTCTCTCCATGCATGCCAGGGCTGACCAGGGACAGAGGTCTTCTTTGACCCAATGAGCAGTGTTCTTATGTGGCAGTGTGGAGTAGCAATAGGGCATGGGGCTTCATAAGCAGAGGGATGCAGATATGAATCTGTGGTGCGACACTGCTGTTCTACCCTTGAGAGAGACAGTCTACTTAACCCAGCTTGCTTCCATATATATGCAGATGTACACATTTAAAATAAATGAATCTAGAAAAAACCCATCATGTAATGTGGATGAAGGCGTCCACTGAGAAAATAAATAATAGGATGTACAGCTTCAAGTTCATCAACAGTTCTCACTAAATCACACAGGGATTGCTATAATGTGGCAGTGTAACTGTGATCAACCACCTACTCCCGCAGGTACTCCCTTAGACAACTCGCCACCACTTGCTGCATAAATTATACATCACAACACATTAATCTATCTATCTGAGATGAATAGTGCATTACAAACCTACATAAATGTCAGGGCGCCATATAATAGCAAGTGATACGTTAATGTCCTCTTGAGGAGACTTAATAGTAATTGTGGCTGTAGTCAGAGAGCTTAACCTGATTGATGCTATAGTAGAGTTTCACCTTCTTTTCCAATTCAGAGTGAAAAACCCTCTGGCTAATTTGGTGTGGGTGTGGTTTTCATAGCTGGGTGACACACACAGATCCCCCCGCTTCATCACCCAGAGTGTGCTACTGAGCGAGGGAGGGGCACTGAAATGTCACGCCTGAAAGAGCATGGTGTAGGCGAGACAACGGAGTGCGGTTCTCCCCGTCCCACACGTGTCTGTGTTCATACGCTTGCTCCTTCTTTGATGTAACAGCTATTGTGTTCGCCTTGCGCTGTCATTACAACAACACGGTCCATAAACACCTCAGCATGGCGTGACTACACCTACACCGTTCAATCAGGATTTTATTTATTGCTCCGCCCCGGGACATCTTCATTGGCATTTCAATTTCTTTATCAAGTGAAGGGAACTATATTTCACCTTGACGTGATATTGAACATATGCCACAGCCTTGGCAAAAAGTCAGATGAATGCAAAATTGCTTAAATGTTTGCATAGCTGTTGCAAATTATTAGAGAGATCTATAATGAACACTTAGTAGAATGGCAGACCAAACATAAGCCTTCAATAGGCATCAACATAAGAGTCAAGAATTAATTCATATACTACCATGGTTGGGGTTAATTTCAGGAAGGCATTAGTATAATTGCAATCGTCAGTTCTAGAGACCAGAAATTTGATATTTTTTAATTGCTTGGTGACATTTTATTGCACTGAATATAAATATTTCAACATGTTACATTTACTGTATGTTAGTAATCTCATCTTATGGTGTGGTGTTTCTCCTTCATTTTACTCCTATTCATTTGCAATTGATTAAAGAGTATTTAACATTTCATTCTGTATTTGGGTACTTAACTGTGCTTACTATGGGTATACTGACCTGATCAGACTTGCAAGGAAAACATGAGAAACGTTGCGATATAAAAATGTGATCTTATCTCGTTCTCATTCTTGTTCCACCAACCCATCACGTGCAATATATACTTGTATATGTACAGCATATTGTGGTTTATATCTTACATATATATCCCACTAAATAAGGGGGCTAGAGTAATAACCAGTAATATAAGACATTTTTAATACATTAATGGGTATAATATTGAAGCTTTTAAAGGAGCTTACAGTGTAATATTTCACAATAAAGTAATATATCAACAATGGATACGATTATAATTAGCAAATATAATACATTTCAATCAGAATTTACAAAAAAACTTTTTAAATACAATCTAAATAGACAGAGTCTTCTAAACGTTTTCAAAATGTATTAAATGTTCTAATGTTTTGTTTTAGTTGACAATTTTCTGGTTTTGAAAGCATTCCTTGTGAGGAAAGCATCCTTAGTGGTTTCCAGTTGCATCGCAATTCTGGAGCTCTGGAGACCAGTATAATCAGAAGCATAACAAGATATGTAAACAAGTGGAAAAAACTAACTGGGAAAGCCTGGCGTCATCAAAGTCTGTTGATTTAAGGCGGGCAGTTCTGATGACTTAGAGTTCAGAAATGACAAACCCTTCAGCCTCCCTCTCTAAAGACAAATGGGTGGTTTGGCGGGGTATGTTTTACCCAAGATTACCAGAAGATACGACAGGCTGCAAAATTGAAAGCTACAGGACTGCTAAATGGTCTTTCATGTGAAAATAGCTATACATTTTTAAATTCCTATGAAACAAACCTTTGGCTGCATGTGAGGGAACTTTCCCAACCTTTCATGCAGTATCATGATACTAAATGTGTAATGGTTGTTACAGTAAGCTATACTTGACACATCCTGCATAGCAATGTGCAAAATAACAATAGCTAGCTAAAATACCTAATGTGATTACAGAGCACCTTCATCAGCACTTAATTCAGTCATGAGTGAACGACAATGCTGAGCCAAATTTATTTGCTGTTGAATACCATAAAAAAACATTCATGGTATATAAGTAAAGATATCTATCAATAATGTGTATATTTTCAAAATGATCTGCGGAAGCTTGTGGCAGTATAATCTTGGACGTGTGGTCTATATTTTTGTATAGCACCATTTACAAACAAGTTGACTAGAGTAGTTTTCAGGACATAGTCTGAGAACAACATGTCTCAAGTAGAGTATAGATTTGTATTACAGGGGGCAAACAAAGATCTAACTTATTTTCTTTATTTAAAGGCCGAAATAGTTTCTGCTTCCTGAACGATATGGGGAAGGTCATTCTAAAACTAGGGAGCCCTGAAAATAAAAGCTCTGCCATCGGTTTTAAGCATAGAAGTTTTGGGCCCAAGATAGCATCCTGTGATCATAGGATCCTTTTTGGGTGATACAGAGAAATAAGATCACTGAAGCAGGATGTGCCCACGTGAGTCTTGCTCAGGCTCAGTGTCTGCCTGCCGATTTGGACAACTATTTAAGATTAGTGTGTAAGATAGCTGGCTAAGTAATAACTAGCTAGCTATTGTTTATAGTTACACTTGCTAATGAGCTAATGAATAAGAGATCAATTTGAATAGTCTTAGCTAGCTTAAGCAGCCATGTATAATAAACTCTGCAATAACACTAAAGGCTTCTAGCGACTGCAACGTGACTGCAACACGACATCCTCTGCAACACGTCGCAGAGGTTGCACTGATGTTGCAAAGGATGTTGCAGAGGATGTCGTGTACCTGGCACAAAAATCTAACTTGCGACCGCAGCGCAACATGTAGATGTAGATGTTGCACAGCATTGATTGGTTGGTTAGAGAATGGAGGCAGAGCTGTCATAGTCATAGTTCATTGAGCTAGTACATAATTTTTTTACATTTGACATTTTAAGCATTTAGCAGATGCTCTTATCCAGAGCGACTTACCAGATGTGCATTAATACATGGTAAGAACAATCATAGTTCGCACAAGAGATCAGTGCAGTAATACAGCGATAGACATACCAGCTGCATACCATACCTGTATATATCTATGTTAACGTTAGCTAAGGAAAACTATCGATATCTATCTAGCTAGCAACCTGGTAGCCTATCATGGTATAAAGCTCGCTAACAGTAGCTAACGACATAGATAACTAGCATCATTTGTTTGACACAATACAAAATGAACCAGCTTCAGGAAGGATTGGCTGAAGAAGTTCGTAGGTACAGGAGTTTCCCTGCTTTCATGAAACTTTACCGACCTTGTTCAATACATTGACGCCTACTAGTGTACAGAAGTGTAAGGACACCATGTCGCATAGGTTGTGCAGAAGTATAAATTGCTGAGTGCTTGCGACATGTTGCACCACGCAAACCGCGAAGATGTTGCACAAGTTATGCAGAAGCATGTAGAGGCCTTAACATAGCTACAATATGTTTACTATCCAGCAGGTAAATATAAATTATTCACACAAATTGAGAGCTAGTGGACTATTGCACGGCTAAAATAGCATTAGCTAGTGAGGCAATACTTGTTGGAATATTTGTCAATTAATTAATACTTTTTTATTATTTTTTTGGTACTAGGTTTTGAAGTGATGATTTTTATAATGT
The DNA here is from genome assembly GCA_029706075.1 of Aldrovandia affinis. Lineage (NCBI taxonomy): Eukaryota > Metazoa > Chordata > Actinopteri > Notacanthiformes > Halosauridae > Aldrovandia > Aldrovandia affinis. Next base: position 670,502 of record JAINUG010000194.1, on the reverse strand, counting down.
GTATTTTAGCAACTGGCCACCACTGTATTAGAAAAATGTGTTAAGCTAAGGAGTACCCTCACTTGAAGGTTGACAGTCTGATGTAAGAAAAGTCCACCCAACTTCCAGGGATGTTAGCTAATAAACCAATGGTAAGTTCTGTGTGTAGGTGGGGCTCCAATTGGAGGTAGCAGTTGAAGCTAACTCAACGATTTATCTATAAAAATGCTGTAATAATGCTGTAACAAATATAACAAAAATGGCAAGAACCGATCAGATTGCAGGACACTGTTCTCACAAACTGTAACTTCCCTTTCCAGACTCTCTAGAGACAGAGTGGCTAGGGTCGAAACTATCCAAGGTGGGTCACACCTGGCTGGCTTGGTTTGAAAATAAATGACTGCTTAGTTGACTGGGTGATTGCCTAGAAATTCTTAACCCCACAAAAATCCAATTGTGGTGTGGAAGGAAAATAAAGAAGGAAAGAAAGACCCTGTCAGATTTGTTGACATGCAGGCTAAACAATATCTGTACTGCCAACCCACATCCTGAGGGCCACAGCTATATGGCTTTACAGACATAGTGAACAATGTAATGATGTTTATACTGTCTTTGTTTTCATGTTATGGAACAATATGACTTTAATAACCAAGATTTTGTTCATTGTCTGTCATGGCAGTTTCACATTTTGCTGTGTTGTTGTATGTGTGTTTAAAAACAGATGACCCATTCTTAAAAATGTGGAGTACTCCACAAGATGAGAAATGCGACTGCAATGAGAAGCAGCTCATGTAACGCCCCTTGGCCTCGCTGTGTGAAGACAGTCCATGAAAAGATCTGCTGCTGTCAGGCAATATCTTTAGAAAGCCTACAGGCTTTCAAGGGTTTGGTTTTCTGCACTTTTTTTGGAGGGGGGGGGGGTGGGGGGAGAGAGAGAAGTGTCAGTGTGACCTATGCATGTGTGGGTAACTGAAACATAGCCACGATGCATGCATGCCTGTGGGGCTTTTGAGCAGAGCCTTCTCATGAAGAGGCTGAATAGGTCACGTCCACCACAGTGGATCCCCAATCAACTGTGATTCATCTGAGTTCCCAGCTAAGCAGCAAATAGGCAAAGAAACCGCACAACCACAGGACAATGGTAATGGGGAATGTGTGACATTAAGAGTTTCAGCTTGCTTGGGAATCTCTCTGACCTGACAGTGCCTGTACTGGGTGGGACCACTACAAGGGGGGGGTTGGTTCACACATGCCTGAGTATGGGGTGAGGACAGGTCTATACATCAAAATCTGGTATTACAAAAAAAGAAAATAAATTACGCGAAACAGGGGGCTGGAATCTCCACTGCCTTTTGAAGACAGTGCTCATGGTACTGAAACTGAAACAAACTTTATGTGCAGTTTTGTTTTCTACTTTGAGCCTACAAGTCAAAGAAAATCATTAGTTTTTCTAATGCTAATTTTAACAAACAATTAACAAACAATTAATCGATTAATCTTTTCTTAACAAAAATAGCTAAATGTAGCATAGGACAGAGAATACAAAATGCAAGTTTTTTTCCTCAATCAAAGTTTTATTCAAACTTTTGAGACACGGGCCTATTTAACAGCATAAAACAATAAGAATTATGAAGAATTATTATTCTTAATGGCAATTAATTGATCATCGATTAATCATTAATATCCCTAGTCTATATCTAAAGTACAACAGCCTGGAAGAGACAAATAAGTCCTCATAAAGTCTGTCACCAATGTTCTACAGTTTCAGCATTAATTAGGTTTCAAAAGTATGAATGATAATAATGTAAAAATCTTCAGCAATTTAATGGGCCATAACTTTAATGCATTACATTACAGGCATTTAGCAGACACTCTTTTCCAGAGCGACTTACACAGTTTCACATTTCTTTACATACAATCCATTTATACAGCTGGATATTTACTAAAGCAATCCAGGGTAAGTACCAAGGGTACAACGGCAGTGCCCCACCTGGGATCGAACCTGCAACCTTTGCGTTACGAGCCTAGTCCCTTAACCATTATGCTAACATTGCCTCCCAATGTCGCCCAATTACTGTTCCTGATACTGCACTTGTAAAATGGCTGTCCTGAAAGTTTTCCTTCACTTAAATCCCAGAGGAGAATTCTGTGGTAGAGGGTCCTATTAGATGATGGACATTTTCATTTATCTCAAATTTTAAATGCTCATGAAAACTTTTATTTGTGTTTTGTCATTTGTTTGTGACTGAAACTAAAACTTGAAACTGGACCATGATCATAAAAGTGCACTAAAATGGCTATAAAAATATTTATGAAGTTACTGTATGAAGTCCTTAATGTTACCTTGTGGTGAAACTCAACCATCATAGTGATTTTAAAGAAAGAGATGGCCTGGTGCTCTCTGTGGGTATCATGTGATTACTAATTGCACCGTTCCTGAGATTAATAAGACAAGCTCATCACATACGAGGTCTGATTCTTCAGTGCACTGCAGGAAGTGCAAAAAAAAAAAAAAAAAGGAAAAACCCTCCTCTAAAAAAATGTCCCAGGCATAGTGCTGATACCCAGTTGCCAGTATTTAGAGATTAAGATGAAATGCCTGCATGCAAATGTGACGAGGTGAGGCACAAACAGCACATGGGGGTGGTGGGTATTGACAGAGTGAGCTCAGTCAATTGGGAACCCATTCATCAAACACAAGGTTTAAGACGTAGTTGTGATTTAACATGAAATGAAAGCATGACGCATGGAGGATGATGTGATACAGCATTTTGAATTGTGTGTCATAGTGCACCTCTGACCTTGATTCAGTTTATTCTCCCTCATTTAATAACACAGGTACATCTAGATTTACTGCACCGATGAGTTTATTAGTTACATCATATATATCACGTACATTTTGCTCAAAACTTCAGGTCACAAAAAAACTGTCCAGCTCTTGCTTACTTCTGAGAAGTGAACTCTTCAGAGAGACTGATTGAAAAAGAGCCTTAAAACACTATGAGACGAAACTGGCACATTTATTCTGGAAACTATATGTAGGACTGCAAGCCAGAGATGTCAAGAGGTCTCCTTCCTGATAAAGATTGTGCAGACGTCTGGCCTGCAGATTCCAATGCACACCGTGTCACACAGATGCTCTTTATGTCAAGCCATCTCACCTGATTTGTTTACCTTGTAAGAGTAGAAGGATTTTGCAGGGGTGTTTCAAGCCAGACTAGAAGGCAAACATCAGGGGGGCAGTGAGCTAGCTGGACAGAGCTTATTAATCCCCACAGGTCAGTCTCAGGACTGTAGTCATACAGCCACCAGGCTCTGGAGAGGCTGCAACTACATCTCCAGCATGTGCTCAAATATACAATAAAATTAAACAGGATGAAATATTGAAAGATTTTGCACAGCAAATTCTTTAACAATTTATCAGGAAAGGTTTACAACAGCATCCACAATGACCCCCCTAGAAAATAGTGTACATGTGCTTTAGTTCTGTGTGATGCACCTGTACACCTGACAATGTACAGGTGCATCATTCAGCTTTCTCATTTTTACAGCAATTTAAGAAAAATACAATTTTAAACTACTGGTGAATGAGTCTCTCTTCACTCTTTCATTCCTCTTAATGGTGCATATAAAATAGATATATGCACAAGATTTGACAATAATTAACAATGTTTAATGAAGAAGAGCTGAAGGTGATGTTATTAAAATGTATATGGTGCTAAAATTCCTCCAAATAGAAACACAATTATCTGTATTCACAGCCATATGCAAAGAGATACAGTAATGTACACTTATAACACACAATTTAACATCAACAGAGCCTGGCATTGCCACTTCACATGAACATAGGCAAGTAGGTATTTTGTGATTTCATTGGCGAGGACTGGGAATCAGGCAATGCTTTAGGTTGATGAATTAAATAAAGTCAACATTTAGGCTGAAAATAAAGACTGGGAATCAGGCAATGCTTTAGGTTGATGAATTAAATAAAGTCAACATTTATGCTGAAAATAAAGACTAATGGATTTAGTCTTCATGGATTTTACACCTGGTCATGCCATGCTCTTAGAGCATTAAACAGATGTAGTAATGTAATGAGCCCTGCAGTTCACAACTTATTTATATCAACATAGCTAGATAGTGATTTAACATTTAGCCTTCTAGCTAGCCAACTGTAGCTTCTCCAACTTCTAACATAGCCAGCTAGCTATAATGCTATAGTAACATAGTAGTAATAGTAATAACATACAGTAATTACTACAGTAGCATAGTTATTTATCAGATTTAATGTTGGCTTAACTACTGATAGAGATGTACGTTTGATGTCTTTGCTTCTTGTGTTTAAGTTAGTAATGTTACTCAGCATGCAGTACAGGCAAAGTTAGTTGAGTCACAAGAAAGCACATCAAAGCTGGAAAAAAGAAAAAACTATAAAAACAAGCTAGATTGCATGAAAAACTTAAATTAAGACGCAGATGGAGAAGTGGTGAACAAACAGCCCCAGCGTCCTCTCCTCTCCAGTACAATCTATGGTCTAATACTAGCAGACATAATGAGTAACCAGTTAGCTAGGTGGTGTGTAAACTACAGTAGCTACACTATATGGCTAAAAGTCAGTGGACACCTGACCATCACAGCTATATGAGCTTGTTGGACATTCCATTCTAAAACCATGGGCATTAATATGGAGTTGGACCCCCCTTTGCGGCTATGACAGCTGCCACTCTTCTGGGAAGGCTTTCCACAAGATTTTGGAGTGTGTCTGTGGGAATTTGTGTCCATTCAGCCAAAAGAGCATCTGTGAGGTCAGGCACTGATGTTGGACGAGAAGGCCTGGCTCGCAATCGGCGTTCTAATTCCTCCCAAAGGTGTTCAATGAGGTTGAGGTCAGGGCTCTGTGCAGGCCAATTGAGTTCCAACACACCAAACTGGTCTAACCATGTCTTTATGGACCTCGCTTTGTGCACAGGGGCACAGTCATGCTAGAACAGCAAAGGGCCTTCCCCAAACTGTTGCCACAAAGTTGGAAGCATATAAGAACATACAGAGTAATCTTTGGAGTGAATGCAGTATTGCATTGAAGATACATTGAAGATATTGTAGTAGAGCAAAGTAGAGCAAATTGTAGTAGAGCAAACTACAGAATGGAAAACCTTTATTGTAACATCAAGAAAGCAAAAGCATTGATGGCCTTGTGATAGTGCTATGCTGGTCTGGGCTTCATCAGGACAGCCAAAATCACTTCGTTTTTCATAGGTGGTGTGTCCATTGTATGCATCAACATATTGTCAGCATTGGAAAACACAAAAAAGAATATTATATATTATATACTCATATTATATATTCATTATACACTTAATCCTTAGATTCTATCAAAACTGCAAAGCCGTTTTAAGGGACAGAAGTTACTTGGTTGTAATTGAGTTCAGGAATAATCCAGGAAAGTTTTTTATTTCTTTTTAAAAATTGTTTAACAGCAATTTTCCTTAAAATGGCTTTGTGGTTTTGATAAAATCCAGCGGCAAGTTTTTTTGGTGCATTCAATATGACTTATGCAGGTAAATATCCAAAAAATCATCAAACCTACAATTAGACAAATAAACAAATAGATACAAAAAAGATAGAAATAAACAACAACCAGTTAAATATTAAATACAATAAAAACCAATTAAAGTTCAAATGTTAATAATCATGATATGCCCCTGATGAAACAGATGTTATTGAGTACTCAGGAGTACATGTATTTACAGTATGCCTGTATATGTGTGTGTGTGTGTGTATGGGAGTGTTTGTGTGTGCGTAACTTGCCTAAAGGAAAAAATAAACATTGCCCAGCTTGTTTCCACACATGCCGCAGACTGACTGGTTTCAATTATCGCCAGCAAACGGAACAGTCTGGGAAATCCAGGAGAAAGCCTTTCTGACTTTGAGCAAGCAAAGGGGAAAATCCAGACAGCAACAAAAACACTGGTGCGCCATCTTTCAGACGCGGCCCAGCGCTTTAATAATCACTCTCTGCTCTAGTGGTCCCCACCCCTTCCTCAAAGAACACAAATAAATAGAAAATGTAAATCAATACATAAGTCATATTTGTCAGCTCTTGGGATATTTTACATAAAGAAATAAATAAGTCTAAGTGTTTGCCTGAATTAGGCCACAGGACAAACAATTGACAGTGTTAAAACATCTGTCTGAGCGCAGTAAAACAAACTACAATACTGAAGGAAACTGTAGGAAAATTATTCTTCATGTTATTTTTTGGGGGAATCCAGGCAACGTATGGTCTGCAAATGCAAATATTCTTTTTCTCCATAAAAGTATGAATCATATCCATTCACTTGAATGATTTCTTTAATATACCTACATAATGTCTGTATGCCAAAGATTTAAAGTAATTCAAATAATATATGCCATTTAGCAGACGCTTTTATCCAAAGTGGCTTACAGTAGTGAATGTATACATTTTTCAGTATATGTGGTCCCAGTGGGTATTGAACCCACAACCTAAGCGTTGTCAACGCTGTGCTCTACCAACCCAACTGAGCCACACAGAACCACACAGAACCAATTGGCTCACTGCAATGAAAAACCATATAGCCTATGTACATATTTTGTGAATATCGAGATAAACATAATAAATCATTATTTCACACAATGACACCCTTGCTGAGAATGGAGGGGCAGATTCTGTACTTGGCTGCAGCCAATAGAAATTGTTCCACCGTAGGTAAAAAAAATTAAGTTGACAGTTAACATCTGGAAAGACAGACAATAAAACACCTTGATGAACACAGGGGAACCGTATGCCTGTATTCCCAGGCAAGAGAAGCCAGGGAAAAATCCTCCGAAAGTGGTATGTGGAAGACTAGCTAGCCTGTTACTAGACGCTACCAACTGTTGTCAGTAGTACACTTAACTTACCTCCTAAAGTTGTCAGCTACGCTAAGCGTACTAGTAATAAGGTAGTTTAAAAATGTGTAGTCTTTTAAACTAGACAACAACTACAGACTCCTACAGCTACTAACAACAGTTGCTAGCGGCTAGCCTGTTACTAACGTTAACTAGCTTTGGCACAGCTGACCTCAGTTGTCATAATATAGCCAGCTTGTGAACATGGATTGAAAACCATCATCTTGCTAATTTAGTTAAGAAAGCTGTAGCTATAACTGTCAGAAAACAATCGGTTAGACGGGCCCCTCGGTGGTGTAATGGTAAAGGCACTAGCCCGGAATGTAAACTGCCCAGTGCGGCCAGGGTTTGATTCTGGTCAGGAGTCCCGTTCGGGGGTGGCGATTGGTTGTCCACCCCAGGGGAGGGGGGTAGGATGCCAGCAGGAGCTTGCCTTGTATAAGAGTGGCTCTGTGTGCACCGGTGTTACGGTCGGTTAATTTTCCTTTGTCGCTGCGGCCGCGAGCTCATAGTGCAATGGGGGATAAGAAGCAGAAAGAGGGTACAATTGGCTACTAATTTGGGAAAATCTGAAACAAATGTAAAAGATCCAACTGATATAGATCCAACTGATAATTCACTGTTTGCTGCATTTTAAAGGGAAAACTATGTAGCAATACCTGTGCCAGAGGCTTTGGGAGAATAATGGAGGAGCACAAACAGCAGCTCCAAATTATATGCACTTCATGTAAGCTAATTCACATAAAGGGGACATTGTGTTATTTATGTAAAAGTCTGCTATTCATTTGTATCACCATACATAATGTGATATATACTCTTCTTGCACAATTTGTAACTGTAACTGAAGATATATGGTTCTTCCATATGTCATATATAAAATCAGACATAAAAAAGAACAATGGTTCAAACAAAGAACAATGGTATGTAAGAGATGTGTATGATTTGTTTATTCTTCAACTTTCAAACTCATGAAGTAGTTAATGTACTTAGAAAATAAGAAATGATTGATTATCTCAAAATTAACTGTGCAGTCATTGCAACGGAAGACCAGTTATTACATGGAAGACTGGTTATGCTGATGCAGGCAGGCTGCAGGCACTTAATTTACCAGAGCAGATACTATGGTGTGGTGGGACAGGGCTGACTATTACCCTCCCTACCTGGGCAAGTCTGTAGCCAAATGTGAATCGCCCTGCGAGACTCCCAGCCACAGACAGCATTGGCACAGTCAGGATTACATTTCAGACTGTTGGGCGCATCACTGCGTGGAGGACTAGGGTTCTTAGCTGGATGGGCCCCCTAGGAAGCAGCTTACATTAAAAAACATATAATAAGGAATGGAGGAAATAAGGGAATTCTCTAATAAGGAATAATGTTCAGTAATAACAAACATCGAATAATCCATTCAGAAGATTCGGTTAACTTCTTTGCTTTCATATTTTGTTTACAAATAGTTTTACAGATGGAGGATACCATTTTGAAGTGTCCAGAGAGTGGTACATGTCATTAAAATTTTGTTTTTGTAAATGTGATTCATTTTTCATTCCAAATGTGGCACTTTATGAATGCTAAACTGTGTTCGAATACAATATCAGTGGAGAGAATATTGTCTTCTGTCACCTAATAATTCTATTAACATTTTTAAATATGTTCAAATACCAAGATATTTTTATTTCTAATCTCAAAAAGCAGAAAAAAACCCTAAGAAGTCCCTGCTACCTGCCCAGTTTTACCGCACCTCACCTGCAAACTGGTGACATTTGAGTTTTTCAGGCTCCATCTCTTCATCCTAGTGCCTTAACCGGGGACATTCCGCTTCATTTTATGAGTTGTGAGGGGTACAGTGACCTTGAGAAAAGTCCTGCTGTTCCACTGCACACACAGTATTGGCAGCTGCAGCTGGAATCTCATGCCTCCGCCCCCCCCCCCCCCACCGAAACACACCCCTAACCCCCACACCTCCTCACTCCAGAGACATCCCTGTAAAATGGGATTAAGACCAATCTGATTGGAACGAGACCAAGTCAGCACAGCTGCTCCACTGGCTGACCACCTCCTTGATATCTCCTTCTGCAGGCTCCAGTTTCTGTTCTCTGTGTGTGTGTGTGTGAATGTGTACATGTGCATGCCTTTGTGAGTCTGCGTGAACACTCTTTAGCACTGTGAGTTTCAGAACAGAAGAAAAGGGAAGCCCTATACTTTTGTCCCGGTTGGCATTCTCTATCTGGGAATCATCCCTTCATTACATCACTCATTCCAAAATATGATCAGCAGAAAAATGTGTCAAGGGAGCAGACTATGCAAAAAACCTCCCATCATATAAAACTAATGTCCTACCTTCTAACAGTTTATTGTAAGTCTCCTCGTAACGTTGCAGTTTACAGCACATCCACACACTATAGGTGTGGTGTATGGTATAGGTATGGTATATAACAGTAAGAAGAACTGATTGCCACCTTCATTTTTGGTTATGTTTTGGGTGTTACTTGGGGGGGTCCAGGGTTAATTTCTAATCATTTCTAATCCCCATCCAGCTACATGAAACAAAAGCAAGAGCCATCACTGAAGCCCACAGGCCAAGAGAAACGCACTTGCCTGCTTGAGATCACTTTCCTGAAATAGAAAACGGCATCTCTGTCTCACATTTCACTCCAGGCTGCCACACTCGCCCGCAGGCCAGGGGGGTGGGGGGGAGAGCGGGAGGAGGGGTGAACCAGAGGAACACACTTTTACTCTGATCATTTGTCATCAGGAGAGGAAAGCAAGACAAAAAGGCAAAAACAAGACAGGCTTTTTACATTAGAGGGGAGATCTAATCACTCACATGCTCGGACCATTTATGGTGGCTGCACTGCTTCAGCGCTCTCCACAGATCACCTCCCCTTCTTTCTTTATTCTTTCCCCTGCCAGAGGTGCATGGGAAAGTTGACTGAGGAGAGATTGGCCGCTGATAAATGAACGTGTTTAATTCCCATGTTGACAACGGCTAGAGCTGCAGTCCAAGCCTGCCGCACTGGTTTAGAATAAAAACACACGATAAGATAAAAGCCACACTGGAGAGTGGAAAGGATTTGCATTTGGCTTTGCTTTTTCTCAGAAACAGACCTTTTTTTCTGAAGCAGCTGTTTTTTTATGTGGCTTGGTTCCACAATCAAATGTGTATGCTTTTGGATTCATACACACTTACGTTACTGATTACTTCAAATGTGTCATTAATTATTACAGATAATTTAATTTAATTTCCATAAAGATTCATAGCCCAAACATGAAAAAAAACGGTCATTAATATGTTGAATAGTAACACAATATTATGGTAGAGAGGTTTGCAGATGTGCAAATGTGAATTCCATGGAAATTATGGCACATTATTTACCTCTGATCATGGATACTCAAAGCCATGTAATACAATAACGAATTATTGCTGGAAGAGAAATGTTTGCAAGGTAGATGTAAAATGGCCGTTGGGATGCTTAGGGCAGATATGTGATGGAATGACACACATCATGCATGAGCATTAAGACAGGGAATGCTATAATTAATATTTGACATGACACACGGCAACCTTCCTTCCGTTTCTTTTGGAATCTCCCCCAGGGGCAATGTGTGGGCGATATTGGAACACAATACATTTTTTGCATAATTAAAGGCTCTCTGTATATTTTCTGAACCAGTTTCAGTTTGCATTTGCATTTATTTTTTTATTGTTGCATTGACATTCATGGTTGGGGGCTAACGATTATTTGGAACAGGGGCATAGGAACATGACTTGTGGATCGGGGCAGTCCTTCAAATTACAATTTATTAATCAGCGCCTGATTGTACAAGAATATTATTTTAAGGGGATTTAATTAGCTTGCTATGCATTTTTAAGGATGGAAATAGCATTCCCAATTCATAACACTTCAATACAGGTTTTACCAGAAGAAGTGAGTTAATATGCTGCACCTGTTGGTGGCTTCCACAATAACATGCTTCTTTTACAACCTGGAACATCTCAAACTGTTATATATTGGGAGTACTATTTCCAACCTTGGTTTTATCCAATGTCTTATTATGACCTATTTATGAATAATTTTGTGTACTGTAAATGCTCGATGGAAAATAACTCAAAGACATGCATAAAGAAAATCTGTCTGCCAAGCTCAATAAAACTTTTTCATCAAAGGATAATTGTTTTCATGTGCTCAAATCAAATCAGATCATTTTTAATTCATAGTTTCCTTTGCTCCATATTTTCCCAGAAACAATTATTATATTTGATACAAGATCCATCTCAAAGATACAACAATATACTTGTCTAAAACAATGGGAAATGAATCACAGCATACCGTAAGCCTGTTATTTATTTTGCTGAACACCACATGTTCTTTGAAAGAGTATAGCTATTATTAACTAAATGATCTGATCTATCTAACAAATACAAGTACACACAGGTTATTACATATGTATAGACCTGCATCAAAGGAATAAAACTTCTAGTGCTCTCGTAAGAACCATCAGGTTTTCAGAAAACTAAACTAAAAAGATAAACCCATCATCATCATCATCATCATCATTCATAGAATATTTGTATAGCAGCTAACCAGCAAAACCTGACTAGCTAGCTAAGGCAATGTATAAACATTTTCTACTTATTTTTTCCACATTTCATGACAATGACAAAGACTGCAGGTTTTATAAGATTGTTTGGCTATAAGAATATAATATTTCACAGTGCAAGATAAAAACCCCACATTAGATCAGTGATTTTGACCATCACTGGTGCCATATTATGGAATATGGGCACATACTGATTTCCATTCTCCTCCATGCATGAGACATTTGTCATTGTTTATTAAACAGTACTGTAGGTAAATCTGTTTAGAAAATGTTGGGTGAGTAAGTTAACCTGGATGGACCAGGTACAGCTGAGAGTAGCTAATGGGGTCAAGGATTGTAAGGAATCCTTCCCCATACCCTGATCTAACTCTCACATATACTATGGTCTGCACAAACACATATGCAGTCTACAGTTTACATGTGCATGTATACAGTCTACCGTGTACACAGACTCCTATACACTGTCTACAGTGTAGAAACATGAATTCACAGTCTACAATGTACACAGATTGATATGCACAGTCTACAGTATACACTGACTGATACAGTATAAATAGTCTACATACTTGTATACAGTACACACAGACTCATATGCATAGTCTACAGCGTACACGGGTCACAGGGTACATTTCAGTCGTCCCATCCCATCATACGACCGGGAATGTTTGCTAGGTCAAGTTAAGACAATATCACAGATGAATGTGTCTTAAATTTGACTTTATGCTCAGCTCAACCCTCAATGCTACAAATACCACATCTGCAAAACGTCTTTCCTTCACCATTTTTTCATTTCCTTTACTCTCTTTTTCTTGAGGTTATCCACATTCACTTTATGGTTTAAGCGTTTGGCCATGGCTGTGTGCAGTTACCCTTTTCTACATTTGAATTATTCCAAGGGACAACCTGAAAGAATGCAGTGGTATGCTTTGTGACCTATAATGCACTGTGTAATTAAATGTTAAAAAGACAATGCCTGCCCTCTGTGTCCACAACTGTGTATTCTTGACAAGTATGATTGATTAACAAGACTTCAGCTATATTGTGAATATCTCCTCTTGCTTGGATAAATGTAATGTTCTCTCATGGTGTGGATGATTAAAAGTGAGGGCATAATGAAAAGAAATGTAAAGCTGGCAGGTCTTGAAGTGATCAGAATAGTTTTTAATTTTTCCATCAGTGACAAACAAATCTTGCCAGTTTGGTGGAAACAGTCCTCGCAGTGGTGCGATCCAAGCCCAGCCAGAGGTGAATGAGGCTGGGTGACACTGACCTTGAACCCATGCTGTTAGAATGTCTTACCTTGCCAACAAGCCAGGAGCTCTCCAAGATATGAAAACCTGGAGGTGGGAAAAGTGGGCATATTTCTCACTCTAAATCCCCCTCAGGTTCTGACAACTGCCTAAAAGGTGTTGTTGTAATATTCCATAAAATCACAATGCCAGATCCAAAAGATCGGGGCACGCCACTGGTGCATTAAAGGCAATAAAACATGGAACATTGTGTTCACTTAGATTCATGTTCTCAATAACAACCCTTGCAAAAAGCTTCTTCTCACAGTTTATTTGCTGTTAAAACATGCAGTAAATGGACAGCCCCAGCTATGTTTTCCTTGATGTCAGCTTAATATTTCAAATACTTGTTCTAGTTGTTTTCAAAGAAAGCAGTACTGAGGAAAAGAGCAATACTGAAGACAGTGAGAGAGCCAGACTGGAAGTAAGACAGACACTTTGCATTAGAAATGGATATCACAATGAGCAGAAGGGAGACATAACAAACCCTACACTAAGATGTTTGATGAACACTGTTTTGGTTTTTCAATGGTACATTATACATCTAAGGAAGGAAGGGAGCTCCCCTGGAGGCAGGAATACAGAGGAGAGATGGGAGGAAGTGTTCGGAGACATGGCTAACACAGGCCTTTAATCTCAATGAAACAGTAGAGCCAAGATGGAAGCACACTTCCTTGACTGAGCCAATCTGAGATTCAGGACAATGCATGCGAACCATAACCTAATGCAAGTGATGTGATCGCACCATTTTCAGTGCAGAGTATCCATGTTAGGCATCACTCTTTATTTCTAGCGCACTATTTTATAAATGTAGATTTAATTAATCCCATGTTTATTGGGTTATTACTTATTTATCCATAATGATCTCATGTTTATTGCATTGTTACATGCATTTTTATAATCAAATGTGATTTTTTTATGTTGGGACAAAATACCTCTTTGCACATAAGTGTTTAACATTAGTGCAGGAATCTAATATAAAATAGCATTAAAGTATATTCTCATTTACTGAAATATAAATATTTAAGAAAAAGTATCCCCTGCAAATGGCCAGGGTCTCCTGTACTTATACAGACACATATTTGCCATATATATATAAATATTATGAGCAGTTATCAAGGCTGTAAACATGTGCAGTCCTGACGTGGTGCCTAGCTCTACCTGTTGTCCTTGGACAGACTGCACACTGTCCCTGCTCCAAGACCGTACCTCCAGGGTCAGCCTCACCCAGCTGTTCAAAAGTGGATGGATTAAAATGCACACATGCTGCCCTTCCACCATGACCCTGGTCACAGAGGGGGGGTGGAGAGAGGACCAGATAGAGAGAGAGGCTCCCATCCATACACCCTTTGGAAATATCAGCCTTTTTGTCATTGTTTTCCAGGCTCTTGAAACCCACGTTACTATGTTGAAACCCACGTTTAATGCATGGTAAGATGGTGATTTAGGCCACTACCTCTTAAAGGTAGGTGAGACCCAGAATTAACTCTGGCCCTGTAAAAATGGAGTTAATGTAATATCTCACAAGAGCAATAGACTTCCATCAGCTTAATCTTTGACCACTCATTCCCATCAGTATAGTCCTGCAGCTGCAAATATCTGTATGGAACTCAGGGAGTCCCAGGCCTGTTGTCCCACTCTAATTAAGACAATGCCATCCATGTCTTTCTGTTCCAAAAAATGGACAAGGTTAAGAATTCATAACTACATGGATTGTAAAAATAGAGATATCAGAGATAATTACCAATTAGCACAATTGACACCCAGTTGCGTAAGGGTTGCACGCCCATATAAGCAATGGAATCTCCACACTACTGTTTGCTCTCGGCAACTGCCGTTCTGCTGCCAGTGGATCTCTTGCCCGTTCCTTCTCTGGTCAGCTATGGGGTGATATTTGAGTTTTAAGAAATATTTTAATTGTAATATATTTCATATCTGTTACGTCTCCGTCCCGTCCTGTCCACCTCCCTTGTGTTTCCTGACAGTTTTTCCCTTGTTCCTGTCTCGGTTTTCCTTTTCTCCCTTGTGATTGTTGTTAATTGTTTTATTCTTTTCAATTATCCCGTTATCATTCCCTCGTTACCACTCATCATGTTCACCTGTTACCAATTCCGGCACACCAGCCTCCCATCAAGTTCATCAGCCCTGCAGTGTATATCTACCCCGGTTTCTCCTTCATTCCTTGTCAGATTGTTTGTTTTCCCTTCCTGGCTCCTTCCTTGTTTGTCTCTCAGCTCCAGTGGTTTTCGTCTTGCCTGTCTTGCCTGTCTTGCCTGTCTTGCCTGTCTTGCCTGTCTTGCCTGTCATCCTGCGTGCCCACGGACCAGCCAGCCCCCTCCCTTGCCTGCCAGCTTCCAAGCTTCCCTGCCTACAAGCCAGCTTCCCAGCTTCCCTACCTACAAGCCAGCTTCCCAGCGTGCCTACCTACAAGCCAGCTTCCCTACCTACTAGCCAGCTTCCCAGCGTGCCTACCTACAAGCCAGCTTCCCTGCTCACGGACAAGCCAGCTCCCCAGCTTCCATGCCTACAAGCCAGCTCCCTTGCTTCCCTGCCTACAAGCCAGCTCCCCTGCTTCCCTGCCTACAAGCCAGCTTCCCTGCTTCCCGGCCTACAAGCCAGCTTCCCTGCTTCCCTGCCTACAAGCCAGCTCCCCTGCTTCCCTGCCTACAAGCCAGATCCCCTGCTTCCCTGCCTACAAGCCAGCTTCCCTGCTTCCCTGCCTACAAGCCAGCTTCCCTGCCTACAAGCCAGCTTCCCTGCTTCCCTGCTTACAAGCCAGCTTCCTGCTTCCCTGCCTACAAGCCAGCTTCCCTGCTTCCCTGCCTACAAGCCAGCTTCCCTGCTTCCTGCCTACAAGCAAGCTTCCTGCTTCCCTGCCCTGCCTCCAAGCCAGCTTCCCTGCTTGCTTGCCTGCCAGCCAGCTTCCCGGCCTGCCCGCTTCCGTGCCTTCGTCTGCCCTTTCCCTTGTTCCCCCGCACCAGTCTTTGTATTGAATAAATACCCTCACCGAATCTCATCCCTTGTGTCTGTGTCCTGCGTTTGGGTCCAGTCCGTGTAACAATCATAACAATATCAATATTTGTTGATCACCCTTCAGGATTATAAAATGGCCAGTTTAGTGCTGCGCTAAATGGAAGACGGCTTGTGTGGGTTATCAGACAAGACGTGTCTTAAAAACAACTCTTCAATGGTAAAGCACATTGGTAAAACTGCAAACGCTTCATAATTTGCATTGTGTATACTTATTTTGTTTTCCTTTAGTTTTATAGCTCCTGCAGATGGGCGTAAGAGGTAAGTGCTCTTCTGTTCCCAAAACAAGTGCACTACCTGAACAATACTCAAGTGTTCATAAAACCATGAGCGGCGAACCAACTACTGTGAAGTATGTATATTTATGACTTTGTTGGTTGCATTGATTGTGCATGAAGTACTGGCAGATACTAATGGTTGCCTTTTTCTTTAGGAATCATGCCAGCCACTGTTTCTAGGGGTTATTTAAGACCAATGCATGTGTTTGGTTGGTTTTGTTTGTTTTCATTTATTTATTTTTATTACTTCAAGTTAATGCGCTCCTAGATATATAAATATAGCAGCCTATACGCGTATATGGAGGAACAGGGTTTTGCCGAATGCGTGAGCTTTCGCTCCATTCCTTGGGTGTTTCGGGGTGCAATGGTGGGACACGTTGGTGTGTAATAATCTGATATATATTTTAAGCACGTCGTTCTTTTGTAAGCTTGCGGTGAATAACGTGTGACTTTGCTGTAGTGTTCATCCAGGGTTTGCATGCAGTGTCTTCTCTGGCTTTTCTCTCTATTCCTCTTCCCCCCCTCTCTCTCTCTCTCGCAGGCACTCGGGGCTGGGGTGGGGTGCAGAAGGCGGACCCTGAGTCTCCATTCAGGATTGGAAAGTGTGCGCTCTGCCCATACAGTATATGTTTAGCTACTAAGTAATTGTAATATTCCTATTCTATTTTTGTAATAAAAATCAATTATTTTTCAAATTCATGCTTCTATTGTTCTCCATGTTCTCCTTGCTTAGCCGTAGCTGTGACCAATTTAACCTTAAAAGCCTGGGGTTCTTTCTGCCTCTTAACCAGAAAGTGGTGTAGTTCTACTCAATACTGGGTCACTACAACTGTATAATCCATCCAAAAGGAAAAGTCATTAGTCTCAGCCATGGATCGCCATGACCGTGGGTTATCTGTGAGTCAGAGAGAGAGTAAGAGTCAGAGAGGAGCAGGGATGAGGATTATTCGCAATGTCCTACTGTGCTTGCCTGAAGACTCACTCACCAGATGGGATGGCAGGTTACCCTGCCACTCAGTGACGTAAGGAAGCCAGGGATCATCTTGTCCTGTGCAGTGTAGATACTCCTTGGATATAATTTCCCAAGTTTAGTATCGACGCATTTCACCATTATACTGGAACCAGAGAGGTTTTGACCATCGTCTGTGGTCATGCCACCCTGTACTCGCTGACACACCGTTTTAGACTAATTTCTTCCACTGATCTTCGAATGCGAAGAAACAGCCATAAAAGGGCCGTTTTGAGATAAATGGTCAGTAGTGTGAACCTCCATCAATGTTTTGTAAAGTAAGACAATGAATTTGTGAAAATGAATTGCATTGAAACACTTCTTCCTTGCAGAAAGCAGTCTTACACGATGCATGGTAATATGATGGTTTATACAGTATGACATGATGTGCCATCAATATTAACCAATAGTATATAAGGAAGCATATACTGTATATATCTGATCCCCCCCCACCGTAAATAGCTTTAGTGCCATTCTATGACACAGATCACCTGATCCCTGAAGGAGGTAGAAAAAATACCCAAGTACTGAGACAATAGGCATCCTGTGAAAGACATTACCAAAGACAAAGCCCCATCTGTTTTAATGAAATCCCTCTGGTGAGGTCCATTGCAATTGCTATGTACAGGCAATGGATAGAGTTAATGCAAGTTTGGCAGGTCCCACAATATCACCTATATCTGATATTCCTGGTTCCAGACTGTCCTTATATCTGATATTGCTATTTATTTGTTTTCACACATTGACAAACATGAAATATAAAATAACACAAGTGAATGTGTAGGAGAGGTTAAAAAAAACTACCCAGAAAGGGTTTGTCTGGAAACCTCACTAACAAAATATTAAGATATCATTCATATCTGATGTTCTTGGTTCTGCACTCTTCTCATATGTGATATTGCTGGTCCAACACTATACTTATATTCCTGGCCTTGTGCACTATGCTTCTATCTGCTATTCCTGACGCTGTGCACTATCCTCATATCCGATATTCCTAGTCCTGCACTCTCCTCACATCTGATATTCCTGGTCTGCCACTATCCTTATATCTGATATTCCTGGTCTACCACTATCCCTATATCTGATATTCCTGGTCTGCCACTATCCTTATATCTGTTATTCCTGGAATTGGGCTGCCAGCCTCACATCTGACACCACCCTTGTTTGTTTAATGTGACATTTCTCCTGCTGCTGCAGCTACTCAATGTCACTGGATCCCATATCAATCTTTATAAGGCTGTGTTTGAGCAGAGGTCTCGCCTGCTGGCCACATTCCTGCCGTGGGCCTCTGTCCTGCCACTCCTCAGCAGTATGCCAGACCGAGAGCTTTGACAGCGCCCTGGTCCTCTCACACCGCCACTCTAGCCCAGTCAAAGAGAGCAAAGTCATTTGTCAGTGATGGGCGTAGTGTGCAGAATGCAGAGAAAACAAGGAATTTTCTAAGGTGTTTCAAGGCACATCTTTCATGTTGCCGCTTTTGCAATGATACAGGAGTAGACAAAATAATGGAAACACCAAACAATATATGAATATTTTTGAACTAATAAGGAGTTGGGCCACCCTTTGTCTCCAGAACAGCTTCGATCCTTCTTGGAATGCTGTTATTCAAGAAGGAAAGCCTCCAGTTCCTTGCAAGATGAAGTCAATGGAAATATACTATGGAGTAGCTGGTCACCTAAAATGTGTTCATATTCCTGGGCCATGATTCTACCATCCGACCCAATGACTCCCACAAGATGGCTGCCCATATCATAACAGATCCACCATCAGGTTTAACAGTCAATGTGAGTTGCTGCTGATGCTTCTTTGGCTTTCTCCAAACATAAACCTGTCCAGATGTAGGAAAAAGAAGACTCATCAGACCATATTACTTTCTTCCACTGCTCAAAAGTCCAGGTTTTTTGCTCATTACACCAAGTTATACATTGTTGCGCATTGGCATTGGTTAAAAGTGGTTTCCAGATGGCAGCCCTACCATAAATATCAACTTTGTGAAGCTTACAATGTACAGTTTTTGTTGAGACTGGGTCACGGAGGTGAAGATTCAGTTCTGTGGTCATTTTTGAGGCCGTTGTTTTTTCGTTTGAGCAACTATCCTGTTAAGCGATGGTCTATCCCTGTCAGTAAGCTTTGACTTGAGCCCACTGTTCCTCTTTCCTGATGCAGTTTTTCCTTATTGAGTGCATAATTCTCATGATTTTCAACACTGTTCCCCTTGACATATTAAGTAATTTGGTTGTTTCTGTGACAGACACACCTGCAAATAGAGCACCAACTATTTGACCTCTTTCAAAACCCTTTAAATCTCTCATTTTGGCTCAGAAACTCGCATATTAAAGTGTTAATTTTAAAATGTATTTTATAGAAGAAACATATTGGTAATTAGTATTGACATTAATATGCATAGACATGTTTAACACATGCATAGACTCCTTTTTAATTGCATTTTATCAAAATATGTTTTTAATTTGGTTCACATTGTTTCCATAATGTTATCTACCCTGTATGTACAGTATGTATGTATGTATGTATGAGTAGCTTGGTGACCTGACACATCAGTGCTTTGCCACAGGAAATCAAGATCACTATGTCATGATGATGGATTCCTCCCCCACCCCCCCACCAAAAAAACCTACTTTTTTTGCTGCCAATGGAGTGCACTATTTAAAATGTTAATACATTTTTAAGCATTTACAAAGCATTTATAGCACTTTGTTATGGGCAAAGTTGGATGTGAATGACCCACTGTCTCAAAACATAGCAGTCACACACAGTTCAGTTTCTCCGAGTCAGTGAAGGGGAAGCGAACGCAGGCCTTAAAAAAGAAAAAAGAGCTCTTGGTGGCTTGGTTATCAAACATGGCACTCCACCCCCTTCCTCGGCACTCCCTCAAACCTGTTATTCCATACATAACAGGATTCCTGATTTTATTGCAGATTCTTGGCAGAGACTCCAACATTTTTACTTTAATATAAAATAATCTGGCCTTGTGTTGTGGATGTGTACCAAAAAACAGCAGCAGGTTTGTTTTCTGCAAAACACCTTTACCAAATTGCTTCCAATAATAAAACAATAGAGGAAAAAACATGGAACAATAGTGGGTAACAGCTGAACATTTTGGCAGCACTTTCAAATGTCACCACTTCTACTTTTGGCAGTATCTCCACTGTTCATCCTGTCCTGGCTATTGATTTAGAGCACTCTATAAAGATAACATGTTGTGACATTTCTCTGACACGCCAACAAAAATCTAGAACGAATAAGCAAATTATTCAATTAAACAACTCACAGTTGGGGTTCTTAAGAAAACTAATGCTTAAAAACATACATGATGTTCCTACTATGTATTAATGCACATATTGTAAGTCGCTCTCTTAAAATGTAAAATGTAAATAAATATACTATATCAATATTTGCAGGTTTGAATTGAGAATTCAACATTTCTGAATTGTATATGCTTTTCTGTTTGAAACCTGTTTGCAACTGTTTGCAAAGAGTCTCATACATTTTTGAAGCTATCTCATTGGGTATGTTGACATGTTCACTTGTTGCGAACTCCAAAAAATTTCAGCAACACTACTTATTTATATGAAAGTGAAGCCATTAAACTTTTATGTCTCTTATTGTCCAAGAGGGATGAGCCAAAAACCCATTGACCACAGGGAACAAAAAGCCATTAAGTAGAACAAAGTGAAGCAGAGCTCATTGTGTATGCTGGTCTGCTATGGACAATTAGCCTCTATACAAATGACCTGGGTCTTTTGTGCAGTGGGCCAGTCCTATTTCTTGTTGGGAGTTAAGATGTGGTGTTGTGAAATAAATGGTTTCCAATCCTGGTCAGACCACACCAGTCATTTTTCAAGCTGTGTTTAATTATATTTCAACGGGAAAAAATGCTTTGTACAGCACATACAGTAATTTAAGAGAATTTAACATTTTAACTGCAGATGGGCGTGCAGACAGATGCATGCAGTAATTAATACAGCTCAGGGGTTGAACCACCACCTGATGGGGTTACCCCTATGACTTATTTTATATGCATCAACTTGTTTCATTTCAGAGAAACCAACGTATTTTTTTCCCTTCAAAAAATATTCCGTTGCTGCTGGTGCTACTGCATGAGGTGATGGTGTTCAGCTTGAATAATTGGACTGGGCCCCAAATCAGAGCTGAATGGCTGCAGTTTGAGGGACAGATGTACAATAATTACCAGATTGCCTTGTAGAACCTCAGCAACAACACCTAGATGAAAAAGCATATTTTTTGCATCTTAATCCAAAGATCCACAACAGTGTAGGTGCCCCTCAACATTCTTTGAGGACTTGTGATGAGGTGTGAGGGAATGGTGGTGCTTGCGTCAGGACAGGACTAGAGATTGTACAGGACCTCAGTGGAAGCTACGCCCTTGATTCTGCGTGTCATTCTCTGCAATACAAGAGGCCCTTGAGTCAGCTGTGTAATCTGTCATTACAGGAAAAATAATAAACTAAGGCAAGATCCTGGCCACATCATGTCAACATACATATGTGCCACGTGCCAGCCGTTTCACATGGCTCCATGAAACGTGGCAGCAGAACCTAGGGGGAAACAGTCATCTTTATTTAGGAGACAATAGCACACAGTTTGCCTTGTAGCAAAAAAACTAAAGCAAAAAGACACAAAGAATGCACAATTACTCTGAATGCACAGAAAAATGAAGAGAATATGCTAAATTCAACATTGTATTCCGACCAGCCTCATATAAACTCTTTTAGGATTGAATGAACTCTCTTAGAGTTGATGGAACACTGAACGTAGTTATGTGATGATGTCTGCATTTATATGCATTGATCAAATGTGCAATGGGAAAATAACCCAAATCAACACTGTTTACATGGCAGTCTTTTAATTAAAGAATACCTGGTTCCTCTTTCACTACAATATTCTGACATTTATCTGCATGTGGTTACCAGCAGTTTATCCGTGCATGGCAAGAAGGGTGCAATGGGCGTTATATATATATTTGTGTTGTTTTCAATAAACTGAGGTAGGCTTTTTCAGTCTGCAGTCTTCAGTCTGGGATTTCTTTTTGCAAGCAGTGCACTTTAGTGGAACTTGGAAACTCATAAGTAAGTTCATCATAAAAGAGTTTGCCTACCTCCATGTGCTCCCCTCTCCCGCACACAGGCTCGTGCACACACACCCAAATATTCACACACACACACACACACGCGAGCGCGCACACACATAAAACAGTCATACATGTGCGCGCACACACATACCCACGCACGGCAGGAAAATGGCTTCCAAACCACATTCCCTGTAAGGGACTGTCAGTATAAGAGGCTTATATTGACTTTGTATTTCACGCTTATCCCACAATTAATGGAACTCCCAGCGGCTTAATGCGCGCACTAAAAAACAACATATGAAAAGACATCTGAAGTGCTTACACCTCTGCAGAATACACAATGCAAGCACTGCGGGCTGCAATTGGCAGCCAAATTTGGGCAAGGCGATTTCACGAGAAGTGCTGGCGGGAGGAAGATCCCCCTCGCCACAGCGCTGTGAGTCAGATTTAAGTGGCAGCAAGCTCCACTGCATTGTGTGTCATCGAGGAGCTCTGGGCATTTCGTGCATATTACCCTATTCTAATAGCATTATCAGGCATGAAGTCAGCATGCTATTACTAATCCTTTCTTTACCTCGGATTTAGCTTCAGCCATGAAACGCCTACAGGGTCCGCACAGTTCCAAACCTTAAATACCACTTTGTCGCACTTTGTGTTAGGTAAGAAATGTGTGCTAAAACACACATGGGCACAGTGCCGTGCTGCTGTGTGAGAATGCATAAGGAACTATGATTGGAAATGAGGTATGCTTAGAGATGGGGTTAGGCTTAAGGATGTGGTTAGGGATTTGAGATGATACTGTGTGTGCAGTTGCCTAAAATGTATAGTTACCGACACTATGAGTGACACTGAGATTGTGATCAGCTTCTTAGCACTGTCACTGCACCCTGTGGCCCTTGCTACTGTATGGCAATACACAATTGAGGATTAGCCTGCTGCACAGCCAGCTCAAAAGATGGAATAACAATGGGGACACCTTACAGAAGGGCGTTTATCTGTATCAGAGTTTATCTGGCCAACTTCTGTTTGTAATCCACACCTCCATAGTCGCAATATCCACATTACAATCCTTCTTCAGGATACAGTCGGCATTTGACATTTCTTTGGCAAGTGAATTATTGCTGGTTTGTGTCTAAATTGTACAGTTTACATCATGCAGTACACTTAAAATTGACATGTAAAGATAGATAGTGAAAACAAAGAAATCTCTTGCTCACGGTTGTACTGCGTAGATCGATAGTGCACTTGTTTAAAGAATGAATGACAATGAATAACATTGAAGATACAAAGCTAAACTACTTTCAGTCGCTTCACCTGAAACTACCACCTCTGACTTGTAGGGCAAGCCGTAGTATGGTAGCCCCACTAAGTATGACAGTAGAAGCAGTTATCAAGCTTAGGTGCTTAGTACAGCCCAACGAAAGCCCCTATCATTGGGGGACACATCCCCCCAATATTTACAAAATGTCCCCCCCAATATATAGCCTAGCTGATATTTTTTTTTAAATGTCCCCCCCAATGTTGACTCCATGGTTACGGCCTTGGTACAGCCCCTTCAGGGTTTACTTCATCTTGTAGTATCCACTGCTTCCCCGAGCTCATTGCACCATGCTTTGGGCATGATTTTCAGTAAAACAGAATCAAAAAAGGAATAAGGGAAATACTGTACTTTTATCAACTCTAAAAACTACATTTATGAACTCCAAAACCCATTATTGAAGCATTGTTATGGGGAATTTCGTATGGATGTATTCACTGATGATGATGCTAGTTACAAAACAATTATATACACGGAAATACAAATATATTGTATATATATATAACATTAGTCAACTAAAGAACAGTGGAGTCATTATATCAAGACAGGAATATGGTTAGGGGTTTCCTTTGAATATTTTTACTGCTTCAAAGCCCAATTTTAAAAAACCTAGTTTGAACCAGTCAGTTTGAACTCATATGTCCTGAAGCGCGTTCTTTACTGTTTTACATCTTGAGACTTTAGTGTCTAAATGGGGTAATTTGTTTTGTTTAATAAAGTATGTGTTTTTCTTGGTTCAAATCAGTAGAGAGTAAATTGCATTCTAATCACATCATATGGAAAATACAGCCTTTGGGCAGCTTATACCAACACTTCAATGTTATGTTGACATTTTGACACTGGTGTTGTATGGCCAGGGTCCAAATTCAAACAACTTGTGTAAGTATTAACTCAGCTCTGCTCTCATTACAAAAGAAAACATGTCACTTTATTTTCGCTCATTGCAATCTAATCAAACTGACATTTTTGATCACAAAAAAAAATTGTGTGAAAAAAATGTGCAAAATGCAAAAATGTGTTTCCCAAGCCCTATGGTCCTAGGTTTCAGTGCTGTCATAATGTCATTGGCCCACTATGACCAGGCGTGCACAGGAGTGGGACACAATTAGTCTCATTGTATGGTGCCCCACCACAGGTATAATGGTGATTGTAGGTCAGTCATGCTTTTTCAGGTTGCATTAGTTCCTCCCAATAATGCACAAGGTGCCGTCTGGCCACCAGTTTTCATCAATGAGACATATACCTGGCTGATGATCATCTTTAGCTGTCCTGTAGTTCTGTGTGGCCTCTAGCATGCAAAAAAGTCACTGGCTTGCAAGTGAGTGTACTGGAGGAGTGCATGTCCTTCAGCAGCAGTGCCTTTAGTGCGGATGTGCAGATTTTCTCTCCACAATTTCAAACAATTCTAAAAGAAGCAAATTGCGGAGGCTAAAAAGGGCATGCTGTATCGGATCTTTACAAAGTGACCAGTAAACACCAGCTTCCAAAGCAATGCATGGCATGATCTACACAATTGCAATTCAAAGAGATTATTATACATTTTCAGGGATGTTTATTTATGTTCAGCTGGGATATACCACGATTTCATAACAGGAAAGGTCTATGAAAAATATTTATTGCTCCAAGGGGCTAGATAAAATTGTTGTGTGAGTTTCTGCCCATGAGTTGGGTCCACCCACTACCGCTTACCAGCATGCCTCTGTGTTTTCTCTCAGCTCTCTGGAACTCCTCCAAATGCTGGGGTCACATGATCAAGCATTGTTGGGTCTCCCTGTGTGTATTCACAATGACGCACACTCCAATCTGCAGCAAGGGTATTCCTCCAAACCTGCCGAGCACTCCCCTTAATGTGTCGCAACATGGAGTGCACTAGCAGAGATATTAGAGGACAAACACAATACTGTTAAACACACAGCAAAACAATCCACTCTGAACTATGCTTAAATTCAATGTTAAAGATTGTTTTACATCTATGGCCGCAATTGTGGATGCGAAGCTGTTTCTGTTCTTGTGGAATGGAAATAATGAGTGAGTCATATATTTTTTAGACAACCTTACATTAAAAGAGCAGTTATTTTCCTTCTAGGTAAGCATGTGCAACTGTTCCATTTTTTTCTGAAGTGGTTCTTTCTGTTGTGCTTGGCAGGGAGTCTCATCGTTTGAAGTCAGGGCTGGTCAAGTGAAACTACGACACAGGAAGTTTACCCTGCTTCTGGTCTTTCTTTCAGAGCTGGTATCAACAGCCTCCCTAGATGACCATAAAACACCATGTAGTTCCTTGTATTTGGCCCAGCTGTCTATAGCTAGTGTCCCGAGGAGTCTAAATAATCATGTATCGCCGATAGAGAACTAGAATTACACTCACTGTTGTGTAAAGGATATCTACTCCGGTTTACACAGTTTACATAATTGTATGATTCACCATAATTGGTAAAGTATTAGTACTAATATTAGGTGACATTTCCACAATAAAACTGTCTGATGTAAGAGCAATAGTAATATGTGACTGTTTCAGTGCACAAACTTCTGTCTTTCTTTGACTTAATACAGTTGAAAATATTTTCTTGCTTTTTGGTGTACTTAAGAAACAGGAAGTTCCAATATTGTCTTAAGGGTTTTTTTTATTAGGAAATTACAAGAAGGACATGAAGTGATAACGTTATCTTAGGCAGGGATGTGTCTGAAATTACCAACTGAAAAAGCAGTCTGTGTTTATTTATTTTTAACTGCACCTGCTGCTTTTTGAGAACTGTGTAAAAATGAGGGAATAGTGGTGATTCGCAGGTTTACTTCCTTACCTGCCTAGTTACTGTATGTAACTTGATTGCTCTTTAATCAGAGCCCATTACATACTTTTCCGTGCAGGCCAAATTTAGAGAGACGGTTGCCAGTCAGTCTAAGAAAGGTTCCAGATTAGACAACTCTGTTGAAAAAGCAATGGGTGATCTGTAGAGAGAAATGGCCATGTCACAGGGCTCACCTGTGAAGCTAACCAGTGCAGTATGGAAACTGTGAGTAAAATATAACAACATGAGTAGGATTATATTGCAATGCACAGGGAACCATATCTCCCCCCTTCACTACCTGTGCGATGAGTGATGTCATGTCATGCCCAAGAAGTGTGAGGAGTACTACAGGTGAACAAACATGAGTCCAAGCCACGCGGAGCTTTCCATAGATACGGTAACTGTTTCAGGGATGTTTGCTGTGCACTGGTTACTGTATATAAACCTAAAAATACAACAGGGATTATGGGGATTATTGTAAAGGGAGCACACTGTGATTTTTCCTCACAAAACCAACAATTAAGTGCTGGGGTTCAAGATAGGGTTAAGATGACAGCTTTTTCATAGACGTGAGAAGGGTAAGCAAAAGGAAAGCCCTATAGGAACTTTGCACTGTGCTAAATTTACTCGAAATCAACAAAGTTTTTGGCACAAGCAAAAAAGGAGTCGAAAGTCTATCTGCTAATGCCCCTTTGGATAATTTGATCTCTAATCCTTAAATAAATGCAGCAGTTTGCTCAGAAAGCCTAACACACCTTTTACCACACATACTTTGACAAGGTGTTTTTGTTAGTACAGGCCTGTGTCAGACATCCGGCTTAATTTTTATTTTGCAAAGGCACAAAGCTTTCAAGAGCATTGTGAAAATATTTACATTGGGGCGCCAGAAACAGAAACAATGGAGCCAATAAATGTAATTTCAGCCTAATTGTGTAAAAATGTAAATACGATACTAAAGCATGTGTTGTTTGTTCACTGTGTCTGCTAGAGCCTCCCTGGTAACCCATGGGATTTGGCTGGGGCAGGGATGGGTGCTCTAATACCAGCCCTGCCTTGGAAGACCACACAGCCAGATAACAAAGGTGGAGTTACAGCTGAGCGGGTATATGAACATAGCCAACTTAGGGGGAGCTGGCAGCCTGATTTGGGTTTGGTAGCTGGCTTGTTGGCTTGTGGGTTTTTTTTTTTTTTAACATTAACATTTTATGGGAGGTCACCTTGCCTGGGCATGTGAAATAGTAGGACATGGTGCATCTCTTTGAGAACATTTTCTTTCTTATCTTGACTGCAAGACAGGCATAGATTTGATAAAGACTGGGCGCCTTAAAATATAACATGAACTAAGATCTAGTAGGGTTATTTTAACAGCTGCAAAACATATATATATATAAGCAATCCATCATGCTCTTTTGGATGATACGTACTGGCATGCAAGATAATTAATTTGTGCACCTTTGACGCCAAGGAGACATAAGTGAAGTTCTGAATCACTAGATAAGCCAAACACCAGACAGACACAAAACCACCATGAGCCCTGGGCATGTAGGTACACTAAAACTTACATGATCTCAGAAATCCTTCTAAGCACACCCATTCAAATTAGACCCTTCTACACTAGACTAGTTCTAACCTGACCAATTCCTTCCTAGTCTAGTTTCCATTAATAACAGACTGAACAGTGTGATTAATCGATTGTTAAACCTGGAGCAACATTTTCATCAAAATGACTCCCTTGATAATTAAACAGCCACAATGTTTTATATTTACCTCCTGTTGCATCATAGCCCAAACGGGGAGTGTAATCCAAATATTTTTCCACTTTCATAACACTATGTCAATATGAACCCCAAGTTTTTTGCATAGTTTTTACTCCTTTATTTGCGTATGTATAGCTTATTTCATCTGAACGGGTGAATGAGGTGCAAGGGACCTAAGCTTACATATTCCTAACATTCATAAAAAAAATATATATTGTGTTCAATTACAACATAGGGAACAATCAGGCAAATTGGACAAACCTACTGTATTTCTAATACTGTAATTGACACTGTAAAGTACAGTTCGGGCAGAGATTACTGTACTATGTTGTACCTTACTGTAAAAATGATAAAACACTTTTTGTCAAACTCATGAAAGTACTTTTTTTTACCTTTTATTGTTACCTTATTTAAAAGTATTTTTGTTTATTTTTCATTATTACATGTTTATTTTTTAATTATTATTATTTATCATATAAGCTAATAATATATCAATTTATTTAATATGGCATTTCGTATTTTTTTAAAATATGGTACCCAGGTCTATTGAGCTTTTATTTTGAAATAAACATCCCTTGACTACCACTGTATGACGGGAAGGCTGCAGCTAAGCAAGGCAGAGAAAATAAGTGTGGGGGGGGTGGGCGTGTCAGTCATGCTGCTCTATCCTCACGCAGGAGAGCATTAAGGTACGTGGAGCTTCATGTTGATGCAAAGCTTAACGCAATGCTTTGTTTTTTCAGGCATGTCTTGCACTTATCAATCAAATACAGCATTTATCAAGGGGATAATTCAAATTGGCATTGTTACATTTACTGTAACCTACACCTGAATATAGAGTAGAGCTAATATTTAGCTACCTGATATGGAAGTAGCAAGAATGCTGGCTAGATAATGCTCATTGTCATGTAGCCAACTATACGCAGCCATTAAACACAACCTACATGTGATTCGTCATGGTCCAAAATCTGTTTTTAAATATAGATAATTTATATCAATAAATAAAGATTATATTTATTTATTTATATTATAAATACTAATATTGTGAAAATGTTCGGCTGCATATAAATGTATAATTTATGTTTCACTGCTGTATTAGTTGCAGCTCCTCCCAATTTGAGAAAATAAAACAGGTAACGGGTATGGAAGCTTGATTCTGTTAACATTATTGCTTATGTTAAATTATATCTTTCTTTTTACACATATTACAATTTATTTCTATTGTCCTCAGATGATGATCAATGAATAAGGGTAAATTACACATAAGCTGTCATGGTAAATGAAAAGCAAATCTGTGAATTTCCAACTTGTCTTCTTTTACATTTTAGAACAGGATATGTCCAGCATCGACTCTGATTCCTTTCGTGACTGCGTGGCGGTTTTACAGGTTGTCTTAGGCTGGGCTGACTGACCTTGGCGTAGAGGCCTGTTGTTTGATGCTTTGTGCCAGGAGCCCTCTGGGACGTAAAATTAAAGAGCCGGTTCCTTTGACCCGATCTGACAGCTCAGATGAAGCGGTCTCTTAATTGCGTCGCCGGGCTGGCAGGCGCTTTTTATGTTCTGTCCCAGACATAAAGGCTGAGCCCGTGGCCCTCTCCCCACCACGCCTCTGCCTCTCAGAGCTACTGCTCCTTTTTGGTTCTCCCCCAAGGGGGATGCATACGGCTCAGTCAAGCACGGCTAGGTAAACAGCAACCCTGCTTCATTTCAAAATAAACTACTGTTTCATTGGCCTGGCTAATTGTTGAAGCAGATCAATCGAAACGCAGCGGTGCAATATAACGTGGTTCGCGTGCTGCAGGGGAAAAATACTAATCCGATGGATTGTATTACAGGTGAAAGTTTTAATTGGTAAAGTACCTGGATCATGAACTAGAAAAGAAAAGAGGTTTGTCCTCAGAGCCTGGAATTTTCTGGGCAAAAGAAACCCCTTTGCAGTTTTAGATTGCCGTATAACCCAATTTGCCATAGGCACGAAAACAGCACTGATGTCAATATCTCTTCCTCCGGCATTTCCAAGCAATGGGGTGAGGGGTGGGGGTGGATGAGGGTTTTATTGTCTAGAATGATGGCATTGCTGATACTCAAAACAGCAGCAGCACTTTAAGGCTGGCATTCCTGGAATATGGTGACAGCGTACCTCGATGAGTCAGCTGTGAATGATGAGCCATCAGCAGCGCTGTGAGCTCAGCACGGACACCCTAGATTCATCCTGATCCTCTTTCCATCATTCTATTATCATCTGCCCATTTTAATTTTCCAGAAGGTACCAGTGCTCCTACTTACTGAGGGACTCACTCTGTGTGATTTTAGCACAGTTCCAAGATGAAAATCTCCTTGGACCATAAACAGCAGCTTGTACAATCCATCAACATCTCATTGCCAAGATGAGATGAGATGACAGCCAAGCATCAAGATCTAGACCTGCATAGATCTAAATATGTCATTAGACCCTCACTCGTGATAGTCCTGAATTCACCAGTGTTTACCACTTTTGTGTCTGTAATACACGGTCATGCATGTACTCACACTGATAGCCTCTGCTCCAGTCCCTCAGAGGTCAGGGCAGATTTACATTGCCAGCGGAAAGTCTAAAGGAGAGTTCAGCGTCCTGTGCTCAGTATCAAAGTCAAAATCACAAAATGCAGATTGTATTCGATAAAATGGATTACATTGATATTAATTCCCCATGGTGCCAGACTTTTACGACTCCCCATGAATAAAAAATATGTCATTTGCTAATACAAGGGATCAAACGCAAAATAAAAACTGATATGTCTCCCACCAACGGTCATTATCATCTACATAATAATCATAAATCCTTCTGATCTCTCTCTTCAGTGTCCTTGAGCCCTGCACGGAATAATGAGAAGTACTTAGCCAGCGATGACCTTGACACGCTGGCCGTTTACAAAGACATTAATAATGTTCCTCTCACCGTAACCCTATAAAGATATCAGGAGCAGCACAAATTCAATTAGCCCTGCAGTGGGGTCGGCAGAGGGGCGGCAGCTGGAAGGGGGTGGGCAGACTGTTATTGATTGTGGGCTGAGCTGAGGATCTGCAAATACAGTGCACAACTGTGGCTACAGAAGATGTTTGCCCACCTAGTGTTTTAAATACTATTCCCGAGTTGTGTTTCTGAATGTGCATAAATGTGGAAAATATTCTAATCATTTTGAATGTGTACAAATGTGGAAAATATTACAATCATTTCAAGTATTGTGATATTGTATTATCATGTCTGCACCTTGAAATGTGACTGCCTGTAACTTATATCCATTTTCCCTTAATTTCAAAAGCAACAAAATCTGACAAACTTTGATTTGACTTCGTACGTACTGCAGCTACACATAGTAGTAGTATACATGTGTGTATTTTATATATAGTAGTATATATAAGTACTAACTGCAGCTGGGACTCCCACAGGGCTATAATTGGGTGCCTACAGTCTGCACATGAAGTGTCGCTCTCCAACACAATGACTGTGACAGATGCGGCAGTTAACATGAATGTGTTTCGGAGGATGTGCATTCTAGCGTGTGATATTGCAGTGACAGGCGAGAAATTAGGATTTGGCTTTCCAAATTGTGGAATAAAGAAAAATATTTGTTTAAAAAATGTAAAAAAGCAAAAAAAAAGCATTTTCCTTTCAGAGTAATTTGAGTACCACTAATCACAAAGTATACCCAAGCTGAGATCCAGTTTAATTTCCGTAATGTCCTTCATTACCTCGATGGCAAATGAAAAATAGACTATATTTAAATAAAGGCAATATACAAAATTAAATCTGATGATTGACTGACTAAAGAAATTGAAATGTGTTCACAGGGTGCATTAGGTTTCGCTCTCAAAACAACATTTTTTACTAATTGTTATTATGATATATATATATTTTGAATTATACGGAGAAGGGTATGCAAAAGTAGAACATTGCATTCGATATACTGCTATTAAAATAATTTGTACAATTTTGTAGATTGATCGTCAAAAGCTTTGACCTGCCAATATTTTTATTTTTATTTTACATTAAATAGCTGCATTTTTTATTGAATAGGTGCATAGAGAACATTTGTAATCAATCCTAAAGACAATTCACAAAAATACATGAGATCATTTTCTGAAATGTTAGGATTATCAAAAGGGAAAATACATAATTATGACCTTTTGTTTGAAACACAATATATTGCACTGTATTACTGTATAACACTGTATTTTAAATTGCAATTGTAAATTGTAACAATGAGTACTCAAAAGTCAAACACATGGTTTGTATATTGATTACCACAAGTCAACATATTTATGGCACCATAGGGCAACATTAATATACGTAAGTAATAATATAGGGTTAATTCAATAATAACGTGTTTTGTGTTAACTCAGCATTTTATTCAGTAATTCATTAGCCTGTCATTTCAGAAATTTGGGTTCACATCAGGAAAACAACACAATAAGAATAAGTACAGATCAATGGACCCACACATATCTTATTCAGTGCAATGTGTGAGTGATATCAGCCATGTTGAGTCTTAATGGATCTTTTATATTTTGAGATTTGTATCATTTTTCACCAAATGAGGTTCATGTCAGGTAAAGGGAGAGCAGGAATTGGCAATTTGCCATCCCATTTGTCTAAGAATGAGCCCAAACAATAGCACCTGTGAGCTGTAGGGAGTGTTCCAGTCCCAGCCTGGAGGTGACAGCCTAATTGCATCCTGATTCTACAGACCCTGAATTATCCCCTCTATTATTTATGGTTAGGGATAGATGTAGGTCTTGAGAAAGCTATCTGGTTCTTATAAATTGCCAATACTGGGTCACGTACTGTATAGTGTAATGCTACCTGTACTGCTTCAAAGAAATGGTGTTTAGACGTTTTTGTTCTGAACTCAATATCACTCTAGTTTGTGCCACAAGCCACAAGTGAACCTGAAATAGTTTATTTCTATATAATGTATGTTTTTTACTCACCTGTTGCATTAAGTGTAGCTAGCCTGGGTGCCAGTATGCTGAAATACAGTTGCTAACAGCACCCTTTCAGAGTAAACAAGCATTTAGGCCCCCGTTTTGATTGAAATCTTTCAGTCCTTTCTGAACTTACCTGTTTTTCACTGCCTTTAATATTGTACATGATTTCTCATGGTAATCTAACACAAAGTAATGAGTCATAGTTGTATCAGAAGTCTCTTAGCTATCCCCCAATACACACATTATAGTCCTAGATGGGATATATACAGTGATGCTTGAATATTTGTTAACCCCTTGTGCAATCATAGAAATCCAGTTACGACTAAATCCTTATTTAATCAGAACCATTCTTTTCTTAACTGAAATAAAGGGTCTATATTGACCAATTTCAGATTGTCCATATAGAAAGTAAAAATCTGGAAAAAATAATTATTGAACATGCAAAAATAAGTGAACCTCCTGTTGCCTTAGTTAAATCAAGTAGGTAAGTGAAATCAGGTGGGTATATAATTGGGTACCAAGTTAACCAATCAAAGGTCAGATCTTTAGGAAAGTTTGGGTGGCACTCTTATAAAACAGGTAAGAAACCTGGTCAGTTCAGTGTTACCCATACAGGTGAATGCAAAACACACTCAGAGGATCTCAGGAAGAGAGTAGTGAGTGCACTCAGTATGGAGAAGGATATAAAATCATATTAAAAAGACTTGGGCTCCGTCAGTCCACTGTGTGACAAATAATATACAAATGGAGAGCGTTTAACACGACACCGACTCAGCATAGAAGTGGGCATCCTTCTAAAATATCACCATGAGCCACAAGAAAAATTATAAATCAAGTAAAAAGCAACCCAAGAATAATAACCAGGAATCTACAAGCCTCCCTCGCTATATTTGATGTCATTGTGCATCCATCAAGAATAAGAAGATTGCAGCCTGCCACGTGGTCTAGTGGTTACAATGTCCGACGCTGGCTACGGTGACCGGGGTTCGATTCCCCATCGCGCCAGAGTCGGCTCTGGCCGGGAGTGCCATCGGGGCGGCAATTGGATGCCAGAGTCTGATCAGTGGCTATGGGAGATGTTTGCTTCAAGTCATCACTGCTAAAGGAAGTGCCACAAGTTATTGATTGAAGGGGTTCACATATTTTTGCACACAAGGATATCTGAGTTTTTGTTAAATTAACAATGGAAATATATCATATTTCTTTGTGTGTGTCCTGTATTTGGGATATCTTTGTTAAGAAATAAGGTTTAGATAAAGAGTTTATAAGGTTATTTTTCTATAATATATGAAAATAATGATCAACCCCTGCAGGGTTCACAAACTTTCAAGAATCACTGTAATTACACACAGCAGTTCCAAGTTAGAAAAATGCATTTTGTGTTTTGTGAAAAAAATATTTATTGTAAGATATTTCCAAAACTAAAGGTCACTGCACAATGAAAGCCCCCATACCATGAAAGATTAGAGTATATAGATTATTCATATCAATTTTCATATCAATATGAGCTACCCTTGCTTTGTAATCTGACATTATGTTATATTAGTGCCATATGAATTTGTTTTGTTGATATGTATTCAATACAAGTTATTGTCACCAGATACAATATTTTCAATGCAATCCATTGCCAAATTTAGGTGTTCCGCAGCCAGAGTACATTAATTGGCATGAACATTCCAGGCCATTCCAGGTTCTTCTCATAAACAGAACGAACTGACATTTTGGGCCGAATACCATACTCCGCAAGATGGCGGATTTCCATATCAACAAAAATAACAAACAACCATTGACACCCCAGCAGCGAAAGACAAACCTGGAAAACCAAACAATAACACAACAAACTGCAGCAGATTTTATTTTCATATGAGGAGTTTGCCATTGGATAAAGGTAATGAAATCTCTTCAGATTGCCGCCAAATTTGCGTGAGTAAAAGCAGAATCTCTCTAATTTACCGGAATATAAGAATGGTGCTCTTAGAATAACGGAGGAAATTACATGAGATGACAGGGTCAGGAGGGTCAGTAGTTGCCCACATCGCTGTCAGTGATATAATTTATTTTGCTCTCCAAGTGCCGGAGCTACACTGCACACGTAGATTCAAAACAGCAAGCCGTTTGTGTGTCTACACTGGTTCCGTTTAGTTTGTGTTTGACTTGCACTCTTCTCCAGTGCATTTCCCCATATGAAAATTTACTATTTAAAATCGTCTCTATAAAACAGCTCTGTGGGTGGGTCAGCTCCTTGCAATATTTCTCAACCATTAACTTGAACTTGTCTATCCTTCTCACGTTTAATTCTCCGGCACGGTGCCAGGTTACAGCCCTCCCCCTCTCCCCTCGTCCAGGTGCACATGTTTTGTGTTTTGTGTGTAAAATCCCCCCCATTGGTTCGGCAAACAGATTGCCTGGTGGTATAAACCTTACAGGAGCGGATACAGGATTTAATGAGGGAAGTTCACTTATGGGTGGAGATCTGTACTCTCTGGAGCTAACAAATAAGAGCAGCTAATGTTAGTTTGCTAGATAGCTAGTTAGCCAAAGACCTATAGCTAGCAGTTAACGTTAGGGTCTGACTGACTGAACACATTTGCCATTAGCTAGTAACCATATAAACTGGCTTCTAGCTAATTTAACTTGTGGCATTTTTAGCCTGCACAGAATTGAGACTAAAATGTCAATTCTGATGGCATTAGAGAGCAGGATGAAAGCTGAATTGGAGAGTCAATCCCAAAACTTGAATCAACTTGATTGCATTTTATGTCCACTATTGGATTGATCCTAAATAATAACCAGAATTTAACTTAATCTAAATTAATCTAAGAAATGGTTTATGATTAAGTGATAATTTGGTTTTGATTAGTCTGCATCTGGTCTGTATCAATACAGTTTTGTTTATAGGGCTGCTAACAATCCCATATTACCTGGGCCAAAAATGGGGTGACGCCCTTTTTTCCATATGCTATTGTGAAAAGCCTACCAAATTTGGTTTGTTGTTTGGGTACCGTGCACCGCAAATACATTTCATGGTAATATAATTTGTATGGAATTAAATAATATAACCCCCTTCACCCCATCAGTTATCGCCAGATCATCAGCAGTTGTTGATTTTGCAACAAGTTGTAGAATGCAGAATGACATAGAACTACATGTCCTACAATACATGGGGATCAATCAACACTTAAACAGCGGAAGGGAAGGTTCTTGTATTGAAACCCTGAAGTAGAACAATAAACCAGTTAAACAAGCTTTTAATGACATGCTCTAACGTACTACAGCCTGGAGTGATCCATAAACTTATCATAATTCATTCCAAGCTCATAAATACATTCAAGTAGGAAAGCAGAAACATGTTTAATCATGGAAACTATGTGATGGCCCCTCATGCAACCGACATGTTACAGGCAATCCCTGTAACATGTAGTTTCCCTTCCATTCGGGTGTATTGGTAATTGGTCATTTCAATGGTATTCACAATTATATTTATAATTATAATAAATTGCACACATTGAAAAATATATATTGTAAAATATATACAGTGGTTACATGACATTTATCTTTTCAGGAGAACTGGATGGCATGAGAAATGAAATTCAGGGGAACTGGGCCATTCCATGTGAAATCAGGTGAACCTTGATGTGATCCTCTTACATTTTCTTGAAAGTTTGCACAAATTGTGTTCCTCTATGTAAAATCTATGGGTAAGTTTATCATTTGTATCTTTAAGAAATTCCAGACTTGGCTAGTTAAAGTAGCATTTACCATTTTTTGTGCCTACAAAGTTGTCTTTTGAGACTACATAAACTGGCATCTACAAATAATATGCAATGTTTCAACATACTGCATATTAGCATATTACTGGCCTTGAATATACAGTATATCATCAGATTTTGTTATGATTTTCCAAACTCTACAAGTGAAATGCAATAATTTTGTATAGATCCACAAAATATAGATTTACATACACGGTATGTTTAAAGATGAAAATGTTCTGCTTTTGACAGTTATTTTCCCAGTTCTTGGTGGCTTTAACTGGCATCTTCTGTCATGCCCAGCTCTTTGTGACAGAGCAGGTAATGCAGCCTGGACTTTGACAGAAATCATCAGATGACGGCACTTGTGCACAAGGGCACTGCTCATTGTTTATTTAATGGGTGCACTAATTCAGCCGGGCGTCTTGAAAGGTACCTTGCTGAGAGACTGGGACCTTCCAGTCACAGGCACTTCAGCTGGGAATGCTGTGTCACCACTCTGCCAGCTGTATACCAGTAAATGAGTATTGCAGCATCCCAGACAGAAACTGTGGCCCAGCACCAGCAGTGAAGTGGGGGAGGTGGCTGAGCCATGGTGCAGTGCTCCACTAAGGCAGTGAGATATGCGCTCTCATTCTGTCTCCTCACAAGGGCAACCCACAGCTTTTTCCCCGTTCGAGCCAGCTTTGCAATTTAATAACTCTTTGTGATTTAGAGCTGGCACAAGCAACTAAACAGACTTTACTTAATTATAATGCGGGGGAAAAAGGATTTTCAAAATTAATTCCGAATTTTAGCCTTTCAAAATTCTCTCTGCCCACCTGACTGTCTGGAGTTTCCACAACAGACAGTTTGAGGTAAAACACACAGAGCCCTGATATTTTTGGTGTGACATTACTTAGAATCCAGAGCACATCCCTCCACAGGAAAGGAAATGCAAAAAACAGAAGGTAAGAGTGGCCTCCAGCTTGGTCAGAATACAAATAAAATACAATACAAATAGGATACAGAATACAAATACAAACGTGTGTTCTCCTCACAGTAAATCTTCAGCAGGCAATAATCTCCTCGCTCTCTTCTCCAGTCAGTCTCCCTGACACAAATGTTTGACAGAGCTATTTAAAGTCCAATAGATTAGTGTCAAATAATTTAAATATTATAAGTAGTTTGCTAAACAGGTAATAGAGGTACAATGTTTAGGCTACTTGACAGGTTTTTATATTTTCTATACTTTTTTTAAGGACATGTAATCCCTGCAACAATGTACAAATCTGTAGCTAGCTGTACCTCAGACTTAAGAAATGTAAAATGTCAGGAATTCTTACATGTTAAAAATAGATTTTTTTAAAATAAGAGCTGTGTGGATTCTCTGTCTGATGAGACTAGAGCGTGAGCCTAGCGCTACTGGCTGCCATGGCTGTCCAAGCCTGTGGATCAGGGTCACAGACTGGGACAGCTGCAGCAGGCTTCAGCAGCCCCTGTTCTGGGAAGCAGGATTTGGCAGAAGGGAGCATTTCCAGTCAGTCATGTGACTACACTGCAGAGGGATCTCCCGGTGGTCACATGACATCTCGCTGATTCAGACCCTCCCCACCCCCTTCCCGCTCCCTTAAGGGGATGGGGGCCCTCTCCGCTCCTCATTTGTCAAGAGAGAAAAAAAATTCCCTTGAGCATTATCCCCCCCCCGACCTGGTATGCTTGTTCACTAAATAATTCAGAGCTGGTGTGCGACTGACCGCAGAAGGCAGTCTACATGATAGCCTGAGTTGTGTGTCCCGTAGGCGGGGAGAGGGGTTGGGTAACCAGAAAGGGGCTTTCTACTATCGTACATAGCAACACGATTGGCAGAGTGATGACTCTCATGTTGCATTTGACCAATTCCTGGTCATTTTCAGCAAGTTTTACTCCTGCACCTGTAATTTCCAAGAGCCATTATTTACAGTAATATGATCCCCTGCAGATCTGTCTTGTTATTGTTTTCTCCTCATTCTGGGTTTTCCCCTCAGCTCTCTAGGGTGCTGGAGCTTTTTCAGAACAACAGGTGTTTGTACACACGCACACCACAGCCACCTCCCTGGGAAATCCATCCTAAACCTCCCCAAATGTATGAAAATGAAGGGCCGTTAATGTGTTAACTCTCTCTGGTTGACTGTGCTTATTAGCATTTATGGCCCATCACATTTTAGATGTCCTTAGATTGGCTGTGGAAATATGCTTCATCAGTGAAATGTGGCTTTGGAATCATAAAAAGTGGGCAAATATAAATTTTACCTTTGCCACAGTTAAGTCATGCCATCAGACGGCAAGCAAAATATATTGTCATACATTTCACTAAAATAATTGAATCCTGACTGATTCATTTAGACATTTTTGTAGGTTATGACAAATTAACAGCAGCATAAGTGAGGGTGAAAAAATATGTGGAAGTTCCCCCGTAATGTACAACATGCAAATACTGACAAGAGGGGAAGGGGTTAAGAAAAACCCTCCACTTAAGCTGAAAAGCCTTATTGAGCACACAAAAATGAATCATTCAGAATAAGCCTATAAATGAACTATCCCAATAAACAAAACAAAACAAATATGCAGAAAAATATTTTTTGGTTTCAGTCACAGAGAATGAGAAAGTGAATAATAAAACAAGTACAGTAACACCTCAGTGTGGAACTACATAAGACAAATAGTGTCTAGAATGTAGAAGCCTGGTTTTATGGCAAAACAGGAGATTTTGTGCAACGAGAACAGTGCAGTGACGGGACGTGCAAGACAATGTCACTGACTGTTCCTCAGAGACTATCATGACCATTGTCACGCACAGCTCCCTTTCACTTCATTAAGGTCATGGATGGCCTTTTTATGAGGTTTTTTCCTTCTTGTTTTGATTTTCAGGTGAAAGCGTCATCATGGACAGTAACACACAAAGGTGAGGTCATCCAATGGATGCTGCTACAGTTGATCCATGTCAGTGAACACGGAAGTGATGCAACAAAAGTGCAATACAACACAAAGAGGGAAGCAGCTTTCTGCAGAGGGAGTCATTGTCAATGGTAGCTCCAGTGCCGTAGAGCTATGCAAGTGTAGCGGGTGTGCTCTGGTACGTGAGCGTCCGCTACAGAAAATGACGTGTATAAGGGTGCGATTAGTTCCCAGAGTTGGAGACTTGAGTCTTTAGCTCAGCGAGCTTAATCGCTCTCTTGTCGCGTCGAGATCCCTCGGTTCGAAACTCGCTGCGGGCAGAACCAACTCGGTTACATTGGTGCCGTGACTCGGATAAGACAACTGATGGCAATCGGTTGGGCCGTGGTTGCTGCCGCAGGAGTTTCGAGGGGGAGAATGTAGCGGGTGTGCTCTGGTACGTGAGCGTCCGCTACAGAAAATGACGTGTATAAGGGTGCGATTAGTTCCCAGAGTTGGAGACTTGAGTCTTTAGCTCAGCGAGCTTAATCGCTCTCTTGTCGCGTCGAGATCCCTCGGTTCGAAACTCGCTGCGGGCAGAACCAACTCGGTTACACAAGCAAATTATGCCCACTCAAATGTGCTGCTCTCATCGTGTCATTCTGCTGAGTCAAGCTGTCCTATACTATCCTGTACTATACTCTGGGCCGGGAATATGTGGGATTCCTCTGGTGTCAGTCATTCAGGGTGGAGTCTGTCCAGACCAGGGTCAGATCTTCGCGGCTTGCCTCTGGCTCCCACTTGCCGAACCCCCAGGTGATTGTGCAATCCCCTTCCTGTCTGTGGTGTCGTGCATATTGTAATCTGAAGGATGAAGCTTGAAAACAAATATTGGTCATCTTGTCAAAGACAGCAAGAGTTTCATATCACTTGCACCACATGCAATTCAAATTCAGCCATTTCAGTGTGGCAAAAAGGACCAGAAAGAGACAGGCCTTATCTACTACTGAAGAGACTAAGGGCTGCATCCTGCAGATATTGGCCAAGTACAACAATCACGCTGTGATTCTGAGGTACAAGGCACGGTCACAAACAATCATTTAGAGAAAGCTTGCCCTCTCATCGCAGCTGTCCTTTGTTTTGTTCCAGCAAAGCCCACGCCTTGAAAACAACTCACCAAGCACATGTTGATTTTGATGCTTAATTCCCGATGCAGACTCAATGTTAATTTTTTCCTGTTGGACAAACACACCGGGAAGTTTTTCCACTGAGCGCAAGCAGATGTGGTTTTATCTAATCTATCTACAGACGCTCTCTCCCTCTCGACACTTCCCCACTACAGCCTGCAGGGTCAACTTTGCCCTTTCCCACACTGATTGCTCCACTCATGTACCTGCCCTCTATCACACTGGAGACCACACAGGACCGTAAAGCCCAATGATCCGGTCTTTAGCGTGACTGTTCACAACACCGCGCTGCAATGTGCCTCTGAGCAAAACTGTAGTTCAGCGCTATTCAGAAAAATGTTATACTGTATGATGCTGATATTCACAGCTGAAAGCTCAAATATGATGCCGCTCAAATCTATGTGTATGGCTGAACACTTTATGGCTATCATCAGTTTCCCTGTATTTGCCAAAATAACTAAACACAATGCAACAAATGTTGGTGGCACTCCTGAATCTGGGTCAGTGCCTATGCAACATTGCCGCAGCTAATCATTTAGGGATAAAAAAAAAGCTCATAGATAAAACTAGCTAAAGCACTAAATTATTCACATATTGGCAAGTCTGCTGTAGTATCTGGAGAAAATGGCATTATATTTTTAGTTGACAAATTCATCATGACCAATTGAACAGGTAAGCTTTGGAGAAAAATCTTGGGTTGTGATGAGTGAGAGAGACCCGTCTAATTTGTATTCATAAACTGTATATGTATTTAGTATTCTGCAATGTCAAGTCACTCCACGCTCACAGGAGGCAGTTGAATAAAAGCCCTTAGGCTCCTGGAACCTTTCATCATAATGGCCCTTTGACGACTTGCTTGCTTGGACTTGAAGAGACCCATGTCCCCTAGACCCCCTTCCCGACTCTCACTTGCGGTCCTGCCCTCGATCCCAGACCCAGACGACGAGGAAAATCTAGAGGTCTGGAAATTATGCACAGATCTGAAATGGAGAGAAGGGTCAGCCTGTAAGATGTTAGCCAGACTCCTTAACAGCCTGAAGGCATTGCTCTGTCGTCCGGGCCTTCTCAGCCACCTCTCCCTCCCTTTTACTGACCCCTTAACTGTGCCTCTGGACTCAAATAAGCACTCATATTCATAATACATAATCATGAATCTGTATTTAATGACCACAACAGTCCAAACTTTGCAGAAAAGGGATGATGCGAGCAGTTGCCATGAAGTTTTTTTATAAGTTTAAGTACAACCTCTGAGATACGAACCTCAGAGTTACCGACTTACCGGACAACCAAATGGGTATGAAACTGGAAGTAGTGTATTACTTATTACTTACTTTATGTTTATTACTTATTACCTATTACTTATTTTTTATTATTGATACAAAGGCGAGCATCAAATGGGAATGGGAGCCACACTTTCCATTGATAAAAACTCAAAATACTATCAAAATTAGACAAAGGGGGAGGAGGGGGGCATGTATTAGCACTATTGCTAAATAACCCAGTAATGGAAAGTCAGCAGTGTTTGATATAAAGAGCCAGAACAAAATAAATCAGTTTGCAAAAGAGACCAAAGATAGTGCGCCACTGAAAAGGAGATCTTTCACACAAAACAAGAGTGCTCTCCTTCTCCTGATTACAGCTGGTTTGATTATTGGTTATTAGCTTAAACGTAAGACTTATAGCTACAAAATGAAAGTAGCCTATTTAACAATGATGTAAGTAATGATTCAAATCAACTAAGGATCCAAATTCTTAAGAATAGCATATTTTCATATCACTTTTAAAAATGACAAACATTTCATAATTCTGAAAAAACTCCATTCCTGATGCTTTCGTATCTCTGAGGTTCTTCTGTGGTATTGTACAGCCTCCCTCCTGGTGATGTTAAGTGACTCCACCTCCTGCAATCCTCCCCAATAAAACAATGCATGTCTGTTAAAGCTGTAATGGTAATTTTAGGTAATGGGTACCCTTGTAAAATATTGTGGGTTACAGTCCATAAATACAACTTGGGTCCAGTTTGATAAGTCTTAGAAGAGCAAGGGATGGGCTACAGGAGTACTCGCTGTGGTCTTTCAATTCTCTACGTGCACCGTAGAGTGTGAACCTCGCCATGACTAAACCTCTGACTGAAATTTCACCCTGAGCCCCTGAAGTTGTTGTTCGCTGAGTGTGGGGGTTTTAAAAGTGGTTGGGCTACAGCATTGCTGTGCGGGATGACAAGCCTGTGATAAAGGAGATGGGAGGGGGGGGGCTGCTTTTAGCCACAGTCTTCAGTTACCATCCCCAGCTCTGCTTCTGGACGTGGATGGATCAGGTTCACCCCATAACCCTGAGTCACTGCCTCACACTATGTCAGCCTCATGACCAATAACATTCTCTCACCGGCTACAGAAAGCTACAGGCATGCCTTCAAAACCTGAGCACAAATAATTGAGCTTGGTGTCTAGGTAGCACAAGGCCACTCAGATGTTGAGCTATGAAAGTGGGCTTTTAACAGCTTCAAAACTCCAGAGCTGATTGTTGGCAAGTTACACAATAAGACAAAAAATTAAAACACAAGAAGGAGGCCCATTGCCTCAGCTTGGCACACAACCTGAAGCGTAAGCCAAAGATGAGCGTTTTAACAGAGAGCTACAGGTTTCAGTGACAGACCGTTGATTGAGATTTTAGATGACTTTCAGATAGAGGATATAATCAAATTTCACTAATCACTGCATGACACCTCTAACCCTTTGCTTTGCACAGAAAAAGCAAAACAAGCTAAGAGTTTCATCTCGGTTTTCACGAACCGTGTCCAAATTC
This sequence comes from Aldrovandia affinis, assembly GCA_029706075.1. Classification (NCBI taxonomy): domain Eukaryota; kingdom Metazoa; phylum Chordata; class Actinopteri; order Notacanthiformes; family Halosauridae; genus Aldrovandia; species Aldrovandia affinis. The sequence goes on along the minus strand of JAINUG010000194.1, from coordinate 626,834 downwards.
CGCAGCCTCAAGGTAAACTCAGCATCAGCAATGACAGCTGTGTCTATGAATAGGTAAGCATTGCTTGGAGCACTCCAGTTGTTTTCCAGTGGTTTCCTAAGAATATTTTTCACACCTGACCACGATGACAAATTCAACACCACACAGGCCTGCATTGGTTTTTTGTAGAGCCAGCGTGATGGCAGGTTCCCAGAGAAATGTAGCAGGCAGGGATAGAAGGGCATCTAATGAGAATGAATAAATGGCCTGCAGCATTGGAAAGGTTACAGACCCCATTTGTGAAACATCTTTTGTCTAATTACAGCAGTGCTTTAGGTTAAACCACATAATTTCAAGCTGGTACAGCAAGAAGCACGTTCCTAAAGCTTGTAAGGAGTGAGAAATGCTGTCAGCCCACAGCTAAGGGGAGCAATTAAAGAATCCAAAAGGGTTCATCCAGAGCCTGTCGGGGGCAGTAAAGGAATCCCCTCATATCTTAGACTGACAAGGGGAACTGAAACCAAAAACAACAGTGAACAGAGAAAGAAAAAAATCCAAGATTCTGTTCAGGAAACATTCCGCTAACTGCGAAAATTTGAAATATGGCGGAGAAAATATTTTGGTTTCATGGCAAATTTGCACAGCGTTATCAGTTCAATACCATTCAAGGTCACAGACATGTTTGTCTGGAAGTTCAGGCATGTCAACGTGGGTGAAAAAGAAATGGCTGGGGGAAATTCCCTACTCTCCACATCTTGTGAAATGAGTTCCAGGGTTAATAATTAGCCATGCCGGAATCTCACCCTAGCTTTTGATTAGTCCGTAATGTGCAGCCCCCATGCTGTGCTGCAAGCCTTCTGGACAGAAAACACTGTAAACAAATTCTGCTAACCTCTGGCAGCAGGTCACCACAAGATGATTATGATTTTCTTTCTTTTTTTTCTTCTTTTTTTGTTTTGTTACAGACCCTCATCTCTTGGAGGGACCTGTGTAGAAACTAAAGGCTTGGCAGTAAGTTCCACATTCCTAGTTCAACAGAAACTACCTTTATTTGTTCTTCAAAGATTATTATCTCCTCACTTCTAAAACTAGTAAATAATTGACTTCTTTGTCACTATGCTCCACAACCTAAAAGAAAACATTTTTACAATAGACACATTTACTGGTGGCAAAAAAGCACACATAATTGTCTTGTTAAATTTTTTCTAAGTGTGCCCTTTTTTGCAGAGGGCATCATGCCTTCAATCTCTCTGATTACAACTGGATCATTACTCTGTTGTTTGAGCAAAAGCAATACATTTTCTTCCTGCATGTTTAACATACCTGTACAAACAGCAGAAAGTAATACTTTCTGGTCTTATCTCTCTAGCAGTTCTGGCCCCCATTATCCTCAGTAAACCATGATGTATTCATCAAATTGAAAATGGATAGCTGTGTTAACTTGTTGCAGTTAAACTTTGTATTTGTTTACAGAAATCACCATGGTACCCAGCCACAAAACAAAGAAATCAGGATCTTTCCTGGAAATCCAAGGTCAAAATTTGAGGTCTTGGTACATACATCTATTGAAAACACACACATATGAAATAATTAATTATACATGCTCATTCTTTAGACTCTAAATAAGGAGATTTGTGTGTAATATTTCCTTTAAGTAATAAAGGAGAGAATACGAGAAAAAAAATGAATTCTACAAATTCATGTGCACACAACTCCTGCAACAAGGCGCAGACAACTTCTGACAGGGGAGTTCTGTGGATAAAAATACTCATTGGGGGTGTTTTTTGGGAGACTTCAAGGAGCATTGCACAGCCAATGCCAGAGAAGATGACTTGGCAGCAGTCAAAACATGGAGGTATGTGGTGCACATGTGCACTTGCTGGTGTGAGGCGAATGCATTCCAGAGCAGATGGGATGAGAGAGTGCCACACAAAGGCTGTGAGCTGCTTGCTGGTGGAGGCTGTGCAACTTTGGGGTCACCCTCTCAGTACCCCGGGGCCTAGCACAACATGGCTGACAAGTCACGCTTTCAAGTCCACCAACAATCTACGTGCCCAGTGTCTCCCGGTACGGCAGTGTAAACACAAATTGTGTCCTTGTGCGAGAGGATAGAATAGCTGTCGCATCAAATCACAGAGCCAGTCCCCTGCTTTAGCACCCATGGTAGGATGGCATACCCAGTGTACCTCCCCTTGTGACCCTACCTGAACTCTGATCCCAGAAGCGGGGTCAATTCCAGCAGTGAGAGAGTGAGAGAAAATGACAGGACCACATGGTACCCCAGTTCTCCAGGCCTTGCGCAGCTACAACGGCAAAAAATGTGGTGAAACCCTAATGAGACACAGATGGTTAAATAGGCAGACAGCGGTTAAATGTTTATGATGAATAGACAGACAGATATATAAAGATATATGTACAATCTCAAATATGCCAGTGAAAGGGGTTCTGAGTCAACCTTTGATCCCCGAGCCCTGCGCTCAGCTGGATTCCATCAAAACCTCAATTAATTCATCACGTTTGCTGGTGAAAGAGGGCTTGAGATCATTAGAAGAAGGGAGGAGAGCAGGCCATGCAGCTGGGTGTAGGGAGCTGTCAGCGACAATCTTGGGAAAGAGGACATTTGGCACTGTTCAGAATCTGGAAAAAAACTCAGTCAAATACGTTATTTTGTACATTAAAGACAAAAGACACCTACATGCTCAAACAAGTCAGTGCATTCTGCTACGGTAATCCTATGGCTGGGGCTAAAAGCAAGTGTTTTTTTTTTTTTTTACTTTTACAAAAGAAAGTTGTTTTTTCCCCCTATAAATTGAGATAAACTGAAGCCTCAGCTTTTTTTCAGTAAGAATATTGTTTTCCTTACTTTCCAATTAACAGAGTAAAACATGCTCTTTCAGTGGGGCCTTGGCTTGTTTTGTTATTTGTGTATCTTAGCAACCGGGCTGTTTTTGCTTACATCCCCCCTCTTCGGCAACCCGCAGGCAGTTTCTCAACACTCTGTGTTCAGCGGCGAGCTGTTCTCGCACATCTGTTTTGGATTGCGGAGAGCTCAAGACTGACTGCACTGTAAGCTGGGAGATTCTGTTTCACAGAAATAAAAAAGAGAGGGGAAAAAAGAAACAAAAAAAAACAAGAGACGTTCCAACCCCAGCACCGCACCAGAGAGCATCAGCACGTGCAGCAGAAATGTGACTTTTAAAAGAAGAAAAGAGAAAGAAGGGAAAAAAAGGTTACCATTTTTTATTGCTCTTTAAAGGTTTGCACTGTTTCATTTTTACTGCCTAGGTTCCATCTCTCCTGGTTCCTTGGCTTCTTCAGGCTCCTGGCCAAAACGAGGCCCTGCTGGACTGAACCACAGCGAACCCCCGGCTCTCGCCGTCAGGATCCCTTCCCAGAGTTCAGTGGGTTTGTTGGGCCTGTGCAACAGCTGCTGGTGCTCTGCTACTTTAATAGAGCTTTTTATTTCCATTCTTCTATCCACCCTCCACGGCCCTCTCTACCCCCAAAATTTGTTTTCAATTATCAATCTTCACCGAGGACCACATGTGGCTTTCTTTTATCCTCATTAACATTGTTTGTGTACCCATGGGTAATAAAGGAGAAACAATGGCAGAAATAGTTTACACACAAGGGCACACATCAATTTAAAACATTTGTAATCAACACTGGTAATGTTTGCTGAAACACCTCTGAAGTGGAGGTAATCCCCACTCAATTAACCTTAAATTCAAGTAACTCCAGGTTTTAGTGAATGTGTATGCAAACCATACAAAGCAATCTGACTCATTCATATCCTTTATCTTAATATGAAGGTTTTTGACATTGTGGCCATACTACACAATGCATATACAAAAGATATCAGAGCAATTTGACTGTGTAGTCACATGACACATTTGGCTGTGTAGCTCTGTTTGATTAATCACTAAATTGCACATTAGATTGCAGGCCCTTCTGGGGTTCCAAGCTTGCACGTGCACACTGTGTCCTGTCTCGCAGATCGAGGGATGGGTCATGACGAACTGTAATAAGTGACCTTGTGTATTGAGTCCATGTATTTGAAAATACTGCACATTGTAAAATGTAATACTCAGTCTGCATAAAAGAAAGACTGTTTAAACAGCTTTTATATTTCAAAATCTAGGACCTGAAACATTATATCATAAACACCGCTCCGGATCAGGGGATCCAGCTATTACAACTCTGCTGGGTGTGGTTGGTATTCCTCAGTGTCAGCCAGACAGATCCCCCCAGTATACATTCCCAGCAGTACACTGAGTGCAAATAGTCACACAGCAAACACCCACCCCTTCCAATAAGAAAAGGTTGGATGGTTGGATGTATCACAACAGAGCTAGGGAGATGTCATGGCTTCAGTGGAAATGTTGTGGCCTCCACCTCTCCTCCTTCTGCTTCTGCTTCATAGAAAAGCACACAGACACGTGGATAAATATAGTTCACCACAAGATAACTGAAGACGCTGTGTGTACTCACTGAGCATAACATCTTGCTCCGCTGTCAACGTGCACAGAATATTTGCAGAGGACTGAGCAAATGAGCAGCATTGAGCAACAATGCAGGGTTTCAACAAGTCACAGCCTAATCTCCTCCCCTGACCAGTCCTAACTTGCGCTCCCATCCGCAGGTCATGTAAAAGAGTGATGGTTACACGTAGCATTTTTTATGCCACAGATATTCATTGGGAGTTAAAAGCTCTATTGTGTTTTAATGCTTGACAAAACAACAGACTTGATCACTTTTGTCTGGCTGCAAGCTGTGATGCATTTCCTCTCCATATGCACTAATCATCTACAATCTGTTTAAAAAATGTCAGGTCTTCTACATTTAAGTAATGGAAGTTCAAAGATGTATTACCACTAGTATTTGTACTACTACGAATACTACTAACAATATTAAATATATTATTATTACTCATTATAATAATGCTGTTTATTATTATTATTATTATTATTATTATTAATAATAATCTAATCTAATCTAATCTAATCTAATCTAATCTAATCTAATCTAAAGAGATCTCTGTGTAAGGTGAGAGAAATGAAAGCAATGTTGCATGTTCTCACTATGTGTCCTTCTTCAGGAGGGTAGCATCTTCCAAATCAGGGATAACTGGGTACACGCTTCATGCTAGGGGTGTGCAAATCTGGTCATTTACCCCTTGTTCCCCCTGACCTTTTTTTGCTTCTCCCCACATGGCTGACGTTCTTAGACTAGACCTTATAAAGGCGCAGACAGCTGGTGTTTTCATATCGCTCCACGACTGAGTCTATGGTTACCAGAAAAACACTCCCTTCCACACCCATCACCCTGTGGCTTTTGACCCGTGGCCCTGTTTAAAGGAGAGAGGGAGAAAGGGAAACGCAGAACAGCCGATAACCTGTTAATGTGAGGCTCAGCCGGTCTCCCGTGGGCTGGAAGGCCAATGCAACCCTATACCCCTGTGGCTTGCTGCACTGGGCCAACTGGCCTGCTCCTGGCTGGGCTCTGGCTTTTCACACCCGTGATCTAGTGCGCCCCAGCCCACTACTCCGGCTTCAATCGTCTTGCTGCCCCTCCAGTACACCTCGCTCACATCTGCTCAGCGTACTCTTATCAGCGAGGGCCTCTCCATTTCACTACGGCCGTCTGCTTCTCCCACGGCCCTCGGCCCGTGCGCTGCAGCGCTTTCTGTCAGCGTCGTTTCTCTGTGTCTTTAACGCTTTATCTGTTGCGATCGTTCAGCTTACCACATCGGAATCAGTCGTTTTCGGTGGACCGCTGGGGCTGGTATGTGAAGCATGCCGCAGTTCACATCCACTGGGCATATCTTGTCAGAGTAAAGCCCTGAGTAACATAAGTAAAGTCCAGATGCTCTCAGCTTTTTCCCTGGAGTGCTCCTGGTCACGTGCGCTTCACCCGAAGGCCAGAACCGATCAGAAGAAGAGAGCACAACAAATTCCTCATTGATACATTACTATACATCTGAACAAATGAGCCACTCTGGGGGCCGTCCCTGGAGACGAGCGGCTGGACTGTAATGCTCTCAATCAATAAGCTAAATGGAAAATATCTCTTTTATTGGACACAGAGGCAATTACCACAAAACCTGCCTTTTATTTCATTATTTGTTCTCCCAATGGCCAAGACTTGTATTACTTGTAAATTGTATGAGCATCTATTTAAGTTTATTTCACAAAGGCAGTGAGCAGTGTTTTGCTTACGGGAAACAAGCATTTCTAAATTACTTTTAGCTGCTGGGAAACAAGGTTAGAGAGAAAAAAACGTAATCTAATTCTGAACCATAGTAGTGACTCAGAGCATTTTGGGGAAGCTTTTCTTCTGTTGAGGACCGGCGTAGGTTGGAGTCATTTGTCCCGGATCCAAGTTCAGCTACACAGATGCAGAAGATGCAAATCCTTCTCCCTCGCAGAAGGGGGCAGTATGCTCTGTGTCCCCCCTGCGAAGTCATCTCAGCCGAAAAGGTGCTCATGCCATCGTTGTGCGAATCTCTGAGCAAAGCAGTGCAAATGTACTACTTTTGGACGTGTCATCCCCAATAAGTATGGCAAGTTTGGCATTTGTCATTCATCATTGGCTAGGCCTGGAGTATTCATAACTTCTCAGAGGCTCGGAGAAGTCCTGCTGAAAGTCACCCTGACTGCCAGGGAGCTGTACCCAGGATGGTCTAGACTCTAGAGGAGTCCTGGCACATGGCCTCCAAACAGAGCGGGGAGCCTGACACAGCCATTAAATGACACTGGCAGACAGCATGCTGCACGGGGCTCAGTAATCTCCCACCACCATCATGATGTCTGAATTCACTTTGGCTCCGCGGAACCCCCTCTCAGAGATGGCCTCCTAAAGCGTGTGTGGCTGGCATTGGAGCAGCTGGTTCCTGATTGCAGGTCTTATGTCATCACTCGAGTGGTGATGAGGTGAGGTCACCTCTCCGGGTGGCAGTGCCAAGGGTCAGAGCAGTTGGTTCACAAGCATGGGGCATATGTCACCACCTGCGGATTGTCTAGACCACCTTAGGACTGATACACAGGCGCCCAGCAGTGGTACAGCAAACACGAGTGCCATTTAGGCCTGCCTCTCTGAGCCTTACAGTCAGCCCTTAGTTACTACACAGAAAGCTTTCCATCACGTTTCGTTTTTTTTTGCTTTGCTACTTCAGCTGTAAAATCTTTGCCCTAATATTTGCTTTAGAAACGAATGATAAATGAATGCACTTAGCTTCAGTATATCGTAGATTTACACCACCATGTCATATTTAATTGAGTCAATGAGATACATACGCCAAAATTCATTATAATTATAATAATAATTATTATTATTTTATATATCATATGACAGTGTGATAGTGACATTTTGAGGCTGGAGTGGGTGACATTTTTGCAACCTATGCTGGAATAACGTCATTGGATATCACAGTAAATCAGGCATCCCAGAACTTTCTGCAGCCAAGTGCCAGCTCCACAACAGGGTCTTGTGCTGTGGTTACCAGGGGGGAAGCCCCTAATTTGCACCAGGACGGGATCTCGGCAGCCTGAACTAACACATCAATGCTGAAGTCTAGACCTGCAGTCAAGTTCAGCTTCAATAGTCCCAACCAGGCAATTTATTGGCTCAGGCATTTTTGCTATTGAAATAGACTGTTCTAGTGAGTTTTCGCACTGTCTCTACTTATAATCACAACCTGGAGAAAAAAAAGCATAGTAAACAACTGCTCAGTTAAAACCAGCAAATGTATCCATCCATCATCCATTATCCATTTTGTAGACATATTCATACTAAATTTTTAATTATTCTCCCAATTCAGAATTGCCAATCTTATTTGTTAGCTCATTCCACAGCTGCAACACCCCTTGGTAAATGTGGGATTTTTTTCAAAGCAAGATTATTTCCCAAATTTATTTTACACACAAATTGCTTGTGACATAATTAACTACAGATAAGATCAATCTTGCTGGGTGTTATCCTGTTAAAGCACTGTTCAAGTGTGTAAATGAGCCCCATGATCTGGTATTGAATCCAAACCGTGCCAGTGCCAACTGTTGCCAGCAGCCCTGCAGGATGATTTATAATCAAAAGTACAATCATCCAGGGAGGGAAGGAGGGAGGGATTCAGTTGGTCGGGTTGTCCGTGGCTTTTCACACACCAGCGACCCCAATCGGCCTTCCGTGTCATGTCCATGCAAGCTTAAGTTGTAGGCTGCAGTGTGAAAAGAAGCGGTGGTTGACATCACGTTTCGGAGGAGAGCAGTGTTTGTCCACTTCTCCCCAATTAACAGTTAAGGTTGCAGCGAGCACGGCATAGAATATTATTGGGCATCCCAAATTAGGAGGAAAAATGGGTAAAACCCATAAAAAAAGATAATTACTTGCTTCAGTGAGGCTCACTATTCATAAACTAGGTATTGGCTCTTAGGGCTCTAGTTTGGAGTGGATGGTAGCAAAAATGCACCTGGATGGTAGTGTAATTGCTAGTTTCGCACATCGCAAGCAGAATGTTTCTCACCTCCGCCCAGTTCGGTGGTTTTGTGGTCAGCAATAAAGGCGTTTGCATCAGCGTGGGTGGCGCAATGGGGGGTGTGTCAGTTAATTCACTTAGGTTCTGTACAAGTTTCATGTGTGATCATTCGTTTGAGTTTTTGTTTAGAGACATTATTAAATTGCACATATGAACAGATATGCGATAAATATCCCATCACACAATAAATTACTATTTAAATGTTCAATAAATTACTGTTTAAAATACAATCGGTATTCAACTAAGCAGTTCAAAGTATTTCAGCTTTGCACTTGTAAGGACTGGTTCAATGAACTTGACTGTCGACATCTGGGTAATTGTGTAAGATATATGTTTTAAAAATAATTATATGTATGTACAGTACCATTTGCACTGTAAATACCCACTCCAAGTAGGTCTTAATCGTGTTTGCAGTGTGTTTGAGGTTGTTATCGTGCTGAAATATAAAGTTTTTCCAATCAGTCGTTTTCCTGAAGGTACAGCATGATGATCTGTTTATATTTCTCAGGATTCATAATTACATAGATTTTGACCAGATCCCCTACACCGTTAGTTGAAATGCACCCCCCAGACAGAGCCACCACTGTGCTTTACAGAAGGCTGCAGACAGCCATCTTATGTACTTATCGCCAACTCTTCTTCTGACATATTGATGTCTTTGTGAACCAAAAATGTCAAACTTGGACTCATCGCTCCATAACACTTTCTGCCACTGGTTGTCACTCCATGCTTTATGGTCTTTCGCGTATTGCTATCTTTTCTGCTTGTTGTCTTTCCGCAAGAATGGTTTCTTAGCTGCAACACGTCCTGCAAGACCATTTCTTGTAAGACTTCTTTTCACGGTTGAAGCATGTACTTTGGTACCAGATGACTCTACCAGATACTGAGCAAGCACTTCACTGGATTTTCTTCTGTCCCTCAAGGAATTGACTTTTAAGTACTGCTCATCAGATGCAGACAGCTTTTTGGACCTTCCACTGCATCTTCAACTTGCCCAGTTTCTTCAAATTTCTTTAAGACAGCTTGAACACCACATCTTGAAAATCCGGTTAGCTGGGCTATTGCTTGCTGAGAATTGCCTTGTTGATGGAAAACTATGATTTTATGTCTGTCAACCTAAACAAAATACATAGCTGGAGTGCCTTGAGGAGAGGTTTGGGAACCAAACTTGTGTTCTTCTAGCCATCTCACAAGATATCAATAACGTTTTGGAAACACACAATACCTTCTTGTTACTTTTTATTGTATTAATATTTATTTGTATTTCTTCTAATGTTATATGGTGTATTTTTTCAAGCAAATAAACACTTACTGCCCAGATCAATTGCTTTAAACATAATTTTCTTAGGTGGCTAAGACTTTTTTCACAGTACTGTATGTATATGCACTGGTTTCTGTTATGTTAATATAAAGTGTTCATTACAAAATAGGCTACACAATTGGCAAGTGATTTCAGAAGTTAGATATGAGCACATGTGAGAGGAGAGACCTTATAATGATGAATAATAAAGACTGAAATATAAAAAGCAATATTCATATTTTATTTAAAATGCGGTAATAGGGGGCCTCGCGTAGCGTAACAGTCTAAGCATTCGCCTGGAATGCAAGTTGCCTACTGCAGCTGTGGTTCGAAACATTTACATTTTACATTTTAAGCATTTAGCAGACGCTCTTATCCAGAGCGACTTACAAGATGTGCATCAATACATGGTAGGAACAATCACAGTTAGCGCACGAGATCAGTGCAGGAATACAGCAATAGACATCATTGCAGGCATCTGCGTACCATACCTGTAACACCGGGAAGGAAAAGGTATTTTACAATGTTTACAAAATGTCCTTTTTTTTTTTTTTTTTTTTTTTTTTTTTTTTAATAAAGAGTATAGTGTTGAACAAGTAGACAGTGGTGAAGACAATTTAGCTAGATGGACAGAGATCAGGGGTAGTGGAGTCTGAAGAGGTGGGGTTTGAGTCTCTTGCGGAAGATTGAAGTGATTCCGCAGTCCTGACCAATTGCGGGAGGTCGTTCCACCAACGAGGGACCAGGACAGAGAAGAGGCGAGACCGCGAGGAGCGGCTGCCAGGCGCCCGGAGGGATGGGGCAGTCAGTCTGCCAGCGGAGGCGGAGCGGAGAGGTCTGGACGGGGTGTAGGGCGTGATGAGTGACTGGAGGTATGGGGGAGCAGTACCTCTGGCCGCTTGAAAAGCAAGCACCAGTGACTTGAATCTGATGCGTGCTGCGATGGGGAGCCAGTGCAGAGAGGAGAGTAGAGGGGTGACGTGGGTGAACTTCGGCTGGTTGAACACCAGGCGAGCAGCAGCGTTCTGGACCCGACTGTACCAGTCCGGCCCTGGCCAGGAGACCCGATTGGGGGCGGCGATTGGCTGCACTTCCCAGGGAGAGGGGGAAGGTTGAGCCGGCACAAGCTCGCCGAGAAGCGTGAAGGGTGTCTCTAGAAAGTAGGTGGGTGAGTTCCGTCTCGGAGGAGGCGGATCATCGCTGGCCTCAGGGAATTGGCTAGCCCCATAGTGACGGGTGGCGAGTTCATGGGGGAGGGCGAATCAAAAGAAATAGAGGGTATAATTGGCTACCAAATTGCGAGAAAAACGGGGAAAAATAAATGTTAAAAATAAAATAAGATGCGGTAATAGTCAAAATAACAGCGATATAATTCTGAAATGACGTTTATTGACATGGGAGTAATGGTATGGTTAAGCAGGGGTAACTGAGATTATTTAATAAGATATTAGCATAATGGATATATTTTATTATGCAGGACAACATCCGTAATTGCGAGATGTGGGTCAAAATGCGAAACATCTGGTCATCCTATGTGGAGCATCACAAGTGCATCAATGAAACATAGTTATTATTGTTAATAACCCAGTTTTAATCTATGTGGCTTTGATGAAAACACACAAACTAAACTAACTCTTTTCCTCTTCCTCCACCTGGACAATTATATCAGTAAACTGATACACATGCATGTTAGTTTAGTTTAGTTTAATATTGCAGCATGATACGCTATCCAATTATGTACCGGTACTCTGTTGTAGTGAAAGCAAGTTTCATAACTTGCTCCTCGCAAGCCATGGTGCTTGCTCTTCATTAGACATTAAGAAATATCCAGTTCACTATGACAAAGGTATTAAAGGGGAAAACAACTGATGATCTGATCAGCCATAATGAATTATTTTTAAACCAACCTCTTTTACAACTGTGCCACAGGTACGCTGCCGTTTCTTGTCATGAAACTACCATAATGGACAAGGACACGCCTTAATACGCCTCCGGTCTGGATTAGCGCTACTGTCTGTAGCTACATTGTGCTTTGACAACGAAACTAGAGCCCTTAGAATGAAAAGGAACAAAATTCAATTTTGAATGTTTTAGTTCATGTGCCTCTGTTTCCCATAATTACAAGTGACAGAACCGAAAGACTTGATGCCACAGTTCTTTAGAAAAGGAGAGATTGTGTGTAATTGAAAAACTTGAAATATGTATTGAGGAGTTTTATTATTAGAAAAGTAAAAAAGTTATTTTGATAAAATATGCTAACAAGTAGTCTTTCTGAATTTTTTACTAACCTTTTCCTTCCCAGTGTTACAGGTATGGTATGCGGCTGCCAACAACGACGTCTATCGCTGTATTACTGCACTGATCTCTTGTGCGAACTATGATTGTTCTTACCATGTATTAATGCACATCTTGTAAGTCGCTCTGGATAAGAGTGTCTGCTAAATGCTTAAAATGTCAAATGTAATGTGTGTTTGCACATGTAAGAGACAGACAGAGAGGAGAGAGAGAGAATGAGAGAGCGAGAGAGAGAGAGAAGGGGACTGTGCTCTGCCTGAAGGGGTGATGTCTCTGTCAGTCCCCTGGTGCAGTTCCAGGCCAGCGCTGACCACAGGCCATCGTGTGCAGAGGCGAAGGAAAGAGATAAAGCCCTTTTTCATTCAGGAGCAGAGGGGACAGAGTGCTGTCTGGGAAGACAAGAAGAAGGACAGGGACAGATGCAGACAGCACAGGGCACACTTACAGGGGTAGCGCTGGGAGAGCTGGTGCCTCCCACTGATTTGCACGTTTGTTGACAAAGCGATGATCGCTCTCGCTTTTCTCGCTCCCGTCAGTCAGGCCCGGATTCACAAGCTACCAATTCATGGGATTGGCACTCAGCCCATGCTGGGACTCAGGCTGTGTCTGGTCACTCGGGACACTTGGCAAGAGAGGAACTCTGATGGACCGGCTTTCCTTTTCACTCTGTGTCTTTGGACGGGTGTTCAATTCACGTGTGGCATCTGGGTGCTTACCATCTATCAACTGAATGAAAACTTCCGCCACATTAAGAAAAGCAAAACAAGTCCTTTATTTGCGCAGCAGAGCACACCACTTCTCCAAATGTTTACTGTCTGAGTTTGAAGGTTTTACCATATGAAGAGTGCGGACTGTGAATGGTATTGAACTTCCGGCAACCGTGGCCCGGTTTGCTTAAGGAGCATGCATCTGCCTCAGAAATCTGAAACAGAGAAGGAGTGGAAAAAGAAGTATTTGAGAGAAGTGTGCGGTTTTAACATACCGTCCCGCAAAGACACAAAAGTTCAGATGGCAGCAGGCAGCAGCCAAGTAATAAGGGTGGGCCAGTTGGAGAAAGAAAAACAAAGGGTCGGGCGAACGAGCAGCAGATGTTCTCCACCAAACACAGCAGACATATTTGGAATCCCCAGTTCCTCTCCAAAAACTGAATTAGCACCCCACCCCTGATGCTCATATATCTGTATACAGAATTGCCACTTATATATCCAAAGTTCAGTCTCATTGCTACACTAGCAAAAAAACACCCCAACAACAACCCGACTCATGTTACATCAGTAGATATGTATTGACAGTCACATGCTCTTATCAGTGTTGTTAATGAAAGCATTGATTCTGCATGTGAGCTCCATCTATTAGCGTAATGGGCCTCTGAATCACTCCCATAGTCCAATCAGTGGCATACAAATCTGACCCACTGTAATATGTATCACCTTGATTAGAAACTTCCCAGAACAATCTCCCAGGTGCACAGCCCCAACTGTCCCCCATATGTGAAGCTGCTGGAGAAGACAGGCCCAGGACGTGCTGATATCCAGCTGCCTAGTTATGGATGGGAAGTGGCTAATATATAACACCTGCAAATACACACTTTCTAGGTAGAGAAAATTAATCTTCACTGCAGGAGAGCGCACGTTGTTGATGTTGTATACTGATTCAATCATACTACTATCCCATTTTATCCCTGGGAGGAAAGCATGTATGATTACAGATTTAGACCCCAAGAAAGTGGGAAATACAATAAGAGTGCACTGTGGGAATCTCAGTAATGACTGTGGACTGGACTATGACCTCCAATCATTTGAGTACAGTTATCAGAACAATGTTCACTCTTTTACATCTTTTGCTTTGACAAAATAAGTTGGTGGAAGGGTGATTAAAACGTTTTTAAAGAACCAACATGCTGGGTAGGAAACAGCTGGATGAACCAGAGGGGGAGGGGCGAACTAAAGATAACCCATCTACTGCTAGAGAGGAAATGTGGACTGAACGACAGGAAGTGCAGCTTGTTCAGGCTTCATAAGGAAGCAGTGTTCCTTTTACTGCAACGAATGAGAATAAAACAAGCAGTGTCACAATAGGCAGCAACAGCGGCTCCTTTTTTGATCGAGGGCATTTTATCCTTTCTTCACCTGATCCGCTCCCTCAAGCTTCCCAAACTGCAAGGGAAGCTGTGTACTTGTTCTTTTTTTTTGCTGGTTGTTGCTGCTGTTTGCTTGTTTGTGTTTTAAGAGAGAGAGTGACATTTTCTGTGCATGGATTCTGTCACACAATCAGAGATGGCAGAGATTGATCCCATATTTCAGCATGTGTTTCATTCCAGTCCAAATTGTGCAAAAGAAAATTGCAGCGGGCAGGGACAATTTCCTACAAATATTACAAGGGAAAAAAAACAATATTTTCTTTGAAGAGGAGTAACCCTCTTCAGTTGGACTCTTAGGCCTGAGGGGGTTTCCACTGCCAGACTCTGTCCCACAGTTCATTGTTAACTAACTGGAGCCCTGAGAGAATCCACAGCTTGTTATTAAAAGTGACAGGAGAGAGACAAGCATGCCTGTTGTGGTTATAAAAATACAGCCTAAGCCTTGTGGAGAAGAAAGTGGCAGCTATCCATTAATGCAGTGTGGGATTCTTCCTGTTTCCTGATGTCTCTAAATAGTCTGCCACCACTGTCATCAACACATTTTTAAAAACGTGCTCTTATGAGGGGCTAGCCACAGACAGTGCCCCTCTCAATTAATTTAATCATTTAGAGTGGCATTTCTTCCTGAAAAAAAATAAAATTATTATTTCAAAATCCACGCACTGTATATAGCCATAGCTTTTCAAAAAGGCAGCTGAACAATGTTTTTTTTTTTACACAGAAATAATAAAGGAAAATATTTGACAGAAATATAACAAACTGAATAACATTGTCTTTTTGCTGAGCTGATGTATATATGCAATACTAACTATACATTAGAACATCATCCTGAACAACCATAAATCATTTTATAAACCTGCATAGTGACAAACAAACTGGAGTATCCCATACATTATGTGGTACACAGAAATTGATGAAAGTTAACCTTTTTTGTAGAAATATTTTTGGTAGAAATCCCCTAAAACCCACCGGGCCACCCACTCCCACCTGTGGTATTGGGGGTTGGGGGCTCAAGCTCTGTGAAGGAAGGGGGAACCCAGTTGTGTCTCGCACAAAAGGTCCTGTTGCTTTTTACTCCAACGCACATCACACCTGACTCAGGTATTCAGCACACTCACAGATTAGAAACGTTTTGGTTGCAGTTACCATTCTTGAGGGCCAACTTTAATATGCAAATGGATAAGAACTCTTTGTTTTATTTAACTCATTTATTTTATATACACTTAGTAGAATACAAAATGTAGGTAACTGTTTTACCGTCAAAAATGATGAATGTCATACTTATGCAGGCTTTCCCTTGGTATCAATCAAGTGCCTCATATACACTCATTCAGATTTTTCTGCCTGTGTTTCGATTTTCTTACTAGAAAAAGAAAACCTTTAAGAAAGCAGTTTAATCATGTTAACCAGAGTTCATCAAGAACTTGTAGTCTACAGTTTTGATTGGCTAGAAAAAACAGGGCACATCCCGAATGGCCACTCCCTTATAATCCTGTCTATTCAACATTTTGAGACAGATACTGCATTTCATGGTATGAATTATATCATATGTGGCCTAGAAACTCTATCAATGACACTTTAGTTTCAATTCTATCTTACTATGTTATGCTTTCAATTAGTATTCTGCTTCAATTAAATATAATTGAGAATAGCGGCTTATCAAGCAGCTAGAAGAACTGCTCCCCCTTACCTCCAGACACTCATCACACCCTACACCCCAGGCAGACCCCTCCGCTCCGCCTCCTCTGGCAAACTGACTGTCCCATCTCTCCGGGCGCCCAGCAGCCGCTCCTCGCGGTCTCGCCTCTTCTCTGTCCTGACCCCTCGGTGGTGAAATGATCTTCCGCACTCAGTCAGGACCGCAGAATCACTTGCGATCTTCGGCAGGAGACTCAAAGCCCACCTTTTCAGACTCCACTACCACTGGATTCTGTACATCTAGCCAATTGTCATCACCACTGCCTACATGCCTAATACTGCTTTTTGTATATGTAGTATACGTGTTTAAAACGTCCTCTAAAAAAACCTTTTCCTTCCCAGCGTTACAGGTATGGTATGCAACCAGCTGCCAACAATGATGTCTATCGCTGTATTACTGCACTGATCTCTTGTGCGAATAATGATTGATCATACCATGTATTAATGCACATCTTGTAAGTCGCTCTGGATAAGAGCGTCTGCTAAATGCTTAAAATGTAAATGTAATATGGTTGCAATTAGATATTGAATGCTAATTTGGTATTATAATAATTATCATTAGATAATATATCAATGGGTGCCTATTCTTCTCAATAGCTAACAACATGTGCCAATTATGCCCTCTTTCGATTCACCCTCCCCCACAAACTTGACACCCATCTCTATAGGGCAAGCTATTCTCCGAGGCCAGCAATCATCCACCTCCTCCAAGACAGAACTTTCCCACCTACCTTCTGGAGACACCCTTCGCACTTCTCGACGAGCTTGTGCCGGCTCCTCCCCCTGGGGAGGACAACCAAATGCCGGCCCTGATCAGGGCTCGTGGCCAGGGCCGGTCTGACGCAGTCGGGTTTCGAACTCCAACCGCAATAAGTAGCTTACATTCGCAAAGCACCAGTCAATGCGAGTGCGTTAGACTGCTGCGCTTGTGACGGTCTTGTCTGGTTCCGCCCGCAGCGAGTTTCGAACCGAGGGATCTCTGACGCGACAAGAGAGCGATTAAGCTCGCCGAGCTAAAGACTCAAGTCTCTAACTCCGGGAACTAATTGTACTCTTATCCACGTCACTCTGCAGCGGGTGCTCACCAGAGCCCATCCGCTATACATGCAGTGGGTGCTCACCAGAGCCCATCCGCTACACTCTCCCCCTCGAAACTCATGCGGCAGCAACCACGGCCCAACCGATTACCATCAGTTGTATTATCCAAGTCACGGCACCAATGTGACGGTCTTGTCTGGTTCCGCCAGCAGCGAGTTTCGAACCGAGGGATCTCTGACGCGACAAGAGAGCGATTAAGCTTGCTGAGCTAAAGACTCAAGTCTCTAACTCCGGGAACTAATCGTACTCTTATCCACGTCACTCTGCAGCGGGTGCTCACCAGAGCCCATCCGCTATACATGCAGCGGGTGCTCACCAGAGCCCATTCGCTACACGCTATTCGAGGCCCCTTGTCCCCACCACTTTTTTAAAGTAAAAAAATATTATTTTCTATGAAAATATCCCAGAAATAGTTTTGAACTAAAAATACGGAACTAGGCCTCTCTTCCAAGTGCCTTGACAAAGGAACATCTTTCGATGAGCGTGTGCGTCTCTGCAGTCATTAAACAGACACGCAGACTACAAGACCGTCATTCAAAGTGATAGGTTAACGTTCGTAACACGATCAGTTGAAAAGTGGTTAAGGGAATGAACTGGCAGAGTAGCCGCTAACTAATTAGCTGAATGAGTTGGCATCTAACAGAGGCGAATGAAGCTGTATTCATGAAAATGTATTTTGATGTGTATTATGTTCCACAACCTTGGAAGCTAACATTAGCTAGCTATTGTTAGTCAGTTCCCCACAACCTATGGCTGTGTTGTGGATCTTTTAACTAACTGCCGGTCTTTTGCCCCTGCAATCTAGGCTATATTGTTCAGGGACGGTTCCCCCCAAATGTTCAGTAATTTCAATATGTAAGCACTTGTATCTAAATCCTGTTTTAAGAGCATTGCCTTTCTAACTACCCTTAGAGTGTTGCCCTTTATAAATATACCACTGAATCAGAGAGCAATGTACATTTTGCATAATGTATCAGTAAAGTAGTTAGGGTCATCTCTAATATTTTAGTGATTAGAAGTGATTAGTTTATATTGCAGACACTTGAGTTTAATATTGTGTCATCACTTAACAGCAGCACCAGCAGCAGGTACTGTTCACAGGTGCAGACAGAGAGGGGACAGGGGTAGAAAGTGGAGAGGTTAGATTTAAAATGATAAATTATCACTATTTCCCAAAGAAAGAGCCATACGGTGGACATTAACATTTTTAGTGTAGTAAATATGTGCACAGGGGGCAGTGGGTGCATTGCCGCTGCAATCTATATTTGTCCCCCCCACATTTGGAATCAAGTCTACGCCCCTGTAATAGATTCTTAACTTCCTATTAGACACCCAGACTCTTCTGTCACTGTGGGAATTATTGATGTGAACAGATGTAGTCATATGCGTGACATGACTGGTGGTCACTTCCATAAAACGCACACTGGCTGCAGACCACACTGTGTGTGCAGGATTAGATCCCATACTTGTGCAATATTTAAGTGTAAGGAAGTAGAGATATTTATCACTTGTGAAAAAAGTGAGTGTGCACTAAACAAAATTAAGTGAGTAAATTCCACATATTTGTGTATACACAGCACCACACCACTGTCCCAAAACCACATAGAGACGCACAAGAAGAGTCAGACTCATTCGAGTTATCTGCTTCTGCGCCTTCTCGGCCAGACATAGTTTTGTGATGGACACAATGTCCTGTCCTTGGCATGTCTATTCACCAGGTTTCACCAATACCACAGAGCAATAGGTCACACATGTCACACACAGATGATTGTGCATGGAGGCAGAAATCAAATATTTATTTGCCTCTTTGGGGGGTGGGAGGGCAAGGGGTTACTCTTCTTACTGTATCTCTGCCACCGTTGCACAATGTTTCCCTGATCACAGATTATGGCCAATCTGTGTATTTTGCAGTCCAATTCATTATTCTTGATAATGGAGGGATGTGCATGTGCAAAACATTAGTAAGGCACAATATTTAAACATGAAAAATGTAGTAATCAAATATTTTGATTTAAAAACATGATATTTTTGTGTATTTTGGCAGTTCCCATGAGCAGTGAAAGCAGGATAGTGAGTGTGCTAAGGTCCCGAAGAGAGCTTTTGTTTTGAGGAGTAACAGAGATCACTGCCGGTTGACTGAAACGAAACTGTGATGAGGCTCTGCATGTTCTTGAAACCACAGTACTTTCACTTCTCCATAGCAACCTCAACCACAGCACAGCCCCCAGACAGAGGGCACGCAGTCTACTGACATCAGTGAAGTGGAATCCCCTAGCTCTGTGACGTCAGAAACGCCCAGGCGAGCCCCCCACCAAGGGAGGCTACTAGTGACAGAGAGCAAGAGGGAGAGGGTGGGTGTCAGCTTGTGAGCACCCACATCTCACTCTGACGCTTGTCCCCTGTCTGCCTCTATAGCCCACATGATGTGAAACTGCAGCCTTTCCCTGCCCATTAGCAAGACATTTCAAGAAATTAAGTTAATCATGACCATGGTTAGACCAGCCTTGAGCTCAATGACAGCTGTGTTATCGTTCGTGTCACTGATCTGTCACAGTTCAGCTGAGCTCCTGTCAACCTGTCTTTGTCACTGTTTGATTTTTTAGCATTTGGGCCACTGAAGGGCGATCGATGCAGAGGACAGTTGTAATGGCTCTTTTAATCTGTATTCACCGTAATTACTTCCTCCTAATAGGTAAAATGACATCCTTCAGACTGCAGATGTGTATCTAATTGTAATTTTGTCTCATTGTGGTGCAAATTGACCAGTGTAAAACTGAAAGACAAGAAATCATTTAGCTGTTCATTAAGTTCTCAATGTATCACTCAGTTGGACAGTTGTTTATTTTCCTGCACACAACTCCATGGAATACAAATGTGAAAGTTCAAATCAAGTTGAAAATCCAGGGACTCTAAAAGGAGAAATACCCAACTTGACGTTATGCTCAGAAACAAGAATAAAAAGGTCACCACAAAATTAGGTTCCCCTCACGTTGTAGGAGGGCTGAATTATCTTGGTTCTTCACCGGGGTTCAGTTTGAGTCAGGGTTGTCTGGCAACATTCAGCAGTCACCCATGCTCATCAGTGTTCAGTGCACACTTGGCTTGGTCAGACATTGGGAGGGTAGACACTGCCCCAGTAGACTCTGCCCTGGGTCCTCCTGCTCCCCACCTCCTGAACTTGAGGTAACTCATCAGTCAGTCACCGGCTCATTACTACCTAGCACCACACTAAGAATGTCCAGGATTCTGAAGACTGTACTGGCGGCTTAAAAAGCATACAAATACTAACATGCAACCATACTATATACAGGCAACTGACCAAATAAAGGAAACACTTGAGTAAATGAAGGGTTCTGTCAGCTCTGTTGTTGTGGGGTGCATTTTCCTGGCATGGTTTTGGTCCACTCAACCCCTATGAGGGTAACTTAAACGGCAATAAATACAAAGACATTCTGAGTGATCACCTTCATCCTATTGGCAAGCATTTCTATCTTGATGGGACTGATCTCTTCCAGGATGACAAGGCCCCCATCCACAGGGCATGAGTGATCACTGAATGGTTTGATGAGCATGAAAATGATGTAAACCATATGCTATACTCAGTCACCAGATCTCAACCCAACTGAACGCTTATAGGAGATTCTGAGCCTGAGTTTTCCACCACCATCAACAAAACACCAAATGATGGAATTTATCCTGGAAGAATGGTGTTGCTTCCCTCCAGTATAGTTCCAAACATGTAGAATTTATCTCAGACTGCAATGCATGGTTTTTGCATTGTTGCAGACAGTAGAGAAAGAAATGTATTGTGGGAGATTGTAGTTTTATTAAGCTGAACAGGAAGTTGCAGAAAATAATGTATTTTCCTTAATTTTAGCTAGAATAATTCTTATATGTATTCATTCACCCTGTTTTCTTTTATTTTGCTTAATTCGCAGGCATGCCAATTAATTGAGTAATCAGCTGGCGAGTAATCACAAAGCTCTCACAAAAGAGAATGTAAATGACAATAAGGGGTTTCATTGAGTAATTTAATTGATACCGTTGCATTCGTACTACAATAAGGCCAAAGAGCAAATGTGCTTCAAAATGTAATATGGGTAAAATTCTCCTTTAGTCTTTGCATAGTAAGACATTAGGGGTGGGGTGTGACAACTACAACTGTGCAGTAACAGGCTTTGCATGGAGACAGCTGCAAGGCCTTCAAAAGACTTGACTTTTAATCCATTTATGATGAAATCCAAGGCTTCTTTTCCTCAGCACCTTTCCTGACTTGCAGCTGGGTTGTTTTGGTTTTTTTGACTTGGAGATTTATGGTCAAAGAAGTCAAATGCAGGCCCTTGTAATGTGAGATAGACACGAGCAGTAAAATCCACCACCGCAGCGGGGGAGATGAGCGTGCGGAGAGAGAGGAACAGCCGGAGCTCACATGCCCACATGCTGGTCCCCACCTAAACCACTGAGCGAGGCACAGCCGAGAAAACACCCCGTGAATAAGGTTGTTCAACACACAAAGGGCTACACATCAATGAAACCGATATATCATGGGAAATTCACAATGCCATTTACTCAGTGTTCAGAAACTCACAAGGCAGTTAGAACAGATGAAAAGAACTCAGAACAAGTTTATGTTTTGATTTTGAATTCTACCTTCATGCCGGGCTCTTACACATACAGTAGGTTTTATTCTTGGAACTCACTCACTGCCAATTCACTGCTGTCACTTAAAATGAACACTCTCCAAATCTAAAAAGAGATGAATATGTGTATTAAAATATGTCATTCAATGGAGGCCCATATTATCATAAAGAGCATACTGTACCTCAGAAGGATCATTCCAATACATATAAACTTGGCAGCGATTATATAACCAAATAGTTTGAGAACAGAGGGTGTGAAATATTGTTTGATGAGCTCCAATTCTTTTTTAATTAAGAGGACCAACTACCTCAGAAATACCAAATATAGAATTTATAATGTGCAATATATGTGTTCAGCATGAGTTCAAATGACTAATTTTCTGGACAGAATTCTTTTTTTTTTTTTTTTTTACAAGCACAGTTTTAGAGAGATCGCAATGGATTTTAGACTAGCCCCCAAGGACCAAATTTATCACTGATTTGCATTAGCACTGTTAGCGCTCCTGTTGGAAATGTCTGTTTCAGTCAGTGCTTGCGCTTGGTGCTGAGTTGATGATGTCCTTAGGAGGCTTCTGAATAAGAGCTTTGACTGGGGCAGATGGAGAGGAAGTGAAGAGATGACGGGTATGAGTGAGTGACAACCATGCCTGACTGCCCGCCCTGGTTCCCCTTTGCACTCTCCGGCCCGTGGCTGTCAGGTCTCAGCAAACCCACAGACAGCTCGCTACAATGATGTACACACAAAACACACACACACACACACACACATATGCATGTCACACATTCAACGCAGACAGCGGCCTCACTCTCTCCCTCCGAACCTGCCAATCATTTTTCAAGCATCTCCACTGGTGGAGAAAAAAAAAAGTGTTTTTCCTGTCTGCTCTGGAAATACATTTAATTTATTCTGCTGTTGGGGCGCATATGTTCACACACACCAGACTCCTTAAATAGGGGGCTGGTCATTTCATCACCATCATCAGTCTGGTTCCTCCTTCTCTACAGTGCTAGCATGTGTTAGGCCTAACTGCGGGTTATGCAAAGCCTATGGGGGAGACCGTTTTCCAGCCCCTACAGTGCTGCTGGCCTGAATCTGAAGACAGGCACTGCACATGCATAATTCAGCACACCCTCTAAAACAGTGGTTTCAGAGTGACATGCAGACAGCTGGCACAGTCCTTTCTGCCAGGAGAGAGGAAAGGCAAAGTGAAATGTAGCACTTGGCACGGAGCCCGGTAGGTTGGGAAGGAACCTGAGGTTTGATTGAGGAGGGGTTGTGAGAGAACAAAAGTTGGAACAAAATGAATTTGTGAGACACATCTTTTCATGTTTCAAGAGGAAAAAAAATAAATCTCAGGAGACCTTGTGTTTCTGAATGCTTTTTGTGTGCCCAAATATTTAGCAATTTCAAAACAACTGATGCTGAAAACCTTGCCATCTCATATCGAGGTAAATGTGTCCTCGGGTTACCTGTATTTAATGGCGGGAGCTACTTTGAGTGCCTTTTTTGCTCCACTGTTTCATCAGAGTTTTGTAAGGCAGGGAGCCTGCTCTTGCTGTCTTGACAGGGTTTTAATCTGGTTTCCCGTGGACTGTTCTGAGGTTGAACAGACCTAAATAAAAGCAAAAATACTCTTCTGAAACACTGAACAGAGTCTTTCTCTCTAGGCTTAAGTTAATATAATACAGTATGTGAGACATCACAACTACAGAATCATTCAAAACCACAGAACAGGAACTGGAAAATAAAGCACTCAGACAGTGTATGGCTGATTTCAATCGTTTGATACAAACAATATTTGTTATCCCATTGCTCCAGTAAACATGAAATATAAAGTAAATTATTCAGGCAGTAGTTCATGTAAAATGGCAATTAATACCACACCTTCTCTCTGTAGTCTTGCTGGAAAATAAATGAACATTTATGAACATTTATATTCAGTTTTGCTTTGGTGAACAAACCCCTTTCTGTCTATACCTACTCTGAAACTGTCTTCCTGAGACTACAGCAACTTTAAATTCCAGCGAGTGTTCAAGGGTAGTTTGACTGGTTTGTCAGAGAGGGAAAAAAACAGTGAAAAACAGCAACCCGAAACTGACCCCACAATGGATGGGGTGAAAATTTCATCCAATCAGCTGTAAGAGAAGAACAAACAAAAACAGAAAGACAAATCCGAGCATTTTTTAGATTTTTGGTTTGCCATGATCAGGTCCACTTGTTGGCACAGAGGAACTATGGAGCAATGATTGACTCAGGATCCAGGAAGCACATACCTGAAGTTCACCGAATGATCACACCCCCATCGCCTCTACACTCCCCTCACACATACACACACACAAACATAAATACATAAACAAATATACACACACACACACACACAAACACACAAAATATGCACACACAACGCACACACCCAAACACTAAACACCAATGCACAAATATACACATACAGTGACTGGAGAGAGTAAAGATCACTGAGACCAAGGACCATGTCACTATCATCAGGACCAGCCATTATGACAGACCCGCTAAATCAATAAAGATAAATCAGTTCAAAAACGAATAATTATTAAAAATGCCCTATGGATGGATAGCATAGCGGTCTAATGCACCATATTTTGGCTGGTCCAATACGGTGTGCGCTGCCTGTCAGGGACGCAGTTTGCAACCCATCTCTACCAGACCAGCCCTGGTCGTTAGGCATTTGGCTGTCCACCCCAGGGGGAGGGGGGAGGGTGAGCCAGTTCAAGTTCGCCGTGAAGCAGTAAGGGTGTCTCCAGAACGTGGGTGGGCGAATTCCGTCTCGAAGGAGGCGGTGTTTGCTAACCTCTGAGAATTAGCTTGCCTCATAGAGACGAGCGGCAGACTCGTGTGGAGAGGGTAAATAGAAACAAATAGAGGGTGTAATTGCCTACTAAATTGGGAGAAAAGCGGGAATCAGAAACAATTTTTATTTATTATACCCAATGCAATCACTGACAGCAGGAACATGAGTTTGTGAAAGCCCTTGTGTGTCTGTTGTGTGAATGTGCTGTGCAGCAGTGTTGTGCTTGGCAGGGGGCAGTTTTAACCTGCAGAGGTTGGGGTTAAAACTGTCAAAATCAAAGGGATGCACTCCCTACAGGTCAGCAAGAGGTCAAAACCATGAGCATGCCCAGAAACACCCTAGCCCAGCATGAAAAACTCCTTCCACCTCCCTCCACTAGCCCGTGTAATGAAGTGCTTCAGCTCATGTCACATGCAACAAAGGCAAAATAAATGAAGCAAAAAAAACTCTGTTGGATTAGATGTGTTTATTTGGCTCTCTGACTAATCAATTAAAGGCATTCAGCTAGGAGAGGGTGATGTATGGCTTGCACTGCAACTGCGGGTCATGTTCTTTTCTCTAGCCCCCAGGTAATATTTGAACTCATTTTTGTCTTGGAGCTCTTGTAAAGAGAGGGAGATTAACATGACAGCAGCGTGTACTCTTACCCAGTCACCCATCACTGTACCCCCACACCCTCTCCTCACTAGTGTTTCCCTTCCCTGACATCCTACATACACATCACACTCTACTCACCTTGGGGTGATCTATCCTTTATGTTTATATTATGATGTCACAGTCCCTCTCACACTCAGCTTCTCCTCCATTGTCTCTGTATTGTGTTTAATTTGTGAAGGTATTTGTTTCCTCTCTCCACCTAAGTTCTGTTTGGAAGCACTGTACAACAATTATGGAGGTAAATTGTAACAGAGCATCATCGTTATTATTGATAGAAAAAAGCACAAGACACCAAAAACAAGAACGTTGGCCAAGCACAAATAATCGAATGATGATGTTGAAGATGTTATTGATGATGATGATGATGTTGATGAAGTTCCTAGATATGAGAATATTGTTATTTACAGGCTGTGTTATCTTGATGTTTTTCCAATTTGTGGTTCAAGCATTCAGCTGCACACTAGTTGCAATACTGTATACCCAAGAGGTAATGTGCTAATGATTAGAGAGATTGGCTTTTGTCTGATCACTTTGGCAGTCCATTGATGCACTCCATAGCAATATGAGAGAGACATAAAATGGGCCTATCCATAATGACACTACAATTGCCGATCTTGGTTCAAACAAAGAAGCCAATGCACTGTTACACATGGACTCTAGATGTGCTGGCCAAAAAGCAAATCCATATTTGGTTACACTGCCCTGAATTTCAAAACATTTACAGTACCCTGCCTACCACACATGCACAGCTGGGCCATGGACTTGATGGATTTGATAAATCCACAAATACAGTCCAGTCCAGTCATAATGCCTTATTACTATTTTTTTAACATCTTTCATGTACATGTTTAAAAAAAAACCATCCATATATTTATCAAGTAGGCGGCACGGTGGTGCAGTGGATAGCACTGTCGCCTCACAGCAAGAAGGTCTCGGTTCGAATCCAGGCCGGGGCCTTTCTGTGTGGAGTTTGCATGTTCTCCCCGTGTCCGCGTGGGTTTCCTCCGGGTACTCCGGTTTCTTCCCACAGTCCAAAGACATGCACGTTAGGCTAATTGGAGAGTCTAAATTGCCCGTAGGTATGAGTGTGTGAGTGAATGGTGTGTGTGCCCTGCGATGGATTGGCGACCTGTCCAGGGTGTATTCCTGCCTCTCGCCCGGAACGCATGCTGGGATAGGCTCCAGCACCCCCCCGCGACCCTGACCAGGAATAAGCGGCTTAGACAATGGATGGATGGATGGATGGATGGATATTTATCAAGCATTTTCAGTCAATAGACATACAGGTAACTGCCAAAATAAAGAAAACGCTAACATATAGTGTCTTAATAGGGTGTTGGGCCACCACAAGCCAACAGAACAGCTTAGGTGTGCCTTGGCATAGATTCTACAAGTGTCTGTAACTCTCCTGGAGGGATGGAACACCATTCTCCTGTGAGAAATTCCATCATTAGATGTGTTGTAGTTGCTCATCAGTTTTGCCTTGCATCTCAAACCAATGCATGGACATCATGGTCGAGGAGTATGTGCTTTTGACCATTGTTGCCCCTAGTTGATGATGTCTTTCCCCCAGACTGCCTTGCCAACATCACCTTAGCCACTGTTCCTCATGAAACATCAGCAAGTTAAGCTGTCTTTATCACTGAGATCTCTTCTTCTAGCCATCGGTAGCCAAAATAATGAGCAACTGGGCCTACCCATCATTTTTATACATAACCCTAAGCATGATGGGATGTTAATTGTTTAATTAACTCAGGAACCACACCTGCGTGGAAGCACCAGATTTCAATATACATTGTATACCTGAAAGTGTTCCTTTATTTCAGCAGTTACCTGTATCTTACCGGTCACATTTTATTTTGGATAAGTTTGCCCTTGCTGGAACTAGCTTTTCTATTACAGGACAAGGGCATCATCTAATCATAAAATAGTTTTAACAGGGGAAACTCTTTTTTTTTTTTTTTTTTTCTTTTTTTTTAAAGCAACCCTGCCAAAAGCACTAAACGCTGTCTGAAGCATTTTTAGACATTAAACATTATGTCAGTAGCCACAGATTTACAGTGACACTGCAGAATATTGATCCTCTTCCCAGAGGTGTCCTCTCAATTCGTCACAGTCCCCCTAGAGTACCTGCTAGACGAGGTGAGCTACATGCCTTCTGAAGGCAGTAAGCAAACCCTCACCCCTGCAGCTTTGGGGCAGCTGCTGCTGATTGCTTTGCACTTGTGTTCTAAAGCAATCGATATGAAAAGCCTGTGCTTTTTCCTGGTTTCCCCTTAACTTCCATTGTGAAACCATTTATCTACAAGCCACATGTCCACATAATATCCCCATCACATGTGCCCTGCCCATAAGCACTGGATTGAAATGACTTACAGAGGAATATATGGATCACAGCTCAAAGAAAGGTAATACTAGGCAACAATAATAGTCTCAATAGTCTTCTGCAATAAACGGTTACCAGCATAAACTGTTTATTTTTTAACCAGACAGTGTATGCATGGGACATTTCAGTATCCTGTAGTTAATAACAAATGTGAACTACTTTATCATATATGCTAAAAGAACTGGGTCAATTTATAGTGTAGCATGTGAAGTATATTTTCAGCGCATGGCTCCTGCACAGGGCAAAAGCTATTCATACTGTCTGGAGCAACATCAATCAGCTCTTTTAATACACCTTTCATCCTCCAGACTACAGCTCTGGCCATGTCGGGGATCAACAATAAATCACATCAAATAGAGGACTGTTAAATGTCCTCCATGCTTCTGAGTCGGCCCTTAATGCCCAGGGTTTGGAGTAACAGCCGTGAAGGACCACACCTGTTGTGCAGCTATTGTCTAGCGATTAAGTCAGATAAACATTAAAGAGCACGAAGAGTAAAAGCCATTAGCTTTCGGTCAGATTGCTCAGGAGGGGAATGCACTGCTTACTTATTTATTTATGTACCCAGATATATTTGTGCCATTGTCTCTAACCAGTGCATGTTTGGAAGGGGCAGCGCACGTTATGTAACGTGACAGTGCGACGCAACGACAATGCATCAGTTAGTTGCATAAAAAAATGACAGATGGTATTTCCAGTTCCAGAGTCTATGAGCTTGTTTTTACCATTGGTTCACACGTTGACATTCCTCGAGTTCACAATGCACAAACAATGTCAAACGATGACCAAACCTGAAATAACACTACTTCTAGCAGCCTTTTTATTAGACCACTACTGCACGATGTTGTAGATTGATGGGTCATTATCCCTTTCCATTCCGCTCCCTTTGCTTTGATCCTTCGGCAAGGTGTCATGAGCAAAGGTTTCACCCTCCACTATGTTCACTGCACTACTGCTTGGTTTGGCAAAAGAAAGCATGCACAGGCAGCATGCTGTTGACAGTGCATGCTGAGTTATATACAACACATAGGAGCTAATAATGGTGAAATGTTTTGGAAATACTTTAACCTTATATTGCAACTGCGTGGGGACTACATTAACATAAGAGACCACCTAGAGAGATAAATATAATGCACTGTGAGGGATTTGCAGGTCAAATAGATACATTTTTATGATGGGATTTCGAAAATAGCGTGGACTGCTTTTATTAGATCACCACCCACCCCTGTTGCATGTTAAATATCATCAACATCCCTGCCCCTCCACATATAACTTTGCATTCAAGAACAGTGTGTTCCTTTAGAAAGTGCAGAGTCAGTATTCATTTCTTACCCTTTGTTCAAAGTGAATTTTTATTACTGTGGTTAAGGAAAACAGTGTGAGTGATTTACAGCGTATTGGGGCTCTGCTGTACTTTCTGAGAATCGTGTTAAGTGCCTATCAGGGGAAAAGTCAGCCCTTCTCATTGGTGCTACCCTGCAATGCCCGTGTATCTCATGTCTACAGCGTACAGCCACTGTGTGTGTGTGTACGTGGGTGTGTGTGTGTGTGTGTGTGAGTCTGTGCGTCTGTGCGTGGGTGAGTGTATGTGTCAAAGGAGTGGAGCACCATTTTCAAGTTCAGTTCCAGGAGACAAAGAGACCATTCAGAGGGAGAGAGGGATGGGAGGGAGGGGAAGGGGGAAAGAAGAGTGACAGAAGAACTTTCCAAAACATTTGAGTCTGGAATTTTGGTGGAAGGTGTTACATAGCTCCAAATATTTGTTGTTTTGTAGCCAAGGCAACCCCAGCCAAGGAGTTTAATAATGAAACTCAACATCGATACTGCCATGGTGATCAGATGCTGATCCAGCCTTGAGAACAGGCAGGCAGTTTGTTTGCATTTTTGCTCAGTGGTTGTTGACTTGCTGTTGTGAAACAGGAGCTGATACAGGTGGTGACAGTTTCCCTCAGGTAGAAACTCCAGTGACCCAGCAGGAAAGGAGAGCAGAACAAACATCTGCCACTCAAACGTTTCCCTTTAATTCCACTTCACCCATCCCCTACCGCGCACACACGGACACACATACTGGGCTAGCATTCTGGCAACAAATGAAAAATGCTAAAACAGGTCATTTAATTAATCAATTCTGAAATTGGCTTCTGGAGAGAAATGAAAAGGATGCAGAGAATGTTTGTAAACAGTGGTTCATTGGGTTCAAGGCAGAGGCTGCACTTAGAGGGTCACAGACATGTAAGCCGATTGTCACAAAGGGTTTTCTGAGAGGTACTGTGTTCTAGCCCTGAGGTGAGCATGTCCCTGCATATGATAATGGAACCGCACACCGCATTTACCACAACATGTTCTCAACACTGTATGGGTCTGATCAAGACCTTCTTGTGAACTCCTTGTGAACTCCACTAGAATCAGCCCTGGAGTTATTCTTTTAATTTGCCAGAAAATGATCTCCTACGAAGAGTTTCAGAGCCTTGTCTCAGACACACTCTTATCCTCACATATGCATGCTCAGGTACACGGTCTAGCACACGTGCACACACATCCTCAGACTGAGTGGGGAAAAGGAGAGAGGTGACCCTCCGGTGTAAAATGTACAATGGTGAAGAAAAGAAAGCCATTTCGTACGGAGCCCTCCAAGAGCCAACGCCATTTATTCAATTCATTACGTACAGACTGTGACTGTACAAAACGATTGCATACCGCGAAACAAGAGACTGTCTTTGGGCCCGTGGGGTCTGAGATTATTTTAATGCTCAGACAGTAGTCCCCAGTGGGTCTAGCTTCAGAGCTTGATTAGAGTGTGGCTCAGGGCTTCAGTGACACAGAGACCTGCCATGAAACCTGATACCGAATCAATACATGGTGGTTGAGGGGGTGGGGGGGGGTAAAGCTTTGCCTTTGAAGAGCCATTGGTCCCAAACTCAGCTCAGGAGATTTGTAATCCTCCACGAGACATCACAGCCCACACTGCACAACTTGTTTATTCTGCTTAAACATGGTATGCCAATCACAACCTAAAATATTACTGCCAGCGTGTGCGCAGTTATGAAAGATCAACCACACCAACATTTTCACGGATGAGTTTTCGCTGCCCTGCACACTACCCTGTAACAGGAACAAAAAGAGCTAAAAGGTTCATGGCCTGCCCGTTTTCAAGCTTCTGCCATCCCTTTGGTGGGGCTCACAGTGGAGCAGCACTTTTGTCTTTTGCAAGATTCCAAGATGTGCACATTATAATGTCTTTGGTTAAACTAGATCATACAGCCGCACAGATATTTTAACATCACAGTCCATCAAGTGCATTACAGTCAATTTTACTAGCAATGGGCAAAGAGCAAGCCATTTCAGCTACAGTCATTGCTTCATAAATGATTGACTGAATCAAACCAATCAAAGCAACTTGCTTGAAAGGGCTTTGTTTAGTTGAAATCCATCAATAATTAATGAAGGAATAGGATCAGATTAATGCTTTACCCAGGCTCACTTTTTCCTGCAAGGGTCGAATAAATCACCTATTTATATATGCACTTAAATTCTAGAAAGCGTGCGGTTTGTTTTTCACAAAGTACATTTTTCATGCAACTACTATAATGGTATTGGAAGATGAAAATGTCTATTAAAACGGCAGCAATTAAGCATGTCAGTCTTGTACCATGTTCAGTGTAGTGGTAGTTGTCCTGACCACAATCACAGGAAAGCATCCATGGGAAAGCAGATGTCTGTATGTGGGGCCCTTTCATGTGCTCTCACATCTTGCTATAAAGCATATCAGGTTTACACATGTCACAAAGCCAGGCTGTCCCAGGCAACCCCACACAATCCTGGCTTGGTAAGACACTGGGCCATTTCTCACGTTACTCATTAGCCTCTGCATTCTCTCAGAGCAAATCCACACTCCTAAGACAGCTTGAAGCTGAAAACAAGCATTTAGTCCTGTCTTTAACTTTCTTACTTCTTATGGTACCCCACGTTTCACCGCCTCTTAGAAAGTCAGTGTGGCTTAACCACTGAATCTAAACACAAACAGATACAGATTAGGTCTTTATTTTATTTCAGATATTCAGGGCGTGCGGTGGCTGCCACCATCCCGGGTTAAATGGTGCGGAAAAGGTTTGGACTGCGCGCAATATTGTCCCGCACCTGTGCAAACACAAGGCTACATCTGGGCCCAGTGGCAAGCTGCACCTAATAGCTATCGATCATTTTTCCTGGGTACACTCGCCTCCTTGTTTTGGGGCTGACAGAAGCTGGTGAAAAATCAAACAAGCCCTGGATAAAGGATCTGGGTTGCCGCCTGTCACGTTTGGCAGCGTGAGGGCTCCCGCCGCTTTACAGCTCGCCAGGCCGCGGCCAGCGTCGGCATCAAGGGACTCATTCAGGCCACTGACATGGTGCCAGTTCACCTGTAGCATGATGCCATTATGTGGGCCTGAGGTGGGGGTGGGTGGGGGGCGCACAAAGCCCCACAGTGTGAGCCAGATGTGCAGGCCCATCACTGGAGGCCTCTTCTGCGTGTGCTGCATAGAACGCATTGTGGCATTGCACCCAATGCAACAACAGCAATGCTGTGCAAAAGCAGCATTTTTTACATTTTAGTTTCTTATTTGTAAAGAGATGCGAGTAAGAACATGCACACACACACACACACACATACTAACACACACAAATGCACACACAGCTGGGTTACATTTTCAGGGGTCAAACATAAATATAGCTGAACACATACCAGGCATTTGGACGAAGTCTCAAGTGGCTCAGTCAAAGTTTTGATTTCATTCCAGTCTAGGTGGCTCTGTCACCTGCTGTACTTTCTTTTAATTCAGTTCTGCCAGTGGCCAAACCAATGCCTCCCTCAAAGTTTGGCAATTTTCCATGTAATAATTTCTGTAGCTATGAAAAACATTCATCTAAGTGTGTTGAAATGGCAAATAAATATTGGCCTGTAATGATGTGACACAGTCTGACATGTGCATAAAATGTGTGGTGATTTTTGAGGAAGCACATTTGTCCTGCTTAGCTTATAGTTTGTCTTTTAGTTATGTCATAATTAATTGACATTGCACTCTCTTACTCCAATGAACAGTAAGCAATGCAGTCCTAAAAGGGTAGGACCTATTGCCCTATACAGCCCTACCCCCAATCTGCCTAATGTTCATCAAATTCACAGCTATTTCCAGATTTTTTGTCTCTCATCACCACCACAACTTGTCTATCTTCAATAGATCTCATCTCATCTCATCTTCAGCCGCTTATTCCTAGTTAGGGTCGCGGGGGGGCTGGAGCCTATCCTAGCATGCATTGGGGCGAGAGGCAGGAATACACCCTGGACAGGTCGCCAATCCATCGCAGGGCACTACATACACCATTCACTCACACACTCATACCTACGGGCAATTTAGACTCTCCAATTAGCCTAACGTGCATGTCTTTGGACTGTGGGAAGAAACCGGAGTACCCGGAGGAAACCCACGCGGACACGGGGAGAACATGCAAACTCCACACAGAAAGGCCCCAGGCCTGGATTAGAACCTGAGACCTTCTTGCTGTGAGGCGACAGTGCTATCCACTGCACCACCGTGCCGCCTCTTCAATAGATGACACCTAAAAAATATATTGTTGTGCATCTCACATGAAGCTTGACACAATGTAGACCCAGTAAAATACGGTTGATAAACTTCATGGTGACACACCCCGAATATGCATTTTTTTCCTTCCTGAGGTTTCCACTCTGATGTCATGCAGCACTTTCTACAGTGAATTAAGGTGCGCTGAGAGGGTCAAAACAGAGATGAACAATCAATGCACAATAGAATCCAATTAAATAAATCTTAGTTGTGATTAATCATGGCAGTTAACTGCAATTAATTGACAGCACTAATAAAAATGGCCAAGAAGACATTACCACAGAGGGTTTTCTAGGACCTGCCACCAATTTTATGGGCATATTAATTAAAATATCTTCTAAAAACTCTCAACATGTCACCAAACCAGATGCAGGTACCACACACTTATTTTCTCAAAGGTGAAGGGCAATGGAAGACCAATGAAATGTCAAGCTTGCAGACTATATATCGATAAGGTAATCCAGCTTTAAATTAGCTCTTTATGGTAGTGTAAAAGTAATCCTGACAAAGAAAGACATTTGAGGTGGAGGCATTTGTGATATTCCCCCCTAAAGTGCAGCACATTGCAGCACTAAAACCTAATGATTTGACAAGAATGATACTTCATAATACCTCATATAGTGAATCAAGACTATTGATTGCTATTCTAAATGATAACCAGAACAATGTTGATACTCAAATATTAAGTATTAATAAGTATTAAATCTTTTAAGTGGAACTATAATGATCACATGATCTATCACACTCAGGCACTCATGGCTTTGTGATAAGGAAGAATAAACATGAGTGAACCCTGAGGCATTTGATGGCCAGAAATGCTGTGCTTCAATCCCAGGTTTGAATGTTCCTTCCTGAATGAGCCCTAATGTGTGGCGTCCTCTCTAGTAAAATAAACTTCTCACAAATCAGTTCGGGGTCACTGACCTGGTCCATGCAGTGCTGTGTGACATATCGGAGCAGACCTGAACTGATTGAAAGCATGCAACCTTAATGACAGCATTGGTACTACATCGTGCTGGCTTTCGTTTAGGGCTCAAATGAACACTAACTTTCTTGCTAAACCTTAGATCAGCATACAGATTATGGAAACTGATTGTAGAAAGAGAATGTTTTGCACTCTGTTCAGCCTTTCAAATGATCTCTTGCTTGTCAGTGGCACCTGCATTATATGATGTAGTACCTGGAACGAGCACGGCCTACAGGTCCCCCTACTGCACACACTTTATTGGTCCTCATAAACTTCTGGTACCATCACCACCCACCCAGAGACCGTGTCTGGCCCCACCCACTGCCAGAGGATGTGTGGAAAAACTCCTGCAGGGACAAGACACCTATCGCTCACTGATTTCATTATGGAGACCGATGACACGTAAAAGACCATTTGTTGACAGATACTTCTCAATGTCATATTTTCTGTCCTCTAGGCTAGTTTCCTATCTTTCTGTGCATTCCTCCACTGCTCTGCTTTATATCTGAGATCAGAATTTTCTTTTACAAAAGAAAACTGATCCACATGATCTGCAGCCAAGTTTAGAAGTGTCCAGGGGGTATCTGGAGGGGTGTGGGGGAGCATAGGGGTTAGCTGGGATCACAAAACTTATGACAAAACTTATGGCAGCAGCCTTCCTCTTACACTGAGGGAATTGATACAATGTCATTATTTGCATGCCCTCACAAATGCTTTGACTGTCATTGTTAACAGTTCAGCAAAACAGAACATAAGCATGTAGACTGTGAAATAGATACATCCTTCATTTAATCTGATCACATTTCCTAAGTGAGCAGTGGAGACATGGCAACACATGTGACACAACACACACAATTGACAGATAAATTCTGTGTTTTTTCCAGGTTAAGAGGTGTGGAAATTGCATTCTGAGCATCTCTAACTAATCACTTTAAACTTAATTCCTAATACACACACTCTTACTGATTTGTGTTGTATTTCCATCAAAAAGGTGGAAGTTAGGCTTCTAAAAACAATATCTACTGGGAAAAAGCTGGTCCAGAAAACAATTCATAGAGGGGCTTTTTTTTCTTCAACAGCTGAAACAACAACTGGTCTTGAGGGGAAGGTCTTTGTGTAAGTGGTAATCATTTTGACACACAGCCAAAGAAAAGAAACTGAACCATGCGTCATGAAATCACAGTCTCCCAGACCTACACACGTTCAACTCTTCACTGAACTCTGCTTTGTTTTCACTTACATGCTCCTTATTTTATGATTCATCTCCTGTCTGTATATGCACTTGGACAGTGAAATATCATCATCAGATTGAAAAATGGGTTTAAAAATATTATGAGCTAACCATTAATATTTGTACACTAAGTTCCTCAGAAAGACAGAACCAAAACCATAAACCTGGACTCTCTCCAATTCTGTCTCATATACTGCTCTTTTAATACACACAGGCATAAGAGCAAACAAACACGCACACACACAAATAAAATGTATCATTTAGAAGTCTCTCTTTAAGACTGCATATTCGAATGTGGCCAAGAGTTTTGCGAGGCACTGCATAGTTGGCCATAACATTGCACAGGCAGAACGGTTTCACTCAAAAAGGTATTCCCTGTCACATCACGCAACAGTGGCTCCTTTGGTCAATTTGGTGTATATGCAGTTCTACGGAAATGGGACGGCCTACAAATGTGATTGGCCATTCCAGATTGGAGAATCAAGAATTTTTTTTACAAATTATTTTACAACACACAATGAAAGATAAAGCACAGCATGTGCTATGTCACTGTGTGGAAATGTTTTCAGGTAAAAGATACCTGCCAGTTTTCTAACAATAAGTCTACCTCACTGATTTCACAGCATATGTGTATAAAGGTCTGGGCAGGTAACACCTGTGTGGGCGAGTTCTTCTTCTAGCCATGTGCCCATCCTGGGCAGGGGATCATTCTTGTTAGACAGAGGAAGTAAACTCAATGTACAAGAGCTGGCACTCCAGGTTCTCAATTTGTGTGTGAGTGCATGTGTGTGTGCTTGTGTCAAGAGGGGAGGGGTGTGTTCCTGTGTTGTGGAGGTTGCTTTCTGTGCTTCATTGTGCGTGAGGTCAGAACCCAGCGAGTAAGCGGCCACAGGAAGAACACCCGCTCACGCGTGCTCAGGGCTCCTCTGGATAAGAAACACAAAAACAATAGAGTGCAGCAGAAGGGCTGTTTTGAAGGCAGCAGATTTCCTGTCTGTTGTGGCAGTGATAGTTGCTCATGAAGCTGTGAGAAAAAAAGGAATGGAGGGAGGGAAATAATCCACGCAGGATATGTTAGCCATTACATCTTGAGAGGAAACAGCTGACCCTAAGCAAGCCCAAATACTGAAAACAATACTGGAGGCAGGAAAAAGGAACAAAAAGGAAAATTTGTTAACTGTGTACTCCGTCTTTAAGTGTCTGCATCGTTAAAGTCAGAAGTCACATCTTCATTTGGGTGTGTCGGCATTAAATTAAAGTACTGTGGGCTATGATACAAATGACTCTAACACCAAGGCAGATGAGCTACTAAGATCAGAATACAGTGGTGGTGGAGAGAAACTTTCCAGAGAGAGGTTTATGATAACTGAAAATCAAACTGTCAATCAAATGTGACGTGCCATGGAAAACCTCTGCACGTCAAGTTAACGGTTTTGGTCTGTCAAGAAAAAGAAAATCATGCAAAGGCTGACACGCAGGTAAAAGTGTGACTGATGCTGCTGAGGACATGCGTGTGGATTGGACAAATCCATAAGGGCACTCATACAGCAGAGAGTCGGCACCTCCCCTCCAGAACCGGACACTCACCGCTGCTTCCTTCCTACTGTTATCATAATCAGTAAAAGTCTTGTCTTGTTGATATTTTGAAATAAAGTATTTTAGGTCAATACACAGACTTAATTTGCTTTCATTATTAATCGGAGGACATGTCTCCTGATATAGCATGGTTTTCAGTCTCTGTATTATGTCTGCAACAGGACAATGTCTAACCAAGAATGTAAAAATAAGAATGCATTTTATTTCCATAGTGCTTCTCATCAACAATTTCAAAGTGCTTTTCAAACAATTTCAGGGAAGTGAAAAATGTAAAACCATACATGTTTATATTGGGCACGCAGTGGTGGAGCTCAAGACATCCATGCACAATAAGTTCAGCAAATGTGTCTTATTCATAACACATGCTATAATATTCATATCTATTCATAGCACACAACACAGGGGTTTGAGTGCTGTGGAGAGCACAGCTTTGTATTTCGCTATGTCTCCCAAAATGCCGGTCGTGGTCTACCTCACGATTCAATCTCCAAATTCTTTTCAACCTACTGTTTTGATTACACTTACTCTTTCATGTGTGCATTTGTGTTTGTGCTGGAGTATGTATGTGTGTCCTTCACCAGGAGAAAAAAACAAACAAAAAAAGACAAGATCTTCCCATGCTAGTTTGAAAAATTAAAAACATTCACAGGGGAACATCACAGAAGCATTGAACAGACTGTTCCGGTAAACAAAAGCCTCCCCTCACAATAAAATAAAAAGAATAATACTCCCAGGCGATATTTCGCTTCATTTTTTAACAATGCTTGTTCTTATTCTCTGCTATTTGGAATCGCTGCCTAATCGAACGCATGCTGGGATTCTGCCATGCCTTAGACAATGGATGGATGGATGGACTCCCAGGGAGCATTTTTTAACAATTCTTGTTCTTATTCTCTGCTATTTGGGCTAATGTACATCTTGAGTTTCTGCCATGCCACATGCATGTGCCTGCCTGTTAGCCGGTGATCTTACACTCTGCAGGGCATGCAGTGCTAGAGGTAGTTGAGGTGTGGAGTTTTCATCAATCTCTCACTGATGACAGCTGGTAGCCTGTGTTGGCACCTGGTGCATCATTGGAAGGAATTAATGTAGCAGTAACCTGAGGAACACTGGCCAACTTAACCCCACAAGTCCAAATGTGTCCCATCCTAAGGCTGAAACCTTCTTATCACCCTCTTGACAAAGTAGGGTTCATTTGAAATCAATCCCTCAGGTGCATACATTGAATATGGCCTTCCTAAATGATGACTACCTACCAAGCCTATTGACTGGAAGCAGAGATGCCTGGTTTCAGGCGGAAATAATGCTACGCCAATCTTTTCAGACACAGGCCACATGTGTAAAAACAAAATACTAAACGCAATTTGAGGGTCTATCAAACTTACCCATTAACGCTATATTGTTCTGCACCACTGATATCCCCCTCTCAGGCATGAGTCCCTGCAGACGGGCTCACCCCACAGACAGGAGGAAGAGACTGAGGGGGTGCTGACCCACACACGGAGGGGATGAGAGTACAGCTGGTCACCTTGGGTGCAACTGCTGCCAGTTCTGTGGTAAGCGTCCATAAACTGTGGTATTGGACTGGGGCTACAAGCATATTTTCTTAGTCTCTGGTGTAGAAGTTCAATAAATATCCACACAGCCATCAGAATGCAAGGGGGTACATTTTCCAACCACGGGCTACCATACGTCTGAACTGAAACCGATAAATATGACTTTTGAATAGCCCCCAAACCATGACACTTTTGAAATGAAATAGATGTACTGGATACTGACTGAGGCAGGCGTATGGGTATAATCACACAAGCTGACTGGTGCTACTAATGGAAGATTGAAACAGAATATGGAATTTAAAATAGAAGGGAAAACATTGTTATTCTGGTCATTTTTAGAAATAATTTTTTAACACAGTAATCATGTCTTGTGTGTCAATGTGTCTGTTCAATTTAGAAACATATTAAAACCTT
This sequence comes from Aldrovandia affinis, assembly GCA_029706075.1. Taxonomy (NCBI): domain Eukaryota; kingdom Metazoa; phylum Chordata; class Actinopteri; order Notacanthiformes; family Halosauridae; genus Aldrovandia; species Aldrovandia affinis. Next base: position 587,898 of record JAINUG010000194.1, on the reverse strand, counting down.
TAGTCTTTGGTTCCATAATTGGTTTTCCAGATTAACTTGTATGAGGTTCACCTAGTGACAAAATAATGGAAACGTCCAATTTAAAAGGACTCATATTTTGAAGTAACATATTTGCACGTGCTTCATATTAATGTAAATACTAATTACCAATATGTTTCTGCTATAAAATACATTTTAAAGTCAACACTTAATATGTCAGTTTCTAAAGCAACATGAGAGATCTAACAGTTTTTCAAAAAAGGTCAAATAGTTGGTGCCTGAATTGCAAGTGCGTCAGTCACAGAAATAGCGAAATTATTTAATGTGTCAAGGGGAACAGTGTCAAAACTGCATAAAACAAACAAGGATAAACTGCATCAGGAACGAGTGGTCGCAACAGCGGTCACAAGTTGAAGTGCACCAACAGGGGTAGATGGACACTTAATGGATACTTGCTAAAAATCATAAAACAGCATCAAAAATGACCACAGAACTGAATATACACCTCCATGACCCACTCTCAACTCTCTGTCCATTGTGAGGTTCACAAAGCTGATATTTATTCAAGGGCTACCATACGGAAACCGCTAGTAACCATGGCTAATGCACAAAAATTACCTGGTGTAATGAGCACAAAACCTGGACTTCTGTGGAGTGGAAGTAATATGGTCTGATTAATCATTTTTTACTATTTTTCCTACATCTGGTAGAGAAAGCCAGATGTTCGAAGAAAGCCAAAGGAAGCCTTAACCCCCCATTGCCTGTTCCCAACTGTTAAACATGGTGGTATATCTGTTATGAGCAGCCATGTCAAGGGAGTGATTGGGTATGATTACTACTCTGCATGGTACTCAAGGATTGAGAAGCTATTTTAGGTAACCAGGTGCACCCTATGGGGCAAACATTGTTTCCTCAAGATGTTCCCATACTCCAAGACAATAACACATCCTTAAACACTGCTAAATGGGTTAAAGAGTCGTTTCATGAACACCAGAATGAAGTCAACCACTTTCCATGGCCTCCCCAATCACCAGATCTTAACATCAGTGAACCTTTATGGGAAGTTCTGGAACGTAGAATGCAGAGTAGATTTCCACAACCTTCATCTCCAAAAGAACTGGAAGTTTTCTTTCTTGAAGAATGCTGCAATATCCCACTAGAAACAGTTAAAATGTATGAATCAACTTGTATAATAGCATTCCAAGATGGATTGAAGCTGTCGGCAGCCCAACTCCTTATTAGTTAATAAATATTTTTATATGGTTTGCTGGTTCCATTATTCTATCTACCCTCTCTATATTGCCAGATAAAATTATTTTTATTTTTCATTTTAGTCTGAGAATTTAGTCTTGGAATTGTCCTCTTCTCCGTTCTTGTCCTTGAGCATAAAAACACATAGATATGAATAGCTGAGATGCCTCATAATTCTTTAATGCTGTTTAATTCAAAAGAGGACCATGAATAGATGAATGAGAAAATAATTAATTTTTTAAAGCATTATGCCAGTACGCCATTGTGAGCAAACAGTGCTTTGCCCATCTCATGAGCGTGTTACACAACTATATGGATGAGAGAGCCCAAGAGTCAGGCTAGTTCAGCTCTTCATTGAACACCTGCTGTTCTGATTCTACAGTTCCACCTCACACACAGAGGTGACCTCAAACAGGACTGACAAACGCAGAGTTTCAACCTCAGTTTAGTAAATCATCACATCGTTGGAGTCAATTAAATGATCAAGACTGGAGGAGGACCTGAGAGATTTTGGGAGCAAGGTTTCTACAGGACAGTGTTACAGAAAGATCCTACCGTGAGACACAAAGAAAACAAACAAACTATATTTGGAAACGTGCTCTACAAGTTAACACTGGGAACATTCTTCTGAAAGCATAAAACTCTGGCAGATACATACATTGCCTCAAGCTCAGATTGGACATAAATCAATGGAACTTCGTGAATGTTCTCTTGTGCATTTTCATAGAAAAGGACAACAGTGTTTTACATCTAGGTCATGCGCCCCAGGTACATCTCCCCATTCAGTTAGTACTCAGGGACAGATTTATACATGAGAGGCTGGAGACAGTTATAAAGATGGGGCAAGAAAGATTAACCCAGACCGTAAGGGAAAACATGACAGCATTATTGTTACCCTCCCCACTGAACAACCAGGGATTTCTGGTGAGAGACTGCACTAATTACAGTCTCTTACACAGGAACCAGGGAGTGTGTAGGTACAGAGTGATTATAATAACATGAGTACACTCTTTTAGGTGAACCTTTCAACATCTTTTTTCTGTTGTCCATGAAATTATAGTACTACAAACCATGGGATAATAAATCATGTCATAAGATCTATGTCGAAACAGAAATCCTTGGCAAGAGCACTTTCAATAATAATGAAAATATTTACAAAACAAGCCAGCATGTAAACTACCTACTTGAAATGTATAATATAAAAATACTATAAGGTGTTAGAAAATTTAATTTTGTCTTCAGTAGGATTTGGATTCAGCAGTATCAAATGTCCAATGATCAGTCTTAGTCTGTGATATTAGCTCTATGATTGGATCTACCACCTCACAGAGAGGGTAGATCCTACAGCATTGAGAGTGCACAGTTAAAACATATTCGTCCAAATAAATAATTTTTAATAATAATAATAATAATTTGAAATGAAGTCAATGATCAGAAATGATTGTGACACTTTCTAAAAACCAAACATTTGAAAATGGGCAACTGTACACTTGACAGAGAATCAGCGTATTGCTGACTCCAGGTAAGTAACTTTGCTAAAACTTTTGATATTTTTATGGGTCAGGGGGAAAATAATAGTAACTCTGTTCATATAAATAAATGCTCAGGGATTCTGTTTTCACAGTCTCAGCACATCATGACAGGGATTATGGGCTCAGTGTATAGGGAAGGTAAACGGACGGTATTTCCACCAGACCCACCACAGACGAAGACCACCATGGAGATGATTCCAGCTCCTGTGTGTCACTTTACCTTATGACAGGCTAGATGACAAATTAAACAAGCTGCACACAGTATATGGATATGTGAGATTGGGGGTGTGATGTTGTTTAAATTGCGTTACCTAAACGTAGCTCCATTTTCCATGAGTGCGAGGAAGGTTATGACAGACGAGTGTTGCCCCTCTCAGCTGGCAGACCCTCAGACAGTTTAAACAGTGGCTGGGTGGCAATGTGCTTGAGCACCACAGAGACCCTGACAAGCCCAGCTCCTCGGTAATGTGCTCTCTCAAGGCCAGCTCAAGAGGGCTTGGCTTTCACTTTCTCACTTTCCATTCTCTCAATGAGCTTTGGGCTTTTCCTTCTATGATGAAATCTGCTATGACGTATGAACAATGTCGAGTGGAGATCTGTACACCACTGTTTCTTATTATGCATGAAATAACCCAAGAGCCTGTTTATAAGGGACTGATAAATTGATCAATGATTAAGTCGACAGCTCTACCAGACAATTACAGCTGCAGCATGAACAGCTGATAATATTGCTGGCCAGACTAAACATGTGCTGGACTGTATACTATTTTAAGTCAATAAATTTGGCATTTTTCTAAATGTTGTATTTATTATTTGCCAGGCCACCATTGAGCAACCCGACCCAGGGTTATAACAAGATGTGTTTATAGACACTTTTTATGCACTGTTCACTCAACAAATTATTTGCCATCACCTTAGCATCAAATTATTATTACCATCTATTATTCTCTTTTAATAACTTTTTTGTCAGTTGTTTGTTAATATTAGTGTTAAAAAGATGGTTAAATAATAATAGTTTTTTGTTGTTTCTTTGAAAACTGTGCAGACTGTAGGAAGCATACTCCACAGGAAGACTGAACCAACTGAGAATAATTCTGATTCGGAATGACTAGTAAAGGTTTAAGTTTACTAAAATATCTGATGAAGATAGCAGGGTTTAGGACATTTTTGTTTTACATTTGGATCCACTGCCAGTGGGTTTCTGCCTGTGAATCCATTCCTAACATTGTCCCAACAGGCCCAACCTACCATGCAGTTACAAAACAATTGATTTGATTCTTCTTATCAAGGCATCTAAGAAAACACATGTGCAGATGCAGACATGTTCACAACCAGAACTGTTATTAGGCCTTAAAACTGCTGAGAATGTATTGTGTAGCCTAAGGGTACTGGATCTTGTGACATTAATCTCAGCTACAGATTGACTCCTGTTGATTTGCCAACACCCTCTAGCAGAGACTGAAGCATTGTTTTGTTGTTGTTTTCTTTTCTCCAACAAAAAAACAGTTTTTCAGTTGTGTGCCTGGGGAAAGGAATACATGTCATTATTTCAGTCCATTTTCATTCATTTTAAGGTTGTTTTTCCATAAAGGTATCCTCTTAAATTGACCTCCGTACCCACCATAGTGCATTTCATTTGACTTTCCATTGCGTGCTCTGTAAAGATCTTTTTTGGTGGGTTCTGTTCACTCATTTCACCCTTCATTGTGTAACATAATAACTATTATACCTAGCACAATTATGTAACAAATATTGTGATATCTGAGCAAAGTTAGAAACAAGAGCAGCATATACAGACAGCACTTATCACAGATATTTACAACACCCATTACAGCCCATTAGAACCACATTTCCAGTGGGAATCACCGAGAGTAGAATTACAACCAAGGAGGTCTAGGGTGTGACTGCTTCAAAACGTGGAACCACCTGCAAGTCAAAAACGGCAAACCCTTAGCTAATCATGCTGTCATTCTGAGGAAGTGCACACACATGCACACTATTAATGATTTGTTCATTACAATTTAAGTTGCCTATTAATTCAAATTCTTACCCCTGGATAAAGCTGTCTGGAACCAGCAACAATATACCATTAAAAATGTAAGCATATCTATAATTAAGCATTGTCAACAAACCTCCCTATAATTAAATGTAATCGAAATAAGAACCATTCATGAATATGAATTTCAACCATAAAAACTAAAGTCTGAAACACACCTGCTGTAAAAGAGCATTACTAATTGCGATTTATGTCATTCATAAACAGTCACATAGCTGAGCTATTACATCCATACATGGAGTTGGTAACAAATCCAGTAAATCCCCAATGAAATCCCAAATTAGTATTGGTTGTTTTGTACCTAAATATTGTGTGGTTTTGAAAAGTGTAGGTCTGTCAAACCCACCAGTGGCAATGCATGTTTCCAATTTTCTATACATTTTTTCAGCAAACACCAAAATACATCTCTTCAGTAGTCAGTGAAAGATGGCTTGTACTGTCTGAAGTGGCAAACTAAACAAAATATGTAATATTACACCCAAAAATATACAACTAATATATTAATAAATAACACACCATAAAGCATACGCTTGGCTTTTTCCATTTTATTTTTTTCATATTAAGTAAATAACATGAGCTAAAATTTTCCATGCACCCTGACACTTGAAAGCATTTGAAAAGCAGCTTGAGAGATCGAGTCACTGATTGAGTGATTTTGACACTGTAAACCTCAACAAAGACATCAAGTGCTACATTAACCTTGTTGTTTCAGTAAAATAAACGTCAGTGGAGTCCATATGTTATACTCTTTGTAGCAAACAAAAGTAGACTATATGTAACAAATTGCACATGAAGAAATCTTTCTGCAGTGTGTCAATGCCTTTAAACATTGCATGATACACCGCATTTAAATCTGGATGTGAAAGGATTATATATCACTATATTCCATACACTATCAGTATATTTGTTCATTTATTTCCATAAAAAGACCATCAGTCATCATAGCTGAAGGTCTAACATGTATGTCCTATGCTACCTAGCTAACTACATATCCTCCATATCATGTAACGTTAATGCTCCTAGATTGTAAACCTGTAACTTACTTCGCTAACTTTAGCTAGCTTGCTATTACTGTGGTGTAGAAGCTAGGTTCGCAAGTAGCCATACTAGCTAGCTACATGTCGTGTTATTCCTAAAGCTAGCTTGGTGGAGAAAAACGTTAAAGCGCCAGGTAGCTGGCTACCACTTGTAAGCGTTAGCTAGCATTAGCTTGCATTCTATGTTTTCTAGCCAGCTCGCTAGCACCGTAACTGTTTAGCGATGCCACAATGCTGGCGATTGCTTTAATTTCCACTACCCAGAATTCGTTACTGACATATATATCAGTATATATATTTGTTTGCATAGGATGAGGATACAGCAACGTCGATACTGAACGAAGTTTTACCAACGTCCCAACTCAAGTGCAGAGTCATGTTTATGTGCCGAATCAAGTTGGTTCAGGCTGTTGCAACAAAGTTGAGGGACATAAGTAAATTGCACACCACGACTAAAAACGGAAAAAAATCCGACAAGCAATCCCACCTCGAGCTGTATTTTGTTGTTTGTTTATTGTTATTATGGTGCTAAAAGATAAACGAAGTTTGACAATTATCGATTTAATTGTCAATTAAATTGTAAAGTAAATGAAAATTGTTCACCACATATAAAATAAAGCGAACTAAATAAATACAATTTATTTATACAGTTTCAATACAAATGTTGAAATGTTTATAAACCATTGCAGTGGCATCAAAATTCATTGCCCTAAATTCATTGGGCTATAGGCTCCTTTTCAGAATACAGTTTTTGTGTTGAGTAGGCTACCTTTTTAACTATCTGGCACTCACCATCTGGCACTCACCATTTCTAGACTGGCTCTGTGCTCTATGCTTACCCGTATTAAATCATTTCACCCCAGGTAATAGTGACTGGAAGAAAACAGCCCAGTTTCTTCAACCCCCATGTCCTTCAATCCTCGAATGCCATCTCTAAGAATACGTTTCTTCTAAATGTCATTAACATCACATTTAATACTGGACATCTTTAGCTATATTGGTTTACTATATTGTATATGCCCACTGTTGACAGGGTTTAAAAAACAGTCATATTATGAACGATTTTCAACAATCTAAAATCAATGTTCAAAATTTAGCATAATAACTTAACCTGGATTTAATGAGTGAAAGTAATGTCTTAGTAACTTTATTTTGTAATGTGCTGACAGGTAGACACAAGGAAAATGTGAATAACTTGTTATGTGATTTCACTCTCAAAACAAGCAAGAAAAACATCAGATGGTAGAATTAGGCCAGACAGCACTACTAGATCTTGAATTGAATTAGACATTGTTCAACTTGAATAATTATTCAAAGGAAACATTATTCAAATGCAAAATATTACAATTTAAAACAAAAAGACAAACAATAGACACCAGACACTTGAGAATGTATGATTATGATTGTTTTCTATTCTATTATAATTAAGTAGTCATCATTCTTAGTAGAATTTAAGATTGGGTGTCAGAGCTATGGGCACTTTTGAGAGGATTTCTCAAACCGTGTCATAGAGAGGTACTACAAGTACATTACAACTCTGTGGTAAATACGCCCCCTTTTTTCATTAGGTTGAAAACACAAGGGTAACTGGACGTTTCCAGTGCAATTTCAAGGCAGACGACCTGTTACATTGATTGACCTCATTTTGACAAACGCGTCCCCTGCTTGGCCTTTCGTGCAGCCAAAGAAAGCATTTATTTTCTAATTCCAGAGTTATACATGACAAATATAAATTCCGAATCATATAATAATATATCAAATAAGACTTTAGTTAGTAAGGTAATCATATGTAATGCTAGCCTTGTTAATTAATGTTTTATCGAATAATTTTTAAACAAATAATTTAAACTATCTGATATGTATTTTATATATTTTATTTTGATTGCAGCACCTTTTACAAGTCGTTCTAATAAATAATGTACGAGAGAATAATACGCCTCTTTCCCTTTAACAATTATATATATCCCGCCACTGACTGTAAAACTAAGCGGGTAACCAGATATTCAAAAACAATACGTAATCCCACAATGCACCGTTTTTCGACTTACAGCATTACCTCATCCCATCAGCCACCGCGAGAAGAAGAATCTTCTGGGTGGTCGTCTAGGCAACGCGCCTTATCTGAAACTAACGGAACGCCCAGCACATCGCCTCCAGCCAATAAGAGACTTCAGGCATGACATCATTGCTATTTTTAGTGTGGCAGCAGTAGCAGATAAGGTTTGCCTCCACGCTGGAAGAGCTCAGAGTATACAGATCATAGCAGAGTAAAACACCTTACTCTGAAGAGGTGTATAAACTAAATACAAACTTTTGCACTTAGCACGTTTCTTACTAGGACTGCCTGAAAGCCGTGAAACAGCATAGAGGCAAGTTTTGAAGTTATTAGGACGATCTGCGTCTGAATCTTTTCAGAGGGAAAACGTTGATTCGCTGAACTTGGAGGGAGTTGAGCTAAGAACAGTTAAAGTAAATCGGGCTCACAATACAGATTACACACAAGTATCCGGTTTAATTTGCCGACAAAACTGAACTGTTTCAGAGTAAACAATTCTACGGAGCCGCTCGTTTTCATCTGATAGCGAGCTTCAAGAAACTCACTCGAACTTTTGCGGAGTTTTGCTCTGAAGATCCCATCTGAAACAAGAGACAGAAGAGGGAAACCCTGTGAGTAAAATACATTTGAACTGAGTTTTGGTTACTCTTCTATGTCTACCAAGATGGAAACTACTTTCTACGACGACTCGCTGAATGCTGCTTTCTCCCAGCATGACAGCACCAGCTACGGATACAACCACAAAGCTTTGAAACAAAACATGACGCTTAATCTTACCGACCCCACTGGGACCCTAAAACCTCACCTGCGAGCGAAAGCTAACGACATACTGACATCGCCAGATGTCGGACTGCTTAAGCTGGCCTCCCCAGAGTTGGAGAGACTTATCATCCAATCAAGCAACGGTTTGATTACTACTACACCGACCCCAACTCAGTTTCTCTGTCCGAAGAACGTCACAGATGAGCAGGAGGGGTTTGCTGAGGGTTTCGTGAGGGCACTGGCGGAGCTTCATCACCAACACATGCCCAATGCGCCCAGTGTCACGTCTGCACCGCAAACGAGTATAAACAGCACCATGGCACCCGTTTCTTCAATGGCAGGGGGGAACGTTTACAACTCCACCATGCGTTCTGATCCACCGGTGTACGCAGACCTCAGCACGTTCAACCCAGCCATCAGCACTGCACCAGCGCCAAGCTACAGCAGCGCAAACTCCGCCATGACTTACGCGTCTGCCCCGCCGCAACACCACATGGGCACACAGCTACCGGTTCAGCACCCCCGGCTGCAAGCGCTTAAAGAGGAGCCACAGACTGTACCAGAGATGCCCGGCGAGACCCCTCCGCTGTCTCCCATCGATATGGAAAGTCAGGAGCGGATCAAAGCTGAGAGAAAGCGCATGAGGAACAGAATCGCCGCCTCAAAGTGCCGGAAAAGGAAACTGGAGAGGATTTCTAGACTGGAAGATAAAGTCAAGAACCTGAAGTCCCAGAACTCAGAACTGGCTTCCACCGCTAACATGCTCCGAGAGCAGGTTGCCCAGCTTAAACAGAAGGTAATGAATCATGTCAACAGCGGATGCCAACTTATGTTGACACAACAGTTGCAGACGTTCTGAAAAGGCGATCAACGAAAGCTTCGAGCGAGACAAAGACTAACCTAAAGAGAATCAAGGACGAAATTGATGGCTGTATCTACAGGCTATATGAGCGATCAGACAGAATGCAGCATATGACTGGAGGGGCTGCCTGCCCCAGTGCCTCGCGCTCCGGTGCGCGCAGGAGTTCCGGCTCAACTGAGGGGAAGAATTTCGCAAGTTGAATTTGCCGGTGATAAAAGAAACAGCAGCAAACAGCACAACTTCTTATTGTTCTGTTTCATGCTGTTTTTTTTGACAAGATACAAGAGAGACTTAACTTTGTTCATTTCGACCAAGTTTTGCATGGACCTAACCTTCGAAGATCATTCAGTATTAAAAAACAATTAAGACAAAAACGGCAATAGAGACATAGTTGCCTGTATTGTTGCGCCAATTGAAAGGCGTGTTCTAAAGGCTGAATACTTTTGATAAAAAAGCTGCCTGACTTCTGAATTATAAATGTACTTTTTCTTAATTGTATTGAATTGTTCTTTAAGTTAGAAAAAAGCTTCAAAAGTTATTTCTTTTTCTAAAGTTGCGTAATGGGGTTTAACTCATTGTTATTTGTATATATGAACTTGGAGTACTTAAGTTTACCATTTGTAATAAAAACAGTATAATTTTTTATGTTTGTTTTCTGAGAATCTCGGAAACTAATCGATATTTAAGAAGCATAATAATAAAATATCTCAAATGAAAACAATTGTCTATTGTTGTATGCATGTTTGTGTTTCTGTGTTTCCTCAAAACCACACATTTTTGAGCAGTGAATAAATTGCTCTTATTGGCCCCTATTCACAAATTAATCAAGTTTGTCTATTACCGATTTGTAAAACACACAAAAAATACTCAAAATATTACATTCCATCCTCCATTTGCACCTCGTAGTCCAACCAACCAGCGATGTCATATAATTACATCGCAGGTATTTGTAATGATACTGAGCTTTGGGTCAGTAATTTCATTTTGGATTAAACGAGCACAAAACGAAATCAAAGATGCAAAGTCTTAGTTCATAATTGCTGACGCAACCCTAAGAACAAGTGAAAGAACGCACTGTGTCAAACATCTTAAATCAACTGGAAAATGCAGTGCAAACTACTCAACTGCAGAACATACGTTATTAAAATGACAAAACACTTTAAGAAATAGTTTAGTGTGTAATTACGAGTTTATGGAAGAGTATTGCTTTATTTTAGGGTGTTTTTGGTTAAGATATGATATGGCCGCTCAGCATTGCACTCGGTATATTTCTTGCGTTACAGTAAAATGTAATAATCCGATAATGACTGGGGGTGGTGGGGGGAACTAATACATAAATACACATATTTACTTTAGCTTGGTATGCATCTAAACTGGTATGCATCTAATTTACCATGATAAGGAATTCTACACCGAAAAGATGTAGGACTTATTTCACTAGTGAGGAAGCAAATTATTTGGTATCCTGGATTTGGCTCTATCATTAGAAACAATGTAAATAGCTATAAACAACATAAACAAGTGATCAATTAATGTGACATTTAATCTCCTCGTCATATATATAACATATACATATACATCATTTATGACCTGCATTTCTATCAGTCATAACTATCAGTTACTTCTCCTTCTTCCTCTTTATTATTATGATTATTATTACTAATAGTAATCATAACTTTATAGTAATAGTAATAATACATTATAGCCTTCATATTGGCCGGCTAAGTGAATTATAGCAATATTTCCACATATGTGCACCTGCTAAAACAGAATAGTCCCAGGGGTAGTTGCCGTCGAAAAGAAATTACACTTTCGTTACAATCAAATTTTATTCCAGCAGAGGGAGTCAGAGCTCTTCAAAAACCTCTGCAGTGCAATGCAGCAGCGATATAAAGCAATATCAGATTCAAACTCTTCGCCGCTTACGACTGATTTGATTAAAAACAAACACAGGCACCTTTATAATGACGTGTGGTTTCTTTTTTTAATAAATATTTTCGGTTTGCTCTTTATGATCATTTACAGAACCCAAACTGGACAAAAGGTATATTCACTGTTGAAGCAAATGCCATTTTTCGCAGTGATAGCGAACGCCATTCATGTACAAAGTATATCTAGAAACAAAGGTACGGGAGAACCCGAGAAAACACTCCATAAAAAATATTATTTAAATATTATAGGTAAAGGACACAATTCTGAACTTGAGAAATGTAATTTATTCACTTAAAACAAACAAATGTTCCCCGTTATTTGTAAACCTGTTACTATGATAGGCTAACTGTGTTTTCATAGCATATAAACAGCTACATTTCAGTTTATTCATCTGAAAGTATAATTCTGTACATTTGCTCCGATTTGACTGCCCTAACTTGGCGAAAAAATGACATCATACCGGAAAGCCGGCATCTACCTAACCATATAAGGCAAGGAACGGTCGGAAGAGCTACGTCATTTCGACAGATAGAGGGCGTGTATTACTGGAAAAAGAACTCCACTCCTAATCTAAACTGCGATAAATTACAGAGGTACTGTACTATACTGTATAACAAGATATTGGCACATATCGTGCGGGCGATTTATGGTCCTTTCAAATATTTATGAGATTCAAAAGTGGTGTAGTTTTTAAAAACGAGGAAAAAAAAGTGGAACGAATCATGTGTGCCTCTGACTTTGGTACATGACACAAAAAATAGATATAAAATATAATGACTAAATGTTTTTGGTTTTTTTACAAGTTCATTGCTGCTTATTGCAGTTAATGTGAATTTCCGCATTGGGGATTAATAATAATAATAATGAATAAGTAAGTATAAAGGTCATTTTGATAGCAATAAAAATAGCAATGTAAAAATAATAGTGATAGTCTGATTTTTAAATATTTTAGTGTTTAAATACCAGAATATGAAACTGCAATCACACAAACTTGATTTACTGAAGTACAGGCATATCCATAGAAGACAATGTGAAGATTAGTCTGAGTTGAAAATCACACGGACATGCTGTGTGTGCTTCCACATTCCCACCCAATTGGTTTCAAGTGCAACGTCTTAGAGCAGTGCATATATGGGACCTAGGCAGCCTTTGTGTGTGGAATGTGTCAGCAGAGGGCCAGAGCGGGTCACAGTTCAGTCTGCTGGAGAAGGGAGACACATGTCTAAATATAGTGTGGCGCTTCACATGTATCCTGGGTGGCCATAGTGTGACCACATAAAAATATCAATCTCCCGCCTCTGTAGAAAGATGAGAAGGCCAGACCTTCCCTAGTGGAAAACTACCCAGCTGGCTAAAAGGCAGCATCTACTAAGGCAGAGTCTTTCTAGGTACACCTAAGCTTTGAAAACATGATCTTTTTATGACTGTAATGTTGAGAATTCCAACTTTAATTGTAAAATTTCAATTTCAACACAAAAAATTCAGCATTAGGACAGTTTTAACTCCAGGCTGGAAATATCTTCTTTTTAATATCCAGTCCAAGAACATTGAAATTTGTAATGCTGACTCTGAAACTTGTTTTACTTACATGCAATGGTCTCATTTAGAGGACCAACAATATGAACAAAACAATATTGCTGGGAAAGAACATGAACTCTGTACTCAAACACATTCCTTCTTCCTCTCTTTCTCTATCTATCTATCTCCCCCCACACACACACACCACACATTCAAAAGGCAGCTCTTTGCGATCATGGTAACAGTAGCCAGGCTGCCAGCACACAGACAGGCAGTATGGAATGCAAATAATGCAAAACAATTCCTCAGTAGCTAAACTGTGTTTAGAATTATTTTAGATTTTAGGAGTTTATTCTACAAAAAGGATCAAGCACACCAGAATATGGAATATATGCACTTTATTGACATTTCAAAAGGCCAACAGTTGTTCACCTTGCATAGAGATCAGGAAAAAAAGAATGAAGGAATGTTTTTTATCTGCCTTCACTATTTACCTGGTTGCTGTGGGAATACCAGTTTAGAATAACTAAGGGCGTTCTTTAGGCTTTTGCTGGTGTTCAAGGAGCATTAACAATTGACAAATTCAACACTACGGTGGTAGATGGAGTAACCTGCATTACAAACAGATTTACATGTTTTATATATGAAGATATTTAACCAAACAGTCACATTTTTTGATTAAACTTTTTTGTGGGCAGAAGCCGGCATAATAAAGAGTTATTGAGGAGCTGCCAATATGCGTTCAACTATCATCTTCACTAATCCTTATGCAATTGAAGTTATTCAGACAAAAAAGAAGGAATTAGTTGAAGGCATTTCTAACACTGAGCATCTGCTGAGCCTTCTCATTGACAAGGGAGTTTTCCCTCCAGAAAAGAAAATCCTTGTGTTCCACAACAGAACACGAGAGGAAAAGAACTCTAGAGTCCTGGACATCCTGATTTCCCAAGGTGAGCGAGCATGCCGGCTTTTCTTCTACCCTTGTTTGAAACTGGTTGAGCCTGATTTATACCAAAGCATCAAGGCCTATGTGGGTGGCGTAAATGAGAGTGTGCATGATGCTCGGAGGCAGCTGATTGGATACCTACTGGAACGGGACAAGAGGGGCCCACTTAAAAATACATGGGATACGGTCCCTCAGAAGAATTTAGACGTAGTAGTTCCACAAAAAGATGCAAAGTCCCCATTCAGCAAGGAAGAACTGACTACCTCATTGGAAGTAAAAGTAAGGGCCCCTAAGGTCCACCAAAAACCTGGTGATATATTCAATGCAGCTGCTATGGGAAAACTTTCAATATTGGAGGGCCTTTTAAAAGGTCATGATATCAATGCTGTCAATTCCTCTCAGGAGACCCTTTTACACATTGCTGCCCAGCATGGCCAAGTCTTCATCTTGGAGTTCCTCCTCAGTAAAGGGGCTAAACTGGACATGAGGAATGGCCAGGGCTTTACAGCCCTGCATAGGGCTGCAGAAAATGGTCACAAATCTACGGTGGAAGCACTGCTGCGGGCTGGAGCTGACATCTATGCCCTGGACAAGAAATGCAAAACACCTCTCCACTTGGCAGCAAGAAATAGGCATCTCAGCACAGTTAAGGTTATGGTGGAGGAGGAAATCAGACACTTCAAAAATCAGAAAACTTTCCTGCACATGGCTGCTGTGGAAGACAATGTCAGCCTGGCCCAGATTCTCCTACGTAGTGGTGCTCCAGTGGATGCCAGGGATAACCAGAGGAAAACTGCACTGTTTCATGCCATTAGCCACAACTCTGAGAAAACGGCAAGGGTTCTTCTTGAGGCTGGTGCCAAGGTGGACTCTGGCATCATTGAGGCTGCATTTAACCGCAATTGCCAATCTATGTACAGTCTTCTTATAGACCACATAAGGGGACTGACCCCAGAAACTATGAAGGCTGCTCTTTTCAAAGCTGTTCAGAGAAACCTGGAGGGGATTGTAGCTGCTCTAATAGAGAATGGTGCAGATGCAGACACACGCAATGAACAGCATTACACGCCGGTGCTTCTGGCCGCAGAGCTGGGAAATGTGGAAGTCTTCAGATTACTGGTTGCCAAAAAGGCTAACTTGGCAGCAAAGCTGACAAACAATAACTCTGCCCTGCATCTGGCTATTCAAAATGGTAGTCTGGGAATAACACAGCTGCTGTTGGACAAGGGTCTGGATGCCAATACAGTCGGGTCCAATGAACAGACACCCTTGCATCTGACAGCCCTGTACAACAGGCCAACACTGGTGGGGGCATTGCTCCATGCGGGGGCCCAGGTGAATGCTGTCACTAAAGATGGACTGACACCACTTCATGTCGCCAGCCAGCACAGCCATAAGGAGACAGTACACCAGCTAATAAAGGGCAAGGCTAATGTCAATGCAAGGGACAAGCATGCCAGGACAGCACTGCACTATGCTGCTGCTCGAGGAGAGGCTCCTGTGGTGCAGCTCTTGCTTTCCTCTGGGGCTGATGCGAACACTGCTGACAAGGAGAAGAGGACTCCATTACACATGGCAGCCACGGAGGGCAAGTCTGAAGCAGTCTCTGCCATGTTGGCAAATAAGGCACGGATCGGGGTCAAGGACATGGATGGCTGCACGCCTCTGCATTATGCTGTCGCCAATGGGTACATGAAAGTGGCAGCGGACCTCCTTTCCTTTGGGAAAAACAAAAACGTGGATGATAAGAATGTGTGGCGGAGGACCCCCCTGCACGTGGCATCAGAGCAAGGACATGACTCTCTGATTGACCTCCTCTTGCACAGCGGTGCCAAGATCAATGCCATGGATAATAACAAGGACACCCCACTGCACTGTGCCAGTCGCTATGGGCACCTCAACTGTGTGCAAAGACTAGTGAACTGGGCACAGGGTGAGAAGGCCAACTTGCAGGCTAACAACAATGTGCACAAAACCCCACTGCAGGTGGCTCAGTCCGAGGACACACAGAACCATCAACACATCATCACCCTGCTCAAGAAAAAGATGTTTCTGATCAAATAGTACAGCACCACCCAGCATGTTGAGTTTCTTTGAGAATTAGAATTTAAATCATTCTACACTGATCTAAAAGCAAATATTATTTTTTGATTGGATTTAATTTGATTTGGAAGGACACTGTGTGTGTGTGTGTGTGTGTGTGTGTGTGTGTGTGTGTGTGTGTTAGGTGTCTGTCAGTATCTGAAGGTATGTGTGTGTGAGTAGTGTCATTGGTTTATTATTTGACTGGGACTTTGTACCCCTCCTAGGTGGCAGTGTAGTATAATGGTTAGGGAACTGGACTTGTAAAATTGCTTCAGTAAAATATCCAGCTGTATAAATGGATTGTATGTAAAGAAATATGAACTGTGTAAGTCCCTCTGGATAAGAGCGTCTGCTAAGTGCCTAAAATGTAATGGTCGTTATCACCCAAAGGGTGTTTGAAACGGTGTTTAATTTTTGGTGATTCCAAGAAAACACTACAAAATATCAGGTACCCTCAGCCCAAGGACGAAATTACCATATATATTGGGGGGGACACATCCCCCCCAATATTCAGATATGCTCAAAATGTCCCCCCAATATATAGCCTAGCTGATATTTTTTTTAAATGTCCCCCCCAATGTTGACTCCATGGTTACGGCCTTGCCTCAGCCTCTCGAACAGATGGTAACAACGTTGCCCTTTTTCAACTGCAGGTGTGTAGTAGTACTTAGTAGTATTAATTGATAATTGCATTAAAATATATTAACAGTAACTACCATTGATTAATTCGATTTTTGTTGAGAGTGGTATTGATACAGTGGTATTGAGAACTGGGCCCAGTTCCTCGTACCAGGTTGAACTAATCCAGGCTAATCGAACGATAATTTAATCCAGGTTATCTCAGTTTCTTGATCGCACATTCAGGCTAAAATGATCTCGCAAACCCGATTCAGACTTTAGTAATCAGGATCATTGCGCGTGTTTGTTCCACTTCAGGGAGAAGCACTGCACAGTGCACACTGAAGCAATGACGCCGAAAGAAAGTTTTTCTTATTTCCTACTTATTTGTATAGCCTATAGACAAACGGAACAATAACTCATAATGAGGAGGACAAAACCATGATCACTATAACGGCTGACAAATGAGAGAGGAAGCATGACAAAAATGCTGATAAGTTAAATACGTAAGATTGTTACACTTAAAAGTTTTTGACAATTACAATTCTGGGCCCTGGACTTAACCGGCTAATTTTGGTCAATTTTCATACATTTTCGCTTTCGTGAAATGCGTCCTTGGTGCTGAACTGACTGAGCGTCAAGGTCCAAAGCATACGACAAGCCGTTTTTAACATTTCATTGTCGAGCTTTCGAATTCAGGAATTGCAATTGCAATTTCAGATATCAGAAACTTCCCATTGCACATTCAATTTCAGATATAAGAAACTTTTTCTGATATCAGAAATGACTATTCCTGATTACTGGAATTCCTAACGTCAGAAACTCGAGAATTCAATGTTAAAATGGCTTGTCATAAAAGCGCTCCCATTCTAGCAAAGTGCTCTTGTTTGTAATATGCATTCAAAAGTCAGCCAAAATACTGTACAATGTTTAGAGAGCATATTGGGAGGTGAAGTCCTAAATTTGAGATTTTTTTTCAACGTTGGACACGTTCTGGACTCCAACTCCCATCAGTCCCCGTTCTAAACTTCGCGCTTTGAACGCACCCCTAGTCGGGTTATTTTACGAAACGGGATTAGAGTTAGCCGGCTAACATTCGTAAACATTTAAAAAAACAGGATTTTATCGGATTGAATTTCGCCAAATTCAAAGTTAGCTGGCTAGTTCCGTAATCTGACTTCGTGAAATACCCCCAGTTGTTTTCGAGAGGACGAGTTTCATAACACGTAACACGTGACCGGTTGTTGACAACTGCAGCTAATGGTCGTGGTTATTCCAACATGGCCAGGAACGAAGAGAAACATTTTGGGAAACTGAACCGGCTGTGGCTCCAGAAGGAGACAGAAGGTAAATCAGCGTTAGTCTTATGTACTCATTTTCATGTTTTTATATAATTATATTTCCATAGCTGTGTTGGCCAGCCCAGATGAAATGCTAAGAAATCGGTAACTAAGTTCGCTACTGAGCTAATTTTCGCTCTGTCCTGTAACATTCTAAACGTAAAACTGTCAAATTAATGTTAGAAAGATATTGCCAAATAGGATATTTCATCATATACCTTGTATTTTGAGCATAAATTGGTAATAAAAAGATGCTCGTTTTACAGTTGGCCCACTGCCCGGAGTCTTGCTGCTGTGGTTTCATGCAGGCGCGATACTTTGACTGTGGCAGGGGCAGCATATCCGCGTTCCTCTATCATTTGTATAGCCATGGTCTTTTACATAAGCTTTTTATAACTCCCACAGGCCTACAGTCTTGGGCACAGTATTTGATCAATCAAGGGGGGAGGAACCTAACTCCACCGTTGTCCGGCAAGTTTATTTAGGGGTTCCTGTTTCTTGAAAGTCCTATTAATTATGAGTCAAACAAGGTGCTGCACCAGGGCTCCAGAGTGTTTTGCAGTGCGATCATAAACATTAAAACAAACATTGGTTGTGCGATTGTGTGACAAAAGATCAAGGGGCAGCACCTGCAGTAACCACTATCCCGAATGTCCATAGACAAACCGCGCAGAGATCGGATTTCAACATGGCTACGTCTCCAGCAAAATCAGCAACGGACGTTGTTTACACCAGTAAATAATCACAAGCATAAATGCCTACATTAGCTAGCAAACTGGTCAAATCATAGTTGGCACACTTTACAAGCTAGCCAGATTAGCTACAGATTTCTGATTGCTACCATATATTGCGAATTCACTACAATATGTTAAATATATAAATGTATATAAAATGTTATTTGTGTAGGCTACACCTGACTCTTACGTCTTGTAGTAGGGTCTCTGTTGTAGCTGGCCAGCCTGGCTGTTTCTGGCTAAAGAGCGATTATTAGCTAGCTACCTACCACTTTAACTGTAGGCTACAGATTACTGTTTATAAACTCAGCCAAGTGCATGTTGTTGCACGAGCAACACAATTCCCCTCAGCCTCACGCTAAAATAAATCCCCTCATTCTAAGTTGGCAACAGTGTAGACCAGGGGTGGGTTATTCCAGTCCTGGAGGGCTGGTATGTATGCAGATTTTTGTTTCACCGATTACCCTGGCTCAAATGCCTCTTCACTCCTTGATTATGGTAAAATATTTCATATAGGGACACAAGAACAAATGATTGGGCTAATTAAATAATTAAGTTTAAGAAGTTGGTATGAAATCCAGAAACTGATATGGCCATCTTTGCCCATTGGTGTAGACGGACAAGAGTAAAAAGTGGACAATTCAATCTTTCTTTGCCACTGGCCATGTCCAACCTTAATCTTCACCACCACCATTACCACCTCCTGACTACCACCACTCAACCTCTACTGTGGCATCACCCCAGACATCACCTGAACAAGCAGTAAAGAAGAGGAACCTATGCATTCCATATACCTATGGAATGGTTGAAGGAGTTTGTGGTTTTAAGGCACTTTGCCAGTTCACAGGTCAAAGGGGAACTATTTATAGAAATATATTTGATATAACTAATTGGACCTGAAAATCCCATTGTCAGTGGGCCGGGCAATGGCAAAGCTGTGTGTATCCTGTGAGGAGTACCAGTCTATCACAGACACTACAGCTGGACTTTTTTTTAGTTGCACTGGAGTTGGTGGAGGTTTCATCACATGACAGAAAAGGCACTCAGAATCATCAAAACAAGCACATTTTCTGAATTGTTGTAATACGCTTTTGGAGTCAATTGTGATTTACTAGATGTTATCGCCATATTTACCCCTGCCCCTAGGAAGTTGGCTAACTTACTGCTAAAGAATTTATGCAACACGGTCCTGATTGCAAACCAAATGATGGATTAGCAGTTAAACAGGGAAAGGGCAAGAAAAAAAGGAAAAGGAGACCCAGGAATAGGAGTAGCAAATCTATCCTTTTCCTTTTTCTGTTTTTCAATTCCTTTTTCTCTTTCCCTTTTTAATTTTGACATAAATCACTGCTCAGTAATGAGCCATGATGCAAAAATGATGAGCACATTTGGTCACAAAGACGATTTTTTGTTTGTTTTCGGTGACACAAAACAAGCACACCCTATAAATTGCTTTTAGAGTGGCAGTATTTGGGCTCGTAGCAGCCCTAACCCTAACATCTGGGTGTTTTCATGTTTCTCGTAAGTCTTGTCAACTTTTGGCATGATCATGTGATACAATGGGGGGGTCTCAATAAAAACATTCAGCGCTGTGCAAGTTTTGTGTCTGATAATTCATACTGCATTTTTGTCCATCTTAACTCAACTTAACTGAAACGCTGGCGTTATGTGCTGGTTTCATATGTGCATTGATAATGCGCCCATATGAGCAGATAGGGCAGACAAGTGAGAAATGCATACTGCCGTAATAAAGGAAACACGAGTAAATGAAGGGTCCTGGCAGCTCTGTTATGGTGTTTGCATTTTCCTGGCATGGTTTAGGTTCACTCAACCCCTTAGAGGACAAGGTAAATGCCAATAAATACTAGGCCATATGGTGAAGCATTCCTACCCTGATGGGAGTGGTCTCTTCAAGGATGACAATGCTCCCACCCACGGGGCACGAGTTGTTAGTGAATAGTTTGATGAGTATGAAAAATATGTAAACCTTATGCCATGGTTGTCACCAGGTTTAAAACCCAATTGAACACTTATGGGAGATTCTGGAGTGGTGCCTGAGGCAGCATTTTCCACCATCATCAACAAAACACCAAATTATTGCATTTTTCATGTAAGAATGGTGTTACAGCCCTCCAACAGAGTTCCACATACTTGTAGAATCGATGCCAAGATGCATTGAAGCTGTTCTGGTGGCTCGTGGTGGCCCGATTCCTTATTAAGGAATGGTCTAAAATGTTCTAAAATGTACCTGTATATACCCTGAGCAATTGCGTTGGAGAGTGCATCAATGAAACGTAGTTAATACAGTTAAACTTATTTTAATATCTGTAGCGTAGATCAAAATACACAAAGGAAACTAAACTAATGTGTTCGGTACATCTTCTCCTCCTGCTGGAAAAAAATATATAAAGTGTGTTCCAAAATGTGTTTAATTGTATTAACTGTTTCATGAATACACTTGTGGTGCTCTGCAGCCAAAAGGTCCCTCCTATCCAACCTCCGTCATTTCTCAGGGTATTGCAGTGTGATACTCCATCCAATTACATACTCTATTTTTTTGTAGTAAAAGCAAGTCTCATAACTTGACGACTTCAACCACGGCACTTGCTCTTCATCGGGAAAAATAGATTAAAACACACTGTTTTAATGCTCCCAAAGTATTTAAAATTCTTAGATGGCAGCCTTTCAACTCGGCAGGGTCTTTGTCAGGCTGGTTTTTGCAACCATGAACATCACCTATAGAAATAGAGAAGAGGTGGATGTGACGTAGTCACAGAAGGTGACGTCACGTGAATAGGTGCAATATAAAAAAGGGGCAAGAGCAGACAGTACAAATAACAAACACAAATATTGGATGTAAGTAACTACAGTAGTAGTTCTTGCCAGTGTGTCGGTGGATGATGGTGTTGCATTTGGCGGTGAAGTTGCACTGTGCGCATTGTCCACACTTGTAGTTGCCGTCAAAGTAAGAAAGGAAGATGGAAATGATGGGGCTTACTGGGAGGAAATTCTGAGCTGGTGAGTAGGTCGCCTAGGTTGGGTGGTCTCTTAAAAATGTATTGGGGAGGCTCTTTGTAAACCCAATTAAATCCATTTTGATTCCGTGAAGTGAGAAAAATGCCAAAGGGGGCGAATAACTTTTATACCCACTGTATGTGGAAAAAATGTCACATTTAGATATGGCCTATTACTTGTAGAATATCGATTACTTTGCATGCCTATCCTAATACAGTCTGTTATGTCTAATATTTGTACTTGTTATCTGTTATTTGCTATTTTATTGCACTTATTCACATGACATCACCGTCTGTGACTACGTCACATCCACATTCTCTATTTGTATAGGTGATGTTCGTAGTTGCAAAAACCAGCCTGACGAAGACCCCGCCGGATCGAAACATTGCTATCTAACAATTAAAAATACTTTGGGAACATTAAAAGTGTTCTTCTCTTTTTCCTGTTGTACCTTTTTTGCCCAGCAGCTGTAGCTAACCTTTGGGTGCGCGCATTCACTCAGTATTGCTTGCTCTTCATCAGATATGATGAAATTGCCAGTTCGCTATGGCATTAAAGCACTGGTTTTAAAGGGGAAAAAAGCCTCATCTGATTGGCCATAATGAACCAAACTCTTTCCACACTCACAGGAAATGTATTCTTCTTAAAACATCCTCTTTTACAATGCTGCAGGTGTGCTACTGTCTCTTGTTACAAAATTATCGGAATGGAGTTGGACACACCTTATTGCACTACCATCCTGAATTAACACTAGCATCTGTGCATTACGATTTGACAACAAAACTATAGCCCTTGGTAAAAGAAGACATTGATGCAGACCTAACACCTCGCATTTACCAAGCCTTTATGTCAAAGTGACTGAAACCACGGAAAGGGTGGGGTTCTAGATTAGGTAGATACACTTGCATTTTAAAAACGTAATCTACCATTGTGTTTCTTTATTTAAGGTATTTGGAGAAAATGTTTGAAAATATGCAAAACACAAACAAAAGAAGAAGAAGAAGAAGAAGAAGAAGAAGCAAAGCAAAGAAACAATATGTGATTGCTTAACGTTTAAAATCTGTTGTTGAACAGTACTGCCTTTAAGTGGTCAGCCTGCAAATACATAATCGGAAAGGTCTACATTTTCCTTCTGCATAAGAGCATAGTGAAATAAATGACATTATGTTATCTAGACAACAGTAAACTACTTTGAGTAATCATTGTTTCACATCAATCAGATAGATGGCAGTAGAGTATTAAAGGAGACATGGAAACAGATGGCCTTGATTTTGTTTTCAGAAGTAACGGCGTTAAAGCAGGATTTTTCACTTTCATACAAATACGTACTTCGCCAAAACCTTGCGCACACACGTGAAACATTCACGAACACGGGTAAATACTTTGAATGTACGAGCATAGAACCAATATAAAGCATAGAAGTTGGCATGCATGGAGTGCCTCAGGTGAAGAAGATTGGGGAAAGAGATGGAGATAGCAAGCCTCCAAGTTTGTGCATGTATTTTTAAGGGATCTACATAAAAGCTATTGAAAGCATTTGGTCACCTGTGATGTAGATGCCAAGTACACTGGGTGTATGAGACGAATGTTATATCAGGCCTGTTCTGGTTTTGTCAGTGCAAAATCTCAAAAGGGGGCAAACAGTTGGTGTTTTACAGACAGAGAATTTATGCAGGGGCCATTTATCTGACCCAAGAAATTAATACAGTGCTCTGTGTACTAGAATTTTGGGACCAAATGGTCACCTTATTTCAACTGACATTATTTGTGAAATTTAAATGTAAAAATGAAATGTGTGTGTTACAAAGCATTCACTACTTCATGTGCATCAGTCTTCATAAGCCTTTATATATTCAGTTAATAGATTACTATAAATTATAGTATAATATTATATTTGCTTTATGACAGTACACTCAAATGTGACCATTAAACTACTTGCTTATATTCTTATTTGTTTGATCTTTAACAGCGGGCCGGATCAAAGATGCACATGAAGCTAGACCCAGATTGGTGAGTTTGCCAGGATACCACATATAAACATTATAAAAAACCTAAACATGTGCTTCCCGCGTGGTCCAGTGGTTACAACGTTCGACACTGGCCACAGAGACCGGGGTTCGATTCCCTGTCCTGCCAGAGTCAGCTCTGGCCAGGAGTGCCACCAGGGGGCGGCGATTGGCTGTCCGCCCCAGGGAGGGGGGAGGGAAGTTGACAGGACATTCGCTGCACATAAGAGTGGCCCTGTAGTACCGGGTTACGGTCAACGACCTGGTGAGTGCCGTCTCGGAAGAGACGTTACTTCACCTTTGTCACTACCGGTCACAGGACTACGGCAGCGAACTCACATTACTAGGGTGGATTGACATAAAATAGCGGGTCTAATTGGCTAAGAAAAAACCTAAACATAACCTTGTCATCAAGCTTTTAATTGTTCCCTTTGAAATATTAATAAGCGTACAGTAATATCTAAATGTATTCCACCCCCCCCAATTGTAGTCTTCCCTCAATACAGCAGCGGCTGTGAAAAAGTGGATCCCAAGTATCAAGAAGGAAATAGAATACTACCTCCAGGTATGAAAAGGCCAAGTGTTTCAGAACAAACTGTAAATCTTCAAGAATTCCTTGTGCAGGCATGTGTGTATGATTGCAATCACATCCTTTTTTGTATGGAAAGTTTTGAGCGTTGCTGCCTAGGCACTGGTTTGTGCTACCTGGAGCTATGCGCCACCTAGTGGTTGATACGTTAGCTTCAATACGCATACTGCTCTCAAACATTTTTCATTTTGTTGCATGTCAATTTGAGTGGTTGTGAATTAGCCATGGACCTCAATGGCATGAGTCTGCTGTGGCTGGGGTCTGGTGTCTTACAGCAGTCCCAACTGTCTCATTACCCTGAGAGGAAGATTGCACAGTTTCAGCAGAACATCGAAGAGCTGGGAGAGGAGTATAAACGCTATATCCGGAAACTTCGCTCCCTTGATCCATTGTGCAAACATCACCCATGGACACCCCGGGCCTACGCTAAAAGGAGACAAGAGGACAGTGACCCTCAGTGTGCAGGTTAGAAGTCAGGCAGGAAGTGTTCAGGTCAGACAGAAAGTATATGCAAATTTTGTGGCCAATTTATTTTAAGAGTGAGAGACTGAACGTCCATTTCCTGTCCACTTTTAATCCACAACATCTGTTTAGGCTATGCATGCTGTAGGCTTTCCACTCATCCACAGCACTGTAATGATGCTTCCAAACACTTGTGTACACTAGTGTGTATATCTGTTACAAATATCTGCCTTAATTCATGTTCTCTATCTTTAGTTTTTAATGACAAGGTTGTATGCTCTACTCCAAATTAAGTACTTAAAAGTAAACTAAGAGATTTAACTCAATGTCTGGGAAATTTCCTAAACAAATGCACCAGAGCACATACAAACTACAATCCATCCATTAGCCACACCGGCGCTAGTTGTTCCTGTCCACCACATAGTTTATGTTAGAAGAAGAAAAATAAAATAATTCACTAGCTATGCAACCTAAAAGCAAAACAATTAAACTTTGAAACACAGAAGGTACTCCACTACCTCTCGTGCAATGACGTCAAATCACTTAGTATAACTTTAAAGCGAATGAAACTTTTTCCCCCAAAAGGTTTTACTTCATTCTTCAATGTCTCATTGTTTCACTGAATGCATACGCCCAAACTGGTGTGAATGATTATTTCATGTACTCTTCCTTGACTTGAAACTCTCCTCCCTAGCGAAGAGACTGTGCACCTCTGAACCCTGTGGCCAGAGCAGTCATCAGAGCACCGTGTGCAATGGGGCCAGCAGGAGCAGCAGTGGGGATCCACGAGCCTTGGCGAGGCTGGAAACCCATCTCCCATTAGCCACTACAGGCTGCTCCGTCCCAGACCTTCCAGACCAGGACCGGCCTCTCTCCTTCAACACGACCAGTATGGCACTTAAACTAGCGGGATCCCGAGCAGCGCCGAGAGGTCTCCACTCGGACGGCATGACCCGCGTGCTGCTCTCAGGCCTGCCCAACCTCCACAGCTCCCCCCTGGCCCAGGCCACGATGGCTCAGGGCACCGCGGGTCTACAGAATGGGCCGAGCAGGCCCCCTGACCCCATCTCTGTCCCACAGAGCACAGCACATGACCTGGGGCTGGGCTGCTACTCCTCTTCTGATGATGACACATAGCGCACAGGGTGGCCATCGGCCAAGAGAACAGTACGCATTGGCATAGCGCCAGAGCGAAGAACATCTGATCGGTGCACAGGGTCTTTGTCAGGTGGATGATGTCTCCTTGAGATTTTGTCCCTTTCATTAAGAAATTATTATAATAATTGTACAGGGTTAATACTTGAATTCAGTTAATTGTGAGTGCAAGAGTGGGCACTGCTGTCTCAGTGTGGTAGCTTAGTCATGGAATTAGTTCAGTAAAATTGGTATTTGCCAGTCAAAGGCAGACAAGAATGTGGACAGAAACTCTTAAACATCAAATATAATGTCATAATTTAAATGCATGCCCTCAGCCCACACACATCATGGTTATGAATTTCAATACCACAACTTCTTTAGAAAATGTCCTGTACAGAAATAAGACCACAAGTCTTCCTTTGAATAAATACATATTTTACCCCATAGCCTGCATCATTAATTGTCATAGTTTTTTCCCCTCAACAGTTTACATTTTTATTTTTTTAAATCCCCAATTGTCGATGCCCAATTGTAATTGTAGGCCCTTCCCATTGCCGCAGGATCATCATCATCAATTTGGGAAGGTGCACATTTGCACACACGTCCCCCGAAACATGTTTAACCAGCTGACACTTCTTTTCACGCTGCAATCCGCCAGCAGGGCTGTGCAGGTACTGTGCCAGAGGACTGTGCAACTGATGTAGCCAGATCACAGGTGTCTAACTGGCCATAGGAAGCAGGGAATACCCTGCCGATTGAGAGTGACGCTATGACCAATTGTCCATTGCCTTGTGGGACTCCCAGCCACAGTCAGCACTGGCACAGTCAGGATTCAGTCAAAAACTACTCAGCTGGACACACCACAGAGGGGTCCCAAGGGAAATGTGTTGTTCCTTTGTGTCCGATTCCTGTGTTTTCATACAAAGCGATTTGTTTTGAAATTCATGTGAGAGAAAGGTGCAATAAAAAGTCGTGGAAAAGAAAAGAGAACTCCTGTATAAATGGCAACACTTGCACATGTTCCAATTTTCCCAACCACTGGCAGTTGTGTGAGTGAACCCCTGTCTTCAGACCATAAAGGTGAAACAAACTGTCTCAGAGAGAGGCAGTGTGAGATGTTTCTTTGATTACAGGCAAACCAGTTCTGCAGAATCAGGTTTCTGTATAGAAGCGCACTGCCCACAGGAAGACCCCAAACACCACCCACCCCCGAGCTCAAATAGCGCCGCTGGCTGACGCTTCTCGGAAGCGAGCTGTGTGACGCAGCCCAGCTCTGCGCTTTACTCATTCAGCAAAGATCAACCACTAAAGCCAGCGCTGCTGCTGCTCTTTCCAGATATGCTTGGGAAGAAATGAAACTTAGCCCCTTCTAAATTTTCTTCAGAAGGGGAGATGTTTTTTTTAACATTTCTTTGCCTATATTCAGAATTTCCCAGATTGGTGATGTCAGGCATTTGTTTCTGATCATGCTAATGTGTAATATGAAGGCATACCTTTCAGGGTACATAACCACTTCAGGGTACATCTCATGCTATAGTATTAACCCCTCCTTGGCAAGGGAAAGAATCTTCTAGAAGGATAAGAATGCTCACTAGAGGGGATAAGTTCAGTCATTGTGTGTAGGGGAAACGCAGGTAAGTGGTGTGTCCCGTAAATCATTAAAAAGAGGTAGAGGTATATATGATGGCTTAGGTTGAACATTTTCATTTCAGAACAAACCACAGTGAGCCATTGGGTCTTTGGAAAATGTTCTTTGAATGCTGGGAAGCTGCACGCTACTGTGAGAATACCCCCATTCTCATACACTCAGACTAGCAGTAGTGGGCCACTGTCCCCTTTTACGAAAAAGGTGGTAACGATGAGCAAGAAGGTGCTTGGTTAGACCGCAGCGTTCATCCACCCACTGTCAGCGGAAGCGTTCTCACACAGGCCCTCCTGAAACCTGACTTCAAATCACATGGCTGTTTCATGTGGCAGCTCCTGTTCCCACTGCTCCATTTGATGGTGTCACTGAAACTCATTACCGCTGAATCATTGTTTACTCGTTGTAGTTTTATTTCAAAGCTGACTGCGACTCAGCTGTTTTCAATCGGTTCTATTGATCAGCCCGTGTTTGTAGTTGAGCGTTCCTCGAGTAGCGTCAGAAAGCTAACAGTTGTCAATTAGTGTCTATTGTTGTCAGGTGGCACTCGCCACTTAGTGCCTAGCATCACTCGGCTATATTAACAGCCATAGTTGTGGATAGCGGCAGCTTTTCGCGGCAGCCTCACCTTCCTAGCCTCACCGAACGAAGACTCGGCGGACAAAGACAAAGGAGTCTACCTGCAGGAGTCCACCGAGGGGGGCCAGGTAGGGAGTGCTCGCCGCAAGGTAAGTATCATAGTTTTGTATCTCCCTGTTCTACTTCCTCTGCATCTAACACTACATGCTACCTCCCTATCCCAGTCCATGTCTCCTCTTCTAGATTGCCTAGAAGGAGAGATTCTACCCACACCCGTAATCTGTCCAACCTCATCCACCCTCCTAGATCTCCCGGTGTTGACGTGGTGGTAGCAGGCGGACTGTCCGGAAGGCCGATTTCATCTCGGCCCAGGCCTCACTACTCTCCCTGCAGTTCCTGGCACTTACAGAGACCTGGATCACTCCGCAAAACACGGCCACCCCTGCTGCTCTCTCTGCCGCCTACACCTTCTCCCACACTCCACGACCCTCAGGTAGAGGTGGAGGGACAGGTATACTCATCTCCCCCTGTGGAGATTTGATATTGTTCCTCTTCCTCACTTCTCACCCTCCTCCTTCGAATTTCATGCTGTCACTGTCACTGTTCCATGTAAACTGCACATCATTGTTCTTTATCGCCCTCCAGGTCCACTGGGGAGTTTCCTAGATGAGATGGATGCCCTACTCAGTGCCTTCCCTGAGGATGGCACTCCCGTCTTACTCCTCGGGGACTTCAACCTGCAGCTAGAGACCTCCCAGGCCTCTGCATTCCTCCCCCTGCTTCAGTCCTTTGACTTCAACATGGCTGAATCCCCATCCACCCACAAGGCCGGTAACCAACTGGACCTGGTCTTCACCAGGAACTGCGCCTCACCCAACATTACGGTATCGCCTCTACATGTGTCTGACCATTGCTTTCTGTCTTTCTCCCTCCCCCTCCCCTCTGTGCCTAAACCATCTTCACCTGTTCCTACTGTCCCTGTCCGTCGCAACCTCCGCTCTCTCTCCCCCGCTGCCCTGTCAGCTACTGTCCTATCTTCCCTTCCCCCTACTGATGCCTTCTCTCAGCTACCTGCTGAGGTAGCATCATCCACCCTACTTTCCTCTCTCTCCTTCTCCTTTGACTTACTCTGTCCTCTATCCGCCAAACCCGCTCGTCTCCGACCCCCCGCCCCCTGGCTAACCGATTCCATTCGGGCTAACCGACTGAAGCTGCGTGCGGCTGAAAGGAAATGGAGAAAATCCAAATCCCCTGTAGCTCTGTCTGATTTCCACACACTCCTGGCTTCCTTCTCCACTAACCTCTCCTCTGCCAAGTCTGCCTTCGGCTTCCGGCCTGTGCCATCAAGCCACTGCAACTAGTCCAGAACGCTGCTGCTCGCCTGGTGTTCAACCAGCCGAAGTTCACCCACGTCACCCCTCTACTCTCCTCTCTGCACTGGCTCCCCATCGCAGCACGCATCAGATTCAAGTCACTGGTGCTTGCTTTTCAAGCGGCCAGAGGTACTGCTCCCCCATACCTCCAGTCATTCATCACTCCCTACACCCCGCCCAGACCCCTCCGCTCCGCCTCCGCTGGCAAACTGACTGCCCCATCCCTCCAGGCACCTGGCAGCCGCTCCTCGCGGTCTCGCCTCTTCTGTGTCCTGGTCCCTCGTTGGTGGAACAACCTCCCGCAATCGGTCAGGACTGCGGAATCACTTCCAATCTTCCGCAAGAGACTCAAAACCCACCTCTTCAGACTCCACTACCACTGAACACTGTCCATCTAGTCAATCTGACCACTGTTTACTTGTTCTACATAAAAAAATAAAAACACCCACTAACCTTTTCTTTCCCAATGTTACAGGTATGATATGCAGACGAATGCAACGATGTCTATGGCCGTTTTACTGCACTGATCTTGTGCGCTAACTATGATTGTTCTTACCTTGTATTAATGCACATCTTGTAAGTCACTCTGGATAAGAGCGTCTGCTAAATGCTTAAAATGTAATGTAAAATGCATCAACTAACAAGTTTGTATCGCTGTATTTGCCTTGCTCATGTGCATCTTGGCGTGTGTATATATTTTTTGTTTGCTTTTTAAATGTATGCCCAAAAGCACACGTGCTACTGATGCGAATCCTCATCCTCTGGATGAACTCCGCTTTTAAACTTGGTGCTGCTAAAGCACTCTGTGGCATCTGCATGACCATTTGGTCTTTGCACAAAGGAGTATTTTCACAAAATGTAAACCGGTTTCTCTCTCCTGTCCTGCACCTACAACATACAGGAAATCAGATAAGTCATAAAAGGAACTCTTTCTAGGTCAATATTCATCCTGGCCAAAGCATCTGAACTTTGTAATCATCATTATGGTTAACCTAAATTGTGCACTCTTTTCATGTAACTCCGGTAACTGTGCTGTGTACAATGTAGAGACCCCGCACAGGAAATGCTTAGAAAGCATGCAACTGTGCTGAAAATGAGAACATACAGTGGGGTGCAAAACATTTTTTTTTTTTTACATTTTTACAATTATTTTGAAACTAAAAAATTAAAATTAAAAGTAATCTTGCTTTAACATTTGAAGAAATGTGTCATGTTTAACTCTGTACCATTTAGAGGTCAGGTTAGCTTCTGTTCACTTAGATATTAATTGTAAAAGGCATTTTTACCAGGGGAGCCCAAATCTTTGCACCCCACTGTAGGAAATTGAAATTATTTTTGCACACCGCTGCTGTACACTGGACAAAGTATTGAACCTCACACATTTTTTCCAATAAATGTGCAGAATGTATGTAACACATTTCCTTAGTTCCATGAGATCATTGTCATCAACATGCTTACACGGCAGGCAGTGGGTCACGTGGACAGATTTCTTTCACATCTACCAGAAGCGAGCTACTGTGTCGCCAATCCGAGGCTGCAGAATTGCGTGTGGGTGGAACTTGTGGTTTATAGATGTATGAGGTCTTTTACATAGGTGTCGTCAAGGAGTTAGAGAGCAAGACCTCCCTTGCTAGTGCACAGAACTGGCAAACCTCCAGACCTGCAAGATGAATCGGAGCCCCAACCCTCAGGTCTTCCTGGTGGACAGAGGTGGGCCACAGCCATCTATGCTGGACCCTGGCCTGATGCCCTGCTGGTCCTTCCCTCCCCCAGTGGTGAAGAGAAAGAAGAGAGTCTGTGAAGGAGTTTGCTCGGTCATAGTGCTGGTGGTGATCCTTTTCCTGGTACTGGCAGCACTGGGGCTTGGAACCTACCAGATACTGAGGTTGCAAACTGAACTGGCCCAACTGAGACAGGTCAGTCTGGGGGAAATATGGGGGGAGGGGGTTGTTTCTGTCTGAAAACCAGTATATGTCATAGTCAGGTATTGTCCTGTCTCTGCCTTCTTTCTTGTATTCCCCTCCTTGTTCTGGTGGGCTGTGCATTGCATCATGTGCAGTATGTAGTATTTATACAGCCAATACACTGATGCAACGAGTGAGAGTAATACAATTTATCTCTTAAAAATTATTTTCAAACTTGCAAAACAATATTTTAATTGACTAATTCATAAAGTTCAGTTTTTTAGATATTTGACAGCAGCAAAAAAAAAAAGGTGGAAAAATATAAGTAATAATAATAACTTATTTGACAAAACCATCTGCATTACACAATTGGCTCTCTGTTTGAACACTATGACCATTGGAAAAATTGTGGGAGAGTATGTGTGGGGAGGGAGTGAGTGAGGGAGGTAGGTGTTTTATCAGAAAAACATTCTTATGCAAAATATTTTAATATGACCTTCAATGAGCCCAAAATGGAAGCTTCTCACCCTGAGTTTGAAGAAAGAACAGGGAAAAGGTGAAATTTCCACTGACATTTGAGTGCCTGAGACCGGATTCATGGTGTGGTCACCGGTCCTTTGCAACAGGAAGTCCTTTAGACATATCATTAAATACCATCAAAATAAGATGTCACTGTCACACAGACTTTCTGTGGATCTCTGGCCCTCATTTAACAGTTTCAATGGGAACCCCTGTGGGGTTTGTATATTCATACCTGTGTTAATCAGTCTATGACATAATTTTATGCAATTAAGAATGTCAGGAAGTTGCGCTGTGTGATGTGGTTTGAAAGACACGTCTCTCATTTCAGGATATGAGTGCACAGCACATGAGCCCCACACTGCAGAGGCAAACTGGTGAGTGTTCATTTCTATCTCACCAGTCTTGTGTAGTATGCTGACCAGTTACCAAGGGACCAGGTAGACCCTCTGGTTCCATCCTGCCTTGTCTGGACTGTTGATTAACAATGGACACTGACCCTCTGCATGTACTACAGGCCTTCAGGAGACTGATATGGACAAGAAAGAGATCAGACAGGCAGCTCATCTCACAGGTAAAGTCGGTGGCTGTGTGTGAATCCATAATGTACTGTGGTCTAAGACTGTAGTGGAACATATACCCTTCTGACATGTGCAGAAAGGGGACTTTGTTACCAAGTCAATGGTTATTAATTAGTCTGGGGCAGTATAATTGCATGTATTTCATTACAGTTATTTTAATACAAAACTCACAGTAAATGGACAAATTGTTGTTGCCATGTGTGTTGATCTCCAGTTCGGATTGAGAAGAACAAGCCCTCCCGGACTCTCCGTTGGCTACCAACGCATGGCCGTGCCTACACCAGTGGAGTGGTCTACCGGGATGGGGGGATGCAGGTCAATGAGACGGGTCTGTACTTTGTATACTCACGGTTGGAATTCCTGGACAGGGACTGCTCCCAGAAATACTCACTCTCCCACATTGTCTTCAAGAGGAGAGAGGGAACCAAGGACCATGTCCTTTTGGAAGGACACCGCGAGGGATTCTGCCACCCCAAAGAACACTTCTGGTCTTCAAGCAGTTACTTAGGTGCTGTTTTGCAGCTGAGCCGACTAGATTGGGTTTTTGTAAATGTGTCCCATCCCGCCCATCTCAGCCACAACCACAATACTAATTTCTTTGGACTCACCAAGTTGTGAAGAACTGACCCTCATGTTGATCCACTGTATGAGCCCCCGTAAAAAATATAATTTATTCAGTTTGTGAAAAGAATTTACCAAACAAAAGCTATGAACCACTTGCTTAGAGCACCTAATAGATCTAATGAGCCAGTTGTTTTATGTCTCAATTCATTAACAACGTATGAGCAAGTGAGAGTTTTTATTCTGTATTCTTTAACAAAATGTATCATTTTGATTTGATTTATAGTATTTTGGTGTTACTTAAATATTTGGACATCAACACTACTGTGCTGCTGAGTGCAGCCAACATATTTATTATTTTATTGATCTAATCCTTTAGATTTGAATGTACAGTGTGTATTGAACGTAAAATTACACACATATATATATATATATGCTTTTATAACAAAGGATATTATTGTGATATTTGTGAAAACTGTTTATTTTATACTATTTTCAGTAAATACAAATTTTTAATCTTGTGAAGTATCAGTGTGAACAGACTGAATAACTATTTTACACTAGTGCATTTGTCGGTTTTGTAAATTCAAGGAACTAAATGAGAATGGAATTGAGCAAAAGAGAATGGATTTCTCAGTTGACCTTCCTGGTTAAATTGAAATGTTTTACATAGATATTTGTATTATTACTGTATAGTTGTGATTCTAGGGTGGCTCAGAGAGACCCGAAGACTACTTTCATTTTCTGCTTTATTGATTTCTTTTTTTTTTAGGGATGAGTTTAACTCGCATAACCATATTACATAAAGGCCAACGTTCTGACAATTGCTGTTCGATCAGTGTTTTAGGTGTTTCAAGATGCTTTCAGACGCACAGTTTGTTTTACTTTGCTTTTTTACACCTCAATGCCTTTACTGCAGATTTGTGCAGAGGGGTAGCAGTTTCTCCACTCACTACAGAAAACTCTGCACCAAGAGGTTTGCTGAGGTGAGAAAAACACGGTCTGAACTTTCAGCCAAAGCCTCATGACGGCACTTTGTATTCTCCCTACAGCTTCCTTCCTGTGCTATAATTACTGGGCCAGGGGGTGGGGGTCTGTCTGCTTACCACAGTCTCAGGTGCTGCTGAAAGAGGACTCCTGCTGTCCTCTTTTCATGGTGGTGGAAACACTGTCCACACCTCCTCTCACTGGACAAGGCTCAAAGGTCACTGAATTTGCCATAGGAAAATTTAACGCCCAAGCAACTACCATCAAAAATAAGTGGTTTCCGTAGGTGGATGGTGCACTACCTTCAACTGTGGTCAACATGATTTCCCTAAATTCCATAATGTTCAGATTCTGCCTGAGACATACTTTCTGTGTGGGAGTCGATAGCTTTATGGTTGTCTGTGGCTTATTTTCCACTAGTTTAAACTGCATGTTGGTGACTTCAAAATACTAGTTTGGATCTCCCTGCTTTACATCTATGATAATTAGATGAACATTGTTAATACAGGTATGATTGTGTAAGCCAAATATGAGGTTTAAATAAACATTCCCTAATCAAGACTTTCTTAAACACGCAGTGAGTTCAGACTCAGCACATAAGCCCACGAGTACAATATTTAACCACATTGCTAAGACAAGGTGGAACTTAGCATCATTAACAATGAACATGTCAAGGTCGCCCCCTCCCTCCAGACTCTTCTGTACAGCAGCGTGGAAATTGTTCAGCAGTTCAATAGAAATTGTTGGAGGAACTGCTCCCCCATACCTCCAGTCACTCATCACTCCATACACCCCAGCCAGACCCCTCCGCTCCGCCTCCTCTGGCAAACTGACTGCCCCATCCCTCCGGGCGCCTGGCAGCCACTCCTCGCGGTCTCATCTCTTCTCTTTCCTGACCCCTCGCTGGTGGAACGACCTTCCGCAATCGGTCAGGACCGCGGAATCACTTGCGATCTTCGTCAAGAGACTCAAAACCCACCTTTTCAGACTCCACTACCACTGAATTCTGTACATCTAGCTAATTGTCATCACCACTGCCTACTTGCTCAACACCATATACCCCTGCTTACTCCATTTAAAAATAAATAAATAAATTAAAAAAATGTACTAACCTTTTCCTTCCCTGTGTTACAGGGTTATGGTACGCAGCTGCCTGCAATAATGTCTATCGCTATATTACTGCACTTACATGAACTATGATTGTTCCTACCATGTATTTATGCACATCTTGTAAGTCGCAAGTAATGTTAATCGGAAGCCCTCGTTAAATGTAAAAACAGTTTAATAGTGCCAATTTTTTATTCAATTTACATTTACACAATTTCTGTCAATTCCAGAGCTTCCAACTGCAGGTGGAAATTGTTTCAGATACAAAATACAATTACAAGCAGCATACTGTTTGTGCTGATGTGCAATATAAAAACACTAAAATATAGACAAAAATTGGACGAATTTTACTCATGAGGTGATGCTTTGGTGAGATTTTGATCATTCAGAGTGGTATGGGTTTTTAGATTTAATCTATGGTGCGTGACTGGGGGGCAGCCACATCAGCAGCACACTGTCTGGCCTTGATCATCCACAAGACAAAGGTGTCACAGTATTATGAATATGAGGTTTCTGTCTCCTTCACAGCAGCTACATGCATTGCTTTGACAGGGATCTCCAACTTCTCCCCTGTGCTGTTTGTTCTTCAGCTGCAATCACCGACAAAGAGAGCCATTGCACAAAATGTCAGTGAAGGTAAAGCTTGCTGAGGAATTGTGGTGTAACTGGTAGCCCCCCGCAGCTGCAGTCTGTAGGCCTCCATGTTCACACTCCTTCAAATTAGGTTTCACAGGGGAGGTGGGGTATGCTGCGGCTGCAAGGTTGAAAATGATGCAGACATCCTCACATTGCTAACGGATCTTCACAATGGTAGAGGAGCGAGACGGTTTTCAGTAAGAATGAAAGTGAGGGTCTGGGTTCAGTGCAAGAGAGTTGAATTTCAACGAGTTGCAATGGCTTGATACAGGTAGTGAACAAAAACATGATGGGTAAAGTATATGAAAAATTGCAGTATTGAGCAGGAAGAGAAGACTGCATTGTCAGACAGCAGACAGGTGGCAGGTCTGTTTCTTCACTCAACATGAGGCCTAGTACACCCATGTCATCCTTTGGGTCCTCAACCCTCAGCCCATTAGACTGAAGAAACATCACTCTATGCTATCGCACCCCAGTTCACCCCACCCCCCAAATTGACACATGCACTGCTACATTATTGATACTGAAATTGCAGTGAGAACAGCACTAAAGGCATAAGGCAATGCCGTTTAGATTTTTGGGTGTTTTGCAATCTTCTCACTTGTTGAACTGAGCGCCTTCATTGTTAATAGATTATATGTGGCTAGCTAGTTATTGTTATCTACCTACCTTAGCTAGCTAGCCATCTCTCTTATGTCGAGTAGCCCCTGACTGCGGGTCGCTGGATGGGGCGTGGCTGGATGTTGGGCAGGGTTGGACGTCCAAACTTTTGATTAGTCAAAAAATATCTACCATTCGAAGATCTTTATTGGACAAAAAAATATGCCCTTCAAAGACCCTGCTTGAATCTGACCAGTGTTGACTGTCCCATCCCTCCAGGCGCTCGGCAGCCGCTCCTCGTGGTCTCGCCTCTTCTCTGTCCTGACCCCTCGGTGGTGGAACGACCTTCCGCAATCGGTCAGGACCACGGAATCACTTGCAATCTTCCGCAAGAGACTCAAAACCCACCTTTTTCAGACTCCACTACCACTGAATTCTGCACATCTACCCAATTGTCATCGCCACTGCCTACTTGGTCAACACTTCTTCTATATGTATCCCTGCCTACTCATTTAATGAAAAAGTAATAATAATAAATACATTTTTTTTTTAAATCCAACCTTTTCCTTCCCAGTGTTACAGGTATGGTATGCAGCTGCCTGCAACGATGTCCATCACTATATTACTGCACTGATCTCTTGCGCGAACTGATTGTTCCTACCATGTATTAATGCACATCTTCTAAGTCGCTCTGGATAAGAGCATCTGCTAAATGCTTAAAATGTCAAATGTAAATGAGTAATCAGATTAAAATCACATTAAAATTAATTGAAATAAATTGGAGAATTCTCAACCATCGCTAGCTATACCACACTAGCTAACTAGCTTTGAAAATGTTTCGCCTTGTACCTTGAATTAATGCACAGACAACAATTAGGGTTGCCAACTTTCTATCATCCAAATACGGAACACAAGATGGGGCACACAGGGCGAAGTGTGTATGAATGTAAATCAACACATACTGTATATTGTAACGGCAACTGCTGAAGGAAGACTCAGGAAAGTTTGCCTTTCCATGATCGTGCTACCAGCTTTACTACAACAAAGCTTATAGACGCAGGGCAGAGCCAAGAACACGAGTAACTCATGGGGGTCGCTTCTTAGATGTACAAACACAGTCACAGTTACAACATTAATCCACTCAATGACACAAGGGGTGATAGGAAACTGGCACACAAGGAATCTTGGGAGTCTGAACACAACAATAACAATGGCAGCCCCCAAGCTTACTTAGCATACGATGTGGCTAAGCTAACATTCATTACTACTGAACTTATTTACACCGTTACAATATGATGGGATTTTATTTTGATGTCTGACTAGTATTTTGCTATATGGGAAAAGGAACTTCCCATATGAGACGAGTCAAATTTGGCCCCAAAACGGGATGTCCCAGCTAATACAGAACAGCTGGAAACCCTAATCGCAATCCTGTAGTATGCAATTCTGCCCACTGTTGCCCTTTGCTGATAATGCCTTTCCCTTGGAGTTTGATGCTGACATCACCACAGAAACTGTTGCTCATGAAACATCAGCAGATTGAGCTGTCTTGTTCACTCACACTCCCATCAAACGCCCCAACAATCAACCCACTTTCAAAGTCACTGGGGTCTCCTCTTGCAGCCATAATTATGGGAAACCAGGCCTGTCCAGCATTTTCATACAATAACCCATGCATGCTGGAATATTACAGGGGGTAGACAAAATGATGAAACAATCATACAAGAATATATGAATATTCATTAACTAATAAGGAGTTGGGATGCCCTTTGCCTTCAGAACAGATTCAATCCTTCTTCAAAGGCTGTTATACAAGTTTTTAACTGTTTTCTTTGGGATATTTGACCATTCTTTAAGAAGGAAAGGCTCCAGTTCTTTGAGTGATGAAGGCAGTGGAAATTCTCTCCACACCACATTCCATAACTTCCCATAAAGGTTCAATGATGTTTAGATCTGGTGATTGGGGTAGCTGGTTGACTTGATCTTGATTTTCATGAAACTTCTTGATTGCACCATATAGTGCACCTGGTCACCTGAAATGGTTTTGTATTCCTTGGCCATAATTCTACCATGCAGAGTAATAATCAGACCCAATAACTCCCACTAGATGGCTGCCCATACCATAACAGATCCACCACCAAGTTTAACAGTTGGGTAAACTGTTAAAAAAGTAAACCTTTCTTCCACAGCTCAAAAGTCCAGGTATTGTGCTCATTACACCAGGTTATATGTTGTTGTGCATTGGCCTTGGTTACAAGCAGTTTCCAAATGGTAGCCCTACCATAAATATTCAGCTATGTGGTCATTTTTAAGCCATTGTTTTGTGGTTTTTAGCAATTATCCTGTTAAGTGTCCTGTCTATCCCTGTTGGTGAGTGTTGACTTGTGACCAACGCTCCTCTTTCTCCTCCTCATCCTTTTCTCCAGTTTTTCCTTGTGAGGTGTATGCCGTCGTGATTTTCAGCACTGTTCCCCTTGACACATTAAATCATTTTGATGTTTCTGCAGTCCCCTCCCTATTGGGTCACAATCTCGATTGTGCTTGTTCCAGGGAAGTGCAGTCAGGGTAGGCAAGGTATGCACAGGGCATGGCTGCCTTCACTGTGTCACCTGACTTGACTAATTTCACTGCACAGAAAATATTATCATATGCACACCAGCAGAGAAAATGCTGTGGGAAAAGCTGATGGAAAGGCACAAAACTTGTCTGCCTTTAGAGACATGTCTTATTCCGTGCCTTCCAAACCACATACCTCAATGCATTGGCATTTATATGTCCAAATTGTTATTTTTGCTGAATTTTCATTGTTATCACCTTCAGTTACTGCCAGTTGGTACCTACTGCCTCAGGGCACCTTGCCTAACCTGACTGTATGTCCCATGTTTGTTCCCAGGGATGGAATGAGCTACCAGTATATATCCGCACTGCTGAGACAATTGCCATCTTCCAGTGTGAACTTAAAACATACCTCACCTCTTCAGACATCAGCTCAGTTCCTCTTGCCTTGACTCCCTTCTCTACTA
Source organism: Aldrovandia affinis (assembly GCA_029706075.1). Lineage (NCBI taxonomy): Eukaryota > Metazoa > Chordata > Actinopteri > Notacanthiformes > Halosauridae > Aldrovandia > Aldrovandia affinis. The sequence goes on along the minus strand of JAINUG010000194.1, from coordinate 548,469 downwards.
AATGCTATATGCTGCAAAGCATAACTACTAGTTTGACTCTATGAATTATAAAACAATCCTGTAAGATTCCACCCGAACACACCAAATGGCGGACGTGTCCGAGTGTGGAGGTATAGCGTGTAGCCTTACCTTAGTGTTACCGGAACGGGATTAAATGGATGTTTAATTAACTCCAACTCTATCTGACTCCATGTATGTTAGCTTTTCTCTCTGTTAACTCTTACTTCTAGACTCGTATAAGCAAATGAGAGACTGTAGTCTCTCGTCTCGCGTAGTGTGGCGCTATACGGGTTGCTATCTCTATATGAGATGCAGACGTGCCTTTGGCCTGTGTAAAACCTAGCAAGGATACAGTTGCGTATCTTGCAACGGCACTAATGTATAGGCGAGTGACTACGGAGTTGCAACGTTCTATGTGTGTGTGTTAACTTAATCTTAAAACCACAACGTGTAACTGCAGTCTAGATTAATGAGAGATGCTTTGGTATGAAAATGTTTATTAACCGGACTTGCATAAAAACATCAAACAGAATTTGTAACGTAAGAATACAAAAACGGCTATACGCCAAGTTGCGCAGGAGTTCGTAGTACGAATCACCGCGATGTATGCCACTTTTCCCTCTATATACCCACACATCAAAAGAAACCATCAAACACCAAATAAGGACATAATCACTGAAAAACGGAACCACTCCCTGCTGTCTCTGTATGCACATCACACTGCCAGGCCACTGACTGCAGATCATTTGCATTTGCACCATTCACTTTTGAACGGTGTTCTGAGATCCTCAATAAGTGCCACCCGCACCACTTCATCAATGACACCAACCCACTGCTCATTACATCAGCTCTCCAACAACACCAAACATGTTTATACTGTACATGTGAATGATGAAGTTTACAGTATAACACATTAAACTCAGTGATGTGGTCAAGTCTTGAGAACAGTCCCCACTGTGTCCTGTTTTGCTGACAGGATTAGTGTGGGGCCTGAGACGTCTGGGGCAAAACCATTGTTCTCACCCGTTGGCTCCCTGCTGGCAATACACACACAGTTCACACTCTTTGGGGTCACTTCAGGGCATAGTTCTGTGACCTGCCCTACATTATCTTACAGGAAGGTTCATCTATGGGATGGTTGTTACAGGAAGTGGGTGCAAGAAAATGCTACCACAACATGCTTTAAAAGAAGGGGTCTGGAAGGCAAACTCAAACCCAAGGGCGACAATTAATGATCTTTGTCTGTGATATTCTGGATCACCAGGAAACATCTCAGAAACTTTGGAAGTATGAATCTCGTGATCAGGGTAAAGCAGGATGGAGGAAGCCTTTTCAAATCTCCATTAAATTAATTTCTGTGAAAACAAGTTTTTGTTCAATTGTAATTAGTACATGAATAAAAATGGAGGGCACTGTGTCATTGACACTCTACCGCAGATTACCTTGAATCGGTCTCACTCTTATAACAACAAGTACATTTTACATTTACATTTTAAGGTCTCATCTACTTATAACAACAAGTAAACACTGGGAGCAACATTACCTACAGCTTCAGGTGGAAACAGATTAAGGGGTGAGGGGGTCAGTTGTAACACCTTTCATTACTCTCTGGCCAGGGCTACATAAACCAATATCACTATTCAATTAATAATATAAGCCTCTTGCCCTAGGTTGTTCATAATAAGTACTGAGAAATGACTTAGGAAATTGTTCCAGTACTCGTGGTGACAAATACGTTAACCTAATTTGAAACCACAATTCAGACAAAAAGGCATACCAGAAAACATGCAATTACCAAAAACACAACTGACACAAATTGTTAACGGTAAAATATATAAAGCTACAACAAAGCAGTAACAAACTTCGGATCCAATGAAACTGGACATGTTATAGATTCTACATCACACTTCTACAAGTCCTAAAGCTAATTTCTTTCATCACTTGAGATACAGGAACTGTTTGAGGGAAGCAAAGAACATGGCCATTCGAGGCACATTTCCTGAATACTTTGCGGTACTATGATAAACAAGATCATACATATTTGTTCATTCTAAGACCAAATCTCATTCAAACACCTGATTTATAATTTAATCTAATTTTTTTATTATTTAAAATGTGGTAATGAATAATTCTTGTGATTATTTCAGCCTGTACTTTACTCTACTACACTGCACAACACAATGCTTTAATGTCATCCTTCTTTTAAAAAAACACTCTTTGCCATTCTGAAAACCACAGAAAAACTGCAGCGAGCAGTGTGCCGTTTGTGATTGAGATCGACTGAGAATAAACAGCTGTGATGTCATATGTGGTGAGAGAGATGAGTATGTTGCCCCAGGCAACAGTAAACCAGACTGCAAAGCTACAGAGCCATGGAACCAATGTGTTGATATGCTGATTGGTTCCGGCTCCACACCATAATTTCTCGTTCTACCGCTCCTCGTCTGTGGTCTTGGGACCACATAGGTGGCCCTGATACATCTGAAGAGGCACAACATCACTAATTTAGTAGACATGCCTATCTCTGGGAAATGACAGCTGTCTGACTGATTACGAGCCAAAAGGAAATTGTGACATTGGAAAATGTCACTGGGGATATATCGCTCAGAACAGGGCAACCACATGTCATATGTCACCACATATGACATCACAGCTGTTTATTCTCAGTCGCTCCACCACTTTTCAAATCTGTTGAGTCCTGGCTTCTTCTCTTTAATCCATTAATGTGAATGTTCAAAAGCACATTGAGCAGCATTGGAACACTAGCCACTACCATAAAGGTCTGATTGATGGGAGTGCTGCAGAGATGGTTGTCCTTCTGCCAGGTTTTCCCATCGCTGCAGAGGAACTCCATCTCTCTTAGAGTGGCTGTTGGGTTCTCGGTCACCTCCCTGATCAAGGCTCTTCTTGCCCGGTTACTGAGTTTGGCCACAGCTCTAAGAAGGTGGTAGTTCCAAACTTTTTCCATTTCACAATGATGGAGCCCACTGTGCTCCTGGGAACCTTCAAAGCTTTAGCAATGTTGTTATACCCTTCCCCAGATCTATGCCTCGATACAATTATATCTGTGAAGGTCTATGGAGAGTTTCTTGGACTTCATAGCTTGATTTTTGCTCTGACATGCACTGTGAACCGTGGGACCATTATAGACAGGTGTGTTCCTTTCTAAATCACGTCCAATGAATTGAATTTGCCACAGGTGGACTAAAATCAAGTTCTAAAAACATCTCAAGGATGATAAAAGGGAATAGGATGCGTCTGATCTCAATTTAGAGTGCCATAGCAAAGGGCCTGAATACTTAGGTAAATTACATATTTCAGTTTTTTATTTTGAATAAATTTGCAACAATTTCTAAAAATGTGTTTTAGCTTTGTCATTATGGGGTATTGTGTGTAGATTGATGGCAAAAATTTTTTATTGAATCCATTTTAAATTAAGTCTATAACACAACAAAGTGTGGAAAAAGTGCCACACACACAAATAAATAAATAGACATATGGGAAAACACTTTGTGGTTTAAATTCTTTCTACCAATCCAGGTAGCATAGCAAGTAATAACAGCCTGACCCCCTGGTAAGTTCCCAACCAACCCCTCCAATGTAGCATCAGTGTGCTTCATTTCCCTCAGTAGATCGCTCCCTGCTATATGCCCTAAAATGCAGAAGAACATGTTCCACAGTCTCTGTGCTGCTGTAGTGCCTGCATGCCCTAGTATGTTGCTTCTCTATTATCTGTTGAGAATAATTAAGGACCGAATGTTCTATCCACAGCCAAGATATTATGACCACCTCTCTTCTGCTGTGACCCCCTTATCCTCCCTGAGCTGGAATCTTCAGCCTCTCCCACACATTCTTCGAATTAGATCAAAATCAGGTGTGTAACTGGCTTTGCAAATTAGTTTGGCATATTATACATCAAAAACAAAGGCATTGAACTGTTTACTGTGAACATGATCATTTGCTAGCTCGAACTTCATCATAGGGACCCTTGAATGTGTCGATTTTCGTTCCAACCAGAGTTGCAACCCCTGAATTGTAACACGCTGTTAATTTCACTTTTAATGTGTATTTAGCCAAACTTTGTCAGAAAAAGCTATGCATCCCATGAAGAATAAATGTCCCATATTCACATCCCAGGTTCAGTCAGGTCAGGTCAACCAATTCCTTTATTTTCTGTAATGTGATGTATGGCAAATTCCTTTAGAAAGGTAGCCTTTATAATTGATTAAATGATAGACTTACAGGGAAAATAAGTGGGGTCTAATTGTGGATACCTGTTCACTGAAACAAAACCATTTGTGGAAAATGAAGAGTTCAACGACAAAGCAAATGGCAAGAGACAAACCTTCATTGTTTTAAAAGGTTAAGGAAAACATTATGGAACAACTTAACACAACACATTTTCAACAAACTTGGCTGTGACAGAAACTAGCATGCACAGGCATCAACCAGGACCAAGTTTGAGAATCTCTATGCTAGCGGATTCAGTTTGGGTTGGAAGACATTTGGATAACCTTGACACATTTAAGGATGATACAGTAAACTTTCAACAAAATAAAAAATACTGTTGGTGAAGATGAGACTGGCATCTTTACATCCAAACCTTCTCTTGCAGATTGTAGGACAGTCATACAAATATTTACAGGAGGTGGCACGAACATACCAGAGAAAAATTTAGATATGCAATTAACTTTTCACCTGCACTGGATTTGAGGTTAAGCTTTTTGCATCTAAATATTCATTGGTTTGTTATCATGCCTTGGTTGTTAACATCTAATGTGCTTTCCTTAAAAAAATGTCAAGGAAAAGCTTAATATCTGTAAAGAATGCCACATCTACCCATTTTTTGTGCTTTGTTCTGTAAGAAAAGCACAAAAGTGTGATAAAAGGTCTATTTACAATGTGATTTCACAAATTTAACTGGTCTTTAACAGCGAGGCAACACCACCCCCTATGGGCAGTATGGGGCTGTACACTGATATGGTGCTTTACCATAATTTACCCATGAATTAAACAAGGAAGATTATGTAATTTAGATTATTTGAGAGAGAGATTAAATTGTGACTTTAATTCAGTTTTGAGTCAAGTTAAAAATCAGAAGTGTGGGTTGCTAGGGGTCTCATCCTGTTAAGATACTATTCTAGTGTGTGGATGGGCCCCATAGTCTGTTATCGAATCTGGGCCATGCCAGGGCATGATTGGTCATAATTTGGAAGGGATTTCAGTAGTGCACCAGCAACCACCTCTGATAAATTCATAAGCTGTCCTTTGACTCAGGGGCCTTTCTCAACTACGGTTTTATTCACATACAAGTTTGATTTGGTCATTTGGAGCTGGATCTGTGAATCAAAAGCCAAGATTGATTGGAAAAGTACTACTCAAAATGAGCATGCACAACCCGGAGGTGACGGTCAGCTGTCATTACTATTATTATTAGAAGTAAAAATAATACCATTAGGCTAGTCGTATTTGTGCCTTGTATTTGAAAATTGTGCATTTTAGCCCGTCACACACAAATCACCATTATCTCAAAACCAGATCACAGTGGACAATAAACTGCTACCTGGCTATGTTTCTGGTAGATGGTTAAGGCCATGTCCATACTAATGTGGATAAATGTGAAAATGCATCTTTTTTTGTCCGTTTTTGTAGTGTGGGTCGAGGATGGAAGAGCCACTCGCAGATGTCACGAATATCTAAAAGCTAACTACGAGTAGTCAGCCACTAAGTCTGCGAACAGATAAGGGAGCAGGGGAAAAATGGATGGACAAAGAAAAAGAAACTCCGGGCATAAAGTCCACGGAAAATAATAATAAAACAAAACAACCCAAAGGTTGTGGACTCTTCAACGAAGAGGTAAGAAACTTAAATGATTTTAGAGACTTTAGCTCTGGGAGTTTTTAACCCAAAAACAAAAGAATGAATCTCGAAAAGGAAACGCCACCGGAGTGACGAGCAATAACCAAAGCTAGAAAGGAAATAATCCTCCTAGAACGGCAACCACAGAGTGGTAACGCTAACCCTTTTAAATGAGATCCTAAATAGTACCTTCTCTCTTTAACTGAGAGACCACCAATTGGAAAACGAATACCTTAGTTCTAGTACCGGCTAGAGCGTAACAATGGTTTACACAGAAGCGTTTGTGATATGAAAACGCAGCCCTTAAATAGTAGGCGGAATAAACACTGATAATCCACAGCTGGCCGTGACCGGGAAATACCCCAACAAAAGACCATATAAGGGAAATGACAATGACAATAATTCCTCATACAAAACAAAGGGAACAGACCATCACATTGTCAAGCGCCCTCCAGCAGCTGAACAAGGTAAAACCATGACAGTTTTAGCCTTTCGTCCACACTAAAGATGGCGTTTTTGTCACGGAAAACGGACCTTTTCGAAGACACTCTCCCAATTGAATAAATTTGAAAACGCCGGTCTCGCATTGTAGTGTAGGCGAGGAAGACGGAGGTTTTCGAAAACGCTCTGTCTATTTCCTGGCCTGGACAACTACAAAGGGTCCTATTTTGGTGAATTAGGACGGTGTCGGTTATGCAGACGCAAAGCGAATACGGTGGCGTGTCTAACGCAATTTCGGTAATTTTGTGACTTAGGACAATAGAGCACCTCTGGCGCAGTTGTAAAAGAGGTTGGATGCGCTAACGCTATAGCAAATTGGCAATTTCCTCACATGGATGACAGTTTTGCGTGCTGCGCCAGGAGCGCTTCTCAAAAGAAGGTGCGGGAGGTGGAAAGTTGGCACGCAAATCATAGGAGGAAAACAAGGCGCACATTAATTTGTTATTTTCATGATTTGAGTTTATATTTTGAGACCTACATTGTTAAAAGAAAGTGTTTTATTTTACCATCTCTTTTTTTCCTTATTTGTAGGCTTTCCAACTTAAAAAACAACGTTTATTTTCATCTAACTTAATGTAATTGTTAAATGGAAAGCAATAAATAACAAACTCACAACTAGGCCTGTTTCATTTATGTTCGTTATGCAGAAGAAACTGCATGTACAGCCGAACTGATAGCCGTCTGGCCAACACCGGCTACCAAACCCAGGGTATCGCTCACAGTATCGCCTTCGGCGTCCAATTATGTACTCCATTTTCTGTACTGCAAATGGAAAGAATAAAACCCTTTCACATAAGAAAAACAATGTGCATACAAACATATATTTATTTAACAGGTGTATCTTACTGAACGGTAGCGATGGATGGCCTGCTGACTTCAGTCTTTCATGTCCATGCATTGAATAACACAAGCTGTGATTAAATCGTTTTTAGCTTAATTGATTACGCTTGCAAGTTACCCATGGATTGGACGATTTACCTCAACGTGGGGGAAAATTAACAATATTCACAAAACATTCTCATGTGATTTCAGATAATGTGCGCATCAATAAAGTCACTAAATTGCACAGAGCGCCAGCGTTTGCGCTAAGAGGTGGTCTAGTTGGACGTTAACGCCAATAACTGTAAGAAAAGCACAAAAGCGCCCGATTATTTTCATTGTCACACCTCTATTGCGCTTCCCAGCCCATAGTTGCGTAAAGGCCTTCACTGCCCACCACGAAATGGCCAAACTTGGCGGAGACGGGAAATATTCAGACAGACTAAAGTGGCAATTCGCCTGCGCTAGGGCATAATGCTGCTTAGCACCGGCACGAAAATAGGGCCCTATAAGTTTAACACTTTTTTTCAATTTTAAAAATGACAAGACAACGTCATCTTTTCTTATGTTGTCGTTCATTTTCAATCATTAGATTTATAGTTATGTTAAAGAGGTACTGTTCTTTTTGAATTTGAATGACGACAAAGACAAGTCCACAAATACAGACCGTTTGGAAAAAAACCTAAGACCTAATATTCACGTTTTTCAATATATTTTTCCTATAACTATAATTAGCTATATACAATCCCATTTCCTATATTTTTTGTGCAAATTGTTCAATAACATGAATGTAGAATGAAACTGGTGACATGTTCATATCTGTCGTCATGTTGTGATGTATTTTCACTCAATGGGCCTCGGCAAGAACATTTTCGTATTTTTCTCGTATTTTTTTTCGTTCCACGTTAGATTCAGCAAACGCTCGTAACTTCAGAAAACTGTCGTAAATGACAACGTAAACATGCTGAATGCCACGTCTTCTTAAATGAGTGCCGTTCATGTGATTTGTGAATTAGCATAATCAACGCCCCAATAATGCTATATATGGTTAGGCATCCTGCCCCATTTTCCTAGAAAGTCATTAATAATAATGACCCCGAAAAAGTAACAATTCCCTAAATCTCGATGCAGAGTTACAGTGAAGAGATGGACAACCATGTATGTTTTGGTTTGCTTTGTTTTTCATACTAAATACCTTTCTGGGAGGCAGGTTTTTAGAAACGATACCGAATTAAATAAAATGTAAAATGTGCGATCTTTTAATTTTTTATTAAATTAATTAAGGCATGAGACCACCCTAGTTAAACCTCCTAAGGCGTACTGAATCTAAAAATGTATTTTGTGAAATTTTCGAATAAAGATTTAGGGAAATAACGTAAATTATATAATTATATTAATGAATTATGAATGATATTATCCTACAATTTGAAAAGAAAACAGTCAAATATAGGCCTACAATTGTCAAACAGGATACTCTCAAAATGATTATACATTATGAATTCTATCATTTATCGTATATATTCAAACTCAACAGTTCTTCTAAGTAACGAAATAGACTCCATTAGTCAAGTTGTTTTGCTTTGGAGAATGGCAGGCAAATTCTACGTATACTCGTACGACAGCTCTGGACCACTTGTACATTTTGTTCGTACCTAAGAGAAAATTCTAAATACGAGAAGATTGGTGAATGCAGCAAAAGAATTTTCACAAAAAGTTTGTTCAAATTGTACTCATTGCAAACATGAATTTTTGTCCCATCCTGTTTTCTGTGACCTTTTCCTGCTTGACTTTCTCATTGCAGCTATGGATACCAAATAAAACTTTGTTAACTTCTCTACAACATCGAAACTATGCCTCGTAATTTCTTACAAAGGGCTAATATCTTTAGCATCGATGTGTGAAAATAACAGGAGTCTATGTACCCGCATGTAGCATGATCAAAATTGCATGCCAAAATGACCACCCAGTAACTTCTAACCTAGTCGCTGAGCCATGTGGTTCATAGTGGACCCCAATACAATACACCCATCCATTAATAGACATATGGGCAGGGGAAACGGTAACGGTAAAACTTCAACCTGCCAGGGAAGTTGTGGGCTGTGTGAACCAATCCCTTTTGAAGGACATGCTCTATAGTGTGGTGTTTGTCTGGTGTACACCCTAGTTACCTTCAAATTCCTGTTCAGTGTGGGAGACAGTGGTTCTGTGGTTTGGCAGTGTAGCGGAGGGGAAGTGCTACTACGAGTCCATAATGTAGCAGTGGATGCCACGGAATCAAGAACCAAGCACTTTTGCTTTTACATTGCAGTTATTAGGAACCGGACAAGGACCCAGACGCAGATCAGGATAAGGCAAAAGAGTAGTTTAATGGGAAGCAGGGGTCAAAACCAGGAATCAGAATCTCGAAGGTACAAAAATGCGAGGCAGAGAGAAGTAAAAAAACAGGCAGTCCAAAAGGTCAATAACAGGTAGACAGATAGGCAAACAAAACAGAATCGCTAGGCAGGCTCGGGGTAGTCAACAGAAGGGGTGTCTCGGAAGGAATGCAATAAACTCTGGCTGTAAGAAGGGTAGGCTCAGGGAATAAAGAATAACGTACTGACAAAGAGAAAACTAAAACACTGAACATATATACAGGCACAGACAGGAAACACAATGGGAATCAGGTGTGACTGGGAGGAGAGAGGTAGGAACACAGGTGTAAACAAAGGGAATCGATAATCTAATAACGAGGGGATTCGCTAATAGAATAACGAGGGGAAACGAAAGACATGGACTGGGAAACATACAAACATATAGACAATAAACGACCTGGGAGATCAGGCAGACACGTGCATAGCTAGAAGGGGAGGAACACAAAGAGAGAAGCTGCGTGCGTATGAAAGGAAAAGTGAAAAGCTAACAGAGATAGGATAATGAGCGAGAAAGACAGCGATAGGCAGAAGCGTGAGATAATTAGTGATTAGTAATGTTAGTAACTTAATCTAAATCCCTAACATTAGTAGATTAGTTGGTTAGTACTATATACATCTAACTAATATATACAAAGTGTAATATAGAAAGTAAGAAGGAAGAAAAAAATGAGATTAGAAACGAAGACGGAAAAACCTGGGAAACATTTCCCGAAGTGCAAATGACAAAGACAAGGAGTGGATCTAGAACCGGAACAATAACAGACGGGGAACAGAACGAGAATGAAACAAGACACGAAGAATGATAAATAAACAAAGTACAAAAACAAACCGAACAGACACTCAGAACACAACAGTACTCGAAGAATGATAAATAAACAAAGTACAAAAACAAACCGAACAGACACTCAGAACGTAACAGCAGTACTAGTTCTTTATTAAAATAAAGTGTGTAGCAATGGGAAGTAGGACAGTCGTAAGCATGGAATCACATGGGACACATTCACAACCCATTCACCCTGGTAGCTGAAGGGTTGTTACGAGCTGCAGGCCAGGTCTGACCAGTGGCGGTACAGCATGTTGTCATGCAGTTGTAGTGAACCCCACTGAGCCTCCAGCTGTCTGACTGCTGGGGAGAGGGGGGAGAGTGTAGAGCGAACAGACCTCACCCCTGTTCTGAACCACTGCAGCACTGGGCCGACCTCGTCGTCTCCTTCTTGGGCTGCATGCACTTGAGGAGGCACTAGGTTGCCTATCGCCGTCGGGTGGGGGGCTGGGGTCGGGCACAGCAGCAGCTGCACAGCTTCTGCCTCTCTTTGCGTCTCTCTCTCTCAGTTTCTGCACCACAGGGGCAATGAGACAGTGCATCTGCGTTCAGGTGTTTCATTCCTGCCCGATGCTTGGTTTCAAAGTCTAACTCTTGGAGAGCTACTAGCCAACGGGCTACTTGTCCCTCTGGGTCTTTAAAACGCCATAGCCATTGCAGGGAGGCGTGGTCGGTCCGGAGCATGAAGCGCTTCCCAGTGACTGCCAGCAGCTCCCGTCTTGTCACACAGTAGTTGTGCTCCACTTTGTGCAGTGCACGGCTGTAGTAGGCCACGACTCTTTCGCCGCCTTCGCTCGCTTGTGAGAGGACGGCTCCTACGCCATCGTTACATTTTGCATTTTACATTTTAAGCATTTAGCAGACATTCTTATCCAGAGCAACTTACAAGATGTGCATTAATACAAGGTAAGAACAATCATAGTTAGCGCACAAGATCAGTGCAGTAATACAGCAATAGACATCATTGCAGGCGTTACTGGCGTCAGTGTCCAGAAAGAAGGGCTGTGTCGGATCCGGGATCGCTAGGATGGACCACGTGAATCGTTGCCCTTTTTCAGTGAGCTGGTCAGGGTTTCCGTTAGAAAACATTGGTGCCGGTCCACGTGTCCTGGAAGATTTCAATGTCCCGGACAAATGGGAGACATTCCAGTCAAATATTATCTGTGTTTATTGAGTGTGTAGGACGTCGGTCTCGGCCACATGGGAGTAGCATGGTTGCCTGTCTTGTTCCATGTGGTAGAGGCCTTTGGAGCAGTGAGACTTTCCGGGGGCAGGTTTGGCACTCTCCCAGGGTGTGAGAGTGAACTGTCGCCTGGAAGGGAGCTCCAAAGGCCTAAATTGGTTTAATTATTATTTGATTATTTAATTGGTGTCAATCAGTCAATTGATATAGAAGTCAATTGGCTGATTGGGTGTCTGGGTGAGAATGTGAGTTGTGACTGTGATTGGGTGATTGCCTCACGAGTCCCACCTGAGCCAGGCAGAAACTAAGCCTATTTAAGAGCAGGTGGGGCGAGTGGGGAATCAGTCAGTCTTGTCTTGATGTGTGTGTGTGAGTGCGCGTGCATGGTTGATGTGGAATGGTTGATGTGGAATGTTGGATGTTTGTGGAGTTTTGTGTGCGTTTGTCGAAAGTGACTGAGTAGAGTGCTTCCTGTGTGAGTGAGGAAGAGGGAGAGGGGGTGCGCTTTAGGTGTCCGCCTCTCTCCCTCGGTGTGATTATGGAGGAGCGGGAGGGTGCCCTGGAAGAGGGTCCGCCTCTCGCCCTCGGTTTTAGTAAAAAAAGCTCGCACTCGACAGTGGAGAGTGTCTGAGCAACAGCCCAAGAACTCACTGGAAAAGTGGAGGTGTCTTGGGGCTGATTGCCAGAACTCTCACATCCTGGGAGTGGCGAGTGTCTCTGGATGAATGAGTAAGAGAACTGGAAAAGTTCGAGTGTCTCAGTATGAATGGGTGGGAAGCACTTGAAAGGTCACTGGATATGTGTGTGCCTGAGGAGCTTCCAGGGGAACTCTGGAGGAAGAGGCGCGGTGTCCCGTAAGTTTGGTTATTTGAACTTGTTATTTCCGTTTGTTGTTTTTACCCGAAAGCTTCGCGGCGAGTAGGGTGAAGATTTTGTGTCTGTGTTTGTGTTAGTCTTTGTTATATGTTAACCTGCTACTCCCACTGTCTCTCTCCCATGTCTGGGGGGAGAGACAGAACAACAAATAAATAAAACTCCTCTCCGTGTCTCCTGGCTGTTCTGTTCCCATTCAGGGTTTGTCACGCGGCGTGTGACATTGAGCTTAAAAACAATTGATAGGCAGGCTATATAAATAATGGCATCATCAAGGCATGTAGATTTATAATATTTTTTTATTGAAAAGTAGGCTACTTTTGCTTATACAGTAGCCTATATTACAAATAAAATAAGTCCCGTCAATAGACTCACGTGCATAACGCTATTTAAAAAATAATAATAATAATATTACGCTAGCCTACGTTCGTTGGGGCAACACGTAAACACAAAGAATTTCCTTCAGCTTTAGGCCTACATATTCTCAGATAAAATAAAACAGAATAAAAACTATTTGCAAACAAACAAAAAGTTACATGTAGGCCTATCTGCCTCATAACATTTTAATTACGGCGTGCTGCTGCCGACTTGAAATCAAATAATTTACGTTCGCTACAGACCTTTTCTCAGATAAAATAAAATAGAAGAAAAACTCTGAGAAAAAAGAAAAAAACCTATTGCTGGCTCATATCATTTGACTTCTTACGCTTTTTCGCAGCAGTGAAGCGTGCAGCTGCCCACTTAAAATCAAAGGTGCCAAGTGTCTCTCCACAACTTGCAATGCGCATAACCCCGCATTCTAACAGGGGCGATTCGGCGACGAGCTGCCGGAAATGCATTGATTGTCTATGAGAGTGAGCGACTTCCGGTGCTTGACCGATTTATGGGCGTGGCGGCGACCCAGAAAAGTAGAAAATTCTGAACTTTCGGGCGATGTCGCCCGGTAAGAGCCAATCAAATTCATGTCTTGCTCTTTTTACCTCCCACGCGGAAACCAACACAACACCGAAATTTTGTTCCTAGTTCCGACACTTCAACATGAATGAGGAGAAACTGATAACAGCGGTCTGCAGTACCGCCATACGTTATTTAATCCTAAAAGCATAAATATTTATAGCTAGCTAAACTTATATGGCCTACATACATCTTATTTAATGTTTGTGTTGGTTAAAAGGCAATTTTGTATCGCATGGGTACGTTTGGAAAAATGGCCGCAATTGTAAAAAGCCTTCTGAGTTTGAGTTTGCGGTTCATGATTGAAGGAAACAATACTGCTAGCCAACTAATATTTATAATAAAGATTCTCAAAATCTATGATGAACTATTCATTTACCATGCAAAGATTTTGTAAGCACGTCGGTACAGGAGACAAATTGCGAGCGTTTCCAGCGCAAGTAAATGGCTGCAATTGTAAAAAGCCTTCTGAAATGGAAACAATACTGCTAGCCAACTAATATTTATAAAAAGATTCTCAAAATCTATGATGAACTATGAGTTTGCAAAGATTTTTGCGGTTCATGATTGAAGGAAACAATACTGCTGTAAAAGCCAACTAATATTTATAATAAATATTTATAATAAAGATTCTCAAAATCTATGATGAACTATTCATTTACCATGCAAAGATTTTGTAAGCACGTGGTACAGGAGACAAATTGCGAGTCGTTTTCAGCGCAAGTAAATGGCTGCAATTGTAAAAAGCCTTCTGAGTTTGAGTTTGCGGTTCATGATTGAAGGAAACAATACTGCTAGCCAACTAATATTTATAATAAAGATTCTCAAAATCTATGATGAACTATTCGTTTACCATGCAAAAATTTTGTAAGCACGTCGGAAGCATTTTTGAGGAAGCCATTAAAACGTGGGCAATGCCCACTGGGTGATTTAGTCGCCTAGTATCACCCCCTGTTAGAATGCGGGGTAAGCCTTGTGACCTGGTCCTCCAAGGCGACTTCGCTGCACTGTTTTGATTCGGTTCTGCAGAGAGAACCCTCTCTCTGCTGGCACACTGGAGACGGGGATCAAGCAGGCTACCTTGGCCAGTTTGGCCCACTCGGGATAGATTTAGCTGAAATCCCTGATGAGGACTTCGCAGGCCGTTGAGAAATGCAAGCCTCCATAACCGCGGAGAACAACATTTTTGTTTCTTTTCGGCTGGAGCCACGGCATCAGCGGTCTCCGTGACTGTATCTCAGACTCATCGTCATCATTGTCATTAGTTGGTTTCAGAAAATACTTGTTAAGGGTTGCTTGTTTGGCCATGTCTGATCTCTCTCGCTCGTCGCTGTTTGCCGTTATGGTGGTTAGGCAGGCTACGGCATTCAATCCGAGCGGACGCTTTATCAGAGTGAAGCAACAATGAAACAAATGTAACGATTATTTTGTTCATCGCATAGGCTAGCCTATAGCCTACACATTCATAAAAAAAAATGGAAGATTCATTTTTTAATAGAAGGATATGTGGAAATTAAATTTTAGACTGTTTTAATACCATTCGAAATGTGCTTAGAGGGAATTATTTTCACCGGACATTATGACCAGAGAGATTTAAATATGTCGGACTATTTCCCGGTAAAAAAACAGTAATTACCGGATAACGGAAACCCTGGAGCTGGTGCAGGGGACAGGCAAACCCCACAATGAACCTTTGATAATACGAGGCTAGGCCCAGGAAGCTGCGCACCTGGCCTGTTGATGTTAGCGACGGCCATTTTTCCGCCGCCTCCACTTTCTGTCGACACTCCGTTCTCACTCACGACATGTCCCAGGAAGCTGGTCTGTTGGTGGAAGAGGCTGCACTTTGCCAGGTTCAGGCGTAGGTTTGCTTTGGCGATGAGTTGGAACACAGTGCGCAGGTTGGTTAAATGTCGTCTAGGTACACCACACATGCTGACGCAGGGACTGGCTGTAGTATTTTCTCCATCAGCCTTTTGAACGTGGCTGGACTGCTGCACAGACCGAACGGCATTACGTTGAATTCCCATAATCTTCTGCCGAGAGTGAAGGCTGTCTTCGGTCGTGCTGATGGGGAGAGGGGGACATACCAATAGCCGCTGCGGAGATCCAGTGCGCTGAACCACGTGGAGCCGGACACAGAGTCGAGGGCGTCATCAATATGCGGCAGTGGATACAAGTCTTTTCTTGTGACGTTATTTAGGAGCCGGTAGTCAACGCAGAACCTCAGGAAGCCTTCTTTCTTCCTCACCAGCATGGCAGGGGAAACCCAGGGAATGTCAGAGGGCTGGATGATGCCTGCAACCGCCATCTGGTGGATCTTGGCCTCCGCTTCCTCCCATTTAGCCAGGGGCAGCCGTCTCGCTGTCTGTTGGATGGGGGCCACCGCACCGATCTCGATATGGTGCTGAGTGATGGTGGTGCGCATGCAGTCTCTGTCCTTTGCAGCGAACAGATAGCGGAACTCAGTTAAGAGAGCACAGAGCTGATTGCACTCTCGTTCGCTGAGTCCCTCACTGGTGCGCTAGCACAGCTGTTCCACTGCATCATCAGTCTCGTCGTCTTGCATCAGTGCTGCTTTGGGTTGTGGGAGCACTCTTCGGACTTTGTGGCTGTTTTCTTTTTTTGGTTGGCGTAATGGTCACCTGTTGACCAGAACGCGATGAGCGGCCAAATCGATGACGGCTCCCACAGCCGCGAGAGCATCGAGGCCCAGAATGCAGGGGTCGGCGATGTTGGCCCGGAAGAAGTTGTGCGCTATTGTTTCCCCTAGCTGTAAGAACAGCTTTTTGCAGCCCATCATGTCCGCCGTTTGTCCCATTACCGTCTCGAGCCTGGTGCTTGTGTGTGCCCAGTCCATCACGCAGGGCAGCACGTCAGGCTGATGGTGGAGCCTGTTTCGATTAGCGCGTCGACCTGCTCCCTCTCAATGTAGCATAGCATGACCGTTTGCCGGTTTGCCTTGCACTGCATCTTCCTCCTGCAGTTCCTTGCGAAGTGGCCTTGCTTGCCACAGTACAAGCAGGAGGTGTTGGAGCAGTGTGCTGCTGCTCGGGCCGGCATGGTGTCATTGTCACTCTTGTTCTCTACGCTGGCTGCGTGGCCGGGGCGATGGGTGGACGTTTCTTTCCCCTCGAGGTCCTCCGCTTTCTCCAGGGCCTTGTTCAGGGTAGCGGGGAGGTGATGCGAACCTGCTCTCAGAGGCATGCCATCACAGACTTCTCCCAGGTACAGTCGGTACGACCGCTGTGCCAGGCGTGGTACGTCGGCAATGAGCAGTCCGATGCTTTCGCCTGTTTGTCTCTTCCGTCTGTGTAGCTCCTGTTTGAGTGCGAGGAGTGATGTCTCTTCAGTGCCGTGCAGAGGCTAGGTTAGGTGGGCGTGGTGCTGGGACCCAGGTCCAAGAGAGCTTTCAGGGCTTCTCCGTCCAGGGCCGCCACCAGCCTTACGCCCCTCTCCGTCTCGCTCCACTCCACTGCTTCCACTAGGAAGTGGAACTGGGTCGTATTTGCTTCCCATTCGCCTTTCCCATCGTAGTGGCTTACTTTGAGCCCCGGTGGAACACACTCCCACCCCCTGAGGTAGTCTTAGGGAGCTCCACCGAGCTGCTCAGGGGAAGTGATCATTCAGTCGCCCACCACGGGGATAGCTCCCAATGGGAAAACGCAGACTGTTGGGCAAGCAGTAACCTGGTGACCATTCGCTCTGGGCTCACTACCAGCAGCTACTTTGCTAACACCTGCGCGAATGCACACCATGAGATCGCTAGCCAACGTTAGCATGTCGTCGGTGTAGCCAAGCTCCTCCATGCGTGGGAGAAACTCCCTCAGCAACCTGTGGAGCAGGGCTTTTTTCCTCCGCGCCATGGTCTTCCCATCCGGACGTCTCTCTTCTTCCATCCTCCTGATTTCGGTGTTGATTTGTTCCACTCCTGCCACCAATGTAGCGGTGGACGTCACGGAATCAAGAACCATTAGACTTTGCTTTTCCATTGCAGTACTACTTTTTTATTAAAATAAAGCGTGTAGCACATGGGAAGTACAGTGATAAGCACGGAATCACATGGGGCACACTCACAACCCATTCACCCACATGGTTGGTCGGCACATATACACATTCACACATCATTCTCAACAGGGTAAAAGGGGCTTTCATTCCAGACATATGCGGTGCTTTACATTAGAACCTTTACACATTTCTTGACATAGCTAGCTAATAATCTTATGTTTAGCTGGCTGCAAAGGCCTCTGGGACATGTTACAGTTTCCTAGGTTACTGTTAGCCACCTAGCATGCTATTCCCTACGTACAATGGAGGTCAGCTAGCATTTCCATAGCTAGGCTAGCTGACCCCCGTTATAATACTTTAGTGATACCAAAAATAGTTTAGGAACGGGAGGATTTTCTATGGCCATTGAATGTTCCACTTGTATTTGAATTAAAAAAATAATAATAATTGGAAATTATATACTAATACAATTCCTCAATAGCTCAATACCTGTATTGTTTATTTTATACAGCCTTCGTTCCTCATCTTTATCAAGAGTGTGAATCATTTTGGAGGGTATTGTAGATTAAACATCTGTAGGCTATGCATTTAAAAAATATATATTCTAATGCTTGATATTATTGCACTTACATGCTGACTTTACATCACATAAACATACAATTGGCTTTAAATCCTAAATTCACCGTGTTGTCCCACTGATGACAGATCAACATTTCATTTGAGTTGAATAATTCATTTATCAATTTTCCACGTGTGTATTAAAATGTCACAAGCCTAAATGGCCCCTTCACGGCTATAGATGTACCGAGTAAATGCACTTTACATTGAGTAAGGTGGCCATACTCAATGCTCAGTTAGTTGACTTTGTAAATGTTGACTTAGTAACAAGTGCACTGTGACTTTGTTTTGTAAATGTCAAAACCCAGTCACAAATCCTTCACCACTCACCACTAGATGGAAGCCAAGTTCATAAAATGAACCTCTTCAGGGAGTTTCATTGCTCAAACTACAAACTTATTGTATAATGTTCCTGTGTTGGGGATTTTTCTCTAATATTGGTAACTGTCAAATTGAAATTTAGAGACAGTAAATTGACTGTCTCGAAATCAATTATAAATATGTCTCATACAAGTAAACCTGTTTTTCCTCCAAGTAAATGGGTGGGCAATACTTCATTACATAGAAAACATCTATACAGTGAACTGTGATTTAATGTGAGAATTTAAATTATGTTACTTAAGCATGGTCTCATTGGTGGATAAATTATGAATTTACTCATAGGAGAACAAAAATGTGTGATGTAAAACTTGAAATCACACAAACACAAATACAAATGATAGATAAATAATCAAGACCAGGGTTGAGGAAGCAGCCTAACACAAGCCTAAAATAAGCCACACATACTGGCACTGGTCAGGATAGTGGTGGGTAGCCCCCTGCTTCCTGCTCTCAGCGCATCCACTGTAAACCCCCAGAGGGAAAATTACCTAGGTCATCACAATCTGCCATGCCGTTATCTTTGAACAGTAAGTGTTAAGGTTTCAGTGCGCAGATCGGAACTGGCCACAGCCCCAGCTGCAGGAGGGACTTCCCCTTTTGTTTATCACAAGGCTTCATCACCACAGAGAGTGGAAGGCTGCCACATAGCGATCACAATCCAGTCATTGTGGGACAGTAATCTGGGTTCCTAACACTCCCCCATTTGGGCCTGGGATGAAAAGGGCAAGATGGCGGGCCTGGGATTTCCCCTGCCAAAACACACAGTGGGGCTGTACGGCACTGACCAACATACTGCCTGCCTGTTTCCACGAACCTCAGCCCTCGGTTGCAAAGAAGAAGAAAAAAAAACTTTCTTTTCCACAGAAACTCTTATTTACTTGTTGCTAAGCCTCTCTCCTGTTTACTTCACTTCACACGTCTAATATGACTCAGCAACCGAAAAATGCCCCAAATAAGCACAACACTCTCTTTTTTTATTGCAATCTGTGGACAGTGAGACCACAAAATTAAAATTCCCCCTATACAGTAGAACCTCAGTGTTACGGATTGACCAGTCAACCCAACGTGGTATAAACCCTGAAAGTAGCATGCAATTATGCATTATCAACATCAAGCTCCTTATTATCACTGATGCAAAAAAAAGCGAGCATTAAATTGAAACACTTTTTCCTGCATCTGGATGAGTTTATGTTTGGAGAAAGCCAAAGGAAACTTCAACCTACATTGCCTGTTCCCAACTGTTAAACATGGTGGTGGATCTGTTATGGTTTGACTCCATGGGAGCCATCTTGTGGGAGTCACTGGGTCCAGTTATTACTCTGCATGGTAGAATTATGGCTAAGGAATACAAAGCCATTGTAATCAACTAGGTGCACCATGTGGTGCAAACATTATTTCCTCAACATGTTCCCATATTCCAAGAAAATAATGCCACCATACACACTGCTAAATGGATTGAAGAGTGGTTTCATGAACACCAGGATGAAGTCCAACACCTTCCATGGCCTACCAAATCACCAGATCTATTGATCATTGAACATTTATGGGAAGATCTGTGGAGCAGATCTCCCCACCTGCATGTCTCAAAGGACTGGAGGCCTTCTTACTTGAAGAATGGTCCAATATCCCTCTAGGAACATGTATAACAGAATTCCAAGAAGAACCGAAGCTGTTCTGAAGGCAAAGGACAGCCCAACTCCTTATTAGTTAATAAATATTCATATATTCTTTGCTGTTTCTCTTATTTTGTCTATCCTCTAAATATTTCACTGTAGCACAGAGCAAGTGGTCAAACAATATATTGCTCTACAGCCTGAACAACAAGTGATTTATGAAGAAGGAATGTCTGTCTCATGCCAAATCAAAGTATTGTAAGCATCGATCAAAATTTTATTTCACTTTCAGTGGGTCACATGCAATCAATGTACAGCCTTAGAGCTGGGTCAGACTGTACATGTGAGCAGGTACAGGATGCTCCTTCCAGCAGCCCAATTCCTGCCCCACTCTCTTCGCAGTTGTCCCATCTTGTTCCGGTCAGAGTATTACTCAAAACTGAGGCCTTATTACACTACTTGTGTTTTTCACTTGCGGTTTTCACACAGCATTGCATATGTGAATGAAAATTCATTCACGTACTCCAGATGGTGCAGTGTTATATGTTGATCTACCATTATCTCTTCTTTGGAAGCTTTGTATTATCTTTCTCTT
The DNA here is from genome assembly GCA_029706075.1 of Aldrovandia affinis. Taxonomy (NCBI): domain Eukaryota; kingdom Metazoa; phylum Chordata; class Actinopteri; order Notacanthiformes; family Halosauridae; genus Aldrovandia; species Aldrovandia affinis. The sequence goes on along the minus strand of JAINUG010000194.1, from coordinate 527,828 downwards.
CACTTTCTTTAGTCACTAACAAACCGCGAACAAAATCAATAGCTACTGTCTGTCACTACCCCCTGTGGCTTGTCATAAAGAATTTTCTTTTCTTGTATTTTAAATTTAGCTCTAAAGTAAATATAACAATTGGCATAACTTTGAGCCCATGGAAGGTGGAGATGTGCTCCCTTCCATGGCCTCAATAAGGAAATCGATTTTTATCCTTTTTTGTCATGTTTTTTTATTTGTCATTACAAAGTACAACAATTTTCTATGTATCTTGTACCTTGTCTTTACTTTTTCTCATGTATTTTTCTCTCTTACTCTCACAAGCTAATTGAAAGATGTGGATACCACACCAGTGTTAAAGGGCTAATCATAGGATATCTCACTAATTTACTCTGTTGTATAAATGTGGTCACATGGGTGTGTAAGACTTGTATCTTGGTGAAGGCTGCTTGAGCCACAATGCGTAGATCAAGTTCATTTCTTTGCTTGGCCCAGATTAAAGGCTTTTAATATTTTTTCACAAAAGAGTGCCTTGGGTGTTTTTTTGATGTATTTTGCTGATTGTTGGTGATTGAGTTATTGCAGCTGTACCCATTTCAGGAAAAAGTTAATTCAACCTCATTTTTTCAAAGAGCACCTTTTTGTCTTTTCACAATTGACTCTGTAGCGCTCCCGCTTTCTTATTTGAATAAAAATTTGGACATGAATGTTTTTAAATTAAGTTATTGAATGAGTGAAAATATAGTCATTTGCAGATGGCATTATAATGATAATATTAATCTTAATTTTCCTCTGCTTTGAATATAGTTGAGGAAGCCATACAAAACATGAAAAAGCTCACATTCAAGAAAGATCGCAGTTGACACAAAAACTGAAATAGATATCACATGGCTGAACCACACATACAGACAAACAGTGGCTTGACCACAATAAAACAAACAGCAGACAGAAAGGGGTGAACACAGTGCATAGTTGTAATGTTGTCAATCAGGGCTCACAAGTGGAACTTCCTGTATTCTGTGTCCTGTGTCCCCAAGCTTATGGTTTAATACAACTTGAATCATCTTTAGGACCTTATGCTAGATTACAATCATAGAAGAAGAAATCAAATAAAACTAATTTATGTTAAAAAGAATAAAAAGGAGGTACATTATTCTAAAATACATAATTCACTCAGGAACATAATACATCTAAAAATTAGTGATACATTCAATGTTTCCTGGAGACCTGGACACAAGACCTTTGCCATGATGCCCAGTTGCTTGTGGTAGATAATGTTGTTTGCCCTATTCATAGTGCAAAGAATAATATCTTAAACAAAATTTAAACATATATGAATTTATACGATGACTTTAATAAATACCCCGATTGGCTGAATGCAGAAGCCATAAGCAACATATCAATTTGTATATCCATTGAATGGCTGTTGAAAATGTACAATACACAAGGAGATATCACTATAACATCAAACAGCATCAAATACAACATTACAGAAATGAGCTTACTAGCTACCAAGTCTGACAACATAAATGTGCAAAGTTTTATTGTAGCGGCTTTATCTGGGTGGCCAATGTCCATGAAGCTTCAAAATGAATTGTACATTTCAGGTAGTTAACTACAGTGGCTTCCTGGCAATATGACACGGGGACACAGCTACAGGGTAGAGTCGTTGAGGCATTAGGTTGCTAGGAAAGGTTTTATGTTTGTGCAACCAGATTTGTGTACTGTTAAAACATGGCTACAAATCCATAAGAATCTATATTCATATAATAGTATAAAAAGATATAGCTAAAGATGTAGCTACAGCTAGCTATATATTCTCAGCATGACTTTAATGACCCTCGTTCACATTGAGCAGAGTAACCACAGTACTGCTGGGAAATTCCACCTGCAACAGACTGTAAACCTGACCCAAAAAGAAGTGCCACACACAAGCTGCGTAATAGGATAAACTACACAACCCAAGGATTGATTCCTTATACCAGAATTGTACAGATAACTACCCAAATAAAGGAAAAACCAATATAAAGTGTCTTAATAGGACTGCAACCCAACCACAGTATCCCTCTCTATGATATTCTCGATGGACTGTTCTTGATTAAACTGCCTGCTCACATCCTAGATTTACATTTGTGTCACCTTAGCCACTGTTCCTCGTGAAACATCAGAAAGTTGAGCTGTCTTCATCACTGAAGCTCCTGCCAAATGTGCTCCAACAATCACCCCTCTTTCAAAGTCACTGAGATCTCTTTTTCAAGCCGTGGTAGCCAAAACAATGGGCAACTAGGCCTGCCCAGAATTTGTATTCATGACCCTAAGTATGATGGGATGTTAACGGCTTAATTAAATCCGGAATCACACCCATGTGTTACAGATATGGTTCGCAGCTGCCAACGATTATGTCTATTACTGTATCACGACACTGATCTCTGGAGCGGACTATGATTAATCTTACCATGTATTAATGAACATTTTGTCGATACAAGTCGCTCTGGATAAGAGCATCTGCTAAATGCCTAAAATGTAAATGTGTGGAAGCACTTGTTTTCAATATACTTTGTATCCTTCATTTAATCTATTGTTTATTTTATTGTGTCAGTCACCTGTACTCTTTATTGGTCATGAACATGTAAACAAGTGTTTAAGTGTGTGTTTGTCTGCACTCTTCCAAAATGACTGAGGACATTGTACCAAGAGACACGTCTACGAATACAATTGGGCATTCAAAAAAATAAAAAAGTCAGATAAAAATTGATTAAAAAGAAAAGATAGTGTGCTCTGTGACTCGGTGCTAACAGTGCCAGTGGATACCAACCTCATCCTGGTGAGAAACATTGGGGCTGTTGTGAATCATTTGCTTTTTAAAACAACCTTTTTAAGCGTATATGAAAGCTAGTCAAATGTGATATTTACTGAATCCACAAATTCCCCGCATGGTTCTAAATCCTGTAAAAGAAAGAGATAATCACATTTAGAATCATACCACAAAGCTAAAGGGTCCAAACTGCTTTGCGGGGCAGCTAGCAGATGCCACATATAGTCCCTCAGTTCCAGTGATACCCCTTATTTATAGACCATTCCTTGCTCTCACCCATTCTTGTGCCCCTACCTTTTAGTAGACCGTGCATTGTGCATCAAACCCCTGGCACATTTAATGCTGGATTTAATTTTCACTGAGATGATACAGTGAATCACTATTTGTACAGCTATGGTTTTCATATCAGCAAGGAATCAGACATTTTTACAGCCATCTTAAGGATGTGTTAACAACAGGATCATCCCACATTAACTGGAAATTTGGAAATGTATATGTTTAAAAAAGAAATAATTTACAATAAATGGAAGATAGTTGTTCAATGCTTTGATCTTGTTTTCTTTTTTGACTTTGCAAAAAGTAAAACTCGGAAGAGTGAAAAAGGACAATAATGACAAAGCATTTAAAGTGCTTGAGCTCAAATACAGTAGATTGTTGATTCATTTCATACCCTAAGCATATCCACAGATGAAGCACAATGTAACAGCCCCTAATAAAAATACAATGGCACAGTGGGAGGGTAGGGTATTTTCTGACCTTCATAGAAGAACCCAGAGAAAGCTGTTGCTCTTCAATCAGATGTGACTCAGTTTCCTGGATTAGATCAGTACTAACACCACATACAAGCTTTATAGAAAGTTAACGCTTTATTATACCCCAGAGAGGTTTTGCCATCACACTGAAACACCCAAAACATCTCCCCTCTTGTCCTCTGGGACCCAGATATGAATGAAGTGAAATTTCCAACTTGTTCACAAAAACTGAAATAAACCAGTTCAAACAGGAAAGTGCATGTGGAAAGTATCCAGACCCCTTCACTTTTTCCACATTTTGTTACGTTATTCTAAAATGGATATTTTTAAAAATTCCCTCATCAATCTACACACAATACCCCATAATGACAAAGCAAAAACCAGTTTTTATAAAGTTTTGCAAATGTATTAAAAATAAAAAACGGAAATAACACATTTACATAAGTATTCAGACCCTTTGCTCAGTACTTCAGGGAAGCACCTTTAATAGCGATTACAGCCTCAAGTCTTCTTGGATATGGCGCTACAAGCTTGGCACACCTGTATTTGGGGAGTTTCTCCCATTTTTATCCACAGATCCTGTCAAGCTCTGTCAGGTTGGATGGGGAGCGTTGCTGCACAGCTATTTTCAGGTCTCTCCAGAGATGTTTGTTCGGGTTAAAGTCCGGGGTCTGGCTGGGCTACTCAAGGACATTCACAGACTTGTCCCGAAGCCACGCCTGCATTGTCTTGGCTGTGTGCCTAGGGTTATTGTCCCGTTGGAAGGTGAACCTTCACCCCAGTCTGAGGTCCTGGGCGCTCTGGAGCAGCTTATCATCAAGGATCTCTCTGTACTCCGTTAATCTTTCCCTCGATCCTGACTAGTCTCCCAGTCCCTGCCACTGAAAAACATCCCCACAGCATGATGCTGCCACCACCATGCTTCACTGTAGCAATGGTATTGGCCAGGTGATGAGCGATGCCTGGTTTCCTCCAGGCGTGACGCTTGGCATTCAGGCCAAAGAGTTCAATCTTGGTTTCATCAGACCAGAGAATCCTGTTTCTCATGGTCTGAGAGTCCTTTAGGTGCCTTTTGGCAAACTCCATGCGGGCTGTCATGTGCCTTTTACTGAGGAGTAGCTTCTGTCTGGCCACTCTACCATAAAGGTCTGATTGGAGTGCTGCAGAGATGGTTGTCCCTCTGTAAGGTTCTCCCATCTCCACAGAGGAACTCTGGAGCTCTGTCAGAGTGACCATCAGGTTCGTATTCACCTCCCTGATCAAGGCCCTTCTCCCGCAATTGTTCAGTTTGGCCGGGCAGCCAGCTCTAGGAAGAGTCCTGGTGGTCCCAAAATTCTTCCATTTACATTTACATTTCAGGCATTTAGCAGATGCTCTTATCCAGAGCGACTTACACAGTTAACTTTTTTTTTCTTTACACACAATCCATTTATACAGCTGGATATTTTACTGAAGCAATTCAGGTTACATACCTTGCTCAAGGGTACAACAGCAGTGCCCCACCTGGGAATTAAACCTGCAACCTCTGAGTTAAACTTAAGCCTGGGCTTAATTTAAGCCTGGGCTCACTCTTACTGAACACCTCTGTTTTAGTTAAATATCTTGAATGATTCACTGGTTTGTGCAGTTGGCTGTTATGGAACACCTCTGGTTTGTGCACCTCCAACAGTTTCCTCCTGCTCAAATGTGACGGTGTTGGTTCTGCCCGCAGCGAGTTTCGAACCGAGGGATCTCTGATGCGACATGAGAGCGATTAAGCTCGCCGAGCTAAAGACTCAAGTCTCTAACTCCGGGAACTAATCATACTCTTATCCACGTCACTCTGCAGCGGGCGCTCACGTGAGCCCATCCGCTACACAAACTGCACCAAGGCTCGATGAAATGCACCTCTATGTCTCCTGAAAATATACAGTGCAGTCCATAAGTATTGGACAGTCACACATTTTTTGTTGTTGTGGCTCTATACTCCAGCACATTGGATTTGAAATGATCTGTGCCTCGACACAATCCTGTCTCGGAGGTCTACGGACAACCGTCTTCATGGCTTGGTTTTTGCTCTGACATGCATTGCTTGCTGTGGGACCTTATATAGACAGGTGTGTGCCTTTCCAAATCATGTCCAATCAATTGAATTTGCCACAGGTGGACTCCAATCAAGTTGTAGAGACATCTCAAGCATGATCAATGGAAACAGGATGCACCGGAGCTCAATTTTGAGTGTCATAGCAAAGGGTCTGAATACTTATGTAAATTTGATATTTCCGTTTTTTATTTTTAATAAATATGCATAACTTTCTAAAAAATATTTTTTTGCTTTGCCATTATGGGGTATTGTGTGCAGATTGATGAGGGAATAAAATAAAAAAACATTTTAGAATAAGGCTGTAATGTAACAAAATGTGGAAAAAGTGAAGGGGTCTGAATACATTCTGAATGCACTGTATTAGGTTGTTGACTGACTCAATTTAGCATCTAAAAATAAAGAGTATTTGCTTTTTTTTCAAGCAAATTGAACACAGGGTAGATGCATGGAAGCACATGGATGTATACATCTAAAACATGTCTATGCTTAAAATTTAAATAATTTATATCCAGTGTGTTTGCTAGCAGTATGATTTTGTTCCCCTCCGATTTCCATTTCTTAACAGTAATGTAAAATGTGCTCTATAAATTATTTGTTTTGCAAGTAAAAACACAGAATGCTTATGTCCTCTGTATCCTGGATGCTCTGGAGGGTTTAGATGTGAAATGACTTGAACAAACAATAAAAGCCGGCACTGAGCAAAATCATTCTAAGCAGACATTTTCTCTCTCTCTCTTAGAATGAAACCTACCCAGCGGTACAGTACTGAGAATAAGCCAAATGGGAGTGGTATCAGAATGAACAGAGGCAACCCTGATGGGCACAAGGACCAAGCTCAGCACTGATGTGTACTATACTCTCAATTGCTGGAAATTAGCAACTCTCTCTATATAGGCAGCATATGTGGGCGAGGACACACGTGAAGTGACACAGAGAGAAAGACACTGCACAGGCTGAGTAGCTCAGGATGTTCCGATTCTCAAGGTCATTTACAAGAGGTGAAAACTTAAGCAAACTACAGGGTGGATACCATTAAACTCCTTAGCAACAAAATGACCTAAAAAAATACCTGGGAAATATAAGACCTTGACCATATGACTATATTAAGTTCAAGCATTACTTTACTATCTGCTTCTAAAATTCCAAACTGACTTTAAAGTGCTACTCATACTCATCTAAGCCATTTAACAGCCTTCCTTCAGAACAACAAACAAAATGCATAATTCCTGTAGGGTTATTTAGACTGAAAAGTGGCCGGACGAGTGGGCCCTGGCAAGGCTGGTCAATCACATTAAAAATAGCATCCATAGTCATTTCATGGCCTTGTAACTTTTCCATTTCATACTCACCAGGGCTGGACTGGGACAAAAAATAGGCCCTGCCATTTGGCTCAGACCGGCCCATCACAATCGGTCGGACACCGCCCATCACTACGACATCCTTGCAGTCTGTTCAATACGCTGTCCATTTTTTGTTGGCCGTTAGATGACAAAAAAAAAAAATAATAATAATAATTTTATATATTTTTTAATTAAAAATAATAATTATACCGGCCCTACCGGCCCAAAACTAGACCGGCCCACCGTGAATCGGCCCGGTAGACTATATAGCCAGTCCAGCCCTGATACTCACTGAGGATATTTGAGCACAACTGGCCATAATGTCCCCCAGTTAGGGAGGAGTTGAGTCAGCGGGGTATGCCCCATATATTTTTCAATAGCGACTCCTCTGGTTGATCAGGCCCCTTGAACATCTTTAGCAGCCTTTGCCAGCTGCTTCAGCTATTCTGTCTACTGGTGCATTCACTGCAGTGGCTTAGCTGGTAGACTGAAGAGTGCAAAAAAGAAAAGAAGCTGACCAACTTCACACATTTCAGACGTGTGCTAGTCTGCACCCTCCCAAATCGACAAAAGGGGGCGGGCGGGGGATGAAATAGGTTCGGTTCTGAGTAATGAGACAAAATATCAATGAGCTGTAACATCTGTACTTGGCAAATACCAGTGTGTCTACTTACATTGGCACCATGTGGAGTGCATGAAAAATCACCACTATAAATGTATTTTCATTTAATCAATGTCATCATTTTTGAAAACCAGTACTGCCAGGATCCAATTGACTTATGAGCCTCAATACTGAAATGAGTGGAAGCACAGTTCAATATCTCAGCGGTGACAGTAAAAATGTATGCCTATAAATTAGTCACCAAAAATATTTCTCATCCATGCTGAGCAATGAGGATCCTTCTTGCCTGAGCGTGCCATAGCCACAAGCAGAGGGAGAGAGAGAGGAAACTAAATGTTTGAAAACACCCTTTTCAAAGCATTTCAATGCATTTTGTTTTTTAGCCAAACCTTACCCAGTGAATAATTACCTTCCATAGACATCTAATTTTGGTTGCTATTAGGTCAGTCGGTCCAGGACCATTTTTCAAAACATTTGGACTGATGCTGCAGTACACTCTACATGACTAAATTATAAGGTGCAGATTAAAGGACCACTTTGACTAAAGTCAATAATTTCATGATGTACTACTTATAGACTATTTGTGTTGTCGATCCATCCAAATAACGCTGTTGAAACTTTATCCTGACGCTCAGGGCTCACAGGGAAACGAACATAATTGCAAAAGTATCAACATTTAAATTTTAAGCATTTAGCAGACGCCATGTGCCAACAACAATGCCATGTGGATGGATCGACAAGACAGTATAGTGAGTAGTTCATCTGATCGGAGTGCTCCTTTAAAGCTCACCACATCTAAAATATTTGAGAAAATAAACTACCAAACCCAATTAAAATTCAGAATTTCACAAAGGTCAATATATGCATATTTCCATACGTTAGTGTCACACGCCACGTGACAAACCCTGGATGGGAGCAGAGCAGTCTGGAGACGGAGTTGAGTTTGTCGGTCTATGGACCGGATTTTAATGTATTTTTTCCTGCCTCTCCCCCCAGACATGGGAAAGAGACAGTGGGAGTAGCAGGTTAACATATAACAAACATATACAAACATTTTTTTCCACCTAAACGAGGCATCTCCACCGGTATATAATTACTTTGAAAAAGCTCGTGCTCGTGGCCGCGGTGGTGGCATTGCTGTCCTGTACAAGGACTCTATACTCCTCCAACCACTGACTGTTCCTGACACCCAGTCCTTTGAGTGCCTCGCTTTTAAATGTTATCCACCTAAATCTCTAACGGCTATACTGGTTTACCGCCCTCCAAAATCCAACTCATCCTTCATCCCAGAGTTTTTTTAAACTTTCTTACCTCAGTATGTCCCACTCTCTCCAATATTGTGATATTGGGTGATTTTAACATACATGTGGATTCCCCTAACTGTTCCATGGCTGCTGACTTCCTGACCCACCTGGACTCATTAAACCTCACACAACATGTGAATGGCCCCACCCACAAACGTGGCCACACACTGGACCTCATCATCACTGGAGATGTACCCGCCTCTGACCTAAACATCTTTGAGTTTGGAGTCTCCGACCATAAGGCTGTTTCTCTATCACTGGCAATCCCATCCTCCAACCACCCTCCCCCCATCGAGAAGGTCATGAAGTACCGCAACCTGCGCAATCTGGATACTCGCCTTTTCCTTGAATCCATAATGCCCACCCTCTCAACTGATTTCAGTTCACTCTCCCCTGGTGAAATGATCACCCTCTACAATACCACCCTGACCACCTCCCTCAACACCCTTGCCCCTGAACAAATAAGGAAACCCACCTTCCAGCGCTCCTCTCCCTGGTTCAATGACGACCTGCGCCTCATGAAGACCCGCGGCCGCCAGCTGGAGAGGTTATGGAGGAAAGATGCTCTCACTGGCCATCTACTGGCCTTCAGAGAACACCAAACTGCCTACGCTGCTGCCCTAAAAGCTGCCCGCTCATATTACTACTCTACAATAATTGACAATGGCAAAGGCAATCCCAGAACCCTATTCTCCACCATCAACCGGCTTCTCAACCCCACCAACTCAGGCTCCCCAGCTGCCTCTCCAGAACTGTGCAATCGATTCTCTGTTTTTTTTAAGACCAAGGTCGAAGATATCAGAGCCAACATTGTACCCTTCATAGCAGCTGCGACCCCGCCCATCTGCCCTCCCTTCTTCAATGGCTCCACCCTGTGCAGCTTCACAGAGGTTACACCATCTGCACTTCTGGACATCATAACCAAATCCAAGCCCACTAGCTGCTCCCTTGACCCCATACCCACTCCCCTGTTGAAAGCCTGCTCACCAACCCTGGTTCAATTCCTCACTACACTCATCAACAAATCACTTCAGAGTGGAGAGGTGCCCATTCTTTTCAAAACAGCGGCTGTCACCCCACTCTTAAAGAAACCAAATCTGGACCGAGAACTCCTGTCCAATTACAGACCAATCTCCAACCTCCCGTTCCTCGCCAAAGTTCTTGAGAAAGTCGTGGCCTCACAACTCCAGTCACATCTCTCAGAAAATAATCTTTATGAAGTCCTCCAATCCGGTTTCCGGCCCGCATACAGCACGGAAACAGCCTTGATAAAGGTCGTCAACGACCTGCTGATGGCAGCCGACTCCGGGTCACCCAGTATCCTGGTCCTACTCGATCTGAGCGCTGCATTTGACACCGTGGACCACAACATCCTCCTCCACCGCCTCGAGACCTACACCATGGTCACGGACACAGTCCTGAAGTGGTTCACCTCCTACCTCACCAACCGGAGTTATCACGTGTCACTGGGGGGCTCCAGGTCCGATGACACTGCAGTGACATGCGGTGTCCCACAGGGGTCAGTGCTGGGGCCCATTCTGTTTTTAATCTACTTACTCCCACTTGGACGTATCATCAGACAACACAACATGACACCCAGGTCTACATCAAAACGCAACCCAATCCCACCAACACAATCTCCACCCTTAACATCTGCCTGGAGGACATCCGCTCTTGGATGTCTAACAACTTCCTCCAGCTCAACAGCAGCAAGACGGAGGCAATTCTGATCGGCACCGCCAAACAACTCGCCAACGCTGGTAGCATTGGTCCCTCCCTCGGTGGCCAACTCATTCCCCTCTCCTCTGTTGTCACCAACCTTGGAGTTAAGCTTGACTCCACACACTCATTCCAAGCCCATATCAACCACATCTGCAAGATTTCCTTCTTTCACCTCAAAAATATCGCCAGACTGAAGCCATCCCTCGCACAAGACGACACCAAAAAACTGGTCAATGCACTAATCTTCTCCCGAATTGATTATGGCAATGCACTTCTCTCCGGTCTCTCAGTTAAATTGATCAACCGTCTACAACTCATCCAGAACAGCGCCGCCAGAGTCCTCACCGGTACAAAAAAGTCAGCCCACATAACCCCCATACTCGCCCAACTCCACTGGCTCCCAGTCCACTATAGGATCCAGTTCAAAGTCCTCCTCCTGACCTACAAAGCCTTAAATGGACAAAGCCCCAGCTACCTCAGTGATCTCATCACCACCCACAAACCCTCACGCTCCCTCCGCTCTAGCCATTCCACTCTGCTCCACGTCCCCCCTACACGTCTACGGACGATGGGAAACCGAGCCTTCTGCTCTTTTTCCCCACACCTCTGGAACTCCCTCCCGGACTACCTCAGAACTGTCCCTTCCATCGAGGTTTTTAAAATGGGCCTTAACCCTCTGAGGTCCGTGCTAAGCTTTTAGATGTTTTTTGATTTTGGCATGGTCTGATATTGATCTCAATTTCATCAATTTAACACACACTTACTCCAAAGTGTTTGATATTTTTATTTGAAGGACAATCACAGCTACATTTGTATGCCATCAATAGTTTGTAGTATCATATGCAGCTTGTAAATAGCACAAGTTAAAAATAGTAAATTTTTCTGCTGTCACAAAAGTTGTGAAAGCACACACTAAACTATAGTGACGAAATGTTTTGCCAATGTGCGTTTGTTCATCAAGGTCTTGGTTATGTAAGGGTGTGAAAACAGTTTAGCACATCTGAGATCTAAATAGCTAAAAACCTGTTTTTATCAGAACTGGTCACATTTATTTCAGGCTGTGGGAGGGCTAAATGCTAAATACCTGAATATTCATTATTCATTGTCCACACCTCTAAGATCTGTCAGATGGGCCATCTCACTGGGCCATCAGTGTTATATTCTGAGTTCCTGTTCTGTTGTTTTTTGGTCTTTGTTTATTTTTCATTCAGTCCTTATTAATTATTCTTTATCCAGTATTGCATTTTCCCTGTTCTGTCACGTTCTGCTCCCTGTCTGTCCTTGTTCCGTTTATTTCGAGATCCACTCCTTGTCTTGTCATCGGGAGTTTATACTTTTCGGGGTTTTTCCGCCTTCGCTTATTATCTCGTTTTCTTCCTTCTTACTTTCTAGATTGCACTTTGTATATATTAGGTAGATGTGTATAGTACTAACCAACTAATCTACTAACGTTAGGGATTTAGATTAAGTTACTAACACGCGGAATATGTTTGGCGTCACAAGACGCGGAATTCATATATTTTCACGAGTATTTGAAAACAAGCTGAAAATTTTAGGCTGTTTGAAAAGTATTCTTCCATAGATCTTGTGTGCATATTGCAATTTGTTACGTTGCAACACGCGGAATATGTAGTCACAAGACGCGGAATTCATATATTGAATATATATACGAGTATTTGATAACATGGCAAATCAAATATAGTTACTTACTCTTCGTCAGTTATTGTCTTCGTCGCTTTTCATCAATACTCTCAAACACTGCAGCGCAGAAAATCTTTCCATCTTGAATAAAATTGTATGTCTGTATAAAATCTTGCTTCAAATTGTCGGGACAGTTTATGTGTTTACGCCGGCGTTTCACACATGGCCCCACGCCCTCCCCCCACACCTCCCGAAACTCGCACCTAGTTACCATGTCAATAGAAGGGGGACGTTACTACCAGGTAAAAAAGAGAGTAAAAGGCAAGGTTTACTTTTGGTCTAATTAACCTAATTTAAAAAATCCCATTTGATTTGCCAGTGCTCAAATCGGAAAGTCGCGATTCTAAGGTTTCTGTCAATGTTTTTGTCGCGTGTTTATGATAAAATATCGCGAAGTTAGAAATAGTAATATACTTTTATTGCTGCTGGGAGCGGCGCCGCTCCCGTCGACCTCAGGGGGTTAAAACACTTTTTTTTCGGCAGGCTTCCCTTGAGCCTTTTTTAGCGGCCCACCCTTGTTTTAATCCCCTTTTTTATTTCCTTTTTTATTTATTTTCTATGCTTTGTTAGTCTATTTCGTTATCCATTTTCTTTCATTTAGTTTAGTAATCTTAAAACCTTTTTACTGGCTAGCCTTAGGCTTTTATTTGTGCCATAGTCTTTTATCAGTCATTTTCGACAAACGCACACAAAACTCAACAAACATCACACATCACACATCCCACAATGATCCCCTGCACAGACACAAGACACAAGACACAAGACACAAGACACAAGACACAAGACACAAGACACAAGACACACACATAATGACAAGACAAAGACTAACTGATTCCCCACTTGCCCCACCTGCTATTAAATAGGCTCACTTTCTGCCTGGCTCAGGTGGGACTCGTGAGGCAATCACCCATCTATCAATCACTCACTCACATTCTCACACAGACACCCAATCAGCCAATTGACTTCCATATCAATTGACTGATTGACACCAATTAAATAATTAAATAATTAAATCAACTATGGCCTTTGGAGCAACCTTCCGGGCAACAGTTCACTCTCACACCCTGTGAGAGTGCCAAACCTGCCCCCGGAAAGTCTCCCTGCTCCAAAGGCCTCCACAACATATAAAACACAGGCAACCATGCCACTCCCACATGGCCGAGACCGACATCCTCCACCGTTAGAGAGCTAGCTAGCTAGTCACATATGTTAATTTATTTGTGAAAAAATAATTTATTCTAGTAATGATTGCAGTGAGTAGCTATGGAAAAATTCTGGCTTATGAATTCAGCGTTTCATGAAGGGAAATGTGTATAGAAAGCTTGTTGGAACATGGATGTCCTTGCCATGACAGACCCTGGGCATAGGCAGTATAGGCGGTCTCCTAGGGCCCCGCCCCTGTCTATGTGGCCCCATGTGTTTTTGTTTTGTTTTTTATAGTGGGTTTTTTTCCATCAGGCAGCAAGCTCAAAGTTCAAACGTGAGGGGCGGGGCTTTGCATCAGTAGGGGTGACTGATTGGAACACTCCAGCTGATGAAAGACACAGTAAAACAGTAGAACAGTAAAACATAGCTTATTTATGTTTAGCTGTGCCTCTTGGCATCTAATAAGGTGTTTTATTTTGGGTGCAGAGAAGAGGAAGTGGAGAAAAGGTTAAAGGCCAGAAGTAAAAATAAAAAGGTTTAGGTTACCAAAAACTGAAAAATAATGTAAATGTAAATAAAGAGTTATAAAAAAATGTCCTTTTCAGGGAACAAGTAATGGGTTAACATGGGTTAACAGTCACTCTGTTGTAATCAATGTGTCATGATTTATATAATGACACATTGTTGCAGTTATGTCTCGCTTTTGAACTAAAAAAGTAATGAGGTCATGAGAGCGGCAGACAAAAAGATGGGTTAGCCTACCTGGATAGGATTAAACATTAGGAATGTGATACAAGTTAGAACTCACAAATCTCAAGGCCCTGTCTGCAGTCAAGCCAGATGCTGGTGGATAATAAAATACTTCCTGAATTCAGACCATTCTGTCTGACTGCTGTTAAAGCTTCCCATTTGCCTACCCCTTTGTTCCATGTTACTCTCTCCCCCTACCTTCCAATAAAATTATTGACTAATACTGACCTAATGACATGACTTTGCACTCCACTCTTAACCTGGCGCCCAAACTCTTAGCCATTTACCAGAAGTTTGGAATAGGTCCTTTGAACATGTCGGTTTGTTTCATAAGTAATGAAGGCGTTGGGATTCATGCTGAGCTTATTACTGCTTTTTGTATTGAACAAATCATAACTCACATTTTTCTTGCAAGACTTTGTTAGTTTTTGGTAACCTAAACGTTTTACATCTGGAAGTTTACCACTTACCTTTGTACCATTTCAGGTTATTCACTGGACTTAAATTAAATTTCAGTAAAAACTGGAAAATGGGGGTGTTCTAAAACTTTTGACTGGTAGTGTACTTTATTTAACTATCACAGCTATGAGTTTGTAAGCTTGATTTGATAGCTTGCTACATGATTAGCTAACTTGTTAGATACCTAGTTTTAGTTAGAGAAGCTAACATTTGCCAGTTAGCCAACTGTCTGTATTGTCTGGCCATAAAAACAATCAGGTAACTAGCTTGCTAGTTGCTAAGCTAAGCTTGCTAAGCTGTGCTAGTGATACGGAACGAGAACCCATGTTATATCATGAATATTGACAGGGCTAGGGAGTGTTGTTTGGTACGGCACAAAGTGAGCTTACATGCTTTATCATAAGTATTGGCACTGCCAGGAAGTCTTATTGCTTTTATAAAATGGTCTCTACACATTTAAAAGAATATCTAGGACACTACTTAATAAAAAATGTTATTTATAGGTCAGTTTTCACCACACTAAAGTGAACACATATTAACTACTGTAAAACGTTTTATTTTAACAGCAAATAATGTTTAAATAAAGTATTTCACATTAAGTCTCTCTGGATCAACAGTTCATGATCGTCTTCTTTCCACTGCGAGAAGGGACAGTTTTGACAATGCGTTCTCTGATTTCAAGTAGAAATGGTAACAGCTGACCTTCTTATGATGCATTCATCACCACGCAGCTTATCGGACACATCAAAACAGAACACTGTGGAAAGAGGACAGTGGAAATTTCTCTACACCTTTAAAACTTTTTTGGTATACTTTTATTTATTATTATTCATTACTCTCAAAATGAGTGAAACTTGACCCTTTATATTATGTATTTTAGAAAACAGTCCCTGTTCATATTGGTTTGGTATGTGAAAAAAGCTATCAGTGATCAGTATCAGCTCTTAAATGTCTTATATAGGGGCATACGTTTTTCACCACCTCTCTCAAAAAGCTGCGGTTCCTTTCTGATCCTCAAGGCGTTGCTGTAGGCACTTTATTTTCAGTAATTAGTGGAAATTATTCAACTGAACATGATTCTAACTGAGTGTTTCCTCTTATGGATGTTTTTAAACTCTTAAGAAGTTTTTACACCTCTACGAAATGAAAGAGGAAACAACAAATTATCTGACAATGATTAAATTCAACACCAAAATATAAAATATTGTGCTCCCTTAACTGAATTTTTTAAATCAAGGCATCCCATCAATAACAATTTTGTTCTCTAATTTTTATCATGCTGTCAAAAAAACATTTTCCTTTTGCTTTCAATTGGTTTTATAAGTTTGTGTGGTTTAAAAAAATCCGCCCACTCATTTCAACATATCAGTTTCTTTGCTCCAGGACGGGCATGATATGTGTAAATTAGCCAATAAGTGTAATTACGTGTGGGTGTGTGCAGCACAAATTCCTGACTATTCCACTGAAATACAGACCTCATTTGTGGTAATTGAATGATTACTTGAGATCATTCATCATTTATTGAACTTCTGCCACTCCTTGATTACTGGTGTTTGCTGCTGTAGTAGGAATGTGATACGAGTTGGAACTGGTAAAGCTCAAGGCCCTGTCTGAGGTCAAGCCAGATGCTGGTGAATAATAAAATACTTCTTGAATCCAGACCGGGGGTGGGCAAGGAGGGCCGTATCCGTTTCTGGATTTCATGCCAACTTCTACTCTTAATTATTTAATTAGCCCCAATCATTTACGTGATCTGACATTTTAGCTACATTTCTTGATAAGCCCCTGAGTGACAGCTGAAGACTGTTATCGTGTCCCTGTATGAAATGTTTACTGTAATCTAATGAGAGTGAACCGGCATTAATGCGTACAGCTAATTAGTTAATTGAGCCAGGGGTAATTGGCTAAAACAAAAACCTGCACACACACCGGGACCGGAATTGCCCACCCCTGATCCAGACCATTCTGTCTGACTGCTGTTAAAGCTTCCCATTTGCCTACCCCTTTGTTCCATGTTACTCTCTCCCCCTACCTTCCAATAAAATTATAGACTAATACTGACCTAATGACATGACTTTGCACTCCACTCTTAACCTGGCACCCAAACTCTTAGCCATTTACTAGAATTGACTAAAGTTTGGAATAGGTCCTTTGAACATGTTGGTTTGTTGCATAGGTAATGAAGGCGTTGGGATTTATGCTGAGTCTATTACTGCTTTTTGTATTGAACAAATCATAACTCACATTTTTCTTGCAAGACTTCGTTAGTGAGAAGCATTAACTCACGTAGGTCAGTGGTGAGAGATCTGGCCCACAGGGAGAAACTGTTATATCAGACATCATGTCTGACCACTTTTTTGGGCGGATATTGCAATTTACAATGGGTTTCAATGAGAGCATAACAAAAAAGAGCAATATCAGACCTAGTAGACTCTTAGGTACCACATGAGAGGCTCATTGCTAAAATGAATTCAGTATGAATTGCAGGAGCAGTTTCAGAGTGGGTTCATAATTGGCTGCAAGGGCGAATATAAAGAGTAACAGTAGGTGGGGCCGTATCTGACCTTGGTGCTGTGGGCAGTGGTTTCCCGCACGGATCGGTGCTGGGACCTCTGCTCTTCCTTATTTACATAAATGATCTTGATATGGACGTTAGTAGCAAAATTGTTACATTTGCAGATGATACTAAACTTGGGGTTTTGGCAAACAGTTTGGAATCGACTAAAGTAATCCAAGATGATTTAAACAAAATCCAAAAATGGGCAGATACATGGCAGATGATATTCAATATTGCTGAATGTAAAGTTATGCATGTGGGAAATTAAAACATTAGAAATTTTATGGGAGGAGAAAAGTTAGAAGGTGTTCAATTTGAAAAAGACTTAGGAATTGTAGTTGATCAAAGCCTATCTGCATCAAAGTAGTGTGCTACAGCAGTGAAAAAAGCCAACAGGATGCTGGGATACATAGCAAAAAGTATTGAGTATAAATCAAAGGAGGTTATATTAATGTTATATAATGCCTTTGTCAGACCTCACTTTTCTGGGCACTGCACTACAAGAAGGCACAAGGCAGGCAGTGTGGTATAATGGTTAGGGAACTGGGCTTGTAACGTTAAGGTTGCAGGTTCAATCCCCAGGTGGGACACTGCCGTTGTACCCTTGGGCAAGGTACTTAACCTGAATTGCTTCAGTTAATATCCAGCTGTATAAATGGATTGTAAAGAAATGTAAGAAATGTAAACTGTGTAAGTCGCTCTGGATAAGAGCGTCTGCTAAATGCCTGTAATGTAAAGAAAGATATAGAAGCTCTTGAAAAAGTCCAAAGAAGGGCAACTAAACTGATACCTGGTATGAAAGGTAAAAGTTATGATAATAGACTTAAGGCACTCAATCTATTTAAGCTATTTAAGCTTATCCTTTGGCGACGCTTGTTCCACCCGTTGCGTCTGACCCCAGCTGCAGCACTTGCAAAACAACCTTCTCCACATAAAATGACTCCCCCCAAAAAACGATACACATAATAAAGACAAAAAAGTTAACAGTTTTGAAATGATATTTCCCGTTTACATGCTAATTAATTTCCTTTGAGAAATAGGGAGGAAATATAATATGGTATAGAAAGGAATGTCAAAGGTATACAGAAATGTCTTTAAACGGAACCAAGGTGCATTCGTCATCTGCCATGTTTTATCTGATTTATCTCTTTACAAAGTTGGAATATTATACATGCATCAGATCAAGCAGAATGTACAAAAAATCATGTAAAATGCATGATGGGTGTCCCACAAACTATCAGGAGTCTCAGCTGCAAGGTCTGTTTGCTGATCGAATAACTGTTTGTCATCCAGCAGCTTGTGGCAGTATTACCCCTGTTGTGACGTGTGGTAGGATATCAGAACCTGACCTGAACTTGAAACATACAGGCTTGCTCTTAAAGAATGTATCTGTCTAAGATGTCCAATGCATCACAAACACTTTGTAAGCAATACTCTGTTCTGGGGTGGGTGTCCGAAAACGTTGAATGTTAGAGATCAGCGTGCGATTTTACGATGAACGTAGGAAAAGTACGTGCTACTTCTACGTGGGTTTCCCGAAAGCCGTCGTTAGCTGGTATTTCACGTGAGTTTAATGTGCTTCTTAGTTAACTGCCCCAGAACCAGTCTGGCAAAAAGCAAAGAAAGTCGATAATCAAACAATCGATTGACAAATCTCTGCAACATCTAGTTTGTTTTGGACATTGGCATGATGTAAATTAATTTGAAATAGTTACAAATAATTATAATAGTACATTTTGAAGAATACATTTATACAAAATTGGAAAACGAATCCCTATGAAGTAAAAGGAAATGGCAGAACCTACAAGAAAGAGAAAACAACACTTCTCCAAAGAGGAATTTCCATTTCTTTTGGATGACGTAGCACAGCATAAACAAATGTTATTTTCAAAGGCTTGGGGCAGTCTCTCCAACACCAAGAAAAAAATGGGATGACATCGCAAGCAAATTCACTGCTTGCAGCGTGCAGTTTAGGACAATGGGATGAACGTCCGAAAAAATTGCAAGATCTTTACAGCCAAGCCAAAAAGGGGCGGCTGAATTACACCATAAAAGGGTACACAATTATCTGATGCACAAACCACAAAAACATGTTTAATGATCTTAGAATTCATTTTCCTCTCATATCTGTACAAGAGGTAAGTGTATCAATCTATAGTAAGGGAAAAAAATTACGTCATACAGTGACTGGCTAAAATCATTTTGCATAGACGTCAATGGATGCCTGCAGGGGCGGTAGCGGGGGAAAAGGGGAACTGACTACTTAGGGCCCCAAGTGGGGGAGGGCCCTTGAAAAGCCTGGAATGAAAGAAAAAACATTTGTCTGCAATTTTACATTTCTAAGTAATTAGTGTCATTACTAAATTATATTGGCTGAATAAATAGGTTGAGAGACTGAACTTTGTATCCATAAAAATATTGGAGGCTCTCTGGGCCCCCTCCCCTCTCCCCTCTCAAAGCGCAAATGGTTTAGTCCGTCCCCCTGCACTAAGTAGGCTAGGTATGTTACAATTCCCGTGCGCAGCGGCAGTCTAGATGTGCCTGTGTCCCTGTGCGAGCGATTACGAGAGACTATGACCGTACCGCAAAAATGCTGGCTTTTCAAGGGCTGTTGTTTTTTTTTTCCACCATATGTCTGCGATGTAACGTACTTGAAAACTCGATCCTCCATCTTGTTTCTGAAATTTGATTAAACATTTTGGTTTGGTCATACGCTACACTTCAGACTCAGACTTGTGTTTAGTGCTTTCAAAATGATATATCGCAAGTTCAGGACTAAATAAAAAGTATCCAGGACGTTAATATAACATTCTTTCTTGTTTCTGGTGAAATTTAATTGAAATCTGTCTATGCGAAATGCGATATTTTTGACCCGGAATGTGAGATATCTTTGCCCAAATGCTCACTGCCTGCCGTGGTTTTTGTAATTATGTGATTAATTGATTATGTCATGTAATTTCAGATAATTAAAATTAAGATATATATTTTTTTAGAATGCTTCAATCTGTAATTACTGAAAATGTCATGCAATTATCTTTATTTTTAAGAAAGTTATGGCCATTTATGTTATTGAATCACAGCTTTTGTTACCATAACTTCCTTAAAACTTAAGATATGAGAGTGAATAAGGTATCAAATTAAAGGTATTTTCATGCTCTATCTGGTGGGATAAGGCTAGATTTATAACATCTCAAATGTTTTTAACATACCTACACTAAGATTCGTCGCCAAACACGGCTAATCACACTGACTGGTGCTGATGCTGGAGCCCGCAAGTTTAAGTCAATCATGTCTTTCCAGAAGAAAGTGAAGTCGGGGTATCAAAAAAGAAAAGAAAGAGAAAAAAGACAAACTGAGGTAAAATAACTGCTCATTCATTTCTTTCAAAAGAAAGGTAAGCAACTTGCTAACACTGTTTAAGAGTGGTTTAAGCTAATATCGGTACGTTGTTTCAATTGAACTAGGGCTGTCAACGTTAACACGTTAACGCATGCGATTAATTTCAAATGGATAACGCGTTCATTTTTTAAAAATCGTGATTAATCTCATTTCAGTTTCACTCTCGCTACTGGCTGAAAGCAATCGCAAATGCGGGCAACCATACTACTGGTGATAGTGAAATGCATTGAAACTTTGTTTTTGAAGACTCATTTGATCCAGTTCTATAACAACACAAGCTAACGTAGCTAGCTACATTATGATAGTTAGCTAGCTAGCTGGTAAATTAAGCAGAATCTAGCCTGTAGCCTGTTTCATTGTATATTATAAGCAGGTTAAGAGGCTAATATCAATCCTGTATGCTTCATGCTTGTAGAGGGGCCTGTCCTTGTAGCAGAGAGTGAGCAGGAAGAAGATGTGATCGAGGAAGAGAGTAGCAGTAGGAGCAGTGAAGAGGAAAGAGGATGATGGAGGTGAAGAGAGCAAGGAAAATGAAGGTTGCTCTGAGGGTAGTGAGAAGGATGAGGAGTTCATTAGTGATTACCCTAATAACCACTACAGATTCATGTGTGTAGTTGTTGATTCAATAAATACAAATTCTAAAGATGCGTGAGAGTCATGGATCAAGAGGGGAAGGGGGCCCACAAGACTGCATATGTATAGGGCCCAGAATTGTGTGCTACGCCCCTGGATGCCTGCATCCTGTTTTTAGAAACACTGTAGAATTTGATTGCTTTTAGATATTTGAATTCAGTTTTTTGAACTCGGTTTAAGTTTGCCTACACAGTAGGCATTAAAGTGCACTGCCTGGCTGTGTCTTAATAGGGTATTTGGCCACCAGAACAGGTTCAATGTGCCTTGGCATAGAGTGTAAGTGTCTGGAGCACTATTGGAGGAATGCAACACCATTTTTCCACGAGAAAATCATCATTTGGTGATTTGTTGATGGTGGTGGAATTATTTGAAATATTTACAAAAATGTTAAAGCCACTGAATAAAATATTGACTTCAAATATGTATTTTTGCCATAAATGTATAATTTTGGGATAGCACTGTCATTTCAATCCTCATGAATATAGGAAAATGGAAAATAAATAGATTTTATGTCACATTTCGCACCCCGTATGTAATTCACTCTGGATAAGACCTAATCTGCTACATAAATAGTTAAATAATATACCTTAAGCAATTAACTGGAACAAACAATGTGTTGTATCTTCTGCCAGCATACACAATCCCATTCAGTGGGAGGAGGCCAAGGTTACAACCTGCATGTTAGAAACAATGATCTGCTATCTTATGAAAATAAAGTTCTGTCTTCAATGGAAGTTCTGTCTTAAAGTCAACAATGGACTCTAATTACTGAGATATTGCACATCACAGACACTGGTGTGAATGCAGTCTGGCTGAAAGAGCAGAGGAGCAGTGGCCATCCGTTGTAATTTCTCCCACGCATTGTGCCATGATGTCATAGTCTCCATTCGGCTTCCGCTTTCACATTCCAACCGGTCTCATGACAAAATTTGCTCTGGTGGGAAATAGTGCTCGGGTTGCCTTCACAGGATAAATAAAGAACAAAGGACTCATATTTTGAAATAACTAAATCACAATTCAAAAGGAGTCTACGCATGTGTTTCATATTAATGTCAATTCTAATTACCAATGTTTTTCTGCCCTAAAATACATTTTAAAATCAACACTTTAATATGTGAGTTTATAAAGCAACATGTGAGATCTAACAGATTTTGAAAGGGGTCAGTCATAGAAACGGCACAGTGAGAACAGCATGGGGGAACAAGGG
Organism: Aldrovandia affinis; assembly: GCA_029706075.1. Lineage (NCBI taxonomy): Eukaryota > Metazoa > Chordata > Actinopteri > Notacanthiformes > Halosauridae > Aldrovandia > Aldrovandia affinis. The sequence goes on along the minus strand of JAINUG010000194.1, from coordinate 505,347 downwards.
GAACAGTATCACCTAAAAAAAGAAAAACTGCATCAGGAAACAGTAACAGTGGGTGTGTGGGTCAGAAACAAAGAATAATAGGAAAAGTGTATTTTTATTTAGAATACTTAACATTTTATTGTATAAATCCATTTACTTACAGGCATATATATATATATTTGACAAATTACATTGACTAGTTGAACAAAATTACATTTACTTCTGATCAGTAAATAACAAATACAAATCATCAAGTACCTCATTTCAAAAAAAATTCTGAAGAGTTGAGTACCAAGGTATCTTTCTCAGGATTTATATTGAAAAAATAACATTTCATATGAGTTTGATCACATCAGGGACCCTCTGGATCTGTTTTCCCAATATAAACATATAAAAACGTGACTATATCCCCTTGACAGTGAGCGTATCAAAGTTTGCCAAGTATCTACATAATAAAGACAATCAGCAGTGTGTAACACAGATAAGAGTGGCACACGATAGTGTGTCTGAATTTTCCACATATTAAATCACTGAGTACCAAAGACTCTGTAGGCTGTGTTTTAACAGGACACGGTAGTGTACCATACATTCTGTGCTGGGTGTGCAATCAGGGTATGGAGTCCCTGCAGCCCCTCTTATGAAATCCACAGTGACCCCAGCCTCAGTGATGTCATATCTTATTTACATGGGGGTTTTAGACTTTCAGACAAAAAACGGTCCCTTTACAGTTTATAGATGTAAAACACAGACTTTACTAGATCAGGCTGTGCAATATTAAATCGAACATATATCTTTTCCTTTGGCCTCATTCCCTTTGATTCATTGGCAAAAATAACATGGCTGTCACAGAAGGTCTTCATAGCAATTTCATCATAGCTTTGCAGTTTCTTCTCAAGCCAGACATAGTCTTGTATCACGCTATGCTCCTCTTCTATCTTCCACACCAGGCCATGGATGAAGTAATCCCCATATTTTGGCACAGTGAAAATCTCATAATCTATCTTTTTGTCCACCCTGTGATGTTCTGAGAATCGAAAAAATAACACTACATTATAACTGTGGCCTAAACTCATTCAGTTTCATTTACATGCACCTGTTCTCTGCATTCTAATGCTCATCTGATTTCTCAAGATTCCCAAAATAGCATAAAATAACTAACGGAAATCTTTTTGTATATTAAATCATTGTTTATTCCAGTTTTGTTCAATTGTGTTATACCGTTTATACTGCTGTGGTGTTCATACAGGTAACTGCCAAAATAAAGGAAACATTTGAGTAAATGATGGATTCTGGTGGCTCTCTTATGGTGTGGGGTGCATTTTCTGACATGGTTAGGTGCACTCAATCCCTTAGAGGGAAAGGTAAATGCCAATAAATACAAAGCCATTCTGAGTGATTACCTTCATCCTATGGTGAAGCATTTCTATCCTGATGGGAGTGGTCTCTTCCAGGATGGCAATACCCCATTCACAGGGCACAAGTGGTCACTGAATAGTTTGATGACCATGAAAACTATGTATGTCATGGCCATCTCAGTCACCAGATTTCAACCCAACACTTATAGGAGATTCCAGAGTTGCGCCTGAGACAGCGTTCTCACCACTATCAACAAAATATTTTTCTCATGGAAAAATTGTATCCCTCCAATAGAGTTCCAGACACTTGTAGAATCTATGGCAAGCTGCATTAAAAGTGTTCTGGTGGCTTGTGGTGGCATAATGTCATTAAGTCACTTTATGTTGGTGTTTCTTTTATTTTGGCAGTTACCTGTATAATATTATTGTATGCACTATGCGGTAAGTTCTGTATAAGAATGCCTACTAAATTAATTTGAAATAAATGCAAATGATTTTGCTTTACAGTGGGGTCAGAGACATTTACTCTCCTTCTTCCATACCATGTTTTCAGATGGGGAAAGAAAGGGAAGAGATGGCAGAGTGACACTCACCTTTCAGGTAACATTTCCATTTTGTGGTATTGCCTTTTGAGCCCAAATCTGAAGGCAAATCTTTTCGCTTCTCTGTATTTTCAAATGTTTTCTAAAACAGCAAAAGACATAGGTAAGTGGCTCGTTTATAATAGATACAATAGATATAATTATGACAACATGATAAGGAATGTCACAAGGGGCTTTTGTGTTTTAAAATATTTAAAATCTCCTGCTGGCTGATTTCCCATTACTTCATGTTTGATTACATAAGAAAGTCCATCCTGATAAAATAGAGTGCAGTCCGTAAGTATTTGGACAGTGACACATTTTTTGTTGTTGTGGCTCTATACAACACGACACGACATGACTGCTTTGTTCACAAGAAGCAGGCCATCTATTACTCCCTAGAATTTTTAAAAGCACAGCTGGTGGTAGAGCCTTCTCTTTTAGAGCTCCTCTGTTGTGGAACAGTTTACCAAGGCATGTTAGGGATTCGGACAGTTTCAATTTTTAAGTGTAGATTAAAAACATATCTTTTCAGCCTAGCCTACTGCCAAACATAGTCTAGGTGGAGAGATGGAGAAGGCCGTGCCCTAGTGTCTTATGGAGAAACTTTCCATACTGTCACCTCCTCAATGTGTTACCACCACTGTTATGCTGGTTATCCTTGATCAGGTGTGGATGGTTTGGAACTCTCTTATGGCTGCGTGTTTTCTCTGTCCCTCTCCTAATAGGTATGCTGCCATAGCTTACACCTGTCAGGGCTATCTGTATATTTCCTATGCTTGTGCTCCCCTGCTCTTAGATAATGCTACTGGCTATAGCACTGCTTTTTTTCTGACTGCATGTTCTCTTCTCTGCCTTGGCCTCTGACTCGGGGTCACCTGCCCCCGAGCCCTAGATCCTGCGAGAAGTGTGGGCTGCCCCCATCAACCCTCACCCCCACGCCAACCCCAGTTCCTGGATCTGGACTTTCAGCCCTGAGCCACCTTGGACTGACCATGACATGGTCTTTTTTGGACATACCCTGTGTTGGCCAGAAGAGGATGGGCTCCCCCCCTTTTAGTCTGGTTCCTCCCAAGGTTTCTCCCTACCAAGGGAGTTTTTCCTTGCCACTGTTGCCTTTAGGCTTGCTTTTGGGGGGGTCTAGGCCTGGGTTCCCCCTCTGTTAAGCATTTTGTGACAATTCAATTGTGAAAATATACAAATATATACAAATACATTTGATTTGATACTCCAGCACATTGGATTTGAAATGAAGTCAACCTCATAGTCATTGTTTCATTTCAAATCCAATGTGCTGGAGTATAGAGCCACAACAACAAAAAATGTGTCACTGTCCAAATACTTATGGACTGCACTGTATATTTTCAGGAGACATAGAGGTGCATTTCATTGAGCCTTGGTCCTGTTTGAGCAGGAGGAAACTGTTGGAGGTGCACAAACCAGCGCACCTTTCAGGAGATTTAAACATACCAGAGTGTTCCATAACAGCCAACTGCACAAACCAGTGAATCATTCAAGATATTTAACTAAAACAGAGGTGTTCAGTAAGAGTGAGCCCAGGCTTAAATTAAGCCCAGGCTTAAATTAGGCTGGCAGTGTAGTGTAATGGTTAGGGAGCTGGGCTTGTAACTCAAAGGTTGCAGGTTTAATTCCCAGGTGGGGCACTGCTGTTGTACCCTTGAGCAAGGTACTTAACCTGAATTGCTTCAGTAAAATATCCAGCTGTATAAATGGATTGTATGTAAAGAAATGTAAACTGTGTAAGTCGCTCTGGATAAGAGCGTCTGCTAAATGCCTACAATGTAATGTAAATGGAAACTCCAGGATCTTCCGGGAGACTTGGGCTGTCTGCTAGGCATGCACACATGCATCAGTGAAACACCATTTGGGTGCTCATCTTGCCATCTCAGCCTTATTTTCAAGTCCTTGCCAGCTACACATTGAAGAATAGTAGGCCTGTTTATGGTGTGCCTATGCTATGTAATGTTAGCTCTACAGTTTTAAAATCATCAAACTAGCTAGCCAGTTCCTTAATCTGTTTCCACATTATTTATGCTAAGCAATATTGTGAATGTACTGTATGTAAACAAACAGTGTATGCTAAGAATGTATGCTTATTAAGAAAGCTACCCATACCAGCCAGCTTTCTAGATAACTTAGCTAGCCAAGTCTAGCTAGCCATCTAATACCTGGATAGTTAGCTAGCTATTTAGTGATAACACTTCAGTCTTCAACCATATCCAGTACAGATAGATTCTCATCAAAAGACCGTATCTTGTATAATTACGAGGTGAGGAGTCTATCTCATAATTATAGTTAGTGTTTTATTTGTGATTATGAGATCTTATGCTATTTATATAAATGTATTGTGGCAGCCGGGAGGGAGTAGTGAGGGGAATGGTCATAGAGGGCCGGTATGTGGCAGCGCGCTGGCTCCACCCCATGCCCATATTAGGACTTCCTGCTCAACGAGCTACACCTGGGGAGAATCTCAGCGCACCTGGAAGTAATCACGGGGCTAAGTGGCCGTGCAAAGAGAGGCGCGCAATAATTGTTTTGATCATTGTTTGGATAGGAGAACCCGCTTTGTGCAACTAACCTCGACCGCCTGACTACCCTACTGGAAAACCCGCCCTGGACCATGTGAGAATCTGCTTCTGTGTATCGACCCCAGCTATCAGCCCTGACAATTCTCAAGGATTACGGACTTCCTGTAAACCACCATTGACTCTCTCTCCCCTTTCCCTTTTCTCCTGGAAATTCAATAAAGTTCCAGTGATTATTTCATTCAACCTACCTCCTCGCCTTTGAGCGCACCGCGCAGCGGGAGAAATGGCCGGAGGGCCAGTGGGTCAGCTTGATTGCGCCGTTCCTATCTGGTGTGGCCCAGAACACCTACCAGGATTTGACCTGTGGCCAGACGACCATGTATAACGAACTGAGGGAGGAAATCCTGAAAAGGTGTGGCTACACCTTGATCACCAGAGCCCAGAGGTTCCAGGACTGGCTCTATGACCCCGCCGCGTCCCCCAGGGCTCAGATGCATGACCTCATTCGGCTGACGAAGGGCTGGTTGATCTCTGAGCTGAAGACACTGGGACCCCTCGAGCGGGTGGTCATCGACAAGTTAATGCGCACCCTCCCCTTCGACGCCAAGAAGCTGGCATGCCAGGCCAACCCCCAGAGTGCGGACCAGTTGATGGAGCTGGTAGAGGATCAAGCGGCCCAAGGAGTGCTCCACAGCGGGCGCCCGACAAAGGTAGAAACCTATACGCATCCAAAAGAACGTCACGGGACAGAGGACGACCCTGTGGCCTGCTGACGACCTGCTGGGCGGAGGAGAGCGGCACTTCCCCAATCACCCCTGTGTGGGTGACCAGTGCGCTCCAGCGGGTGTCAGTGGTGGACGGCCGGCTGATGGATGGGGTGAGTCAGCTAATTTTGCAATCAAAGACAGACTGTTGTATCAAGTAGTAATGAAGGCGGGAGCACGCATGGAGTTGCTGTTAGTGCTGCGCTCCCCTCTGTGTTACATCTAGCCCACTCACACCTGCTGGGAGCCCACCTCGGAGTGGAGAAGACGCGCACATTAAAGCGCAATTTTATTGGCCGGGAGTGAAGAGAGTGGTCGAGGACTACTGCCGCAGCTGTCTGGACTGCCAGTATTTACATTACAATTTTTAAATTTTAAGCATTTAGCAGACGCTCTTATCCAGAGCGACTTGGTCCACGGCCGCACCTGCGGAGCCCGTTGATTCCCCTCCCAATAATTTCGGTCCCATTTAGTAGGATCGCCATGGACCTGGTGGGACCACTTCCCCAAAGCAATAGAGGGCACCAATACATTCTGGTGATACTTGATTACACCACCAGGTACCCAGAGGCTATTCCCCTGTGCACCATGGCAACGAAAGGCATTGCACATGAGTTGTTGCTGCTGTTTTCACGCGTCTGGCTTCCCAACGAGATCCTAACCGATCAAGCACTCCCTTTATGTCCCGCATAATGAAGGACCTGTGCAAACTGATGAAAATCACCTAACTGCGCACATCGGTGTACCACCCCCAGACAGACGGGCTGGTAGAAAGATTTAACCAGACCTTAAAGCACATGCTTAAAAAAGCTGATGGTGGCCGACGGTAAAAACTGGGATCAATTGCTGCCTTTCTTAATGTTTTCAATTTGAGAAGTGCCACAGGCATCCACAGGTTTCTCCCCCTTCGAGCTGCTGTATGGGAGACGGCCCCGTGGACTACTGGACGTCACCAAGGAGACCTGGGAGCACCAGCTGTCCCCCCATCGGACTATGGTGGAGCATGTGGAGGAGGTGAGAGAACGGATGGCGACTCTGTGGCCCCTGGTGAGGGAACACATGGCAGAGGCCCAGACCACCCAGGCACGCGTCTACAAAGTGCTGGTGCGCCCGGGGACAAAGTGCTGGTGCTAGTCCCCACTTCCGAGTGCAAATTCCAGCCCGATGTAACGGGCCCTACGAGGTGATGGAAAAGGTCGGTGAGGTTAATTACCGACTGAGACAGCTGGGACGAAGACACCCGACAAAAATATACCACATGAACCTGCTGAAGAAATGGATTGCACGGGAGGCTTTCTTTTCACTCTCTCCGACACAGGTGGCCGACGAGGGGGCCAATGGGGGAGCAGCTGGACCCGACCCAGAGACAGGACATGCTCGAGCTGGTCGGCAGGAACCGGGACGTGTTTTCAGAGGAGCCAGGGCACACGGAGCTGGTACGGCACCCCATAATCACAGAGCCCGGGGAAAAAGGTGAAAGAGCGGTCCTACCGCATTCCCGAAGCGAGGAGGGAGGCCATCCAAATGGAGGTAAGGGCCATGCTGAAGGCGGGGATCATTGAAGAGTCGCGCAGCGAATGGTGTAGCCCCATTTTGCTAGTCCCCAAACCAGATGGAACTATCCGGTTCTGTAATGACTTCCGCCAGCTCAATGCCATTTCTAAATTTGACGCTTACCCCATGCCCAGAATTGATGAACTTATAGAGCGGCTGGGGAGGGCCAGATTCACAGCACCCTTGACCTCACTAAGGGTTATTGGCAGGTACCCCTGGCACCCGAGGCCAGAGAGAAGACAGCCTTCACCACCTATTTCATTACCGAATGTTGCCATTTGGGTTGCACGGGGCCCCGCCTACTTTTCAGAGGCTGATGGAGCGGGTCCTCCGACCCCACCGAGACTACGCCGCCGCGTACCTGGACGACATCGTCATTCACGGGGAGGAGTGGCGAAAACACCTTGAACAAGTGAGTGCAGTGCTGCGAGCCCTGCGGGAGGCGGGGCTGACTGCTAACCCCAAGAAGTGTCGCCTAAGCCTGCGGGAAGCGGATTACCTGGGGTACACCATCGGGAGAGGATGCGTGAGGCCCCAGGTAAGGAAGGTGGACGCGATACAAGAATGTCCCCGCCCCCGCACCAAGAAGCAAGTATGCACCTTCATAGGGCTCGCAAGCTATTACCGGCACTTCATTCCCCACTTTCTCCTCCCTAGCCAGCCCCCGGAAAGACATGACCCGGAGCCGGCTGCCGGACAAGGTGGCGTGGACCGCAGAGACGGAGAAGGCCTTCCAGGTGCTAAAGGGAGCCCTATGCTCGGGACCAGTGTTGGTGACCCCGGACTTCACCAAACCACTAGTGGTGGGTGCCATCCTTTCCCAGCTACAAGGAGGTGAGGAACATCCAGTTACTTATATCAGCCGTAAACTGTTGCCCAGAGAACAGAAATACTCCACAGTGGAAAAGGAGTGCTTGGCGATCAAGTGGGCTCTGGAAACGCTCAAATATTATTTGTTGGGACGGCACTTCACCCTTGTCACTGACCATGCACCACTAGTGTGGATGTCCCGGAACAAGGACAACAACGCGCGGGTCACCCGCTGGTTCCTATCCCTACAACCATTTGCCTTCTCTGTCATCCACAGGTCGGGAGCAGCCCACGGGAATGCGGATGTGCTGCCCCGGTATGTGGCAGCGCACTGGCTCCACCCCATGCCCATATTAGGACTTCCTGCTCAACAAGTTGCACCTGAGGAGAATCTCAGCGCACCTGGAAGTAATCACGGGGTCGAGTGGCCAATGCTACAAAGAGAGGCACGGCACTTGGCCCAGACAGAGTACCGCAAGGGAAATCCAACAAAGAGAGTGAGTAGTGAAAGAAGACAGGAATACAGTGCTGTGTGCAATAATTGTTTTGATCATTGTTTGGATAGGAGAACCCGCTTTGTGCAACGAACCTTGACCATCTGACTATCCTACTGGAAAACCCGCCCTGGACTGCTTCTGTGTACCGACCCCAGCTATCAGCCCCAACGATTCTCAAGGATTACAGACTTCCTGAAAACCAGCATTGACTCTATCTCCCCTTTCCCCTTTCCCCTGGAAATTCAATAAAGTTCCAGTGATTATTTCATTCCTTTGGTTGTGAATTTCATTGATTATCTGGCTTGGTTTCGTGGCAACTCCACACTCCCCGGGGTTTGTCACAGTATTTATCTTTTGCCATGCAAGCTATTCAATTTCTAGCTATCTGGCTAAAGGTGTAAGCTAAAGGACTATCACAGTCCATCCATCCATCCATCCATTGTCTAAGCCGCTTATTCCTGGTCAGGGTCGCGGGGGGGCTGGAGCCTATCCCAGCATGCGTTCCGGGCGAGAGGCAGGAATACACCCTGGACAGGTCGCCAATCCATCGCAGGGCACACACACCATTCACTCACACACTCATACCTACGGGCAATTTAGACTCTCCAATTAGCCTAACGTGCATGTCTTTGGACTGTGGGAAGAAACCGGAGTACCCGGAGGAAACCCACGCGGACACAGGGAGAACATGCAAACTCCGCACAGAAAGGCCCCCGGCCTGGATTCGAACCCGAGACCTTCTTGCTGTGAGGCGACAGTGCTATCCACTGCACCACCGTGCCGCCTACTATCACAGTCAGCTAACATAATACATGATTTGTTTTATGGTCCTCACTTTATCCTTTAAGTTTCACTACCACCAAGTGAAAGAGAGATACTGCCCTCGTACATCCCCAACTTCTTGTCTAGATAACATAGCGGTTCACTAACTGGAAAAAAATCTAGATTGTCAGATTGATTGCAAGTAAGTCCCAAAATATAAATACATTTTTTAAACTGGACTTTTATTGGGAATGCATGTTCATCATGCATTGTCTATACTATCATATTTCCCCCAAAACACAGTTTTAAAATGAAGGTGCAAATGGAAAATAAATCACCACAAGATTATTTTACTACTGTCTATGTATGTAAGTGCACAAAATGTATGACTGAATAATTTTACAATGAAAAGCAACTATTGTGTGGCTCTTATTTATTTATTCAATGTATTTATATATTGTAATATAATGTGTAATGCAATGTAATATTATAATGTAATATATATATATTTAAATGAGATCATTAGAAAATCATGTTTTGCAATGCATTTGGAAAGTCAGACAGTATTGAACAGTGAATACATCTATAAACCTTTGGATTTCAGAATTTTTTAAATGTACTTAATGTAAAGACAAAAGAATGCACTGTAAAGCATATTGTGACAAATGTTTTGTAAAATTCATTAAACAAATACATTTTGATTGATGATTGTATAATGCATCCAAAATTTCCTTGCATACAAAAATATAATTAAAATATAATCTATCATCTCTCACAAAATCACTAATCTCATTCATCAAAAAACTACAATGTGCCCGTGAAGACCATTTTGGCTTTTGTAAAAGCACACAGAGTATACCTTAGGACAGTTGCCACTATACTTCTGCTATGCTGCTGGCTATTACCTGGACACAGGTGTAGGTTATTCCAGCTGAGATCCCTGCTGTAGCCAGAACAACCAAAACCACCAGGATATATCGCTTGACTTGGGGTTGCTGGGAGCTGCTCGGTCTGGAAGAACTGAAAGTGCCAGAGGGGTCCTCTGAGCCCTCAATGAATATATTTGTCTCCATCCTGCTCTTTCTCAGATATGCCTATGCATGAGCATCCTGCTTTGTTGCTGTATATATACACCATGCCTGCCTACACATTTGTCTCTGATAGCAGTGAAACTATAAGCTTAGTTTTTATTGGATGGCATCCAGCAGGGTCATTCATATTCAAATGAAAATGAAAGGAAAGGGAAAGACCCATACACACACACACACACACACACAATCTTTACGATGGTGAAACTACTCCAGACTGCAGTAGTATTTATAAACAATTTAAATTTAGTAGAGTCCTAACTTATCTTAACTGTCTGAATTTAAGTGCACCTTAGTGCTTTGACTGTTTTGCACTTTATTACTGTTCATACTGTTGAATGGGAAACAGCAGATTCTGACATTTTCCAAGGATGCCTCTGATGTTCCTATCAACAGCAATATAATTTCCACAAGTCACCACGGAAGTGAAGACCCCCACATAAGTAAAGATAGATAAATACTTTCCATTTCCCATCTCTTTCCCACGCTGTGGCTCTTGTACCCTCATTCTTAAATGTCATGGTTTCATACATGACTGCCCACATCTGAGTCTTTGATTAATTAGGCTAACGAGTTGATTGTATGCACCTTCATACTACCACTTCCCCATGCCCCATCAAACAAGGAACCACACTGAATGGTGAATATCTCTGTCTTAATTCAAGTCTTATTAGTACTCTGTCTGTCTGTCTGTTCCTCTCTTTCTCTCCCTCTCTCTTTCTCTTGCAGATGTCTAACATGCTTCACTGCCACATGTCCCTCTGTGGGCTATGGGCAGTCAGTGAGTTTTTCACGTGATAGTGACAGTGACAGTGACACGTACCAGTGAGGCATGTGAGAGTTCCCAGTTGTGGCATGGCTTCTGCTGCAGTGTACATCGTGAATGGGCCTTATCAATTATTCACTGTACAGACCAGGGAAGCAGCCTTTGCAGGACAGGTGTATTCGCTTTCTGCAGTCAGTGCTTCCATAGACATTCTGTCTGCAATTGCAGACGTCGTCTGATACCGATACTTCCTACAAACAGGGTGTGGGCGTGAACAATAAGTCTGCCTGCCAAGTCATGTGTGGCTTCATGCACTATTCAGTTCGCTAGGGGATTGTCAAACTGCCATGTGATCTCGTGCAAAGTTCAAACAGGGAAGAAACTCTCCAGTGAGGAGGCGTGGAATGCTGGGATTTCTCCTCACTGTGTTGCATCACAGCGAAACCCTTTTTTTATTGCTTCTGCTTTTCTGGTAGCTGCCTTGCATCATCAGTTCTGTAGTGTTTTCCCATGGCCTTGTGACAGAGATGTAAATCTGCATGAACACAGGAACAAGGTTCAAACTATGCCCTCTCACCAACAGCTCTGATAATAGTTGATAATAATAGATAATAATAACAACTACAACAACAGTTCTTACTCTCTGTCCTACAGTATGTGCTGAACACTGCCATCTGTCTCACCAAGGCCATGAGATTTAGAAGGGCTGATATCTGTGTAATTTTTTGCAGGCACGAGGAGGTGGGCTTGACACCCCAGTGCTGACTCACAATGGAAAACAAAGGAAAGGCTTCTGCTGGAGTGGCAACTTTCTAGACTAAGGTCCTTCTACTGTTGGTGCATACAAGCCAGTAGATGTACAGATGTACTTAATGTACAGCTATTGCTTATTATTATTGCTATTGCCTATCATACTAGTATACTGAGGTATGTTGACACTGTGCAGATGCAGACCTGGACATAGTCACAATGATCAAAGGGAAAAGAGTACATCAATGGCAGGCCTCCAGTTGTAGGCCCTTGCAGCTAACCTGAAAAACCCCAAAACCAGTGGGACACTATGTAACCAGTGGTACTACAGCCAATGCAGTCATAATTACTTTTGGAACAGACATTGTTGTATGAGCTGCATATCAGCTACACACAGTACAGAGAAAGCCATGTGGATTGATCCCATTGATTGCAGTGCCAAAATGTATTTTGGATTATATGTTATTGTTATTTGTTAATCCTCAGCCATCTGAATCCAGTCAAAATATACTGTTGCTATATGTAACAATCACAATCTGTCACTGGGTCTTCTGTGAAGGAGAAATGAAGTCAAGAAGGTAAATCTTTCTCGATTCGATTTCTAAATCTTTGCCAGCACAGCAAACTAAAATGTACATTGCTTCATTTCCTTTACTGTAAGATTGCCAAATGGTTTTGTTTCACTTTGACCTCTGCAATATGGCACAACAAAAACAAATAGCAATGCATGAAATAAACTGATGATTATGGCACTTTTTTGGCGGCCCTGTGAGACTGGTGGAAATCCCCTCCGGATACAGGCAGCTGTAGGGCAAGCCCAGCAATATTTGCAAATGAGGTGCCAGCACACCTTTGGCTAAGCAGGTTTCTGTTGATCCAGGAAATCCAGCACTGAATATGCCAATCTGAAGACAATAAAATAACAAAGTAAAATAATGGAATATGTTTGTTTTTGATCCAGTTATGTTTTCAGGTGCCCATTCTCAATTGATTTATTGAGAAAGACATTATTCAGATGAATGAAAAGGTATCTGGAAAAGATAGCTAGGTATCAGATTTAGCACCACATACAAATACAGTCCAACTCAGAACTGAAAAGATGCTACTCCGTGTGATTTTTCTGCTGTTCACACTGTTCTAAAAACATCCGAGCTGTGTCACATATGAGGGGGAAAAAATCAAAATTGGTTTACTCAGGTGTCACACAATAATTTATTTCTCCAATTTGGGTTTCCACAGGAGGGGCTTCATTTCCCTTGTTTTCTACTCTTTTGAGGAGAATCTGGAAGCGCATTCCAGAAGGGTAGTAAAACTAACATGCTACCCCTCTGCTGCTGACAGATGGTGAGAGTTATTTTTTTGAAAGGGGGGAAGGTGAAAATAAAAATGGTCAAACATGGTTCAACGATGAATGTAACAAGTGTACACTACAATTTGCATGTACAAAACAAAACAAACAAACATAGCAAGCAACAATCTATTTCAGAGCAAGGGACAGCACTCTGAAGCATGATATTTCAGCTCTATACCAGAATGAGCTAGAAACCAGAGGGAAGGAAATTTCCATGTGGAGAGAAGGTCCTGCGCAGTAGACAAATGTGTGATTATGCAGGTGCATGTAATTATTTATGTCATCGAACGTGACTGGTATGGGGCACCAGTGTTTGAATGTTGGAACTGTCAGAGGTGCTATTTGAATGGTTAATTCATTTTAGATTGATAGTTGCAAGCTCTGTATTGTTTACTCAGGAATGTGTAATAGTGCATGTACAGTGGGGACCAAAGGTCTGAGTCTACTACTAAGATCTGCCGACTGTTTTCATAGTCACACCCCCTATTGCGCTGCCCAGCCCATAGTCACGCAAACGCGACAGACAAAACTGGCAATTCACCAGCGCTAGGGCATAACGCCGCTTAGCGCCAGAACGAAAATAGGGCCCACACTGTGTGAAATGAAAATGATGGGTGTCACAACATTTTGAGGAAATGAAAGGCAATGGTGTGCAAACAAAATATTTATAGATATTTCAATTTCATACCGTCCTGTCTCAAACAAACTTTTTTTACATTTGTATCAGTATTGTAGGACATTCTTGAATAACAAATACCATGAGTAAAAATGTTGTGTTAGTTTTTGATGAACAATGAAAACAAACAGAATTTGGTAGTGGACCTTTGGACCCCACTACCAAATGGGCTTAACCCATATAGCCCAGTATTCCTTTTGACACTTTTCCCTATCCCCAGTTGCATACAGATTAAATACTGGTATAATGTTGGCCTGAGGGGGATTTTGTAGAATAGGACGTGAGGAGAAAGGAGAGACCAGAATTTTGCTGCAAGCATGGTTTTATTCGTTTCCCCCTAAAGCTGTTATGTTTTGAGTGTCTGTTCTGTTGTTTTTTGTACTTTGTTTATTTTTCATCAGTCTTTATTCATTATTCTTTATTCTGTATTCTACTTTCATCTTTCTGTCACGTTCTGGTCCCTGTCTGTCTTTGTTCCGTTTATTTCGAGATCCACTCCTTGTCTTGTCATGCACTTCGGGAAGTTCTACATTTAGGTTTTTCTCCGTCTTCGCTTATTATCTCGTTTTCTTCCTTCGTACTTTCTAGATTGCTTTGTATATATTAGTTAGATGTATATAGTACTAACCAACTAATCTACTAACATTAGGGATTTAGATTAAGTTACTAACACTACTAATCACTAATTATCTCACGCTTCTGACTATCGCTGTCATTCTCTCTCATTATCGTATCCCTGTTAGCTTTTCACTTTTCCTTTCATTCGCACACAGCTTCTCTCTTTGCGTTCCTCCCCTTCTAACTATGCACGTGTCTGCCTGATCTCCCAGGTCGTTTATTGTCTATATGTTTGTATGATTCCCAGTCCGTGTCTTGCGTTTCCCCTCGTTATTGGATTAACGATTCCCAATGTTTACACCTGTGTTCCTACCTCTCTCTCCTCCCAGTCACACCTGATTCCTATTGTATTACCCTTTCCGTTTTGTATATCTGTTCCGTGTTTATGTTCCTTCCCCGTCAGAACGTTGATCCTTATTCCCTGAGCCTATTCTTCTGAAGCCAGTGTTTATTGAATTTTCCGAGACATCCCTTCTGTTAACTACTCCGAGCCTGCCTATCGATTCTGTCTGTTTGCCTATCTGCCTACCTGTTTTGACCTTTTTGACTGCCTTTTTGTGACCACTCTTTGCATTTTGATTCTGTACCTTCGCTACTTCTGATTCCTGGTTTTGACTCCTGCTTCCCAATAAACGACTCTTTTGCCTTGTCCTGATCTGCGTCTGGGTCCTTATCCTGAGCGTCACAAAAGCTGTATTACTCACTGCTTTGTTATGTTGCAAAAGCCATAAAGACACACACAAGTTTTTTTGTGTCAAAGTTAGACACATTTTGATTGAATCCAGACCGATGTCACATTTTATTTTAAAAAATCAATGATCTCATGCAGACTAAAGGTGACGCCTACTTTCCCTGGGCATTAAAAAATAATGTGCAATTATTGTTATATAATGAGAAGGCTCTGGAGGTGTGATGAAATTGTGTATTGTTTACTAGGCATAACTCACAAGTAATACACATTGGTGTGGTGAGTGCATACAATACCGTATCAGGCTCCAGTTCAATTATATATGCTCTTTGAGTTTCCCTATCCCTGCAGTGGGGTTGTGCACTGCCACACGGTCCACACCCTTTTGAATGTGAGGTGTCTCCTTTGCTGGTTGACTTGTACATGGTCTTTTTGTTTTGGGCCATATTTGTGAGTATTGTATTTCTGTTTTTCATACACTGCTGTTACGATCCTGTGTATAGACACATTAGGAAAGGGGTGGTATCCAGCTCCGTCCCTGTTGTTGTTTACACTGACCATAATCCCTTAGTTTTTCTGTCACGTATGTACAACCATAACCAGCGATTAATGCGCTGGTCCCTCATCATCCAGAACTATAATTTAGAAATCAAACACAAGAAAGGTACCAACAATGTGTTGGCAGACGCATTGTCTCGTGTCTATAATGATACATTGTAGCCACATGTGTTTTCGTAATTTCGTGTTTTGAACTGACTTACAATGAGTAATAAGTTTGTTCTTATTGGTGGGAGTGTTATGTTCCACGTGTATGTGTGTTTTTGTCTTCTCTGTTTCCGTGTTGTTCTGCAGGAGTGCCATCCGCCATTCCATTCGCCTTCCCCACTGTCAATCATTTGTATGTCCTGGTCCCACCTCCATCAATCACCTGCCCCTCCATAAAAACCCTGTGACTGCTTCCTGCAAGGACCTGCCTTTTTGTTTCTGCTGTGGTGTTTGAGAGGAGAGAGAGTGTGAAAGACTGAAAGACTGAAAGACTGAAAGACTGAAAGACTGAAAGACTGAAAGTGTATGGTTGTATTCCCTGTTTGTTCCCACATAGGCCTTGGGATAGGTAAGAGGGAGGCCTCTATACATTTTCATTGGTAGGTCGATCCTGTGTATAGACACATTAGGAAAGGGGTGGTTGCCATCTGTGTACCTTTGTTTACGGGTAGCTAGTATAGATTAGATAGGTAGACTTTTATTTTGTATAAAAGTTTAGGTAATCAGCCTATCTTAGTTTTTGTTTGTAGCTAGCCCTGTTCTGTTTTATTTAGTTCATTTCTTTGGCAACATCCGTGTCCCTTGGCCTTGTGTCTTTGTGTTTGTATTTAACTTTTGTATAAATGTAAATAGCCTCACTACTGTCACTTATATATATGTATATAAACACCGACTGCACCTTCCCTCTTGCCTTGGCTCTATTATTTACACTCATTTTCGTTCATGACCCGATCCTATTTATATTCTTTTATGTTACAATCTCCCCAGTACCCCTAAACACATCGGGGGCGTAACAGCTGCATCAAGGTTGCTGGTGGCTTGCCCCTCAGAGCCACCACACAACAAGGGCTGCTGTTTTTACACTGGCCCAATTTGTCATGTTTTGAGTACTGCTTTGGCCTGCAATTTGTAGAACATGTGAAACACCTACTGTGAATGCCAAACAACCTAAAATTATTATTGTCTCATTCCCGCCTAATACCACAGATATGCGTCATTGTGAAATTTCCTATAACTTAAAGATGGAAAATTAAGATACGATAGCCTTTATTAATCCCTGGGGGGATTTGGTTTGTCACAACAGCAATGATACAGAAGGCAGTGAAAGAACACACAAGACATACAGAACATCACAGTATATTGAAATAATAAATACTAAGATACAAGAGTAAAACCTAGCAGCTATACAGACATACAGAGCATCACAGTATACTGAAATACCAAATGCTAAAATACAAGAGTAAAAACCTAGCAGCGATCATACTGGAGGTAGTGCAAATCCACCAGATACACAGCACATACCAGTGTACTGAAGTACTAAAAATACTAAGATACATGAATAAGCATAGCAGCAATCGGGGCAACAGTGAGATGTGCAAAGAATGTAGGGTAGGCACAGCTGTAGGGAGTGAGAGCTAAAATACAATGTTCAATGTTCATTGTTGTACCATTTGTGTGACGACCGCGGTAAGGACCCAGACGCAGATCAGGGATTAGGCAAAAGAGTTGTTTATTCACAGGCAGGGGTCAAAACCAAGAATCAGGGAATCAGAGGTACAAAATCGCGAGGCAGAGAGAAGTAGTAATAGGGCAGTCAAAAGGTCGATACTCAGGAATCAGAAGGGCAAAAGGACAAAATCGCTGGGCAGGCTCGGGGTCGTAATCAAAGGGTAGTCTCGGGAAATGCTAATTACTCTGGCTTCGGAAAGGTAGGCTCAGGGAAATAGAATCAACGTACTGACACGGAGAAATGAAAACACTGAACATATATACAGGGAGACATAATAGAAATCAGGTGAGACAACGAGGAGAGAGAGGCTGGAACACAGGGAAGAGATAATTACATAACAAGAGGGAAACGTAACACACGGACACTGAACCATACAAACATATAGACAATAAACGACCTGGGAGAACAGGCAGACACGTGCATAGTAAAGGGGAGGTACGCAAGGAGAAACGTTGCGTGTGTATGAGGAGAGAATGGAAAACTAAGCAGGGATAGGATAATGAGAGAGAGAAATGCCGGTAGTAGGAAGCGTGAGATAATTAGTGATTAGTAGTGTTAGTAACTAAATCTAAATCCCTAACGTTAGTAGATTAGTTAGTTAGTACTGTACACATCTGACTAATATATACAAAGTGCGATCACGAAAGTAGGAAAGAAGAAAACGAGAGAATAAGCGAAGGCGGAGGAAACCCGTAAATTCTAAACACCCGAAGTGCATGACAAGACAAGGAGTGGATCTAGAAATAAACGGAACAGGAACGATAACAGACGGGAGAGCAGAACGTGACAGAACAATGAGAAACGCAAAGCTGACAACAGAATAAAGAGACATGACAGATAATAAATACACGAAGTACAAAAATGACAGAAACATAAACTCAGAATATAACAATTTGATGGCTGCTGGTACAAAGGAGCGTTTGAACCGCTCCGTTCCGCATGTGAATTGGATGAGCCTGTAGCTGAAGGTGCTCTCCATCTGTCTCAGCTCATCATAGAGGGGGTGGGAGGGGTTATTCAGAATGGTCAACAGTTTGTCTCTCGTCCTCCTCTCCACCACTGCCTTAAACATGTGTTAACACGTGTTCCCTGCATGTACGTTTTTTTTCAGAAACACAAAGAGGAACCTTCCTGGAAATGTTCCCCTCCAATCTGTCAGCGGACCTGTTAGATGCATTCATGTTTTCAAATGTGAAATGAATGGCTTGACTTTGTTGCTGTTTTTTCTCTTGATCCAAGATCTTAGCAGTGCTTTATGCTCTTGCCACCAAAGTGCTTATAGGTACCCTGTATGAAATGTGCTTTATAAGTCAAACGTATTATTATTATTATTATTATTATTATTATTATTATTATTATGGTAAAGATTTATTTTACGCTTAACATGTCAAGGGCTAATTAAGACCTTATTAATACTCAATAAATACTTATTTAGGTTACTACATACTATATACATAATCTTCATATTCAAAAAGGAAAACATGTTTATACAATGTAAAAATGTTTTCTAATATACACTACAGTTTAGATAGCTAGTTATCTAGACAGCAAGCAAGTTTATGAACATATTAAATAGTGAGCTAGCTAGCCACCGTTGACATTATACTATAGCCTAGCAAGAATTAATATTAGCTATGTAGCTTAAGCAGGCACAGATGAAGCCACAATCTAGACCTATTTTACTCTAATAGAAAGAAAACTGTTATGACTGATACACAGGCTGGACCCAAATGCAGACACTGACACAGAGGATAAGGTGTAGTGGATCAGGAAATCAGGAGGGAGCCGGAGAATGCAGAGGAGGGAAGTCGCGCCCACATCACACACACAAACACGAGACTGTCAGGGGAAAACTGGAACACAAGGAAAAGGGAAGGGAAAATGCGAGGAAGCATAAAAAATAACACAGTTGCGGTAGTAACCATAACAAAAACCCTGTTTGCTCTGCATTTCCAAATAATTTACATAGTGACAGGTCATGGTGACATAAGACTCATGAGCAATGTCCACAAATCTGTGGTGATAATGATCAACTCAGCCCTCGCCATGTTTGATTTTACAGTATCAATTTTGTTTTACACTGTAAAATTTAAAATACATTTATTTTCACAAAAATTAGAGATTTTAGCATATAGCTAAGATCACAATCATGATCTAACACAATATTTATCATTTCCACTAACCTGCAATATCCTATAATGCTGCATCTAGCTGACCTCATAAGCTTTGTGTCACGGTTTTACCTTGTTCGGCCGCTGGAGGGCGCTTGATCATGTGATGGTCTATTTTCTTTTGTTTTGCGTGAGGAATCATTGTCATTTCCGCCATCCTTATATCGTCTTTTGACGGTGAGTTTTCCGATCACTTTCAGCTGAGGGTTATCAGTGTTAATTCCGCCTCTTATTTAAGGTCTGTTTTCCTCATACAAACGCTTCTGTGTAAACCATTGTTACGCTCTAGCCCAGGCATGGGCAAACTACGGCCCGCGGGCCACATACGGCCCGTTGGGCTTTTTACTCCGGCCCGTCGAATATCAGTACCAAATTATAGTAAAGACCGCATTCATTTTGCCTTTTTCCTGCAATGCCCGGCGTTTCAGTTGATCTCACTAGATGGCGCTTGACATGACACAGACCTACCAACCTGTATGCATTTTGCGTACAAAGCACGCAATTCTTGGTCAAAATACGCATGTACGCAAATGTCCGCTGAAACTACGCCAAAAAAGAAAAATTCCGAGGGGCGCAAAATTTATCACCGTATCAGCGTAACGCCCGTCGTCGACAGAACATGGGGGCCGTTACGTGCCTCGCACGGGTGCTGGCAACCCACGCTACGCCACTGGTCGCCCCCAATGTTCAAACGAAACCTACGCCGCTGGTTGTACTAAAAAAAAATTCCCAAGGTTGGCAGGTCTGCATGACATGACATGGCTTGACATGGCTACCCTTTAACTATGGCATGGCGAAACTTTTTATGTAATGGCTTTTACATGTAATTTATATTAGTTCACACAAACACTCTCCATCCATCTGCTACTGGCCCGGCCCGTCTGTAAATTTTAAAACCCATTGTGACCCCTGAGTCAAAAAGTTTGCCCACCCCTGCTCTAGCCGGTACTAAGAACTAAGCTATTAGTTTTCCACCCTGTGGTCTCTCAGTTAAAAAGAGAAGGTACTTCTTATTATCTAATTTAAAGGTTTAGCGTTACCACTCTGTGGTTGCCTTTTTAGGAGGAATATTCCTTTCCTATCTAAAGGTTTTATGCTCGCCACTCTGGTGTTATTTCCTTTCGAGATTCATTCTTTGCTTTTGGGGTTAAAATTCCCCAGAGCTAAAGTCTCTAAAATCATTTTAGTTTCTTACCTCTCCGTTGAAGAGTTCTCGCCCTTATTGGGTTGTTTTCTGTTTAATTATTTTCCGTGGACTTTTATGCCTGGAGTTTTCTTTTCTTTGTCCTTCCATTTTTTCCACAAGATCTTCCGGTCCCAAGTTTGATTGCTTTCATATCACATACTTGCACGCGCTCTCATTTCAGGTACATTTGACAAACAGTGGAAGTTATCAGGATAGCCTAATTGATTACATTGATGTTGCACAAAAATGTATGTACTTCGCCTACTGTTTTTATTTTGGTGCTTTCATCAGGTGATCACAGCAGAGACATAACATGTCGAATAACTTTTTTGGCTATCCAAAGGGGCCTTTTTGGAAGCCATTCTCTAAAGACATATGGTGAATACTAGACGGCAGAGACTAAGATACATTTTGGGACATGCAGTTTGTCATATTATTCCATTGTCTCTTCCTGGCTGTGCATGCTCATTTGGAGTGGTATGTTTCCAATAGAATTGGGATGCCTTTGCTTTCATATTGCAAAGATATTATTGCGACGAAATTCACTTGAAAATAGACCAGCAGCATCTCTCCCAAGACTGCGTTGACGTTGCTATTTTTGTTTCACACATACGTAGCTACTGGTGAATTAAACTTTTATGTGAATCAAACTGTAGGTGAGGTAAGGAAATATAGCTGTTTCTTTAGAATTAGGGTGTGGCGAATGAGATCAGTGCATGGGTTTTCCAAAACAAACTGGTTTTATCTATTTTTCAGCTGTTGACAGTGTGACAAACCCTGGGGAGTGTGGAGTTGTCACGAAACCAAGCCAGATCCGTAATCCGTGAGAATCGTCGGGGCTGATAGCTGGGGTCGGTACACAGGCGCAGATTCTCAAACGGTCCAGGTTTTCCAGTCTGGTTGTCAGACGTTCCAAGTTCGTTGCACAAAGCAGGTTCTCCTATCCAAACAAATTATCAAACACTTAATTTCCACAGCACTGTATTCCTTTCTTATTTCTCTATTCACTCTCTCTGTTTGATTTCCCTTGCGGTACTCTCGCTGGCTGAGTGCTGCGCCTCTTTTTATAGCATGGTCACTCAGCCCCGTGATTCCTTTCAGGTGCGCTGAGATTCTCCCCCAGTGCAGCTCGTTGAGCAGGAAGCCCTAATATGGGCATGGGGTGGAGCCAGCGTGCTGCCACATACCTGCCCTCTATAACCATTCCCCTCACTACTCCCTCCCGGCTGCCACACATCCCCCCCCTCAGCTCCGACCGGGAGGGAGGTGCGATCCAGCTTCCCAGCGCGTCCCTCCGGGACAGTGCATCGGCATTCCCGTGGGCCACTCCTGACCTGTGGATGACAGAGAAGGCAAATGGTTGCAGGGATAGGAACCAGCGGGTGACCCGTGCATTGTTGTCCTTGTTCCGGGACATCCACACTAGTGGTGCATGGTCAGTGACAAGGGTGAAGTGCCGTCCCAACAAATAATACTTGAGCGTTTCCAGAGCCCACTTGATCGCCAAGCACTCCTTTTCCACCGTGGAGTATTTCTGTTCTCTGGGCAGCAGTTTACGGCTGATATAAGTAATGGGATGTTACTCACCTCCTCGTAGTTGGGAAAGGACGGCACCCACCCCTGTCTCAGATGCATCTGATTGTACCACTAGTGGTTTGGTGAAGTCCGGGGTCACCAACACGGGTCCCGAGCACAGGGCTCCCTTTAGCGCCTGGAAGGCCTTCTCCGTCTCTGCGGTCCACGCCACCTTGTCTGGCAGCCGGCTTCGGGTCATGTCGGTCAGGGGACTGGCTAGGAAGGAGAAGTGGGGAATGAAGCGCCGGTAATAGCTTGTGAGCCCTATGAAGGTGCGTACCTGCTTCTTGGTGCGGGGGCAGGGCCATTCCCGTATCGCGTCCACCTTCCTTACCTGGGGCCTCACGCATCCTCTCCCGATGGTGTACCCCAGGTAATCCGCTTCCTGCAGGCCTAGGCGACACTTCTTGGGGTTAGCAGTCAGCCCCGCCTCCCGCACTCACTTGTTCCAGGTGTTTTCCCCACTCCTCCCCGTGAATGACGATGTCATCCAGGTACGCGGCGGCGTAGTCTCGGTGGGGTCGGAGGACCCGGTCCATCAGCCTCTGAAAAGTAGGCGGGGCCCCGTGCAACCCGAATGGCAACATTCGGTAATGAAATAGGCCGTCCGGGGTGGCGAAGGCTGTCTTCTCTCGGGCCTCGGGTGCCAGGGGTACCTGCCAATAACCCTTAGTGAGGTCCAGGGTGCTGATGAATCTAGCCCTCCCCAGCCGCTCTATAAGTTCATCAATTATGGGCATGGGATAAGCATCGAATTTAGAAATAGCATTGAGCTGGCGAAAGTCATTACAGAACCGGATGGTTCCGTCTGGTTTGGGGACTAGCACAATGGGGCTACACCATTCGCTGCGCGACTCTTCAATGATCCCCGCCTTCAGCATAGCCCTTACCTCCATTCGGACGGCCTCCCTCCTCGCTTCGGGAATGCGGTAGGGCCGCTGTTTCACCTTTTTCCCGGGCTCCGTTACTATTGAGTGCCGTGCCAGCTCCGTGTGCCCTGGCTCTTCCGAAAACACGTCCCGGTTCCTGCCGACCAGCTCGAGCATGTCCTGTCTCTGGGTCGGGTCCAGCTGCTCCCCCATTGGTACCCCCATCGGCTGGATTTTTTCTGCCACCTGTGTTGGAGAGAGTGAAAAGAGAGCCTCCCGCGCAATCCATTTCTTTAGCAGGTTAATGTGGTATACTTTTGTCGGGGGTCTTCGTCCCGGCTGTCTCACTCTGCAATTAACTTCACCCACCTTTTCAATCACCTCGTAGGGCCTGTTCCATCGGGCCAGGAATTTGCATTCGGAAGTGGGGACTAGCACCAGCACTTTGTCCCCGAGCGCAAACTCCCTCCGTTGCGCCCCCCTGTTGTAGACGCGTGCCTGTGCAGTCTGGGCCTCTGCCATGTGTTCCCTCACCAGGGGCCACAGGGTCGCCATCCGTTCTCTCACCTCCTCCACATGCTCTACCATAGTCCAATGGGGGGACAGCTGGTGCTCCCAGGCCTCCTTGGCGATGTCCAGTAGTCCACGGGGCCATCTCCCGTACAGCAGCTCGAAGGGGGAGAAACCTGTGGATGCCTGTGGAACTTCTCGAATGGAAAACATTAAGAAAGGCAGCAATTGATCCCAATTTTTACCGTCGGCCTCGATCACCTTTTTAAGCATGCGTTTTAAGGTCTGGTTAAATCTTTCTACCAGCCCGTCTGTCTGGGGATGGTACACTGATGTCCGCAGTTGGGTGATTTTCATCAGTTTGCACAGGTCCTTCATTATGCGGGACATAAAGGGAGTACCTTGATCGGTTAGGATCTTGCCGGGTAGCCCAACACGTGAAAACAGCAGCAACAACTCATGTGCAATGCCTTTCGTTGCCATGGTGCGCAGGGGAATAGCCTCTGGGTACCTGGTGGCGTAATCAAGTATCACCAGAATGTATTGGTGCCCTCTATTGCTTCTGGGAAGGGGTCCCACTAAGTCCATTGCGATCTTACTGAATGGGACCGAAATTATGGGAAGGGGAATCAACGGGCTCCGCAGGTGCGGCCGTGCTGCCACCTGCTGGCAGTCCGGACAGCTGCGGCAGTAGTCCTCAACCGCTCTTTTCACTCCTGGCCAATAAAATCGCGCTTTAATGTGCTCTAGTGTCTTCTCCACTCCGAGGTGGGCTCCCAGCAGGTGTGAGTGGGCTAGATGTAACACCGAGGGAACAAACGGGCTGGGCACTAACAGCAACTCCATGCGTGCTCCCGCCTTCATTACTATTTGATACAATAGTCTGTCTTTGATTGCAAAATGGGGATATGTTAGCTGACTTACCCCGTCCATCAGCCGGCCGTCCACCACTGACACCTGTTGGAGCACGCTGGTCAGGTTGGGGTCCTCCAGCTGGGCCGTCCTGAAGCGCCCTGCCAGAGGGGCGGGCCCTGGTGTTGCTTCCTGGTCCATCGGAAAGAGGTCGCCCAGGCCCTCTTCCTCCTCGTCCTCCTCCTCCGGTGTGGTCCCCTCGACAACCCCTGGTGCCTCACTTGACTCCCCCTCGGGTAGTGGTTCGGTGGACGCGAGGGGGTCCACCTCCTGGAACCCACACAGCCGGTCACCCCCTCGGTGAGGTCGTCTCACTCCCCGTTGGTCTCTTCGGCCCTGCATGCCACCAGCCAAGCTGACCCAGAGGGGGCGAAACACCGGGACGTCCCTGCCTATGATTACCGGCACTGGTAGGTCTGGCACAATTCCCACGGGTCCAGTGTACTGCCCTTTTGTGGTCTGTAGGTGGAGAAGGGTGGTTGGGTACTTCTGGGTTTCCCCGTGGATGCAGGTGACCCCCACTGTGCCCATCAGGTGTGGGAGCTGTGCGAATTCTGGTCGGACCAGTGTCACTGCACTTCCTGAATCCAAAAGCGCCGTGGTGTCCCTCCCGTTGGCCCGCACAGGGGTGACTGGGGAAGTGCCACTGTCCTCCACCCAGCAGGTCGTCAGCAGGCCGCATGGTCGTCCTGTGGCCACCTCACTGGCCGAGGCCGTGGGCATCGGGACGTCTTCACGCCGGGGGCAGTTCCACGCTATGTGCCCTGTCTCACCACATACGTAACACTGCCGCCGGTCCGGCATCACAACTGGGCGTCTTCTCGGCGAGCCGCCAGTGAACTTCAGGGTTTCTCTGGCCAGGGTGGGGTCCTCGGTCCCGGGACGTTCTTTTGGACGCGTATAGGTTTCTACCTTCACCGGGCGTCTGCTGTGGAGCACTCCTTGGGCCGCTTGATGTCCCTCTACCAGCTCCACGAGCTGGTCCGCACTCTGGGGGTTGGCCTGGCATGCCAGCTTCTTGGCGTCGAAAGGGAGGGAGCGCATGAACTTGTCGATGACCACCCGCTCGAGGGGTCCCAGCGTTTTCGGCTCCGAGATCAGCCAGCCCTTCGTCAGCCGAATGAGGTCATGCATCTGAGCCCTGGGGGACGCGGCAGGGTCATAGAGCCAGTCCTGGAACCTCTGGGCCCTGATGATCAAGGTGTAGCCACACCTCTTCAGGATTTCCTCCCTCAGTTCGTTATATGTGGTCATCTGGCCGCAGGTCAAATCCTGGTAGGTGTTCTGGGCCACACTGGATAGGAACGGCGCAATCAAGCTGACCCACTGGCCCTCTGGCCATTTCTCCCGCTGCGCAGTGCGCTCAAAGGTGAGAAGGTAGGTTTCCACGTCATCAGCTTCGGTTTGCTTCACCAAATATCTACCGGGGTCAGCCCGTCGCACCAGGTTGGCTGCCGCTTGTGCTTCCTGGGCAGTAATGAGTTGTTGGAGTTTGGCACGCATGACGGCTGTGTGCTGCTGCTGTTCAGCCATTAGCTGGTCATGCCTCACCCACTGCCCCTCCTTTTGTTGTTCATGCCTCACCTGTTGCGCTTGGTTGCTCGATATGAGCTGCGCAATGAGGCCCTCAAAATTGCCGCGAGATTCCATTACTTTGGTTGTGCGTTTATTATCTGGCTGTAGTTTGAATACGTTGCCCGCATTCTCCACCATATGTGACAAACCCTGGGGAGTGTGGAGTTGTCACAAAACCAAGCCAGATAATTAATGAGATTCACAACCAAAGGAATGAAATTATCACTGGTATTTTATTATATTTTTAGTGAAAGGAAAAGGGGAGAGAGTCACTTGGGGTTTTCTGGGAAATCCGTAATCCGTGAGAATCGTCGGGGCTGATAGCTGGGGTCAGTACACAGGCGCAGATTCTCACACGGTCCAGGGCGGGTTTTCCAGTCGGGTTGTCAGACGTTCCAAGTTTGTTGCACAAAGCAGGTTCTCCTATCCAAACAAATTATCAAACACTTAATTTCCACAGCACTGTATTCCTTTCTTATTTCTCTATTCACTCTCTCTGTTTGATTTCCCTTGCGGTACTCTCGCTGGCTGAATGCTGCGCCTCTTTTTATAGCATGGTCACTCAGCCCCGTGATTCCTTTCAGGTGCGCTGAGATTCTCCCCCAGTGCAGCTCGTTGAGCAGGAAGCCCTAATATGGGCATGGGGTGGAGCCAGCGTGCTGCCACATACCTGCCCTCTATAACCATTCCCCTCACTACTCCCTCCCGGCTGCCACAACCATAGGCGCCGATCCCGTGGGTGCTCCGGGGCCCGAGCACCCACGGAGAAGGCCGAGCACCCACGGGGAAAATTATGCACGGAGCCAAATTTACATTGATTTGATAGCAAACTCCACCTAGCATACGCTGCGCGGCACCCACGGGCAGAAACATAAATCGGCGCCTATGGCCACAACAGGTACTCCCCTTTCCAACAATACTGTATCTGTATCTTATATGCCATTTATATGTAACGATCTGTGGGAGTGCCTTTGTGTTTCTATTATCTCCCATACGAAATCCTTATATATACAGTATATACAGTACTGTGCAAAAGTCTTAGGCCACCAAAGAAAATGTTTGAAGCTATGTTTAAAGCTATTTATCTGGGCAGTGTTTATATGCTTGGAAAAACACTATATAACATTAGAATAAATACAAATAAACATTTAATACAATACAAAATATGATTTTATTGCATTTTCCAAAAGGTTTTTGAGATCTTGTGATATCCTCCT
The DNA here is from genome assembly GCA_029706075.1 of Aldrovandia affinis. NCBI lineage: Eukaryota > Metazoa > Chordata > Actinopteri > Notacanthiformes > Halosauridae > Aldrovandia > Aldrovandia affinis. The sequence continues at coordinate 478,269 of JAINUG010000194.1, read as the reverse complement.
TGAGGAACACACAGTATTAAATTGGTCACCTCAGAGCCCCGACCTCAACATAATTGAAGATGTATGGGATTACTTGGACAGGGAAAAGAACAAAAAAAAAGTCAGCCTTGGAAGAATTTATCAAAAGTCAAAAGAAGAGTTATGGCAAAGTTTCCTATTACACCAAAAAGAATTGGAAGAATTTATCATCAATGTTATATTGACTATTTAACAAAAAAATTACACAAAGGACTTTTGCACAGTACTGTATGTTCCAAGGCAAAACAATGAAAAGGACTAAAAAGGTCCTCAAAACAATGAAAAGGAAAAGGTCCTCACAGCAAACTCAGATTGAATGTTTGTTGCGCTAATAATCCAATGTGTTTAAAAGATGAGCATGAAAATAATCAAAATTGCCAGGGACCACATGCAAAAATAGAACCCTATTAGTAATAAATCATGTTTAATGGACTTTGACCAGTACACAGCCTAATGTTTGAGCAAATATGGTTCTCTGTTGGTCAGTTGGTAGAGCACAGCGTTGGCAACGCTTAGGTTGTGGGTTCAATCCCCACTGGGGCCACACATACTGAAAATGTATGCATTCACTACTGTAAGTCGCTTTGGATAAAAGCATCTGCCAAATGGCGTATATTATATTATCAAATGCTTTCTCAAGGGAGTGTTGGTGACCAGCACTCCAATTTTGTTTATATTGTTTAAAAAGGCAAACAAACTCAAGTTTACTACATCAAATTAATTTTGTGACATTTATTTAACATTTTTGAAATATTAAGTTACATACTCAGAAGAATATAAAAATTATTATTAAAAGCAAGCTTACAGTGCCCTCCAGAATTATGGCACCCTTGTTAAAGTGCCTTTGTTGTTGATCAGCTTGATCTTACACTCAAAATATGAGAACTCTAACCTTTTATTATTCAAAGAAAGAAAATCCTTATCAAAAAAGTACAAAAAAGTACCCTCCCCTTGCCAAGATAACAGCACTGAGTCATCTTCTATAATACTTGATGAGGTGGGAGAACACATAGCAAGGGATCTGAGACCATTCCTCCATACAAAATCTCTCCAGATCCTTCAGAGTCCTTGGTCCTCACTTGTGGACTCTCCTCTTCAGCTCACCCCACAGGTTTTCAATGGGGTTTAGGTCAGGGGACTGGGATGACCATTGCAAAAGCTTGATTGTGTGGTCAGTGAACTATTTTTGTGTGGATTTGAAGGTATACTTTGGATCATTGTCCTGCTGGAAGATCCAACCATAACCCAGTTTTACCCTCCTGACAGAGGCAGACAGATTTTGATCTAAAATCTCCTGGTACCATGACGCCATGTATCCTAACAAGGTTCCCAGGGCCTTTGGAAGTAAAACAGCCCTACAACATCACAGATCCACCACCATACTTCACAGTGGGGATTAGGTTATTTTCTGCATAACCATCCCTCTTTTTATGCCAAACCCACCTCTGGTGTTTATTGCCAAAAAGCTCTATTTTGGGGGGACATAACGGTTAAAGCATTCGCCCAGAATGCAAGTTGCCCACTGCAGCCATGGTCGAAACCCGACTGCACCAGTCTGACCATAGAACCCGGTTCCACAGAAGGTTTCACTGTATTGTTGGCAAGGGGTGGCATAAAATTGTAGGTTTGGAGACTTGGTGACCCCAAGACCCCCAACTTCTGTAATTCTTCAATTGTGATCCTTAGATAATTTTTTCCTTCTTCAACCATCTGTACATGGGGGCAAAATACACTTGCACCTATTCCAGACAGGTTCATCACAGATCCAATTGTTTTAAATTTCTTCATTATTGCCCTGATAGTGGAGATAGGTATTTTCAGGTGTGTAGCTATTTTTTTTATAGCTATTACCTGATTTATGAAGGTCAACAACCTTTTGTTTCATTTCATTTCTGTATTCTCTGATCTTCCCCATGGTGATGGATGACTAAGGGAGTTTGGCCTGTGTGTCACCTCATATTTATACCCTAGTGAAACAAAAGTCATGGATGACCACTTAAGAGTTCGTAAGTCTTAGGCGAACTTAAAAAAAAAATATATATATATATATACACAGGCCCTGCGATGGATTGGCGACCTGTCCAGGGTGTATTCCTGCCTCTCGCCCGGAACGCATGCTGGGATAGGCTCCAGCCCCCCCCCCGCGACCCTGACCAGGAATAAGCGGCTTAGATAATGGATGGATGGATGGATATATACACAGTACCAGTCAAAAGTTTGAGTACACCTTCCATCTGGACTACGGCTAAGCGGGCACTCCTTCATTCTTGAGCAAGATAACGACCCAAAACACACCTTGAAGTTGTGCAAGAACTATCTGTTGAAGGGGGAACGTGAAGGACAACTCAAACTAAGGATCTGGCCTGCCCAGTGTCCAGACTTCAATCCCATAGAACTTGTATGGGATGAACTGGACAGAACAGTCAAAGCAAAGCAACCCACCTCTGGGAATTGCTGCAGGAGAGCTGGGAAGACATATCAGGTGATTTCCTGCTGAAACGTATTAACCGAATGGCCCGTGTTTGTGAGGCTGTTATCACAGCAAAGGGTGGCTATTTTGAGGAATCCAAGATTCAATTACATTTTATTGAACATTGCTTTGATGTTCCTTTTGTTTATCATTACATGTGTTTTTTTGTCATTTTCAAGTATTTAAAGAAACTTATATGGTGTAAAACATTGTCAATTAGATAAACCTAGTTTCCAGCAGGTGTACTCAAACTTTTGACTGGTACTGTATATATATATATATATATATATATATATATAAATGGGAATATACTTCATTTAGATTTTGTTCATAAGAATTTCTAAGAGTGCCAATAATTGTGACGCGTGTTTTTGAGAAAAATGTTTATTTTTTTCTTTGAATAATTTTACTTAAAGGTTAGATTTCTCTCATATTTTGATAAGTAAGATCAAGCTGATGAACAACAAATCATTTTTTTCATAGCCTTTTTTGGCCATCTTTACCAAGTGTGCCAATAATTCTGGAGGGCACCATATGCATTTATATATGTGTGGAATTTAGAGAGAAATACTAATACATTCTGGGTCATTTTACATCACATAAATGTACAGACATTGTGTCAAGAAAAAAAAGAGAAAGTCCTCCATTTGTGCAGAAAGTGCAAGTTCCCAACCATTCATAAAATCTTCATTAGAGAAGTAAGTTGGATTCTTCCAGCTCAACAGTTCTTTGTGCATATGTCAGCCACTGGAGTCACAGGACAGGATGGGCACACTTTGTTTTACACTATTACACCACACAACACAGGAGAATTTTGAATAACATCCCCAAATCCATCAGTGTGAGGAGAAAAATGCCCCCCCTCCAATTAAAACTCCAGCTTCTTCACCACTGCACAGTTCTACCCAGGCCAGCCTCCAGCTGAATCAATTTAAAAACAGCAGCAAGCCAACCAGCCTGACTATGTTGTGCAAGCATGTCTGTGTGTGTACATATATGCATGTCTGTGTGTATATATGTGTAGGTCTATGTGTGTACATATATGAATGTCTGTGTGCATATATGTGTATGTTTATGTGTGTACATAAGTGCATGTCTGTGTGTACATATGTGCACGTCTGCGTGTATATATGTGTAGGTCTATGTGTGTACATATATGAATGTCTGTGTGCATATATGTGTATGTTTATGTGTGTACATAAGTGCATGTCTGTGTGTACATATGTGCATGTCTGCGTGCATTCTTTTTTGTGCGTGTGAGGGCAAAGCCGATAGGGATAAGCAGTGAGGAGGATCCTGCAAATATAGGAGCAGCTTCTAGCTCGGTTTCCTTGTATTATCCATAGAGTTTTGTTGACCAGACTTCTCCCTCTCCCTGCTGTTAAAGTGCACGGGGTCCCTGAGCCAAGGGCAATAAAAATGCTTTTGTCTGGAGATATATCGCAGTGGTTCAAAATGTTTAGCAATAATTCTATGACAAATGCACAATGCTGAATCTCAAGGGAAACAGATATGTTTTGCCCAATCAGAGAGTGCCCTGGTTCTAATTAACTAACCTCCCCCCACCCCACACATACATGTACACACACAAACTAATGTACAGAAGCACATACCCAGCTAGCCAAATAACATTTAAAAAAAAAAAATTGTGGAAAGTTATGAAAACGTTATGTTCTTGGTATTTTGTCAGATCACATATGTCTTTAAGACATTTTCCTATGGAAAAAAGTTTGATCAGGACCTATTTATAAATTTGCTGGAAAGTACTGGTTTGGGGGTCTTAAAAACAATTTTTGTTAGTCACTATACAAACTTACTGCAACATTGTAAAACAGGTTTTTTTTAAGTTGGGTACACAAACACACACAAACAGATGCACGCACACACAAACACAAACACAAAATTATATAATATAATATATTAAGACTTACATATACGACTTATATATATTAAGGGAAGCTGGCTACAGACAATGTGAGTTCTACAACATTATCCCAGATCTCTTGGAGACAAGTACTTTATGACCTTGGGCTGGTCTGTTGGTTATTCCTGGCAGTCAGAAGCACTCCTCCCCCCACATGTAGCGGAAGCCCAGACGGAGATATTTGAGAATATCGCTTGTGCTGGAGAACTTGATTGAGACATTGTTATTATTGGTGAAGGTACGAATCCCATATTCGATTTGTTCACAAGGATTCTTGGAGAGGAGGGGAATGACCATCAGGTCTTCACGACCCTGTTGCAGGATGAGGGTTCTATTGCCCTTCTGTTCGCTGATGTCCACTGAACATACAAACAGTTGGAAGAAGTAGGTGCCACTGCACGGAAAGATGATTGTGGTATTCCCCTTGATCTCCATCTTATGCTTCCAGCGAACCTCCAGCTTCAGCTTTTCCACTGTGCCCCTCACCTCTGTGGGGAAGATTGACGTAAGGGAGAGACCGATGTCAAGTTAAAAGACTGGGCTAATAGAAACCAAATTATAAGCTTTTTCAGACAAATGACAGTGATTGTGAGTAACCTGGTATATGACATAGACATGTTTGAGATATAAGCTAATATGTGTAATAGATTATTGCATTTTATGTAATATAGTACTTACCACCTGCCATTTCCAGGTATATACCAATTTCTTGTCTCTGACAAAATAGAACAAAATAAGCATAAAACATTTCCATAATTGGCTAATTATCTTTAAAAACACTAAAGTATGTATGGGGATATTATTATACCAGATTTGGCTTACATTCTAAATGTTCTCTTTGGGCACATTTATTTATTTCTTATTAATTGTTTATATTAACAACCCACCTCAACCCAACCCACTACCCCTGCCCCTAATATTTCTTTAGTAACCAATTCAAAACATAGGAGGTGCTTTCTCTAGGAATTATATAACCCTATAAGTGAACCCTATGCATACTCCCATAAATCATCTGGAAGTGCCATAGTTGCCCCTTAAGGACCACCAGCCAGACAAACAAATTTCACAGTCTGAGTACAAGTCCAGTATCTCCATTCGCACTGTTAACTGCACAGACTTGTAGCTGGAAGTGCAACAAAGATTCCAGCCTCTTCTATTTCCAGGAAACAAGCCACCGCTGCTTTTAGAAATATTTTATTATAATTGAGTGTATGTTTGTGCACGCATCTACGTGCAAATATGCAAGCTGCATTTTCATTTGGGCATTTGAGCTACCGAGATACAGCCACAATACACCCTTTTAATTTCATATATTGATGACTATTTTATCATTAAAGTCAACCATGCCTTGTAGCACTGGGTTTTATAAAGGAAAAATGCAATGGAATAGGAACTCCAGGAAAATTCACATCTTCCATCTTTGGGTGTGTGTCAGGATGAGCTAATTTAATTACATTCAGTGCAAACCAGGATAGACCACCAATTTCAGACAAATGCAGGTTAGTATCTCAAGTCAGAATACGCATATATCTGATACGTATAAGACTGATATGAAGTAAGGGATATGATATCTGTGGCGAACTATATAATTTAATTTAATGCTATTTAACACTGCGTGCAGATGGAAGAGGAGTTAACCCTATGCACAGACTGTCGTATATCATCTGGAAGTGCCACATTAAAGTTTTGACCCCCACTCTAACGTATCCTATTTTGGCTGGTCTGATACGGTGTGCGCTGCCTGTCAAGGATGCGGTTTGAAACCCGTCTCTACCAGACCGTCCCTGGTCATCAGCCCCAATCGGAGGTGGCATTTGGCTGTCTGCCCCAGGGGGAAGGGGGAGGGTGAGCCGGCTCAGGTCCGCTGTGAAGCACGTAAGGAGTCTCCAGAACATGGGTGGGTGACTTCTGTCTCGAAGGAAGCGGAGTTCGCTGCCTTTGGAGAAATAGCTTGCCTCGTAGAGACAAGCAGCGGACCCGTGTGGGGAGGGTAAATCAAAATAAATAGAAGGTATAATTGGCTACTAAATTGGGGGAAAAAACGGGAAAAAATCTTAAACAAATTTTAAAAAATGTAAAAAATAATATCTTGCTCCCATGTAGTTCTCACAGTGGACATGTGAGGGACAATTCAAATTAGAAATACAATTGTATACAGCCTAGACATTACACCTGGTTTCTCCACATCAATATAAAGAAATGCATTGATGGGATTGCTGGGAGGCAACTGAAGGAATTGGGGTATTAATTAATTGGGGTATTAACTTTGTACATAGGGTCTAGTCTGTGAACCTAGAAGAGTATTGCTCTTATGGGATGGTTGGTCAAAATTATAAATAGATTTTTTTGCATTGAAAGGGATCCCCTCACTGATAATCTCAGGTAAGGATGACATTGACAATGGCACAGAACACAGGAAAGATCATTTTAATGACCACATGAATGACCTTTCAATGACCATTCCTGCTAAATCAAAGTGAGACACAGTTAGACATTGGACACATCAGAGGTGACTCAATGACAAGCTATTCAGCCTCCTATAGGTTGTTGACCATCACCACCGTAACAAAGAATCAAGCAGTCAATTTCTATGATTTGTACATGTTTAGGAGGGCGATCAGGAACAAACCCAAGAACCTTTCTTCCTGGGGCTCCATGTTTTAAGCCTATAAAATGGTGATCTCCATAGTGACAAATTACCGTTAACCCATGTGACTGGAGCTGTGGTGCACCCGGTTCAGGTCCATTCCCTTAGTAATGCCTTTAGAAATGATGCCTGTCACTTTTAGTTCCAGGGGACACACTATGCAATAACTGATAGCTGATTGATGAAGATATGTGGACAGAGGATATATCATTCGTTGCACTAATCCAGATGGAGATAGGCAGGCACTGGTTCTCTGCAATGTAGTCCTGATGGCCTAGGTATCTCACATACAGGGAGAATATATCTGTGTGCTCCCTGCTGCGGCATAGACAGCAAGCACAAGAATTATGAAAGCATGTGTTGTAACTATTAGAACTAAACTGATCACTGTGTTTTTTCATGCAGACTGGGACCCTTGTGTTACGCCCCTTGTGCAAGGTACTTTACCTAATGGGTTACAAGCTGTACAAGGTGGTCTGTTATCAGCATAAATGTCTCCTTCTGAATTTCCAGTGACATGTCACTCTAATATATGCAATGAAAAGTTCCCCACATGACTCATCATCAGACAGACCTGTCCTGGATTCTCTTATCTCACCCACAGCTTCAAAAACAACATTTCAGATGCACTTGCCTTTCATACATTTCAGATGGATACACCACAGCTCTTTTTAAGTAATAAAGGAGATAAGAGTGCATATTAGTTCGCTAAAAGAGCTGTAATCAGTCACGTTCCCCCTGTGTTATATGAAGTTATTCAGCCTATTCTGTTGTCCACCCTATAAAATGGAAATGCACCGTACCATAATGTTCTGGAACAAATAAAAAATAAAATAAATAAAAACACGTCATAAATAGCCCTGACTTTTTTCGGGTCTGTAGAAGACGGTGAGCTGGTTAACTAAATGCACTTTAATTCCTTTATCACTCGTTCTACTAAAATTGCTCATACCACAGCTTCCACTGCATCACTTTAAACATCTACCCTAAAAAGTAAAAAGTGCATTTATAATAATGATCAAATTCAAATATAAGCTTTTACAGTGTATTTGGAATAACAAAATGATGCGTTTATTTCCTATGACATATATAGGTTTTGTAAAATCAGGCAGGTCAATTGTGGACATATAGCACCACCTAGTGGTGTCAAACAGACATACTACCGCAGTCAAACGTTTCTCGTCAATATGACTAATTGACACCTTTCAAATGGGCTCTGGCTCGTGGATATTTTGTTTTCCATAACAGAGGTATGAAACCTACTGTACCATATAAATAACAAAATTATCCTGATACTAAAAACTGCAACTGTAAAATGTATGCTATTTATTTGAATATGACTGATCTGTGGATGTAATATCTGAGGGACCATTCCAGAGAGATTTTCAAATTAGGATTGGCCTGGTATACAGTTAGTTTTTGAGAAAATATGAGGAATCTCAGTATTCTTAATCTGGGCCAGAAGCCCCTTAACACGTTTGGGATGATTTGGTTAATTTAATACATTAGGCTAATGTGATCTACGTATCAAATCAATGTTATACTGAGCGCTAAACCAAACCAACTAAACCAAACCGCTAAACCAACAGTCATGGAAAATGTTAAATCACATATTTTATTGTAAATAATAGGGAACTGTATAAGTAATTATTCAATGTTGAGATGAAGAAAAAAAGCATGGAATATGTTTTACCCATGGAGCCTACTTCTCTCAATCATATTTCTTCAATATCAGGCGCCAAAAAATATTCCAGGTACACTTATGAGTAGTTGTACGACCTTTAGAATATATGGAAATAATGCATCTTACTGGGAAAATAATCTTACAGTTAAGTTTTGGGAAGGAGTAGCTTTAAATGTAATTCAATGAGCTCTGACAAAATGTCGGAGGTTTTCTTATTCAATTCAGTTTTACAAAAAATCTAATTTTACGGAAAATGTGCTTTCAGCACAGTTAGCAGACGCAAACGTATAAATATAGACCATATTTTTTAAAACATTGGTGCTAAAAAAATCTTTGGGTCAGTCTACCAGAACATTACACCGGGTGACCTTAAGTAGCATACCTTAAAACAGTAACTTTGGTTGGGTTACGGGCCAAGTTACGGGTTAGCTTAACTTCTTTTTTTTAAAGTTACCTTTTTAAAAAACATCTTAACCGTTTTCAAATGCAACACTGAGTGGGGAAAACAACGTATCTCTATTGACCATATGGTTCAAGGTCAAATGTATTAGATATGAAATAGACCACTGCAAGCTAATCTTAGCAGGTGCAATTATCAAAGGCTTAGGCCACACAGCTAATATTCCCAAGACATAATGAAGGTCCAATTTACAGACAAAAGTGGAACTTTTTCCAAAACTGGAAAAATGGTTCACCTGTGAAAGGCGCCCTGGCATAGGCGCGTGCACATGGATAAATTAGAGTACCTTCACGGCCAACCATTTTTGGTTTCAGAACATTCCCGGAAATGTTAAGGTAACCGTTAGGGTATACGTTCCAAACCCGTAAATGGCCCAGTTTCCTGGATGTCCCCCGCATGTTATTTTTATGAAAGGTTTCTCTGTGATTTTTACAGAACTTGTTTATAACAATAAAAACATTTCGTTATCTCAAAACCAAACGGGAATCTAACCGGAACCTTCCCAGATGTTCTGGAAACGTTTTGTGTTAGCTGGCTTTTAATATTAAAACAAGTTCGAGAGAGAGAACGCCATCTGAACGTCTCCCTGTTCTCATAAACCAATCAGATGTGACACTGGTCTGTAGATCAATGAAACCCAGACCAAAGTCACTTCATCTTGTTACGCTAACTGCAGCGGTCGAGTCCGCTGTAATTTAAATTGTATTGCAATACACCGCACATAAGCAGACCAGGACAGGATCCGATATTAACACAATAATACAACAGTATTCAGTAGGCCTACTCATGTATAGTAACTATACCAACTACAAAGAACATTGTTTTGAACTCCTACCACTGTAGCGTGAAACTCTTGTTTCATAATGAAGAAAAAATCTTGCCGCTTAAGGCTCGAATCCTTTTTTCCTGCTTCAGATGAGTAGGTGCAGGTAGCTCAGTACCGATGTGTGCACTGATTTAATTTTCTCAACATGGGTAACGTGAGTTGCATTCCTAACATATTAGAAATATTTATTTGACCAAATTGTTAACTATTTTCAGGTACACGTACACATGAATTAGAGAATGGGTGTAATTGTACCTTATTGCAAGCGTATTAAGAGCGATCACTGTAAATTCTCAACTAGAACGCACAAAAACGCTCGGAATTGCGCACGCAATACTCACAACAGGTTGAACGGTCCTGTTGAACTGCAGGCTGTACATGTTGATCGCGAGGCACAGAGCTGTGAGTAACACCTGAATGATAAGGGCAACTATAAACATGCGCCGTCCTACACTCTGGCTCTCCCGCATTTGTATTGCTGTATTGCCTTGCTTCTCAGTGTCATCTTCGTGTACATCCATCGTGTCATTCTGTCATTCTGTCTGCCGTCTGGGTTTTTAAGGGCGAGTGTGTACGAGGGAGGAGTAGACTTAACAGCGAAATTTCCCTCGTGAGGGAGCGGAGGTTGCTGGAGTATTTTAGTTTCAAATGTCAAGAAAGGTGGAAGGGTGTCTAAGTGGACATCCCTTTCACAGTGATGCGTCACAAATGCATACATGCATATAGCAGTGCCTAACAAAACATAAATAACAGTAATGCTAACGGAGGTGGTTGGCGTTGTAGACTACATTTACAACATAGGACAAGTATGAATTCTGTACGAGCTACCCAAGTATGAGCCGAATTCTGAATTAGAAAAGGGACAATAATAAAACAAATGTGTACATGGTTTATGCGCACTAAGGCAGCCAGGAATTAATCAGCACCAGACTGACCAGAGCAATTAAATGTCATTTCTGAAATAAGCATCACTGCTATGGACAGGAAGACAATGGAAACAACGCTGTTAGACTTCGCCCACACGAAACCTTTGATCCTCAAGATCGTTTTATAGCCTAGAATAAGGTTTTCCGTGTATTGCTTTGAGAACAATGATTGTAAAAGTTATTTTATATAATGATAGTATATGTGCATTACATAGTAGACGCTATCAAAGTATTAATAGTTTCACAGTTTTGTTTATTGTGTGACTCATGCAACTTTTACGCTCTTTCGGACGTCTAAGTATAGCACAATCATATTTATATTAAACACAACAACGGTGACCTCTTAGTTCTGTTAAATCTGTAGCCAATAACACATTTACGGTATCTCTATTCAGTAAAGCAATTATATTCAAATTAGACGTTTAAGAGGCTAAGACGTGTCTTCCTTTTTGTAAATATATGCTTGTCGGGACTGACTATATAAAAACATACACTAGGATGATGAAAACCGATCGAGACTCCTACACCCACTCGTCTTTAGAAACAGGCAAACATCCTTTACTGGCATGTGGAAAAATTACGTTTTTTTTTTAGAGAAGCAGCCTACTTCGGAGTAAATCAGCGTTCCCTGCCGATCACCTGTTTTTATTCGAGAAAGATGCAGCCAGCTTTGGAAGGAAATTGAAGTTGGATTTTGAATATGCTGTTACTTCACAAACAATCATTATATATATATGACTGTACCTGCAAGTCATATCACAACTGACGACTATGACGGTGCATCCCCACATTTATGTCGTTGGAAATGACATGAAAGTGCTCTATCATTATTATTATTATTATTATTATTATTATTATTATTATTCATACAACATTTGGCCAATTAGAAGCACAATGATTCCTATATCACACAGATCATACCACCTGGACCGTGAATAGATATTGGAGATAATGAGATAATAAGTAAAATAAATAACACACAGTAGAATAGTCTATGCTCTAGTAAAGTAAAACCTGTCTAATGGACATATATTATAAGGATATTTTGTGGTTTATAATAACATTGATGGCATGGTATCAAAAGATTTATCTTATTTTAAAACAGAGGCACCTTACGCTGCTCAAAGGAACAGCATTAAAAGAAAGTCCAGGACTAAACCCAAACGGCCATGACGTAGAGAGAACCCTCGAATCACTAGTCTATAACTGACTCTTCCGGCGGAACAAAGCATCCCAACAAACACATGTCCACAAACGAATGCCCATAGGGCCTATCCAGAGTTTAGTTAAGCGCGCAAAGCGCACCTCACTTGTCTGTTCCTATTCGGACTTAATTTTGAAATTAAGTGCCCCTTGGCAAGTTGCACGTCTGTTCTCCAGAAAAAATGTTGGATAAGTAGCGCGCCACAACCGGGCTGTTTGTAAGAGCATCTGTAACGGGAAAAAGAGAAAAGCACGATTATGCGCATTGGGCCCTATTCAGAGTTGACCAACTTAAGCACCTGCTTAAATTCCTCCAGTTAATACAACGGTTGTGTGGAAAAAGTTGTTCTTATTCAGGCTTCTGCTACACACGTGCTTAACTCTGAAACAGGGCAGAGCAGAAATGTAAATGAATCGTTTCAGAATACCTGCCCTGTGATAGTTAACTACTGTATAACGTTTCAGAGAGTTTTGTTTCGATAGTGTTTCCATTCAAGAGTCTCAGATCATCCCTTTAAGGTTACGAGTCTTTAATTTAAAAATGTCAGGCAGATTTGACCAGTTGCCCACTATTTCATGGAAATATGAATGGTCATTGACATATATAGGTATATCCATTAATATATAATGTATGTATGCAATGTATATCAATTATCCAAATCCATTTTGCTTTGTGATGTGTTTTTTTAAGAATACATTTATTACACTATTGTCTGCCCCAGTGTTCCTGTGGTTTCAAATAAGGAGGACTTAAATGCATGTTTGTGTTTCATGAAAATACAAATTAATATTATTCAAAACTATATATCCAAGTAGGATCACCATTATATTTGTGCATAGTAAAGCTATTACAAATAATAATACCAATTTAAGTAGCTCCATACAGTATTACATTTATTACAGAATAAAAATACATATTTCTGTAATTATTATTAGGCAAAACCTGTGGTTTGAATTCATCGCATGTCCAAAATATGTATAAACAACCCAACAAATGAACTGGATATTGAAAACAAGTATATTACATTGTAAAAGACCACAAACTAGGGGTGACAGCTAGATACCTACCTGGCACCTGTCACTACATACTGGCAGCTCCACTGGCAGCTGCCACTTCCTGCTGTCAGCTGCCACAAAATGATTGAACCCATACTGAATTAATCAGTACTACCTAACAGTAGCTAACTTGTTTGCCTCAGCTGGTTTGGTAGATAAAGCTAGCTAAGGCTATTTTTAGTTTTCCCAACAAAATTGCGGTCTAACACTTGGTTAACGAGGTACACTAGCGTAAACTAGGAAACCTGCATGCTAGCTAGCCATGAGTTCTTTTATATGTAGTCAATACTAGCAAGCTATATCTACCAAAATAATATTTCCACAACTAATTTCTGGAAATCTTCAATTTTCTTTAAAAGTTCAAAGTGCGCTGTCCGATGTTCTGAAATGAACAGTCTATTGCTATTATACAATTTCTAAGTTATTTCTAAGTCTACAATTTCTAATACACAGTATAAATGTACAAAGGTAAATTATTTTAAATGAGTCAATAGTGTTTAATGCTGCACTTGTAGAGACATGTATGTATGTATACAATATGTGGGGTAGTCAAAAAAGATGAAGAGGGGGTATCTTCTGTGTGGCTTTGTGGCAGTTGTGGGTTAACCCACTATAAGGATTGCATGTGCTTGAAAAGGGCATGCTAGGACTTGTCTTTAACTAGGACAAGAAGACAAATCCTCCCCACACACCAGCTCTTTGCCCTGACATTTAGACTGTCTTGTTTTCAGTGCGAAAAACAGGTAGAGAAAGCCAAAGAGTCATAACTAACACAATGACACAAATAATGAAACAGTATTTCACTGGTTGGTCAGAATATAAAATAGTGACAGTCAGAGATGAGAAATCCCAAGAGTTTCAAAAGTTTGCCACCATTTACCAGAGCCAGATTAAATGGTTGCTAGGACCTGAGCAAACATATAATATTATCATTTGCATCACTTTCTGATTCCCATCAATTTACCAGAACCAACTATAGCTCTGCACTTTGTACAAGAAGGGTATTCTTGCAGATTATTATTAATATTACCAGTAAACCATCCCAACTATTCTTAGAGTACAGTAAAGGTTATAAAATAGTTTACACTGCTGCCAATGTGTGTCAAAAACATTGGCATTTTTCACATTTTATTTTCTCACTTCGTGGAATCAAAATGGTTTTAATTGGCATTTCTTGTTACTGATCAACACAAAATACTCTATAATGTCAAATAAAAAAACTCTAAAGCTTTTTGTTACTCCATTAGAAATAAAAAACAGACAATAATTGATTGCATAAGTAATCACGACTTTTTATAAGACACTACACTTCAGTTGTTTCAAATTATTTCAAATTAAATACATCTGTCTGTGAGATGTCCAACTGTTGGTTAGTGCATTTCCAAGAGCTTCATCATGAAGACCAAAGAACATTGGAAGCTTGGATGTTTTTCAAAATAACCAATCAGAGGAAAATATAAGCATCAACCAATCAATTAACCAATCAAACTTTATTTTTATAACACATTTTACAAAAACATTCTCGCAATATGCTCTACAGCAGACCATGGCCTGAACCCTCACAAAGGCAAGCCTAAGGCAACAGTCGCAAGGAGAAATTCCCTAGGTAAAGAAGTCTTTGAATATCCCCGGAGCACCATTAAGTCCATCATAAAGAAGTGGAGAGAATATGGCCCAACTGTGAATTTGCCTAGAACAGGCCGTCCTCCAAAACTGAGCATCCATGCGAGAAGGGCACTTGTTAGGGACGCCACCAAGAGGTCTATGGAAACTCTAATGGAGATACAGTCTTCCATGGCAGAGATGGGAGAAACTGTCCATTGGACAACAATAGACCGTGCGTATCACAAATCTGCCCTTTATGGGAGGGTAGAAAAAAGAAAGCCAAGTGGAGGAAGATGCTATGGTATGATGAGACTAACATTTAACTTTTTGGCATCAACGTTAGGTGCTATACTTGGCCCTAGCCTAACACTGCGCAGCATCCCAAGAGTACTACCACTACCATGAAACATTGTGGTGGGAGCCTAATGCTATGGGGATGCTTCTATCGTAGGTTATTAATACTTCTTCAAAACAGCACAGTCTTCAGAGTCTGAGGTAAATGCGGTTTATTGCATGTAACACAAGTTTAGATACAACAACCTGGCTGGTTTGCGCAAAGCAGCTTCCCATGTACCTTGAGACATCCCTTTTTATCTCATCCTCAACCCCCCTTCCTGAGAAGCCGGAAGTCACGAACACACCCCCTTGGACTCAGCCCCTTCCCACAATCTCACAGCACGTTCTCTGTACTCCAATTGGTTCCCTTCTGTTCTTATCCATTAATGGTTTTATGGTTCCCGTCACTAATCAGGCAATCAGGAGAGCTGTGAGGAATGTGAATATTCTGGTCAGCTCTCCCCCCTTGTGACCCCTGCTTTCTCGGAGTTTACTGCTGTGATAATGGACCCTTGGATCACCAATTCAGATTTATGGTGGTCCCGTCTGCGTGTCCCTTGGGTTTTTTTTAAGGTGTGTGATCTATCCAGTCTTCAGCGTGATAATCTAAGTCCCATCTGCAGGCCGTCTCTATGGCTTTATGGTTATCTGTGGCTGGCCCCAGCTAGCAGACCGTGCAGGAATTTGGCCAGCTGCAGGCACCAAGCCCTAAACCCCCAACCCAACTCTACCAACTGAGCCACAGAGATCCACACAAAATAGGCTTATATTCACATTACAAAAAATCTCCCACACTTCTCTGCTTCAGGGACTGTAAAACCTGTCAAATTAGAGGGCAAAATTTATGGCGCATGATATAGATAATTCTTGGAGGAAAACCTGCTGCAGTCTGCAAGAGACCTGGGGCTTGGTAGAAGATTTATATTCCGGCAGGACATTGACCCAAAGCATACAGCAAAAGCCACATTGGAGTGGTTTAAAAACCAAAAGAATCTATGTCCTGTAGTGGCCCAGTCAAAGCCTAGACCTCAATCCCATTGAGAATCTGTGGAAAGATTTGAAAATTGCTGTTCACCAATGGTCTCCATCAAACCTGATGGAGCTCGAGCAATTTGGGAAGAAGAATGGGCAAAAATTACGGTGTCCAGATTTGCAAAGCTGGTAGAGACTCAAGTAGACTCACAGCTGTAATTCCAGCTAAAGGTGCTTCTACCAAGTCAAGGGGGGTGAATACTTATGTAATCAATTATTGTGTTTTTTATTAGTGATTCATGAAGAAAAAGCATTAGAGTTGTTTTTTTAATTTGACATTATAATGTATTTTGTGTTGATCAGTGGCAAGAAATTCCAATAAAAAACTATTTTGATTCCATGAAGTAAGAAAATAAAACGTAAAAAGTGTCAAATGGGGTACATACTTTGTATGTAATATCTCCAAATTACCAAAGTGAAATTTCCATTTAAGACCAATATTTTGGGCTTGTATTTTATTTTGGGGCATATTAGAATATTATTGTTATAGTTCTCATGAAATATAATGTCATCCCTATTTCCTCCCAATTTGGAATTCCCGGTTGTATTCATAAGCAGAGACCATAGCTGCAACCCCCTCTGTAAATTCAGGAGAGTGCAGACAAGAGCACGCTGTCCTCCAAAATGTGATGTCAGCAGCTGCGTCTTTTTCACTCCACAGTTCACCAGCTAACTTTGCACAGACATTAGAAATAGCCTAGCTACCTAACTTGCATGCCATTGTTAGCTAGCAGCTAGCTGTCTTTGCCGAGGTTACGGTGTTATAGAACATGCTTTTTGTTTGTCTGTGTTTAGTGAGAGTGGTAGGCTGATCTGGGGCCTGGATTGAATGGCTTCGACGAGTGGCATTTGTGACATGTGGCTCTAGAAACTTGCAAAGATACAATATTCCCTCCGCAGAGAATCTGTATCTCTGATATAGAAAAAAATCTGATTACGCAATTCTCTACAAATGGTGAGGCCATTTTCCAGAGAGCTGATTGGTGAGGGGGCAGCCTTTTTATAGGATTGGATCCGTTAGCCTGAACTTAACATACTCTGGAGCAGGTTCGGTTTGCGGCATAAGTTACCATGCCGATGTAACCCAGTTAAAAGTGAGCCACAGTTGTGAGACCGAAAACCCAGGGTTAAGCCCAAAGTTAGCTCGCTAACCCACTAATCCTGCTTTGTGAGACAGGCGCCTGCTCTTGTCGTGGCTTTGTTTTTTATTCATAACGTTGGATGTGGATGCCAAAGTTTGCTAGCATTGTCAAAAAGCAAACTTTTGGTAGCTCACCATTCAAAATCAATGGGTGCATTCATCCAGTACATCATCGTTAAAACATCTAGAAATTTCAGTCACCCTAAGGTTGATGTAGAACATCCACCCAACATTTGTATGCAGCATATTTTTGTCAGTGTTGTTGATATTAAGGTGTTGTTAATTTGACAAGGGGTTTGGTTCAAGAAGGTTTGGTGGGTTCAAGGTTTGAGAGTTGAGGAGTATATTGTCTAGGGCTATCCGAGGAGATTTCAGCCAAATAGGCAATGAAACAGCTAAGATAACAATAGTAGAATTTTGTGGTTTTGAGTGGGAGCCGTTTTCAAAACCTATAATAGGTTAAAACACCTAATTAGTGTTCAACCCTATTTTAGTGGTACAGTATTTAAGGTGATCAGCAAAGTTGGAAAATGTATGGTGAGTAGTTCTATCAGCCAGCTAATTTTTACATTTATACCCAATAGCAAAACTACAAAAATCCAATGAAAATCTAGAAGTGATGGATTTCACCATCACTTCCAAGAGCCAGTGGCATTACCCTCCAATAAAACACTAATTGTGTGTTTTAACATCCCTACATTAGGCAGAAACGAAAGATGAGGAATATACCAAGCTGTGGCAATAATATTTTTTATTGAAAGTTGCAAACAGCTTGGATAATTAATGACATTTATTTTCTGTTTTATATTCCCACCTCTGTCTGCATTTATTTACATGACTTTACACAACAAGGAACCATGATTTAGACACCTTAGGAATAAGATGGAATTATGTGGATATTTGATAGAATACTTAAACAAATACTTTCAAGGGTCCCTTCACACTTGTAATTCAGCATTTAAAAGTAAGCCAAGAGCACCACACAAGAAGGGACAAACTGAAAATTCTAAAATTGAATGTTTTATAGTAAAGCCATTCAGGAGAAAGTGCTGATAGGAGTTTGGTTGCTCTTGATAGTACCTATTGAATACTGCCAAGCCTGTTTTACCTTTTACTTTTTATGTACTATATTATCTTCACTTGCAGTAAACTCAGCTACAGGTTTCAAAAATTGTCAAGTGTATACTTGGCTTTACACCCTACAGTTCACAAAGTATTACAAGAAAGAGTGCTGATTGGAGGAAAGTGGGCAACTGGTAGCCTGACAATACGAAGCCAATGTACATAACGTTTTTTACATTTTAGGAATTTAGCAGACACTCTTATCCAGAGCGACTTACAAAATGTGCAAAATGTGCATTAATACATGGTAAGGTAGTCCACGCCAGAGATCAGTGTCATGATACAGTAATAGACATAATCATTGGCAGGCACAAAATGTACCTGTGAAACAAGGAGGGAAAAGTCAGATGTTTTTTTTAGTTTTTTTTTTTTTTGGGGGGTCAGTCTTCAACATAGATACATATTACAAAATTCAGTATTGAACATGAAAGCAGTGGTGATGACAATTAGTGGTAATGGAGTCTGAAGAGGTGGGTTTTCAGTCTCTTGCGGAAGATGGCCAGAGAGTCGGTGGTCCTGACCGAGTGCGGAAGATCGTTCCACCACTGGGGGGTCAGGACAGAGAAGAGGCGAGACCGTGAGGAGCGGCTGCCAGGCACCCGCAGGGAAGGGACAGTCAGTTTGCCCGAGGAGGCAGAGTGGAGGGGTCTGGCTGGGGTGTAGGGTGTGACGAGTGACTGGAGGTAGGAGGGAGATCACCAGGGCCTGGACCAGGATTTGTGTGGCCTCTTTGGTGAGGAATGGTCGGATCCTCCGGATGTTACGGAGGGAGAATCAGCAGGTCTGGGTGATTGCTGCGCTATGGCCCGGGAAGCTCAGCTGGTTGTCGAGGGTCACTCCAAGACTCCTGGCAGACTGAGACAGAGACACTATGGAGCCTTCCATGGCAATTGAAGCATCAATCATCAGGGAGCCCTTTGCTGGGAGGAAGAGCAGCTCTGTCTTCCCCAGGTTTAGCTTCAGGTGGTGTGTGGACATCCTGGGAGAGATGTCTGCAAGACATGCAGAGATGCGTGCCAGGACCTGGGTCTCAGAAGGAGAGAAGGAGAGAAAGAGTTGGGTGTCATCAGCATAACAGTCCCTATACACCAAGTGATTTGGTGTATAGGGAGAACAGGAGGAGGCCTAGCACCGAGCCCTGCGGGACTCCAGTAGAGGGTGTGGGGAGAGGAGAGGGATCCTGGTAGGCCCGGCCAGCCAGGTATGATTTTAACTATGTCATTAGAGAACCAGAGATTCCTATCTCGGCGAGAGATGAGAGCAGGATCTGGTGGTCCAGTGTCAAATGCAGCGGACAGGTTGAGGAGGACAGAGCTGAGTGATTGAGATTTCGCCACTTGTAGAGCCTCAGTGACTGCGAGGAGAGCAGCTCCTGTGGAGTGGCCTGTCTTGAACCCAGATTGGTTGGGATCAAGCAGGTCATTCTGCCAGGGCAGAGGGGGAGAGAAAGCGGAGGTTACGACGGACAGAAACAGTAGGGGGGGGTTGAAGAGGGTTCAGGTGAAGAGGGGAGGGGGAGGGAAAAAGACAGAACGCAGTGGTCAGACACATTAAGGGGAGATACCACAATGTTGGGTGAGGTGCAGTTCTTGGAGAAGACAAAGTCCAGTGGGTTGCTGGCCTTGTGTTTGGATAGGGATTCAGCCATGGTGAAGTTAAGAGATTGAAGCATGCGGAGGACTGAGGAGTGTCCAGCAGCAAGTTGAAGTCACCGAGGAGTAAGACGGGGGTGCCACCCTCAGGGAAGGAGCTAAGTAGGGCATCCAACACATCTAGGAAACTCCCCAGTGGACCTGGTGGGAGATAGACAACAATGATGTGCATTTGCATGGAATAGTGACAGTGACAATGTCAGTGGGCTCCAGACACTGGGCTAATCCCTCTCATTTTGATACAACAAATCACCCACAAATCTAAAAATACCATAGAAGGCTATAGTAAAGTTTTGAAAATAGCTTCAAATGAACTGCTCAATCATGACCATGTCATTCACAACATTACTAAACATCATAGATACTGATTCCTCTGCTTGGCTGTGTCAGTAGCAGCCATGTGATGTGCTACATTGTGGCAGTTAGTGGCATGTTCATGTGATGGTCTTGGTTCTGCCCGCAGCGAGTTTCGAACCGAGGGATCTCTGCCACGACAAGAGAGCGATTAAGCTCGCCGAGCTAAAGACTCAAGTCCCTAACTCCAGGAACTAATCGTACTCTTATCCACGTCACTCCATGCAGCGGGTGCTCACCAGAGCCCATCCGCTACACTCAGACAAGTATATGACATGTACAGGCATGCATCTAGACACCTTGTATCAGATGCAGGCACCCACAGTTGATAAACTGTTGGATTACAAAAGCAAGCTTTTTGGTATTAGGAATGTTCACAGATTATGTCCTTTTAGCATTAGAGAATCCTACAAAAATATATAATTTGAACAAGATGTAAACACATGATGGATTCATTATGTAACAAAATAGTCAACAGACCAAATAAATGCAGTACTTTGTTGGCACCAGAAGGTGCCTGAGGCTTTGAGGCTTTGAAGCTTATATTAATGGGTAAAGAAAACCTCAGTAACGGTCATTTGGAGTGAATCCTGTGTTAGAAATGGCTCCCCGCTATCCCATAGAATTATTGATCTTTGATCAATGCACAGCATGGCTGAGGGGTCCGTGGAAGCATTTGGAATGCATTCCTCATTGGCTATATTATAATTCATTTTATAACTTGACACCTGCAGCAGAATAATACATAGATTATACAACATTTATAACAAATATGCTTGCAAGTAAACACAAATCAGTTATGATGTATACAATATAGTTTATGAACATTTCAAACATTTTATGTTTGACAGCACTTCTCTGTAGGAGGAAGGTGAACACATCTGGTCTTTCTGCATTATCCCACACACTGCAGCATTATTATATAAGTTTAGTTCATAAAACAAGGAAGATTGGCAGCTACAATGGCACTAGATCCCAGATGCAGAGATATACCGGATATAGTGTTTTGTTGAAGTTATGTATGTATCATTGGTGGTATGCATGCGTTGCAGGTATTCCTGTAGGCATTGCACTCATACAGATCAAAATGGGAAAAAAATAGTTAAGTCATTTTACAGTAAATAAGGGTCTTTTTAATCAGTTATATTTCAGAAGATTGAGGTAATTCTGTTGTGGCCCTTGTGGGATTTTTTTTTTTCTTTTTAAGAAGCTTTGCACTTAGGAACTCCATGTTCTGTCCCCATGTTTCCAATAGATCATTTTATGTAATTTAACATCTGCACATGGTCTAATTCCTGTATGTTTTGCTAACCGGGCCAATAACATTCCACTAGACACAAAAATAAAGCCACTGTTAGTCTATTATCAGTATGTCAATTAAAACAGAAATATTGCCGACATGCCGCGCCTGGAAGTGAGACACCAAGAACTTTAAATTAAACAGATGTGTTGGGCATATAACATATGCAGCGGCACAAAACTCATTATACAAAAAGATACAAGAATTATGTCTAACATGAATTTAAATCGAAGGCCCGACTGTTCATTTGTACAGTCGTAAAACTGTCTCGGTCTGATGAGGTAATGATTGTGTACGGGAGAGATCCGGACAGTGCGGTCTCAAGCTCAAGGTTCTGGCGCTATAGTCTGCAGTTCAAAGTAACCATAAACCCTCCCTCACTAGATAAACGACCAGGGAAGAAGTCCACCAAGACTCTGGGATTTACGAATCCAGCTCGAGAAAACTTTGAGAGCACAGAGAGGAGAGAACTGTCAGTGTAGTAGGGGTGGAACCAAATGCAGTCGCGAAAGACACCCAAATACGGAAATACGTTTAAGGTATTTATTTTCCTTAACGTAGGCAGGAACCGAAAACAAAACAATGGCTGTGGCGACACGTAAATAACAAAACAAAACAAAATGATAAACGAACTGGAGCAAACCAAACTAGCTAAACAGCAAATCCAAAACGTAATCCAAAACACGGATTTAACTAAACAGAGGAACTCTAATAATAAACAAAAACAAGAAACAACTTTACGAAGACGCGAGATCATGAGAACGAAAGCGAGTTCGTCTAGGCGAAACTAAACAATATCCAAGCAATGAATGAAGAATGCCAGTAGATTAAATATCCTCCCGGTAAGTGATAACAGCTGTCCTTAATGACCTGGATTAACTTGGTGCATTATTGGCGTGTCTTTTGCTTTTCCTGATTGGTGATTTGGGGACATTTCTGATTGCCGGTCAAATCGTTACAAGAACGTGGATCAAGTTAAAGAAAATGCATTTCGCCACGCTTAAGTATTTACCTTTGTATCAGAGATTTTGCTACATTCACTGCCAGTGTTCACGAGTCGCGTGGCAGATAGCCCAATTCCAGGGTTTATAATCCATCTGCATAAATCGTGCGGGAACCATGTAACTATGTATCAAATACGTTGTTGACACGATATAAACATGTCTATATAACCATACAATACACAGTTAGGTCAGCCGAAGTGTCTGTTTATCCAAGGCAGGAGGGGGGTGTGACATGTTTAAAACTGGATGCAGGAAATGGTTGGGGCTCTTTGCACAAACCAGCCACGGTTTTTCTTGTAGATTATTTCGCATTGTGTACAATAACGTTGTAGAGAGGTGAAGCCGCGCCAACCGGATAATTGTAACCACAGGTGCGTAGGTTCAAAAGCTGCAATAGCCGCGATAAATAAATAAATGAATGAAGGTGGAACCCGCACACTGTGTGTAGAAAACGCGAGGCGTAGGCTCGAGGCGTAGGCTCGAGGCGAGGCGAGACGAGGCGAAGGCTCGATGTTTAATTAAAGTATTTGAATCGACAAGAGACAGACCGACGTTTCGGTCAAATGACCATCATCAGTATAACTTCAGTTAGACCGAAACGTCTGTCTGTCTGTCTCTGGTTCCACCTTCATGCATTGTGTACAATAAAACCCAGTTATATCAGACTCTGAAGAACGTGTTGTTTATTAAGAAGTATTGAATATGGTTCCGGATCACTCAGTCTATCTGGCCCTGGCTGAGATCTGATTCTCCCACACCCTAGGAAAGATGGAGCTGTACTGTGGATTTCCCCCTCAAGCACAGTAGGTAAGGGGTCATTTCTGGCAAACATCTGAATGTCAACAGTGACAGTACCTGCAGAAGGACTTAAAATATCATTTTAGATCTGTATCTCATCACTGATGATTGGTAGGCGACTGCTCCAACGCGAAACACAATCACGCTGACTGCATTGGCCACAGGAGACTCATGCTTTCCATGCAGCCACCCTTAGTGACCTTTACATTGAATTAAAAGCAGTTCAAGAATAAATGTATTAGGCCTATGGGAACAGCGAAACACTATGATCTCACTTCCGTTGATGTTAGGGCTAACTGTCACACACATCCACTGTGCAGAGGGACATACTGTATGTGTTTTCATGGCTCACAAACACAGATGTCAAGTTTGTGATAGAACACAAAGACACCAGAGTATTTTAGTATTTGATAAATTAATCAAAGCCATCTCACACACCATTGGTGACTGCAGGAGCTCATGCCAGTAGAAATTCCATACGCAGTATAGCACACAACTGCTCTTCAGTGTCATGAGCTATTTCATCTATCTCTCGGGCTACAGTGTCATTACTCAGGGGAATTGACTGTACCATGGAGGTCAGATCGCGCTCTATCCATATTGCCTATTTAAGAGCTGGAAGGACAAGCTTTTCCCCAATGTTTAAAGACGGTCTGCACTTTGCTATCAGCAGCAAAATGTTGTAAGAAGCAATGAGACCACAAGCATTTTTGCTCGGTTTTCAGGAAAAGATATTGCTAATTGTACCGCATTTCACAAACTTCTCCTTCAGGCCCCTGGAAAAGGTTAGGTCTTTACTCGCCGTGTCTGGGTGTATTTAGCCATTATATGTAGGAAAACCTATTGTTACAGATCAAGGATTACTGACGTTAGCTTGGTCTACTAGTGTTAGCCCATTTAGCTGAGTTTTATGTCCGTTTTCTAAATAAAAATGTTAAAACAGTCTGTTACACAGACGGAAAAAGAGACCCCTGTTGTCAGGTGCAGGAAGGAAGGAAGGTGGGGGAAGACCCAAGGCAGTCTGGACTAGAACGAGCATCATTTCTGAAGTCTGCCAACTGAGAAAGTAAAATTAAATTCACACCTTAGTGAAATGCAAAGGTCTGGACAAACTCAAAATGTCCTCTCAAGATAAGTAGAACATTTGAGCAATTCTGAAAACATCACTATCTTCACATATAATCCTATATTGTATACTGAAAGAATTTATGGTCCAAGTAAGATGGTGTCTAATACTCTCTTCACATTCAATCCGTTCAAGTAATCTGTTGTACATGTAACAAGAGCACATAACGCTCAGGAGCTGAGAAACAGCTCACTTTCCCCTTGGGCAAATAATTCTACAGCCCAAGGGGAAAAGTGAGCTGTGTCTCAGCTCCTGATAATTGTGTTACCATGCTACATGTACAGTAACCTCAGTCTGAGTGGAGGAAGTGTAGATCAAAACAATAGATTATCAAACTGAAATGTACAGAGGGAAAGTCAATTTCCAAGAAGTAAAAGCAAAACCTGGAAGCAATGACTTACAAACTATGTTATCTCATGTTAAAAATATACAAAATTACCAAATATTTACATAGATGGTTTTTAAATTCTGTGTGAAATAGCAACTATTTTGTTGTTTAAATACACAATAGTGACCACTAACTATAATACAAGTAGAAAAGTATCAACCTTTTTCTAATTAAGACAAACTCTGGATGCTGAAAAAAGTCTAATTTAGGGGGCAAACCCACAAGGTTTCCTCATCCAAACCGTCTTTGAAACCTTGAAACAACCTCTGAGGTTTCCCACTGAGGCTGTAATCTGGGGTTTACTGGTCCAAACTGGTCGCAGCCCTGCAGTGAGACAGAAGCATGAATTGTCACATCACTACACCTGGTCAACTTACCCAGGTGATTCATAAAGATCCATGGGTGTTGAGAGTAGAAAGGGGATGCAGTCAAGATTATTCATATTCATCAACTATGGTTCTTTGTGGCTCTGTGGTAGAGCGTGGTGTTTGGACTTTCAGAAAGGATTTGAAAAGGTACCACGTGAGAGGCTCATTGCTAAAAATACATTCTGTAGGAATTGCAGGAGTAGTTTCAGAGTGGGTTCATAATTGGCTGCAAGGGCGAATACAATGAGTAACAGTAGGTGGCGCCGTATCTGACCTCGGTGCTGTGGGCAGTGGTGTCCCGCAGGGATTTGTGCTGGGACCTCTGCTCTTCCTTATTTACAGAAATGATCTTGATCTGGACGTTAGTAGCAAAATAGTTAAATTTGCAGATGATACTAAACTTGGGGGTTTGGCAACGCGAAACACAATCACGCTGACTGCATTGGCCACAGGAGACTCATGCTTTCCATGCAGCCACCCTTAGTGACCTTTACATTGAATTAAAAGCAGTTCAAGAATAAATGTATTAGGCCTATGGGAACAGCGAAACACTATGATCTCACTTCCGTTGATGTTAGGGCTAACTGTCACACACATCCACTGTGCAGAGGGACATACTGTATGTGTTTTCATGGCTCACAAACACAAATGTCAAGTTATAAAATTATTTGTGGAGAACTAAAGTATGTGAGGAGATTATCACTGATTTCTTAAGACTTTAAATGCAACAGTTCAAGATGCGCTGCAAAAATGACAAGGGAGAGGTGTGGGAAAAGAGATTCATATTTTACACAAAGCTTGCTTTTAGGCTGCCAGCAGGCATTTTGTAGTACAACTGCGTGAAACCCATTCTGCACAGGAACTTTGTGTAGAGCTGCTCCCTGCAGTTGGCTTCCTTACCAGTAATTCAGTAAGCCATCTCAGTAATTCATTACTAATTCATTTTACATTTGTTCTGTTGTTGTTACATAATGTATAGCTTCTGATCAGCAGGCAGTGTGGTGTAATGGTTAGGGAACTGGGCTTGTAACGTTAAGGTTGCAGGTTCAATCCCCAGGTGGGGCACTGCTGTTGTACCCTTGAGCAAGGTACTGAATTGCTTCAGTTAATATCCAGCTGTATAAATGGATTGTAAAGAAATGTGCTAAGTGTTTGCTAAATGCCTGTAATGTAATGCTGCAACCTCCAACACAGAGTGGGCAGTGTTCCATTGCCCACGACTCTCCCTTTCTTCCAAACGTTTGATAGAATACAAAGACACCAGAGTATTTTAGTATTTAATAAATTAATCAAAGCCATCTCCCACACCATTGGTGACTGCAGGAGCTCATGCCAGTAGAAATTCCATACGCAGTATAGCACACAACTGCTCTTCAGTGTCATGAGCTATTTCATCTATCTCTCGGGCTACAGTGTCATTACTCAGGGGAATTGACTGTACCATGGAGGTCAGATCGCGCTCTATCCATATTGCCTATTTAAGAGCTGGAAGGACAAGCTTTTCCCCAATGTTTAAAGACTGTCTGCACTTCGCTATCAGCAGCAAAATGTTGTAAGAAGCAATGAGACCACAAGCATTTTTGCTCGGTTTTCAGGAAAAGATATTGCTAATTGTACCGCATTTCACAAACTTCTCCTTCAGGCCCCTGGAAAAGGTTAGGTCTTTACTCACCGTGTCTGGGTGTATTTAGCCATTATATGTAGGAAAACCTATTGTTACAGATCAAGGATTACTGACGTTAGCTTGGTCTACTAGTGTTAGCCCATTTAGCTGAGTTTTATGTCCGTTTTATAAATAAAAATGTTAAAACAGTCTGTTACACAGACGGAAAAAGAGACCCCTGTTGTCAGGTGCAGGAAGGAAGGAAGGAAGGTGGGGGAAGACCCAAGGCATTCTGGACTAGAACGAGCATCATTTCTGAAGTCTTCCAACTGAGAAATTAAATTAAATTCACACCTTAGTGAAATGCAAAGGTCTGGACAAACTCAAAATGTCCTCTCAAGATTACGGTTAGTTAAAGTGATAAAGAACACATCCACTTTCAAAGGGCCACTCAATAACTGTCTCATTGGACAAACAAGTTAAGATGAGACAACCTGCTGATATCTAATATAAACCCATCTCAATACACTTAATCATCCAGTGGTGGTGGAGGAATCTTACACATAATAATACTATAGAGGATGGAAGCAGGGAGTGATGTTCATTTCATGAACATTTCAGCCACAGATGTTGACTGGAAATGCAAGAGTAGGTTAAACCACAGAGGTAAAAGAAGAAAACATTTTTGCATATTTTACAAGCAAAATGTTTATCAATACATTCAAAAATGCACATGGTTTCAACCACCATCACAATGGTGTGACTGGTAATTAGTGAAAGGGAATAAATTAGGTTTGGCTTAGCATCAACCACTCCCTCCTCTGCTCCTAACCCCAACTCTGGCAGTTTGCTTGGAGCTTCTGGGGATAAAACCCTGTCCTAATAATATAACTGGTTCCTTCTTTTCTCTGTCACTGGATGTCATTGAGGGGAAAACACCATCATACTGGTCCCATTTGCATTTGCACAAAAATTGTACAACAAATGTGGGAGTGGAACCAAGCTGAGCTATACGCCACTCTGGAGCTCAAAATACTTCTAGCAGCCACTAATGTTTCCTCAGATAGCAAGTCCCTATCTAGCTAGCTAATTAAAAAATTAAAAAGATATATAGGTCACAGGGTTACAGGAGTTACCTATATTGCTAGCTGGTTGTCTTTAAAATTAAAAGGTGATCAATCTAGGTTAATAAACAAAGACTATATGAATATTGAGAGCCTATTTATGTCAATATATAAAAATATAACTAGTCTAACTATGGTACAAAAGTACACGACTGGTTTGTTTGCTTGGTAGCTTGTCTAGACTGATTGCTTGTAAGTAAATAATATTGAGATTTAAGTTCAGGGAATCTACCCTGGTGGACAAGGCTCACATGGTATCAAATTATTGAATAGTGTTACTACTGCAACTAATAAATACATCTTGCCTTTTCACAAATATAATCTGCATGAATATATCTTTATTTATCTTTATATATTTATTGGCTCTGAGGTGGATAAAGATAAGTAGAACATTTGAGCAATTCTGAAAACATCACCATCTTCACATATAATCCTATATTGTATACTGAAAGAATTTATGGTCCAAGTAAGATGGTGTCTAATATTCTCTTCACATTCAGTCCGTTCAAGTAATCTGTTGTACATGTAACAAGAACACATAACGCTCAGGAGCTGAGAAACAGCTCACTTTCCCCTTGGGCAAATAATTCTACAGCCCAAGGGGAAAAGTGAGCTGTGTCTCAGCTCCTGATAATTGTGTTACCATGCTACATGTACAGTAACCTCAGTCTGAGTGGAGGAAGTGTAGATCAAAACAATAGATTATCAAACTGAAATGTACAGAGGGAAAGTCAATTTCCAAGAAGTAAAAGCAAAACCTGGAAGCAATGACTTACAAACTATGTTATCTCATGTTAAAAATATACAAAATTACCAAATATTTACATAGATGGTTTTTAAATTCTGTGTGAAATAGCAACTATTTTGTTGTTTAAATACACAATAGTGACCACTAACTATAATACAAGTAGAAAAGTATCAACCTTTTTTCTAATTAAGACAAACTCTGGATGGTGAAAAAAGTCTAATTTAGGGGGCAAACCCACAAGGTTTCCTCATCGAAACCGTCTTTGAAACCTTGAAACAACCTCTGAGGTTTCCCACTGAGGCTGTAATCTGGGGGTTTACTGGTCCAAACTGGTCGCAGCCCTGCAGTGAGACAGAAGCATGAATTGTCACATCACTACACCTGGTCAATTTACCCAGGTGATTCATAAAGATCCGTGGGTGTTGAGAGTAGAAAGGGGATGCAGTCAAGATTATTCATATTCATCAACTATGGTTCTTTGTGGCTCTGTGGTAGAGCGTGGTGTTTGGACTTTCAGAAAGGATTTGAAAAGGTACCACGTGAGAGGCTCATTGCTAAAAATACATTCTGTAGGAATTGCAGGAGTAGTTTCAGAGTGGGTTCATAATTGGCTGCAAGGGCGAATACAATGAGTAACAGTAGGTGGCGCCGTATCTGACCTCGGTGCTGTGGGCAGTGGTGTCCCGCAGGGATTTGTGCTGGGACCTCTGCTCTTCCTTATTTACAGAAATGATCTTGATCTGGACGTTAGTAGCAAAATAGTTAAATTTGCAGATGATACTAAACTTGGGGGTTTGGCAACGCGAAACACAATCACGCTGACTGCATTGGCCACAGGAGACTCATGCTTTCCATGCAGCCACCCTTAGTGACCTTTACATTGAATTAAAAGCAGTTCAAGAATAAATGTATTAGGCCTATGGGAACAGCGAAACACTATGATCTCACTTCCGTTGATGTTAGGGCTAACTGTCACACACATCCACTGTGCAGATGGACATACTGTATGTGTTTTCATGGCTCACAAACACAAATGTCAAGTTATAAAATTATTTGTGGAGAACTAAAGTATGTGAGGAGATTATCACTGATTTCTTAAGACTTTAAATGCAACAGTTCAAGATGCGCTGTAAAAATGACACGGGAGAGGTGTGGGAAAAGAGATTCATATTCATATTTTACACAAAGCTTGCTTTTAGGCTGCCAGCAGGCATTTTGTAGTACAACTGTGTGAAACCCATTCTGCACAGGAACTTTGTGTAGAGCTGCTCCCTGCAGTTGGCTTCCTTACCAGTAATTCAGTAAGCCATCTCAGTAATTCATTACTAATTCATTTTACATTTGTTCTGTATAAGATGCTAAATTAATGTAATGTATAGCTTCTGATCAGCAGGCAGGGTGGTATAATGGTTAGGGAACTGGGCTTGTAACGTTAAGGTTGCAGGTTCAATCCCCAGGTGGGGCACTGCCGTTGTACCGTTGAGCAAGGTACTGAATTGCTTCAGTTAATATCCAGCTGTATAAATGGATTGTAAAGAAATGTGCTAAGTGTTTGCTAAATGCCTGTAATGTAATGCTGCAACCTCCAACACAGAGTGGGCAGTGTTCCATTGCCCACGACTCTCCCTTTCTTCCAAACGTTTGATAGAATACAAAGACACCAGAGTATTTTAGTATTTGATAAATTAATCAAAGCCATCTCACACACCATTGGTGACTGCAGGAGCTCATGCCCCTGGAAAAGGTCTTTACTTGCCGTGTCTGGGTGTATTTAGCCATTATAAGTAGGAAAACCTATTGTTACAGATCAAGGATTACTGACGTTAGCTTGTCTACTAGTGTTAGCCCATTTAGCTGAGTTTTATGTCCGTTTTATAAATAAAAATGTTAATACAGTCTGTTACACAAACGGAAAAAGAGACCCCTGTTGTCAGGTGCAGGAAGGAAGGAAGGAAGGTGGGGGAAGGCCCAAGGCAGTCTGTACTAGAACGAGCATCATTTCTGAAGTCTGCCAACTGAGAATGTAAAATTAAATTCACACCTTAGTGTGAACATTAGAACATTTGAGCAATTCAAAATAGTTACATTTGCAGATGATAGTAAACTTGGGGGTCATCCAAGATGATTTAATCCAAAAATGGGCAAATACATGGCAGATGACATTCAATATTGTTAAATGTAAAGTTACGCATGTGGGAAATAAAAACATTAGACAAGAGTATTTTATGGGAGGAGAAAAGTTAGTAGGTGTTCAATTTGAAAAAGACTTAGGAATTGTAGTTGATCAAAGCCTATCTGCATCAAAGCAGTGTGACACAGCAGTGAAAAAGCCAACAGGATGCTGGGATACATAGCAAAAAGTATTGAGTATAAATCAAAGGAGGTTATATTAATGTTATATAATGCCTTTGTCAGACCTCACTTAGAATTCTGTGTGCAGTTCTGGGCACCGCACTACAAGAAAGATATAGAAGTTGAAAAAGTCCAAAGGAGGGCAACTAAACTGATACCTGGTATGAAAGTTAAAAGTTATGATGATAGATTTAAGGCACTCAATCTATTTAAGCTTAGCAAACGGAGACTTAGGGGGGATTTGATTGAGGTTTTTAAATTCCTAAAACGGATGAACAAAGTGAAATACCAAAGATTTTTTATTTAAGATAAGTGGGGTCAGCAGAACAAGAGGTCAGTTAAAGGCATTTGACATATTTCCCCCCAAAATTATCTACCATTTTAGGAGGCACTCTTCCTTTTTCTATGTACCACACCATCTAGGACTTGTCCTGTCCTGACATTAATGAGCCAGGCCGTTATTGTAAACTAGAATTTGTTCTCAATTAACTTGACTGGTTAAAGATTGGTTAAATAAAATAAAAAATAATTAATTAATACCAGACATAATGTACAAAATGCACAATAAAATGTTTCTCACTCAGTGACTGAACCTCATTAAAGAATACATCATCTTTGAAAATAAATTTGCCATTTGAAAATGCTTGTGAAGTATGCCTACGCAACCCTGTAATCCTAATAATATAATATACACTGTATTTCCCCTTGAAGTAATCCCCCCTCCTCACTCCTCATTTCCAACTGTCACTACAGCCCCTTCTCCTGTCCTGTTTTCAGTTGTATACATATATTAGTCCTTTCAGTCTAGATATGAGTTTCATTGGTTTCCAGTTTGGGAACCTGGGTCTTTTGGGAGGTGGGCTAATTGACTATGCAGGGACAATACCTATGTGGACCACGAGGGCAGGGAGGAACAAAGTGTTGAGAAAGCAAGTCTAGCATAATATCAAAATCAAAATCAAAAGGTCATCATGCTTGAAATGTGCTTGCCAAGTGTATATGAGCAACAGTCAGTTTGAAAGAGCTGTCCACCACATTAATACGTATTTGCTGCACGCAGCATGGCCCCCGCGTTATGTGATACAACAAGTTTGATGTGAGGTAGCCCGAGGAGGTAACATCTTGAACCTCTTTACCAAGTTCGATTTTTTAAGCTCTATTAAACATTTTAGGGTGTGTCCACAAAACCGTACGAGGTACATGCTATTTGTTCACAAATCCACTAGTCCATTATAGGTGACACATGCACATGCGATGTAAAGCTCCTGCAAATTGAACTTTTGGATAGAGAGAATCACAAAACAATCAAAGGTAAATACTCATTTTGGTGGATAGTGAACATTAGGGGGTGTCACATACACCACCAAAGCGTATGTGATAGCAATTATTCCTTCGCAATTCCAGTATCCTGCTACCTAAGAATTATGTGTGATATACTTACAAAACTCTGAGATGTTTTCTGTGGGACGCTTGCATGTTTTAAAAAAAGGGCTCATATGTCTAGTATAAGCATGTAATAAATTAAAACCGTTCAAGTATTGACGTGGAAGCCTCCTACACAAATTTATGGTGTAGGAGGCTTGCACGTCAAAACGAGATGTGATGTGAAACACCTATATTTTGAGTGGTGCGCAAACATTTGGGGATGTGGCCGGGCAGGGAGGCTTATTTTGCTGAATATGGTGCAAAAAATTTGTTATTTTGGGGCGTAGTGGGTGTGGCTTTGGGATGAATGCTTCCAAAACATTCACAAAACCGTGTGAGTTCAGACAAATAATAATACTTTTATAATCACATACACAATTCAGTGAATGCAAAGCATTTTATAAGATACAATATGGCATTTAAAAATTCTCATGATATTTCACATAGGCAAAGATTTCTTCCCTTTTGGATGGCTGAAAATAGCTGCATCAAGGTAAGATTGTGAGCACTGCAACAGCTAAATTAAAATTGAAACAACACAAACATACAAATACACACACACAATGACTCACATAATCCAGTAAAACAGAGCAAGCCTTCATACAGTGTGAACAGAACCGTTCAATAAACTAAAGATAATATATGCTGGGTAACATTGCATTCACATATAATCTGATCTCCATTGAATAATAATGGGGATGAATGAAATACTTGGCTCAAAGTGATATTGAGTAATGTTTTTATCTGATTCATGTCATATTGGTAAAATCATGTAACTCTTGTGAAATTAATATCTTCTTTGCATGTGTCTATACATTTATTTCATATTTCATATAGAGGGGTTAGACAAAATAATAGAAACACAAAGTGAAGAAGGACTAAATCACAATGAAAAATGAGTCTATCTCTCAAAGAACTGGAGGCTTTCCTTCTTGAACAATGGTGCATTTGGTATTTTCTACCAGTTACGCAAGTTTCAAACAAATGTAGGGCTCTGTCAGTGAGTCCGACTGAATGTTCAAGACAATTGATTGAAATACCATGATCAATCATGTCAAAGGCAGATCCAAAAGAATAAGAACTGACACAGTGTCAGGATTTAATCTTAAATCATTCAGGACCTTCACTAGAGCTGTACTGTGTTTTGATCTAACAGCAGACTGACATTGTTCATGAACGTGGTTATTATTCAAGTATTCATTACGCTCAAGACAACCTTTTCTAAAATTTTACTTAAAAAAGGAAGATTTCATATAAGTCTGTAATTGCTCAGGACAGAGCAACCCAAGTTATTTTTCTTCAGAAGCGGTTTAATTAAAAGGCAATTTTCAAAGCATCTGGGAAAATGCCTGTATCTTTGGAGCAGTTCAATATATAGCTGGCCTAACTACTTATTAGTTAATAAATATGGATATATTATTTGGTGTTTCTATTATACCCCCTGTATAAAATAATTATAATAATATTAAGATTTATTTATATAGCACCTTTCATACATTGAAATGCACCTGAAAGTGCTTCACAGGCAGAATAAAACATAAATAAAATCAAGACATGTTAAGAGAAGTAAAATAATGAATTAAAATGAAATGAAAATATTAAACAAGAGAAATAAAAATAAATAAATAAATACGATTGCATATGTGAAAATGGTAAAAAGCTAATGGAAAGCAAGACTATAAAAATATGTCTTGAGCTGTTTCTTGAAATTGTACTAAGACATTGACTGACAGATTTCAATAGATAATAAATTCCAAGCTTTTGGACCATGAAAGCAATACACTGCTTCACCAGTTTTTTGCGATTCATGTGATTTTTATCCCATTTTCTCCCAATTTGGTAACCAATTAGATCCGCTATTTTTATGTCAATCCCCCCCTAGTAATATGAGTTCGCTGCCGTAGGCCTGCGACCGGTAGCGAAGCAAGCGACCTGATGCCTCTTCCGAGACAGCACTCGCCAAGTGTCAACCGTAACCCGGTACTGCAGGGCCACTCTTATGCGCAGTGAACCTCATGTCAGCTTCCCTCCCCCCTCCCTGGGGCGGACAGCCAATCGCCGCCCCTGGTGGCGCTCCCAACCAGAGCCGACTCTGGCGAGACGGGGAATTGAACCCCAGTCTCCGTGGACGTTGTAACCACTGGGCCACGAGGGAGGCCAATCTAGAGCAGTTTTTAATTTGGAATTCAAATAATTAACCGTGTCATGCACAATGCTGCCTTTGTTAAAAACGCAGAATCAGGATCTAATGCAAACTGACTGTAGATGATATTATAAAATGTAGAAGCAGACTCTGCATTAAGGTAATGCTTCTTATAAATATGCTCTATACTGCTTTTAGCTATACACAGTACTGTAGTATCAAACACTGTAATGGTTAGAGATGGTTATATCCAGTATGAGTGTTACACCGACTTCAAAACCCCTTGATATTACTAGATCTAAGGTGTGCCCACAGTTATGTGTAGGTTTAGAAACATGTTGACAAAAATCAAGAGTCCAGGAGATTCATAAACTCCAGTGCCATACTGTCATGTGCATTGTCTATATACTGTATATTTTAACATTATCACTACTAATTATTCATCTTTCTTTCCTTATGTTTTAAAGGCCTATCTGGTGACAGGGGTTACAAATGGGATAAGTGCTATACACACTTACAGGGTTATTACACCTTTTAACAAAATTATCCAGGTGCTTAATTTGTTGATGGTTCTCTTCTTTCACCTTCAGTAGGAGTCTCTCGCAGAAAACCCTTATTATAATGTGAGTCTGTGGGCCCTTTGGTGTAGACCAGGGGTGTCCAATCTTATCCGAGAAGGGCCGGTGTGGTTGCAGGCTTTTGTTCTAGCCCTGCACTAAAACACCCGATTCAACTAATTCACCAATCATGGTCTACAATCAAGACCTTGATTAGTTTAATCAGTTGTTTAGTGCTGGGCTAGAACAAAAGCCTGCACCCACACTGGCCCTTCTCGGATAAGATTGGACACCCCTGGTGTAGACAAATACACCTAAAATTCACCTCAAACTAACTTCAACTCCTCTCGTTTGGCCATGTAATGTATTTTAAAGTTATGTGTGTTTAGATTAGATGACAGAAGTACAAATGTTTTTGCTTATTTTCAAGATAATGAACATGGTGTTCTGCAAATGGTTTCTACTGAAAGTGAAAGGAAGCCATCAACAAAATAAGCACCCAGATCACTCAAAGTAAGCCCATAATAATGTTGTTTTGTTGAAAATGGTGTAATAATCATTTACGCGAAACATCTTAGACTCAAAATATGAGAGGACTCTAACCTCTGAATAATTGTACTTCAATTAAAGAAAAAGAAAAATCCTTATCTGTTTGTTTTTGTGTTTTGTTAATTTTCTCATCACTTATCATTCACGTCAGTTCCCCGTCTGTCTGTGTTCCTTGTTGTTCGAGATCCACTCCTCCGTCTTTGTTATTGCACTATTCGGGTGATTTCGACTTTACGGGTTTTCTGTCTTATTTCTTTCTAACACTCTGTACATATTAGTTAGATGTATATAGTACTAACCAACTAATCTACTAACAGTAGGGATTTCGATTTAGTTACTAACATTACTAATTAATAATTTTCTCACGTTTCTATCTACTGTTATCATTCTCTCTCTCATTGTCCTATCCCTGTATGTTTCTCTCTTAATCGCTTTATCTGCACACATTTTCTTTCTATGCATTCCTCCCCTTCGAACTGTGCACATGTCTGCCTGCTCTTCCAGGTCGTGTATTTTTAGTGTGTCTGTGCTTCCCAGTCCGTGTCTTTCGTTTCCCCTCATTATTGTATTAGTTATCCTTTATTGTTCTAACCTGTGTTCTTGCCCTTTCCCCCTCCCAGTCACACCTGATTCCTATTGTGTCACCGTTTGTATTTAAGTTCCTTATTTGGACTGACCACAAGAACTTGGAATATTTACAAACCGCCAAGAGACTTAATTCCCGTCAGGCTTGTTGGTCCCCGGTTTTCCCCTCTAGATTTAATTTTACTCTCTCTTATCGACCCGGTTCCAAGAACACCAAACCTGACGCCCTCCCCCGCCGATTCGACCCCATCTCCAAGTCCTCTGTTCCTGACATCATTCTGCCACAACACTGCTCCATCAACGGTCTTCAACTTGACATTGAATGCACGGTTCGCTCCGCCCTGGACGGGGAGGTTGGTCCCAGTCGCTGTCCCACCAACCATTTGATCTTAGAATGTGCGTACGCTCAAATCCACGCCAAAGTTCAGATTTATAAAAACGGTCTTTGACGTGGAATGTGCCCAGATGGGCCCGAATTTACAGAGACGCACCAACTGTAACCAGGTCATACCCGTTGAGGTGCAATTGTTATCCATCCTTTGGTTCCTGGAATTTGGAACATTCCAAAGAGAAATTGGTGACGGGTCAGGCATATACCAGCCATTGGTTAGTAGAATTATGCCAGCTGTACTTCGAGGCATCATTCGTTTGTCCCCTCAGTACATAAAGTTTCCATACACTGCCGAGGAGTTGCAGAACTCCTAAGTTGCAGGTTATCCTCTGAAGCCATTGCTTCTCACCCCCATAGCGCACCCAGACAGCCAAAGAAGCCCATTTTAACACGGCTCATGCTATCGGGATGTTAAAGGGAAGGTGGCGGCTCTAAAACCATTCGGCTGCGCACAATTTCAGGATCATTTGTGATTTAGAGATTTCTCATCTGGGAGAGTGGCGTATGCACGGTTTTTTGTGCGCACGTTCATTTTCTCAATCACACGTACGCACATTTCAGAAATGATCTTCGATCAAATGTAGGATTGTTTCTATGCAACTTTTTTTTAAATGAGGCCCCTGGTCCATGATGCCATGTATCCTAACAATGTTCCAGGACCTTTGGAAGTAAAACAGCCCCACAACATTACAGATCCACCACCATACGTCACAGTGGAGATGAGGTTATTTTCTGCATGACTATCACTCTTTTCACGCTAAACCCACCTCTGGTGTTTGTTGCCAAAAAGCTGTATTTTTGTCTCATCTGACCATAGAACCCGGTTCCACTCAAAGTTCTAGTGATGTTTAGCAAACTCCAGGCGCTTACATTTTTGGTTTGATGACAGCAGAGGCTTTCTTTCTTCTGGCAAGCCTTCCAAATAGCTTGTTGGCACGGAGGCAGCGTCTAATTGTAGTTAAGGAGACTTGGTGACCCCAAGATGCAACCAGCTTCTGAAATTCTCCAACTGTGATCCTTGGAGAAATGTTTGCTTCTTGAACCATCCTCCTCACTATACATGGGGGCAAAATACCTGCATATTTCAGGCAGGTTCATCACAGCTCCAGTTGTTTTAAACTTAATTATTGCCCTAATAGTGGAGATTCAGGGGTGTAGCTATTTTTTTTATAGCCATTGCCTGATTTATGAAGGTCAACAACCCTTTGTCTCATTTCATTTCTGTATTCTCTGATCTTCCCCATGGTGATGGATGACTAAGGGAGTTTGGCCTGTGTGTCACCTCATATTTATACCCCAGTGAAACAGGAAGTTATGGAAGACCACTGAAGAGTTCCTAAAGACTAAAACATATATATAAATGGGAATATACTACATTTAGATTTTGTTCATAAGAATTTCTACGGGTGATGGGTTTTTGAATAATTTTACTTCAATTAAAGGTTAGATTTCTCTCATATTTTGAGTGTAAGATCAAGCTGATGAACAACAAATACATTTCTTCATAGCCTTTTTTGCTCACCTTCACCAAGGGTTCCAATAATTCTGGAGGGCACTGTAATTAAAACAGTTCAGTAAAGATTTAGCTGTATAAATAATGCATAATAAATCAAATAAATCAACTGCGGTCATTTCAGAATACAGAATAAATGATCAAAAAGACCCAGATGGAGTATACGTGTCAGCTATAATGCTGACCAAGGCTCTCACAACTAAGCAAGGTCATTTGAAATAAAATATTTTTTTTATAAATAGCAAGTTACCTTAGAACCTATTGTGAAAATTCATTTAAAAAATAATCGTAAAATGTAATTAAATTCATGAAATAATCAAAACGTATTGGGTAAAATCTGAAAAATCAAGAACTCAGCAGCGCACTACATCCAGTGCAAAGGTTAACTGGGTAGCTACATACTAATATATGGCTGCTTTAATCCAGGTATAGATGGGTCTAATGTTTTGGAGAAAAAAAAGTGTGTGTATATATATGTATATGATCTGGCAAAAAATTAAATCAACCCCTACAAAAATCACAAAATAAACAAATCGTTTTCAAAGAAGAGGCAAATACATTTTTAAACATTTAATCTTTAATAAAGAAAAAGTTCCTTATTAAGCCCTTATTGTACCTTCCTCACTTCACTGTATCCCAAAATGACCTCAGTCCGACCTGGAGATCAGTAGCACCCTCAATAATGCCCACCCAGGCCAACCCCCCCAGCCCCGATCACACCCCATCCCAATATACATCACTGTAATTAAATCTGACACTACAATAGGTTTCTTGTAATATTATAATTCTCATTATTATAGTCCTTATTTATTAATATTATTTCACAATTAGTTCTGTACATGTTCAGTTTGTAGGTTCATGGTCACTGTAAGGAGAGCTAGTTCACTTTGTCATTCACAAGGTGGGAGAATTCCCTCCCCCAGACTTCTCTTTGTCTGCAGAGATTCAGTGTTCCTTTTCTGGCACAAGCACATTTCACTGGGAGCACAAGCCCTTAGACTTGAGGCCTCGGGTTATCCTAGCCCACTGTGTCGTGGGTCTATGGCAATTCCAAAGGCCATGGTCCTCTTCCAATCAGACCTCAAATCAGAGTTTGGCATTCACCCCTCTCCACACTCTCAACCTACAGAGAGCTTTCAAGGTTTCAAACATCAGCTACTGTTGCTAAGAGTTTCTTGCCAGCAGCGACCGTGGCACATCAGTTTTGTAGCATCGGTGGCAGAGAGTGGGGAGGAGAACTAGTGTGCCCTTAAAATGCGTCCACTTTCCTGGCCAGGAGGACGTTCCCTCTTGATGCACTCTACCCCTTTGTCAGTCAGTGCGATCCACGGTGCAGCATCCAGCTCTCCCACCGCAGCAGAGCCTGGCTCCCTGCCACCCGTCCCCCTCCTGTTCTCCCCGTCTCTAGGGGTGTGGCAGGTTCATGCGGTCCTCGATCAGGGTGCTGTCCAGGCCCTGGGTTTCTATACATTGCCGTACGGTGGCCAGAACGCCAACGAGCCGTCGGTCCAGGGCGGCCAGGTGGGGCTCGGCCAGCACGGGGGCGATGGGGTCGTGCGCGGTGGCCTGTCGCATCGCGGCGCTCAGGGCCCCACTACGCAGCAGGTTCAAACGGTTCCATGTGGACACGCGCACCCTGAGAAAAGGAGGGACAGCGTTCAGACACATTTTCCATTAAACTCCTTACTTTTAAACTAAAGATGGACATAATGGTGAAAAACATCTTTGGTTGAGTTCACGACACAAAACAATGGTCTTCATCGTGTCTTTGGAAATGCAGTTTACTTTATCATCAGTGACATTTAAATGTTAAGTGCTACAGGCTTAGTAGAAGAATGGAAACACAAGAGCAAACTGAAAATGTACTTCATTGCCATGAAGTGTTTTCATTTCTCTTGTGACAGTAGAAGATCTCCATCAACCGGGACTACATCACGACTCACAACAATAACAAACGTATTGCCCTTTAAGTAGGAAGAGACCAAGCTTTATTTGAGTTCACAGATTAACTTGGGCCTCCCACTCACTGGGTGTTTTACATACATACAAAATGTTCCCCTGGCAAGTTAAAAAGGTGTGAAATGACAGGTAGGTGTAGCATTGTAGCTTTTTTGTTTTTTATTTCCCAGAACTGTCCTCATAATGCTGTGCTATACAGTACACTTGTCTGTGCATTACAACAAACATTTTTCTTGAATAACATTTTTATTTGGACATATTAGCAAATTGAATAAATTGACTCATCCAATTTATTAATATTATATTACTAAACATATACCCACCCTATCCTTTAACACATGCAGTGGGTATGGAGGAGGGTGGCTTTCATGTTTCAATTCAACCCTCACCTTCATCTCTTAGCCTCCATATGGCATAATCCTAAACTGTGTGTAGGGAGGTTACCATTCCTTTGGAGGTCATGGGTTCACAGGGGTATTGTGGTCCTCGGGAACTTGTATGACGGAGATACGTTCAAGTCCTTTAATGATCTGAAGGCTCAATATGACCTGCCCCAGCATCAGTTCTGGAAATACTTGCAGCTCAGACACCTATTGCTCCAAACCTTTGGATCTCTCTCAACACCTCCCCCTAGTGCAGGCACCCTGACACAAATAATTGACTCACATGTTGTGGAGCTGTCCTAAAATACAAGACTTCTGGCATGAGATTCACGACAATGTTAAGCGAATCATAGGGCGTGATGTGACTTTCTCCCCCACGCTATACATCCTTGGGGACCCCTCGTCCCTAGAGGACCTTCCATCCCCTGATGCGGAATGGGTGCAGACAGCACTGATGTTGGGACGTAAGCTCATTATTTTAGAATGGAAGGCCCCTTCCGCCCCTGCTGTGAATCTGTGGCACACCCAGCTTGGTAGATTAGCTGCGCTTGAGGGCCTATCATTCAGACTCATGAATAGAGTGGAGGGTTTCTATTTGAAATGGGAGAAATACTTGACTAATATGGGAGGGCCGGGCTAGGGTTTTGAGCTGGGTGGGGCCCAGGGACCTAGGGTGTCAACTCTCAATTTTCTTTTCTCTTTATTTCTCTTTTTTCTTGCAGACCTGGTTTAGCCTGTAGAGTTACATCATTATTGTCACTGTTGCGGAGTGTAATAGTATGTTATAGTATTGGTTTTTGTCTTGTGTGTTTATTTATTTAATTCATATATATATTTTTTTCCGATCTTGATCTGTTCACTCTGTTTTGTCCTCATCTTTTACTATTGTTGTTGTCATTATTATTATTATTATTATTTTCATGTGCAAGTGTCTCTCAATGCTGATGGTTGTCCAACCTCAAGATATTTGAATTGTGCTTGTACATGTACATTATCTTGAAAAACAATAAAAATGTTAATCATAAAAAAAATATTAGTAAACATTTTGATGATATTCAGTGGTAAATATAAAAGGTACAATGACAAATTAATCCTTACCGAATTACAGATCCCAGCATGCATCCCCATAATGCTGTCGAGCAAACCTTAGATGGGTAATTTCTTATATTTTAGATACGGTATATGGACATGCACACTTTATAGTGTGGACTGTGTTCATGTTTTCCCATCTACAGTTAAGCCCTGGTACCAAAGGGCAAGATGTAAATGCACCCAAAATCTATGAAGTACATGTTCCCAGTACATATATATAATACATTGTTTAATTTGTACTTTTTCAATTTTGTACCTTAAAAACAAAAAACAATCATGACAAGCTACTCTTGGGACAAATGTATGCATTTTAGGTTTTTTACCATGCTTTTACCCCTTTTTCTCCCAATTTGGAATGCCCAATCATATTCTAAGCTGCGCTCATTGCAACCTCCGCTGTCAATTCGGGAGAGCGCAGACAAGCATGTGCGCTCCTCTGAAACACGCAAAGTTAAGCTCGCACAGACATGAGTCGGAGGAAGACACTTTATCTGTGTGCAGCTTTATACTGGTAGACCCCGGGGGCCCAATTGTACAGTGGGGGTCCTGCCCTCCCTAGGCGGCACTGTCAATTGTGCGTTGCCCTGCAGAACTGCTGGCCACAGTCAGCTGATTAGATACCAGAACGTGGGGCTCATCCACAGACTAGAATAGTGCCAGGATGAGCCACCCAGCAGCCCATATGTTATGTTTTTGATGTCTGGGAGAACAGCTTTTGATAGAGGAGTTTTTCCCTAAGGAGTCTCGTTATAACATTTTTGAAATCACCACATTCACTGTTTATAGTACAATTACCATACAGGTTAACAAAAACAACTGAGGGAACATTTGAGCGCTCTGAAGTCAGCACAAATCTATGGAACACTTTCATTCCTGAAAAGTGAATGTTGGAAAGACGACACTGTTTGCCAGAAATTAATTTCCGTTTGGGATGCACATGTTGAGAATACAAATACTGTATATATGTGAATCAACCCTGAGAAAGAGGTCATAATCATCGAAGCATTCATGGGAAATGGGGCAATGACAAAGAGAAGCCATGTGCTATGTACTGCATAAAAACTTCTGTTTACCAGAACAAAGACGTATAAGACATGCTGGACATATCGAATAAAACTGAAGTGACTTTCATAATGAAATGGGACAAGGGGATGTATGAGTAGCATCTATTTATGGGGTTGGCAGGTCTACAGTGTATTTGTGGACATGGACTGATTATTGCTGATGTACATGGAAACTGACTGGTGCTCCACTCATGTGCATGAGGTCACTTCCATAGAGAGAGACAGAGAATATAAGGAAAACTAAAGGTGACCAGTGAACTTGTGTGTCCGACACTGGGTATATACTCACATGCAACACTGGTACAGAGGGGCTAGAATACTCCTCTCGTCGAGGGCTGCATTCCCAAAACTGCAAAACAAAGTAAGAAAATTACTTTCGATGTGGAGATGTAGTTAATGACTGTTATTTTTGGTGCAGTCTGTTACTCAGCCCATGAGAGGGAAATCAATTCTGGACCTGGTTTTGTGCAATAATCCTGACAGAATTTGCAGCTCAGAGGCAGTGGAACCACTAGGGACAAGTGATCATAGTGCTGTTACTTTAGATATTTTTTTTTGCAAGGTAAGACCGCCTCCTGTAACTCTTACCTTCGGATGAGCTGACTTTGATGAGATCATTTTTGTAATAAAAACTGTGAAAGATTTTACCTTAATTATGGCTTCGTTGTATTCCCCGGGAGCAAAGGCTCACCACAACCACAAACTGTCATTTGTTCTCAAGTGCTATCCAACGAGTGAGACCTTCCAAGTTGATCAGAAACATGACCATTATAAGGACAAGCCCAGGGTATTTATTGAGCGAAAGGCAAGAGAGCTCAATGGCCCACAAGCGGAGATGAAAGCGACTACCGCTGTGGATAAGAAACTGTTTAAAATATCATACGCCGTGGCGCAGAAGATAGCAAAACCTCATAAGACAATAGAAGAAAAAAAACCTCATACTTTTGGGGAAACCTTGGTTATGCCTTGTGCAACTGAGATAGTGAGAGAACTGTTTGTAGAGAAGGCAGCCAAGCAGTTATCAAAAATTCTGATGTCAAATGACACAGT
This sequence comes from Aldrovandia affinis, assembly GCA_029706075.1. Classification (NCBI taxonomy): domain Eukaryota; kingdom Metazoa; phylum Chordata; class Actinopteri; order Notacanthiformes; family Halosauridae; genus Aldrovandia; species Aldrovandia affinis. The sequence continues at coordinate 434,291 of JAINUG010000194.1, read as the reverse complement.
TAAACATCGCATCTCATCAATGTTGGAGGATATAACGGTACAGTGCGCTGCGCGCCTTCAGGGAAATTACTTTACCATTCAATTAGATGAGTCGACAGACGCGTCTAAAATGTCGCATCTACTCGCACTTTCGCTATGAATGGGAAAAAGAGATGTGGGAAGATTCTTTGTTTCGTAAAGAGCTCTAGATGACTACAATGGCAAAATATGTTTTTGAAGCACTGGATGCATTTCATGAGGTCAAATGGAATAAGCCAAGGGGCTGGCGGATAGCGTAGCGATCTAATGCACCCGTATTTGGCTGGCGAGTTCGTGGGGGGGGTTAATCTAAATAAATAGAGGCTATAATTGGCTTCCAAATTGGGGAGAAAAACAGGGGAAAATCTGTAAAATGTATAAAAAATTAATTAATTAATTAATAATAAATAAAAAAAACAGGATTAACTGCATTGGATTGTGCACGGATGGAGCCACAGCGATGACGGGCAGACACTATTCTAGCTAGAATAAAAGCTGTCGCTCCCCACGTCATCTCAACGCATTGTGTTCTGCACATTGATCCTGGGCTTCAAAAAATTTGTATTGTGAACTTTGTTAAAGCAAGAGCCACAAACTCCAGTTTATTCACTTCCCTCTGTGAAGAGACGGGTCCTGACCATCTCTCCCTTCTCATGCATACTGAGATAAGATGGCTGTCCCAGGGAGGGACGCTGATGCACCCGTTCAGCCTCAGGGAGGAACTGCATACCTTTCTTTCAGACAAGAAACCTGAACTGGCTGAGCTCCTCAAGGATGAGAAATGGCTGGCTCAACTCAGCTACCTTGCGGACATCTTTAATGAAACGAACAAACTCAACAAAACAATGCAGCGTGGAAATACATCATCGACTTCATTTCCCAACATGAAAGAGTGGAGGCTTTCAAGAGAAAGTTACAAATGTGGAAAAATCGAGCCTCATCAGGAACCACTGATATGTTCGAACTGTTGCATGCCTTCCTTCAGGAGAAAAAGATGGATTTCAGAACCATCAAGCGCCAGGGAACAGCAGACTTGTCAGGGATGTTGGACAAGTTCAACAGTTATTTCCCTGAACTCAGCAAGGAGGAAGAAGCTTCCTACCTCTGGATAAAGAATGCCTTTACAGGGAACATTGAGACCAGGCTTCCTGACACATCTCCATCCAAACTCTCGGAAGAACTCATTGAAATCTCATCTGAAACCACCTGGAGAGCTCTTTTCATTGTAGTGCCCCTGGAAACATTCTGGCCTGAGTGTGGTGCTGAGTATCAAGTATCTCATGATGCAGTAGTTAAGGTGTTGATACCAATCAGCAGCACATATCTGTGTTTAGCTAGCTTTTCAGCCATGACAGCTCTGAAAACAAAATATAGGGCCAGGTTGAGCCTTAAGGACGACATGCGTGTCGCCTTTTCAAAGATCTCCGCACGTATTGACTGTATTATTAGCCACCAGCAGCAGCAGACTTCACACTGAGTTAGAAATGTCCACTGAGTGAATGAGTGCTTATTTTCTGTATTTATTTATTTTTAAATAATGATTTTCTGTTTTTGAGAAATGGGCAAACTTATCCAAAGATGCTATTTGCTTTACTAGCACAAGCCGTGTAAGACTAAGCCCAAGAGTAAGCACTTAAATGAACATTATTTTATGGAATTGATCAAATTCACTCATGGTATTTAAGTCCAGGCTTGATGCAGTACTGGGTATTCTTTAGACTAGGAAATGACTAGCCTAGATGAGCCAAAGGCCTGTTCACATCATAATGTATTCTAATGTTCTTATGGCTATCATCAGATGACCATTTACATACATTTTGCACTGCATTACACTCATCTCTAGCACAATACTTATTTCACAAGTATGGTTTCACTCCACACTGTTGACACGAATTCTGAAAGAGAGAGTGGGTGGAAGGGAAGAGGAGAAGGGACAACAGTGGAAGACAAAAGGTGATCGAGGCATGAAGGGAAGAAGGGAGATAGAGTTTGACAGACCACACACTTATGACATCTACCATTTACTTCACATCTGTGTGGCGCAAACCACCATGGGCAAGCTTGCTGTACCTTTTGGCATTGTCCAGAAGGATGAGCATGCTTGCGCCTCCGTCGTCCTGGAAACTCTCGTAATGATGGCGATCAGCGTTCCCAATGAGGTAGTCAAAGATGGCCGTGTCGATGACATCCAAGAGCCTGGGGCCTGCGTCGTAAGGGGGCATCTTCTTGACCGCCTCGCAGTAGCTCTCATCGTACTCCCACCTGAGGGCACACACACCCAAACGCAAACAGAATAAACACACAAGCTGTGCAGAATGCAGGTAACATTGCATAAACACCCAGCCTGAGAAGGGTCTGAATCAGGCCACTACTGAGGGCGTGCGTCCGACTTTAAGCTTTAGTGTGCCTCATGCTCATCTCGCATCACATTAGAAATGGGAATGATGGTTATGCCTAAAAAATAGAAATGAAAACAAACACTTCAAAACAAAATAAGCAAATGGCTTTATATGTGGTTAATGACCGTTTTTTGGTGCAGTCTGTTATATAGAAGAAATTTATATAAAATTAGAAATATTTTTTTTAGAAGACAGTGGCATTATACAATAAACAAACAATATCAGAATTAACACAGATAACTTTTACATTCACCTTATCAATTCACATACTGTGCCTCACTACACTGTACAAATTACTTGATTTATACGATCTTCATACTACGGCCATTTTAACAGTCTCAGAGGAATCTGACACAACCAGATTTAAAAAACTATTCACAACTAGTACAGCCCAAGGAGAAAGCAATCTGCATCTCAATTCCAGAGAGTTATGCGCTCACACTAGAAGAAGAGTGGAACAATTGAGGAAGACAACAATGGATGGATGAATTCACTTTGTAGAGAGGGGGGTCAGTTTCCAAGAACAATCAAAACAAAACCTGGTTACAATGACATACAAACTAAATTCACTACATTTAAATGGATGGTTTTCAAAAGATTAAAACTGGAACAGTTTCTTATTAACTGTGTTTAGTAGTTATTAGTCATTAAAGCCCATGTGAAGTAGAAGTACTTTTGTGATGTTATACAGTATATAATATGGATGCCAGCCATGCAACACTGTGTAAATTGTAAAACAATTAAACATTAAGATGTTTGTATTTATTTATTTTTTCCCCCCCCAATTACAAAATCCCTGGATGAGAGAAGAACATTTATTCAGGGGTCAAACCCATGATGCTTTTTACCAAAACCATTTATAATATAATTTAAATCAAAACCAACCTCTGAGGCTGGGATTGTCCTGTTCCAACCGGCCGTGATCGGTGAATGAGCAGGGTATTAGGAAGAGAGCAGTCTCACCTGGCCAGTTTGCAGGGCATTAGGAAGAGAGCGGTCTCACCTGTCCAGTTTGCAGGGTATTAGAAAGAGAGCAGTCTCACCTGGCCAGTTTGCAGGGTATTAGAAAGAGAGCAGTCTCACCTGGCCAGTTTGCAGGTGTGGAGGACGTCGGTCTCGGCCACATGGGAGTGGCATGGTTGTCTGTGTTTTACATGTTGTGGAGGCCTTTGGAGCTGTGAGACTTTCCAGGGGCAGGTTTGGCACTCTCACAGGGTGTGAGAGTGGACTGTCGCCGGAAGGGAGCTCCAAAGGCCATAATTGGTTTAATTATTATTTAATTATTTAATTGGTGTCAATCAGTCAATTGCTATGGAAGTCAATTGGCTCATTGGGTGTCTGGGTGAGAATGTGAGTTGAGTGATTGTGATTGGGTGATTGCCTCACGAGTCCCACCTGAGCCAGGCAGAAACTAAGCCTATTTAAGAGCAGGTGGGGCGAGCGGGGAATCAGTTAGTCTTATCTTGATGTGTGTGTGAGTGCGAGTGCGCATGCACGTTTGATGTGGAATGTTTGATGTGGAATGTTTGATGTGGAATGTTTGATGTGGAATGTTTCATGTTTGAGGAGTTTTGTGGGCGTTTGTCGAAAGTGACTGAGTAGAGTGCTTCCTGTGTGAGTGAAGAAAAGGGAGAGGGGGTGCGCTAAGAGTGTCCGCCTCTCCCTCGGTGTGATCGAGAGAGTGCGAGAGGGCGCCCTTAAAGAGGCCGCCCTTAAAGAGGGCACCTCTCGGCCCCAGTTTTATGTGTGATTGGAAGGGAACTCGCACTCGGCAGTGGAGAGGGTTTCTGAGCAACAGCCCAAGAACTCACTGGAAGAGTGGAGTGTCTTGGGACTGGTTGCCAGAACTCTCACTGTGGGGAGTGGCGAGTGTCTCGGGATGAATGGGTAAGAGAACTCGAACTGAAAAGTTTGAGTGTCTCAGTATGAATGGGTGGGAAGCACTTGAAAGGTCACTAGATATGTGTGTGCCTGAGGAGGTTCCAGGGGAACTCCGGAGGAAGATGCGCGGTGTCCCGTAAGTTTGGTTATTTTAACTTGTTATTTTAGTTAGTTTTTACCCGAAAGCTTCGCGGCGAGTAGGGTGAAGATTTTGTGTCTGTGTTTGTGTTGGTCTTTGTTATATGTTAACCTGCTACTCCCACTGTCTCTCTCCCATGTCTGGGGGGAGAGACAGAAAAATGAATAAATAAAATCCGGTCCGTAGACCGACAAACTCCAATCCGTGTCTCCTGGCTGCTCTGTTCCCGTTCAGGGTTTGTCACGTGGCGTGTGACAGCAGGGTATTAGAAAGAGAGCAGTCTCACCTGGCCAGTTTGCAGGGTATTAGAAAGAGAGCAGTCTCACCTGGCCAGTTTGCAGGGTATTAGAAAGAGAGCAGTCTCACCTGGCCAGTTTGCAGGGTATTAGAAAGAGAGCAGTCTCACCTGGCCAGTTTGCAGGGTATTAGAAAGAGAGCAGTCTCACCTGGCCAGTTTGCCCTCTCGGTAGGTCCGGCCCCAAGGGTGCCGATGCTTCTGCAGGGGCCACACGTCCGGGAGCCACAAAGTGACAGAGCCCTCCATCACCTCACCCTCCGCACACGCCGGCTCGCTCTCTCGGCAGTAGTAACACTTCCCATAGAAACAGGTGTTGTTCGCTGGGAGAGAGAGGGTAACACTTCATAAGGGTGTCGGTACGGAGAGGAGTTGTGGTTGAATATGGGGGGGGGGTTTGTTTAATGGAGGTGTCGGGAGCGGATCTGTGAAGTAGGGAGTTTTATGAGTGGGTACAGGAAGGGTGGAAACGTATGGAGTGGAGCAGAGGTGGACAGGTTATTTACACCTCATCTGGGTTTCCAGAACAACCTAGAAGCAACATTCAAAAGCATATAACACAGGTGAAATGTGCTGAAAATGATCAGGTGCCACAGCGACTGGAACTTATAGAAATTTAGAACGGTTCTTTCAATGGAGGATTGGGGATGATGTAAATCAGCAGGAAAATTAAGAAGGAGAAGATAAGGAAGAAATGTAAAATAACCCAAGTTTGGGACATTATTGTGTGGCCATACACACTATATCATTTTTTATCACACACAATAGCCTTTTATTACTGTCAAAATCAACTAAAATTAACAATTTAACATCAACATTAACGCAAACATTATTTGTGTGTTTACAAACAATAAATATTAACCTACTATCCAACAATTTGGTGAATTCTCATACCATTTAGTAACTTTTACTATAGTGGGACCAAACATGAAAGCAGATAAGAATATTTAGAATATTGTATACATAAACCTGAATTCTACATTTTGTTTATTTTCCCATTTTAAATATCCATGTGACTGAGCTTGTATTTCAGTTTCATAAACTGTGCCTTTTGGATTATTGCATTGGTTGTTGTATAAAGGAGTATTTATACAGCGTGTAATACTGTATAAACTATTTTGACAAAGGGAATCCGAACCATAAGAAAGAGCAGCTATTAGGTTTGAAAAAACATTGTTTTGCTTTCATTACTGATCAACATACATCAACATAGAGAAAGAGAGAGGAGACTCACCCTGCATGAGGAATGTGCTCTGGAGTGGTTCTGTGGCCACTTGCTTGATCTCTGTGCGCAGATTGACAAACCTCCCTACCACTAGGGGAGCTCTCCTGAAACCAAGGATCCTGGAGGACAGAGAAGGGAGCGTGATACAGAAATAGTCTTACTCCAAGGCCATTACAATAGTCTTACACTTCAAGGCCATTATCACAGTCTGAATAATACTTTTGAACTCTTTTATATATTTATATATTTTAAAAAAATCCACTCCTGCTCAAGGGTGAATTACCTGTCCAGGTGAAAGGCTGCCACCTCAGCATTGTGCCTGTCGTAGCCTGCATACGGTTCCCCCTCTACCACATAGTCTCGACTGTACCTGAAAGAGGGGAAACAACATGCAGATGATGATGCAGACCTCTCTGTGAAATCATACACTTTGCACAACAATATATAGGAACTAGGCTCATTGTAGCATAAAAATACCTGTAATCGATAGTGGAGTTAAGTTATTTCTGCCTCTTGTTACCATGAACCATCAACCAGTGGGATCCAATGCTGAATATAATTATGGTTCTCGAATTGTAGTAAGCAATAGCAGATGTAGAGAAACGACAGGGGCTTCTTTTATCAGATCAGTGGCCGATTTCATGAAGGTAGTTTAAATAAATCAGGATTAGTTAAGGTTATTCTGTCTTAAACCAGCTCGACTCAGACTAGCTGGCTATCTCCGCATCTCGACACCTGCTAAATATTAATATGATAAAGCTACTGTAACTCAAGCCCAGATAATTAAATCCAGCAAAGTTCACATGCCTGTGAAAGGTTTAAAAGGTACAGCAGACACTGAAAAGAAGGATAAAGACAAGGAATGGAGAGGAGATACTTCAAGGCCTGCATAATTACACATTTAAACTATTACAATGAACCGCATAACAGATCTTATTGTAAATGCAAAAAAAACCTGAAAGGCAGCACAGACTGTAAAAAATGTAGATACAAGATGTATGAACTATGCTACAATTTCAGGGATATAAACTTGAACTTCGACACATCAACACATCCTCAATCTAAATGAAGAAATAATGTAAATATGTGCATGCTACTGTAATCTATTATCTATATATATATATGTATTATATAAGAATGTATAATATATATATATATACTGTATATTTTATTATTGGCTTATTCTGTCAAAAGGGTATAAAAGTATCAAAATAATACCCATTGAACATTTTTAGTCTATTAAAGTTAGCCTCACTATCCTTCAGCTGCAGTGTCAATGGGATCTTTATGAAGGAGTTGCCTACATTTTTCAGAATTGATAATATTTGATTTTGCTAGCCTAGACTATGTCAATATTTACACATAGCCTGACTAACTTAAGATCCTGTTTTAGGTTGCGGTTGTAATGAGCCTGGCTAGAGGCAAGTTTGGCTTTGGGTAAATCACCACAAAGTGATTTTCTTTTAGGCAATTAGCGTACGCTCTGATTCCCAGCGACTTATAACTAAATGCATACAAAATGACTAGAAGTCTAGACCTAGAAAATCAATTAAGTTACAGACAAATCTAAGTCAATTGTAGAGACAATGACAAGCGCAAAGCCCTAACTGTTACATGACATTTTCGAAGGTTAGCAACCAACACACTAATCCTGCTTTGTGAAAAGCATTCTTAGCAGCGTCCATTGTTCTTTTGCTCCTCGATAGGAAAGTACACAAATTCCAATGTTTCCCACAGTGTTGGTTTTTATTAAGATGGGCTGCCTTATTAAGATACCCATAATTTCATATGTACCATGAGACCAATACCCACAAAAAAGACATGGTGACAGACTGTCTGTTAGAAATGCCTCAGGTTTCATCAAATTCAAACATGGATAAACGATTCCGCAATACCTCACTCTGAATTAATCATTAGCCTTTGACTGGCATGCTCTTAGACATATCTAATGTTGATGTATAATCTGTTTTTTGATGCATCAATGGGACTTTGATGTCCCAATTTGAAAAGATCACTCAAAATAGTTCATTCAATTGCTGCTACCGGACATAATTGTTTTCAGCATACTTTCACATCTGGAACACTATTCACATTTGGCCCATTATTAGTGAATGTAGGTTGAACTGCTCCTTCATATTTTAGACAGATGTTATTACAAGGATTACACAAATTCCATCAGCGTAAGATGGTTTTTCAATAAATGTTTGAGACCATGGCTGTCAAACCATGCGATCTGTGTAATTTATGATTGTATTATTTTCATCTGTAGAGGTGAGATATGTACTCATGACTTTACAGCCTTATTCTGACAAAATCAGAAATGGAATTAATCTTTTGCAGGTTATGCAAGCCCTGTCATGCCTCTCAAGAATCCGCTGGTAGACTATAAGATTAGTTTTGAAGGAAATGAAAGAGATGCGGATGAGCCTTAGCCTAATTAATTTTGCTTTCACACTGATGCCTGTCTTCCATCTGGTAGCGGACTGTTCACCGCTCAATTCGCGATGATGAAAGGGGTACAGAAGACAGCTCTGTCTTAGCTGCTGATGGAATTCTGCCAGTTACAGTTCACAAACATCTAACATTTAACTTTTGGAGCTTTCATTTACTGAGCAAAAAAATACTTATTTCAGGAAAGGATGCTCATTTCTGGACAACCTGCAACGCCTCATTGTTCACAGTGTCGCAGGTGGTGGGTCTACCAGGAGCCACTAGTGTCTGATGCAGTAGGAGTTTCGCTGTCAACTGAAACCTTATTTCCTGAGTGACTAACCAAAATTGTGCATCACCTCAATCGAATTTCAACAGTCGGCACTGATTATATCCACGCTGTAGGACACATCAACTAAGTTTTGCATATGCGGATATGTTCCTCATATGTGCAGTCGCTCTGGATAAGAGCGTCTGCTAAATGCTTAAAATGTAAAATGTACCATTCAAGGTGATCTTCTTTTGTGTAATTCACCAAGGAGTTTGGTTTTATTCTGATGAGGGCCAATTCCTACATGACTGACAGCATAATTATCATGCTATCACCAACATATTTGCTCATTGCAGGGAACCTCTGAGACAACCCAGGGTCCACCCACAGTGGTGGTCACACATATACTTCCAAAGGAAACATGAGACAAACACTGCAAGAGTTTGCCTTCAATCTACAACATTGCTGGCAAACTTTCAGGGCACTACCATGATCCCCGCTTTTGATTTCCAATTTTGATTTTAGCCTATTTCCCTTACGAACAGTAAACGTCGTCAGGTTCACAGGTTCGTATTTAGAAATTGGACATTCATAAAACAGGACATTTATAAATTGGCTCAAGGCTTTAACCCTGAAAAATCGCAATGAATTGTGTTCATTAATTTACAATTTTAAAAAATGCATTACAATTAAACTCTAACACATATATTTTGCCTTTCCATTGTAACAAACATTTAGGCCATCTTTACACTGTAGTTAAAATATGCCTTTTGGATCTGCCTTTTGCCGAATCTAGCTTTGGCGAAAGGCAAATTCCTCTGCCACATTTGCCCTTAGAGGAGGACACGTTTAGCTAAAATTAAGGTACAACTGCCTTGTCTGCTTATTTGTTTATTTGAGCAAGAATGACAAAATAAGATTAGAGGAGAATTTTCCAGTTAGCAAGTCAGCTCACTAAGCTCAATTTCAAACTTCGTCACAATAATCTGCCATCAGATGTAATATTTTTTTTCTGCTGATTGGTATCAATAAGGGGGTGTATGCATTCTTAATTGTGATTGGACCCTACACAGTTATCTTGAGTTTTTGGTCCTTTTAACAGCATCTCTCTCACAGTCTTGAGAAATGGTGATACACAGGTAACCACACTCACTAGGCTACTGGACAAGATATTTATTACAGTTCAACTGAACCAACTGTCACTTGAGAGAGCAGATAAGCATGTACCGTGAGTGGAAGAAAGTACCGCTGTTCAGTAAGCTGCCAATTTCATTCAATGGAAAGTATTAACTCTCATCACCGACCATAGTTTTGACCTGATTAGTTTAACTGAAACCTGGCTTAGGCCTGACGAATACAGTGCACTTAATGAGGCATCTCCCGATGGTTATGCCAGCTGCCAAGCGCCGCGTCTGTCCGGTAGAGGGGGCGGTGTTGCTGTGATTTTTTCGACAAAATTTAGTTTTACACCTAAATGTGGGGATAAGTTCTCCTCTTTTGAATCGCTTTCTATGCTTTCTGGACGGTCAAAAGATCTAGTTACCTCCGTGCAATCCTTCCTCTTAATAACTATTTATAGACCACCTGGACCGTATACTGTTTTTCTCTCCGAGTTTGCAGAGTTTTTATCAAGCTTGGCAACTATGGCGGATAAAGTTGTGATTGTTGGAGATTTCAACATACATGTTGATAATGACAGTGACCCTTTAGGACTGGCTTTTGCAGCTATTATTGACTCTGTCGGTTTTGTTCAAAATATATCTGAACCAACCCACCGCCACCAGATTTAGTTTTATCCTATGGTATCGATGTCGAGAATATCATTGTGTCTCCCCATAATCCTGTACTATCGGATCACTTTTTGATTTCTTTTGAAATTCAGGTAAATATTCCTATTAAATCGGAACCTAAATACTATTCCAGCCGCTCTATAAATTCATTGACGGCTTCAAAACTTATAAACTTACTTCCCGAATCCTTAGTATCAAGTCAGGACCCAAATAGCCTTTTGTCAATTGATCATCAAACTGATGCGTTAAATCACATTTTACGGAATACACTTGATGCGGTCGCACCCTCAAGATAAAAAAATGCAGTGAGAAGAAACTTGCACCCTGGTTTACCGACCATACCCGTGCCCTTAAACAAGTTTCCAGAAAATTAGAACGCAGATGGCGCTCTACCAATTTAGAGGTTTTTCGCTCTGCTTGGAAGGACAGCCTCATCGAATACAAGCACGCTCTTACTACAGCTAGGTCATCGTACTTCTCGAAACTAATTGACCAGAATAAAAACAACCCAAGATTTCTATTTAACACGGTAGCTAAACTGACAAAAAAACAGTCTTCAGTTTCCATCAGTTATCCTTCTAACTATAATTCAAATGACTTTATGAACTCGTTTACTAATAAGATTGAGACAATCAGAGAACAAATTATGAAAATGACTCCAATATCTAGCACTCCAACTGCCGAGATAGCACAGGGCTATCAGGAGCAGGGTTGCGTAGAGACCCTTGAGTTTTTCACTCCTTGGATCTGGACAAATTCAGTAAACTGGTTATGTCCTCCAAATCATCTACATGTCTGTTAGACCCCATACCAACAAAGCTTATTAAAGAGCTTTTGCCTGTGCTAGGCCAGCCCATGTTAGATATCATAAATACATCCCTATTATTGGGTTGCGTACCTAGGTCTTTAAAAGTAGCAGTAATCAAGCCTCTTTTAAAGAAACCAAATCTTGATCCTGTTAATCTGAAGAACTATAGGCCCATTTCAAATCTGCCCTTTTTGTCAAAAATTTTAGAGAAATCTGTAGCTCAACAATTAACTGCTTTCCTAAAAACGAATAATCTATATGAAACATTACAATCAGGTTTTAGACCAAACCATAGCACTGAGACAGCACTTATTAAAGTTGTAAATGACTTACTGTTAGCATTGGACACTGGTTGTGTTTCTATTCTAGTGCTCCTTGACATAAGAGTCTTCAACTAGTACAGAATACAGCGGCACGTATTTTGACTAGATCCAAAAAGTATGAGCACATTACTCCAGTGTTAGCATCACTACATTGGCTTCCTATTAAATATCGGGCTGATTATAAAGTACTGTTGCTAACTTTTAAAGCAGTAAACGGACTTGCACCTTTATATCTGACCGAAATGATTGCCCCTATAAGCCCGACCACGACTGCTTCGTTCACAAGAAGCCGGCCATCTATTACTCCCTAGAATTTTGAAGAGCACAGCTGGTGGTAGAGCCTTCTCTTTTAGAGCTCCTCTGTTGTGGAACGGTTTACCAAGGCATGTTAGGGATTCGGACACAGTTTCAATTTTTAAGTGTAGATTAAAAACATATCTTTTCAGCCTAGCTTACTGCCAAACATAGTCTAGGTGGAGAGATGGAGAAGGCCGTGCCTTAGTGTCTTATGGAGTGAGAAACTTTCCATACTGTCACCTCCTCAATGTGTTACCACCACTGTTATGCTGGTTATCCTTGATCAGGTGTGGATTGTTTGGAACTCTCACATGGCTGCGTGTTTTCTCTGTCCCTCTCCTAATAGGTATGCTGCCATAGCTTACACCTGTTGGGGCTAACTGTATATTTCCTATGCTTGTGCTCCCCTGCTCTTACATAGTGCTACTGGCTATAGCACTGCTTTTTTTCTGACTGCATGTTCTCTTCTCTGCCTCGGCCTCTGACTCGGGGCACCTGCCCCGAGCCCTAGATCCCCTGCGAAGTGTGAGCTGCCCCCATCAACCCTCACCCCCACGCCAACCCCAGTTCCTGGATCTGGACCCTCTCCGTGTGGTTTAGCCCCCCGCTGACTACCTAACTCAGACTAACCTTGGACTGACCATGACATGGTCTTTTTGGACATACCCTGTGCCGGCCAGAAGAGGATGGGCTCCCCTTTTAGTCTGGTTCCTCCCAAGGTTTCTCCCTACCTAGGAGTTTTTCCTTGCCACTGTTGCCGTTAGGCTTGCTTTTGGGGGTCTAGGCCTGGGTTCCCCCTCTGTTAAGCGTTTTGTGACAATTCTGTTGTGAAAAGCGCTATACAAATAAACTTGATTTGATTTGATTTGATTTGATTTGATAAGTATACGCTCACATTCCCAAATGGTGATAAAAGGAACCAAAGGAAACATTAACTTTCAGTATCTAGCACAACATAAAAGATATTCTCAACTTCACTAGTGCGTGTCTTTCCTCAAGGATGTGTGTCCAAAAAACGAATGTGTTTATTTTGCATATACCAAGCTAAAAGCAGAATTTTATATAAAGTGTATATTTCTGATTTTTAGGTTTTGAGCACCAGGTACTTTAGGGTTGAAAGAAGACATTTGAGTGTTTTGTTTGACCTTGTCAGGCCAGCTTGTATAGATGACCATAAATTAATGGAATCTCACATACTGCTATGAAATAAAAACAGGTATCAGAATCGGTTGGAAACATAGCACCGGTGAACCGCAACCCTGTAATATACTGAGACCAAATCTCGATCAGCAACACTAAACACTAAAAGGAAACCAAAGACCAACACACATGATGGCTCATTTGGAATTCACCGCTTGGATTTAAATCAAGAATAGGCATCAAGCCTCAACACAAAGTGGATCTCTTCATTCTGTAGGCCCTACACCCTCATTTGTAGTCCATCACACAAGAGGAAATTGAAGCAAACTAGTTTAGAGTCGCTTCACCATTTAGAAGTCGCTTCTAGAAAGGGCATGTTTTCTACTGGGAATGTTTCAATTAATGCCATGTCACGATCATATTACACTTGTGTTTTCCCCAATGTATCACAATGGCAAGGAAGGCAATGTCTGGTACCAAACCCCACTCTTTTGAAATCATTGATGGCTCTGGTCTTGAAAGTACAGTCCTTTTGATCAAGTGAAGGCAGAAAATTAACACATACATCAAAGCAATCTTCTTTTCATACTTGAGATCTTACCTCTTGGGCTTGAAGACCACCTTCTGTCCTCCATCCAACACCAAGAGAGCCTTCAGCTGAGTGCCCTTGTACCCCACATCAGCCCTCTCCACCCGGGCGGAGGCCAGGGCTGTGAGCACTGCCGCCATTTCTGGCGTGTCATCCGGGTACACCTCCCTGGGCCCCACCCACTGTGCTGCCACCTCCCACGGCGATTGGAGAGTGTGGGTGAGCCGCGCCCCCTTAGCCAGCTGCAGCCCAGCCTCCATCTTCCTGAAGGCGTGCAGGTCCCGTCGGCTGGAAGCTGAGCCCTCGCCCCCATCCAGCAGGAAGACCTTGGCCAGTCCCAGCAGCAGCAGCACGGCACACAGCACAACCACGCGCTGCTTCAGTTTCATCTCTTTGTCCTCTCCTGGCTCTCTGACTCTTGATGCCTTTGTCTTACCCCTGGGACATCTCACTGTGTTCGGCCCGCCCCCCCTTCGATGGGTGACTAGGACCTGCTCCCTCAATCTCCCTCCGGCCGTTCCTGGTCAGCTGTCGGGAGCTGGGACCGGGGCTACAGGGAAGGTATCAAAATAGGCAAGAGGAAGATAGGAAAATGGAGCAAAGTGTAAAAAAAAAATATAAATATTGATTTGAATTTTTCTCTCTCCCTATTAGCTATTTCAATCTGGCCCTGTTTTGAACCTCACGTTAACCAGCTGTCCACAAAAGACTGAGTTACAAGGCTAATTCAAATGAATGATATAGCTCTGAGCAAAGCTGCCTCTGTCTCTTTAAATATACATGACAATCCAGTTAAACATAGAACTTGCACTGAACAACACGCCTACATTTGAGTAACAAATGTGAAAATAACAAACTATGCTATACAGACTAAATTTCTTTAAATTCTCTCTGAAGTCCACCAGCTAAGCTGCACTTCACTTGGTGCAGGAAGACCTATGGCATGCGACCAGATCACTGGGGGTCCCTCTTGTACAATAAGGCGGGGAAATCCATGCCAACTGATACCCTCCATCCCTTGGGAATGGTATCGACAATTACACAGTGCCCTGTGGCTACAAATGCCACTGGTAACAGGATCTAATTCTACACCATGGGATGTGTCACTGCATTAAATGTCTTAGCTAGCCAAGCCTCCTGACAACCAAAGTAGCATTCCAGGACACATACATGTCTGTCTGTACTGTTATACAGCAGTCTGTAGAACACAGCTGTCAAACTCACTCCATCGAGGGCCGAGTGTATGCAGGTTTTTGTTGCAACCAGTGCACTACACCAGGTGATTTCACTAATTAGCTCAGTTCTTCAACTAAGGAGGGAACCTAATTGAAATCACCTGGTGTAATGCACTGGTTACAACAGAAACCTGCACACACTCGGCCCTCGATGGAATGAGTTTGACACCCCTGCAATAGAATGACTGCATGCAAAGAGTATCAAAATTATGTTATTAGTGGCTAAAAATGCACATAAACAGTGGGGTATCCTAGAATGACAACTGTAGGATACCCCACTGTGCAAAATTCCCACCCACTCACTCACATTATAGTGGGTGGGCATTTCCGGGCCTGCAGGTTTTTGTTTCTACCAATTACCCTGGCTCAATGAGCTAATTAGTTGGATAATGCTGGTTCACTTGTATATTAGACCACAGTAACATGCTTCATATGGGAGCACAGTCTTCCGCTGGCATTCATGGCCTTTAGCCAAAATGAAATTTAGCAAAAATGTCAGATCACGTAAATGATTGGGCTAATTGAATAATTAAGAGCAGAAGTTGGCATGAAATCCAGAAATGGATATGGCCCTCCTTGCCCACCCCTGCATTATAGCTTTGAGACGACTGTTTTAACCTCAGGTTCTTCGTTTTTATTTTTATTTTATTTTTTTACTTCTGCAAGTTCCTGTTTGATTATTTTACCGTTACGTTTTCTTTACTGTATGCACTCGGGGCTATTGAACAGTGTTTGCATGGGACTGAATAAATAAAGGTTTATGATTATTATCAAAGAGTGCTCATGGTAAAAGTATCTCACACAATCTATATCTTTCTTTATTTTTGTCTGCTTGTCTATCTGTTGATCTTTCTGTTTTTCCGGCATTTCTTTCGGTTTGTCTCTCGGCCTCTTACTCTCTCTTTCAGTCACAGTCTCTATCTGCCTCTTTCACTATTGCTCTCTTCTCTCACTTTCTCTCCACCCTATGTGGTAACATTCACTCAAGTTTCTCTTGTCCACTCAGTCTTCCCAAAAGGATGACATCACTGTGGGAGAAGATTGTCAGGGGTCAACTTTACATCAGCCTCTCCTTAGGCACGTTCAAGCAGTGTGAGGCTACATCAGCTTCCGCACACTGATAATCAGAGTGCTAAGCAGTGAGTGGGATCCCTCGGTGAATACATGAGTTGCAGGACTAATCTAAACAGGTATCCAATAGGTATTCAACACAGCTTTCCCATACAGCCAAATGTTAAACTGCTAACGCGCACAGCTCTTTGCAAGGATTAAAGGTTGAATTGTTCTTTGTTCTTCGTTGCTACAACAGTCTGTACAGTTGCAACGCCCAGACTGTTCTCAAGTACCACACCCCAACCTGTCATCAGCAAAAGAATGACCAACGTTACTGAATATGCTGGACATAAACCTCCCCCAATCAGAATTATTTTAGCTTGTTTCAACAGATACAATAGGCCCAAATTAATTGAGCCATCTGCCATTGACGATTGGTGATGACAAGCAGCCAAATCCAATCAACTGCAAGGAGAAAATGCTTGCTAACTACAGAAATATGATATCCTCCTGAAAGGAAACCAGCGATATTGGAGCAGCGCATTCTCACTCTTGCCTGGAGTTCGTACGGGGTCAGTGGCCTGCAGACCTGAGACATGCCTCATGAATGCTCCACAGTGGGATTCCTCCCAGCTCTTCTCTTTCATCACTCACAGAGACAGCTACACACATACAGGACAGTGTTGTTTTAATTGACTGATTGATTTGGGGGTATTGAATGTGGTTCCAATAAACTCCGCTGCAACACTACATTAAATGATCAAGACAAGGTTAGGTTTAGGCTATATGAGCAATGACAAAAATCGCAGTTGATTTGTATGTTCTCGATGAGAGCACTTTGGCTCATGCTGTAGTGATGCTCAGAGACAGATGTAGAGAGGAGGATGAGTGACAGTGAGGAGAGAGTGGATCCTCTCTGATGCCTTTTTCTCTGATGGTTTTCTACACCTACTGTATGATCTCCCAGCTGCCTGGGAAGGACAGTTAATTATCTATCCCCATGCAAAAGGCTGAAACTTGCTTCAGATTTTTCTCTTGACAAGGAAGATTTGGTTGTGTCTGAATACTCATTTCACCAATTTATAACATCCATGCCCCATCATTTGAGTGTTTACTTTGTACACTCTTACTAGACAAACCTTTCTCCTCCCCTACATATTACGAAAGCTTTATTCACTTTTTACTGAATGGATGCACCACCAGTGTACTAGCTTACAAATAGCTTAGAAATATCTTCAAATGTTTAATGTTGACAGGTTCATACATGATGTAGGCTAGGGTAGGAAGGCTTTGCTTTTTCTGAATAAGAAAGATGTTGTTTGCAGTGAGGGTTGTCTACATGTCATTGGAGTCAATTGGCGGTCCAATGAAATTATGTAACTCGAATTGGAACTTAGAACATCACCCCTTTTATATTAAAATTAGATATACTCAAAAGTCTAAAGTGCTAAGATCTTACTAGTTTCTTATGCCTCAAGTTTATTTTAAACTATACTTCACACTGCGTTACTGCCCACCAAAATATTACAATTTACAATCACAGTCTGATTGACAACAAATTAATTAGTAGACTAGTGATTTTCTAGCTTATATTAAAATATCAATGACTGGTATAGAATGGATATAACCACACTTACGGTAGATACGTTACGTTAGTGCCTTCGTGCAGGGAGTGTGTCAATGTACAATCTTAAATATAGCTGACGATAACAGCATCGCTTTTTGACTTTGAATGATTACGGACGCTTCCGTTCCATTTGCATTTTGGCACTGCACTATCCGTTGTCAACGCCGCTTATCATAAGAATTAGCTATAGCTGACCAGCAGATGACTAGAAATTTACTTAGGAAGTTCTGGTAGCGTAAAACTTCGTAATTAAGACAAGGACACCAGGAAGACATGGGCCACTCGTATTCCTAACTATCTAAAAGCTAGCAAGCTTTTGTTGGCTATCTAATATTAGATAAATGACACACGGAGTAATTTACTCAATAAATGCAACTTGCCCCCTAATATAAAACATGTCCCTCGTATTCGTTGTCACATTGCAACTCCATATTCATTTGAGTTATACTAACGTTAATTGAGCCACGCAAGCAGTAGCTGCTGCTACTAGACCCCCTCACAATTCGGTCTTTCATTCATTCATGCACTAAGTGAGTTAGCCTCACGTTAGAAACGTCGACTCGTACCCGCCAGGCTGTGTAGCGGCCTGTAGTCCATGCGGACCATCGAATTTTCCTATCGAGATTGCAGCGGTCGAGTTAACTTGACCGGCGTCCTGCTGAGACCAAGGGTGTAGCCTACCGGTAGCTACTTGGCTACATCTTAACGTTATGTAACTCGTCAATTTGTATTGTGATTATCTCAAAACGGATAGCTAGCTAGATAGCGAACTATTTGCACGTAGTTAGTTAGCAAGTGCTGGTTAGATTAAATTTGCTCGTCTGGTTGGGTTTTTAAATCGGCGGTTGACAGCTCATGACAAACGTTAGCTAGCTAGCTAGCTAGATTGCTCGGCAACCAGATACACCTACAAAGTTGAGATGCTATATTGAGCTTTCTAGTGCTAGTAAGTGTGACGTTGTTTATAAACCCAGAACTAGCTAGCTCTATATAAACAGACGAATAAGCAGTTACACTACTACCAGCTTGCTACCGAACAGCGGTTAGTTAACGTATTGAAAACCTTCCGCCTAAGCAATTCCATCGATTCTCTCTAACCGACATATGATAAATATAAACGTTCAATCATAACGTTGGCTAACCAGAATTCTGCATTTAGAGCTTCTAGCTAGCTCGCTAACTGCACATAGAAAGGACGTGTTCTGTTAACAACTGCTACTGTGTAAAGCACAATTCAGTTTTACCCAGCCAACCTTAACTGCAATACATCAGATGTCTCCATTTCATGACTAATAGTTTGCTAGCCATAGCGAAGAACGATGCATACATGTTCCCCAGACTATCGTTCAGCCAGATACCTACTGGACCAAGATACTATATTTAATAGTAACGTTATCTAGGTTAAACATTCGGAGGGTTAAAATACAGTATTCCTTAACTGTTGCTGTATACCCCGCTTGCTAGCTAAACGTTAACGAGTTGAGATTGATGGAGATGATGCATTTGTTGACTTTGCGTACCTTGTATCACTGTTGTAGAGCCAGCATTCGCCACTGTCCAAAAATCGTCCTATAGTATGTAAAACTGTGCATTTAATGTAATCGTTATGTCACACGTTCACCATTCCCTCTTTCTGTCCTACCCTCTGATACTCATCCCTCACTCCCGGATACACACTTCCTCATGCAAACATTCCACGCCGCCTCAGCCTTAAAGTGAACACACACTATTACATGTAATGCACTGAAACGACCGTTGTATATCATTACTTAGCAACAATCGTATGCAGTATGCACCGAATGAATGTCACAAATTGAAATCAAATTTGGTGGTATCTACACAATGGTGAATTTACATGCTCAAAAGTTCACATGCTACCAAACGCGAATAAAACGTGGCCCCTCCTCCCCAAACCAGGACGTTGTGAAATAGTATATTTCGGACACACCTGTCTCTGCGGTTATTGCGCTTCTCAAAAACCTGTTTAATATTTAGTGTACATTGCAACGCTACTTTCCTCCGTACTATAATCGTTGAATATCGTTATTAATAATGAGGGCATTATGATGAAGGCTTTAATATAATTTGAATAAAACATTTGTCCAACTGTGTGTGCAATAGGTTCACCCTCTATTTTTCACGAGTATATATATACAGTACCGGTATATAGGATTGGTCTGAGAAACCGAACGTGAACAGAGTTTAAAAAAAATACTATACTAAAGTCTACGCTCAATCCAATTACCTGTTCCATTGTTTAAAGTGATCTTTGTAAAATATATTTGACACGGTTCTGGCCTTTGCGACTTTCAGTAGGATATTTAAAGCTTATGGGGCAGGAGTGTGTTGTAGTGCTTCAGGAATCGGGCACCTGGAGCACCTACCCTTTTACAGTTGAGCAAGGTACCGAACATGAATAAATAATGTGACAATAATTAACGGGACAATACGGGGAGGTAAAGCGAGTCCAAAGAGACTAAAGCAGTCCATAAGTGATGATCGGTCTTGCACGGGACATAAGATGGAATAGTTTGTGTAGAGAATTGGTTAGCCACGCAGAGGGACAAAATAAATCATGCAAATGTCATGCGAATGTCCAGGGACCTTCTCTCACACTTATGCATAGTTACCATCTGCACACCAGGGGGTAGTGGTGTACCATTTTATATAAAATAAATCTGGTACCGGTAATCCACATGCATGTAACATTTGAATGATATGCACCATATATACAATGTTAAAAAATCCCTATTAAAATTATTTATGTCATATTGCTGAATTGAATTAATGCTGTCATCTAGTCAATGGCCAACAAACATCGGCAAACCAGTGGCAATTACAGGAGCATGCTGGAGCTGCGCTCTTTGTGTGGATATGAACAATCTGTGAGCCACAAAACAGAGGGCTGTCAGGCCTGACTCTAAAGATAATCCCAGTAATCCCACGAAAGCCAGTCCCTTTCCAGATCAATCTTGACCCTCTTTTGGAAACAATTCCCTCCAGCTACCTTCAAATGCAGGCTCAGAAATCTTTTCTTAAAACCTTTAGTGAAAGCAGTTGTGGAGACTTAACTTCCCCCACAAACAGCCCTCCTCCTGCTCAGTGAAACAGGCCAGTTATTCTGCCAAAACATAAGATTCCTCATGATGAGAGGTCTGTCATTAGGTATGAGGGGATCCCAGTATAAATGTGAATCTTGCACACCTTATACACAGAAGTAGATGCCACAGATTGTCTTTAACACGGGATCTACAGTATCCTCCAAAATTATTCACACCCTTGATAAAGACAAGCAAAGAAGGCTGTATGAAATGAACAGTGCAGGTAAATGAGCTACAAACTGCCAAAATAAAGGAAACACTTGAGTAAATGAAGGGTTCTGGCAGCCATGTTATAGTTTGGGGTACATTTTCCTGGTATGTTTTAGGTCCACTCAACCCCTTAGCAGGCAAGGTAAACAGCAATAAATACAAAGCCATTTCTATCTTGATGGGTGTGGTATATTCTAGGATGACAATGCACCATCCATAGGGCATGAGTGGTCACTGAATGGTTTGATAAGCATGGAAAATATGTAAACCATGAGATGGTCATATGCCATGGCCATCTCAGTCACCAGATCTCAATCCAAATTAACACTTATCGGAGATTCTGGAGCGGCAGGTGACACAGCGTTTTCTATCACCATCATACTTTCCAACAGAGTTCTAGTATCTATGTCAAGGTGCATTGAAGCTGTTCTTGTGGCCCAACACCCTATTAAGACACTTTATGTTGGCAGTTGGTTACTTGTATATTGTTTACATAAAGAATGGGGAAATTGTATTTTATTTCAAACAATAATTAAGAAATGTAAAACCAATTAAACATTGGTAAACCTGTCTGGTAGAGGACACAATGCACAGCTGTCTTTCTTTCCCCCATGCACAGTGATGGTTTGGAAGGCAAAGGAAATCCAAGGGCCACAGTTCGAGATCGACAAAACTGTTGCATCTTGGGGACACAAAGTCTCTGAATCTACCATTAGATGCCACCTCCATACCAATAGGCTTTTTGGAAGGATTGCCATAAAAAAAGGCTCTTGAGGGCAATCAACAAAAATAATAAATGGCATTGGAACACCAATAGGAACTGGGTGTTATGGTCACATGACAATAATCTATACCTACAGTGAAATACGGTGGTGGATCTTTGGCGTTATCGGGTTGTTTTGCATCTACTCATCCTGCGGTTCTTTTTAAGGTCAATGGAAACATGAACTAGCCAAGACATTTCGGCCCCAAAAAAGCCTGGTTTCCTTTGCCAGGAAGCGAATACTTGGCCGTAAATGGATTTTTCAGCAAGAAAATGATCTCAAGCATAAGAAAATGGTTAACGGACCACAAAATCACTTTGACAAAATTATTGCACAATAATTTTGCAAAGGCCATCTCAGTCTCCAGACCCAATCAAAAATGTTATTTTTTTATTTGTCATCTACTTTACTCATCTTTATCAAGGGTGTGAATAATATTGGAGAGTACTGTATTTGCTAACCGTAATGTTGAGACAAGAGTTTTTGGAGTTTGAAACCAAACAGATTGTGTATATATATATGTATATTATGTAAATGTAAATTGTGGACCAGACAGAAACACCTGCTTTTAATGAACACAAATCAGTGCTTTCCAGCATAGATTTAATGATGTTTTAGCATGCAAAGATATACCCCTGGAGGTGTGAATCTGGAAAATCAGGTAAACATCCGGAAATCATTAAGCAGTGTGTTCCAGTGCGACGGAAACGACTCCATTAATGGCCTTTTACTTAATAAGCTGGAATAAGTGATACACCTCATACCTGCATAGCCGGAGAAAGGGTTTATCCTCCAGCTATCTAAAAGGAAAAACTAACAACATTCCAACAGGCATGTTAGTAGACTATAAAGAACAGCAAGCTTGAATCTTTTTCACAATAAGTAGGTTCTTTTCATCTTGTCATTACATTTATGGAGCCAAGAGAATGGACTGGCTGCAGTAAATGTATGAGGAAAAAGGTGGAAAGGGTTGGGAAATTCTGTGGAGAGGGACCAGATTCCAGTTGCGTCCTGCCTCAGTGTGTGAACTTCTAGGTATAACTGCATGTTCAAATTAGAAAGTCACCTCCAGTTTATTGCGCTCTACTTCCAAGAAAAATAAAAAACTAAATGTCAGGAGGCAAGAGTTGAACAATTCAAGTTTTATTTCAGTAGGAAAGATTATAGTTTTGTCAGTACCTAAAGTGTCAAAACACTAGCTTATGTGCAAACACACAGTAAAACCTCACCAATTCACACTCATACATACACACTGGCGTGCAGCCTCACACTTGCAAATTTAGTTTATCTTGTCTTTAAAAAATTAAAAACAAACAAGGAGAATAAAAGGACCAAGTGTTTATTGTTTTCTCTCATCTTGAGCCCAGGAGCACATCTCTCAGGTCAAAGGTCATAGTGCTATCAAGGGTCATGGATGAATAGCCAGGACCAGCAGACAAAGATGGGGCACAGGGTTAGAGGGGATGGTGGCTCACTGGAATGGCACACTGACATGGTGTCACCCAATTCAAAAGTCAAAACATCAACTAATCACTAGCCCAGCATCCCATAGTCTAATTGCAGGTTTCAGAGTGAGCCATATCCATCTCAAGGTTAGAAATCATAAAATATTACTGTACCCCTATCATCCAAACTCAATCCACTGACAACCAATGGAAACTCAATGTCATTGTGTGGGATTCTTATAAAACATGTCAAGGGAGATCAGTTCAAAAACCAAATTTACCCTGTCAATACACACAGGTCATTGTGCATTAGTATATATGAACAGTGTAAACTTGAGTTACAAAGTATAAATCTCACAAAAAGCTCAACATTCAGTCTACTTAAAAAAAGGACAAATACATTGCTTATGAACCCCTTCCCTAAAGTTAGTCACTACAATGATAGACATTTACATCACAAAATTAATCTGCCTGCACTGCCTGAGCACGTTTCCAACTCAACAACCGTCTTATTTGTGGCAATGCCTTTAATTACTTCGGTTTGTTATATTTCATCCTGCATTAAAGGCAGTGCATTTCAGTACCTACCGAGCAAGCAGGCTGTAACACATAAAGTGAGAGAGAAGGAAGATTTATAGTCATGGCGCTGCATGTGAGAGGGTTGGGGGTAATGCAGTTTGTTAGCGCTACTGCTCTGAGCGCTGGAACAGGGGTCCAGGAGGCCATGTGTGTCTGATCACCCACAAGGCAATGATTGCGCAGCAGTGAGAGGAGTGGAGCTAGGATCAGGAGATACGATTTCTCTGCTCCCAGTTAATCCGTGCTTGCTCAGGCTACCTTCGTTCCCTATAATTGCAAGGTCGGCTGCTTGTCTGTGCATTTGAAGGGTGTTAAATAGGAACGACAGCCAATGTCTTACAAATGTTATTGAAAAGAAGGGTCGAAATAACTAATATGTCAGTGCTGGTAAATACATTTCAGCTTTACCCATATAACAGATCAGAATTGGAAAACTAAGGGTTAAACCACACCTGTCAACTAAATGGCTTTGCTGGTCTGTGGTACCGAAGGTCCCTTTTGAGTGACGGTCTATTAGTTTCTGTAATGTCTGCCTCCTCCTTACACAGAGCATAGAGCAACACCAGGGGAATCAAGACCTCCACCGCATAGCAGAAAGTAGGCCTGCTCCAACTGCGCATCCAAATGTCAACCGTTTACAAAACAGAACAGAGATATTCAGAGATAATGTGTAGTATCCATCTGATTCAGTCACTGCAAATGCACTTAAGTACATACAGCAGGATGCAGAAGGCACCTGGCATTCTTGTAATGTGCTGAGGAGCCTGTGGCCTGAAAACGATGGGCCTTTCCAATGTTGAACATATTTTACGCCACTTAACTCTGGCACTTGGCATTTCATACGAAAACAATATTCAGCCCACACCCCACATAAAGATATAGATGTAATGCAGTCAGACTCATCAGTTAACTGCACTCATTACATATCACACAACCACAAAATCTCTTTCTGACTCCAGCTACACAGAATGAAACCCCTTACATATACATATATATAAAAAGATGTTTTCGCCTCTTAAAGCCTCTTAACTCAGTCTGCATATGACAGGGATTATCAGCTCCGCCTTTCTCAATGGCTAACCCCTTGGAAATCACTCACTGAAGTGACCTACAAGGTGTGCTTGTTAAATCTCAAGTAAAAAATAGATATATTTACACATGTACTGTATGTGTACACACACAAAGACAAACGCGTGCGCACATGTTCTCGGAAGAGGCAGGCTGGGCTAGGACACCTCATCCTACGTGGATGCTCAACTCATTTCACATAGCTCTTCCAGTATCTATCCAGATTTTTCCTTCCTTGCTATCCCCCCACCTGAAACACTTCCCATCTCATCTCAGCTCCCTCCACACCACTCCTACAGCCTGTCAGCGCAACACGCTCCACCCTCTCCTTCACCCACTAATCGAGGCTACTGTCCCTAAACTCCACCTGTTGGAGTTAATACTGAGTCTCCAGAATGACATTAGTTGGATCTGAAGTTTAAAATAGAGTAGCCACATACATATGTGTCACAACTATATAGCATGTCATAATATGTTGAACTTTGCTCATATATTCAGTGTGAAAACTCCTCCTATGAATCTTCCAGTCATCCCTGGGGCCCCACAGAAGGGACAGGCAGGCAACCCAGGACGTCATGGATGATTAGGCGCTCTCACTGTTGGAGTCATCTTGGACTGAGGTTCACTTAGCAATGAGAAAAGCTTGGAGCATGGAATATGATGCTGGACCTCGATTAGTCATTCTTGTAAACATACATGGCAAAGAAACCAACAAAAACCCCAAAAAACAAGCAAAACTGGTTCTGTAATGTGTTGTAAATTATAGAGACGAAGGCCAGAGCTCTAACGCCCTGGCCAAGAATGAACTCCCATTCAATAATAACAACTATTTAGAGGCTAGCCTTCTGATATTGAAGATCGCATCCTCCAACAGAAAGAAAGAAAGAAAGAAAGAAAAAAAGGATTTGTTCCAAGTTTAACACTTTTGTTCCCAAGGGAGATGAAGTCAGACCAGTGAGTGCACAGCACATTAATACACACCCATGTTAGACAAGAACCGAAGCTCGTCCCTGCCAAACCTGTGCCACACCCCTGCCCAGAAACACACCATGGGTGTTGGTGGCGCCCCACAATAAAATAAACACATGAATTCCAAACGATTGAAGAAAAGTCAAACACTATAAACAAAATCGACACACAGCAAATAAAAGGTACAAAACACTTTAAAAAGAGGAAATGACTAACGTGACACACGAATGTAACAGAAAATTGAAAATAACCTAAACATGTGCAAGTTATTTCTACACTGTAATACTGCCAATTACCCCCCCCAAAAAAGTCAGACAGACAAAGACAGATAAAGTATGTGACAAATACCACAAAATACAAAGGGATTATGAATGGCTCAACAATAGCTTTGTGTTGCTGCTGCTGAGTGGTTGCTGCTCACACGTGGAGAGTTTGGAGCTCAGACTCCCATCTGTCTCCCAGTCTCAAAGTGTACAAAAAAAGAAAAAAGAAAGAAAGAAAGAAAAACAGCTTTTCCGAGCGCAGTCTGATCATTTTTCCCTTCACAGCTTTCACAAGTGGTTAGTGTGTTATCTGACGGACAAGATTTCACCAAGGTGAACACATGAAAACAGCGCCAGCAGAAACAAAACAAACAAAAAAGACAGCCAAAATGTGACCAGGTCATCTAAACTGTTCAGGACAATCATTTTGGTATTATAGTACCTCCAGAGGCTTAATTCTGGTGCCTGTAAGGGGTATCGCTATATACAGTATTTGAGAGAAGACAGCGAGGTGGAAGGCATTGGGGGCTGCATGGGAGGTCCTCTACACATTGTGGGTTTGTAAAATGCTCATGTGTTTACAATCTCCAGTGCTCTTGGTGAAAACAGACAGTATAGAATAAAAAGTAGTAAAAAATAATAATAATAATAAAATAAAAAATAAAAAGTGGTTACAAACTCCCAATGAACTCAAGAGTCACCTGGAAAACAACAATACAACAATATTTCACATTTTGTCTGAGTTGAGATGTTGGGCTAATTCTCATTGTATAAGAGAATGAAAGGGAAATGCTGAGGGATCTGCCCCAGAGTTCCTAGAAAGATGGTTCAGGATTATCCGGAAATGCTCAGCTGTAATTCACAGGGAATCAGAGACAATTTGAGTGTTGCAATAATCTAGCAGGTGTAGTTTTCCCAAAACATGTGAGGTTTTGTCTCCATGCTTTCTTTGGCCCCACTCTACCGCGAGAAGACAATCTTTTGCAATGAGGGGGACAATGTCAAAGGGACAAACCCATAATAAACTTCCCTGCTCTATAGAAGCACTGTGGAAACACAGACATCACCCACTCTGTCTCCCAGACGGTAGATCTACGTGGGAGACAAACAGCCGAGTTTGTATGAACGGCAGTGAACTTCATAGCTTTTACACAAGTGTATTGCAAAAGAGGAAGTCAGAGCAAAGGGAGAAATGGTAAAAATAACGGGAGTGCGTTTAGGTCCAACCATCCCAGGAAAGAGCCAGACGATGAGGAAAAGGTCCCAAATCATTGCTCACCGTGCTTTCGAGTTGAGGTGTCGACATCGAGGAGGGGGCAAAAAAAAGGGGGGGGAAGGAAAGCAACTGAAAGCGACAGGAGAAGCGGCGCAGGTCCAGGTTCAGTAGTGAAGCAGTCAGCGGTGTGGTGCTCTGTGCTTGTGCTGCACCTCACACACACCCGGGCTCCTCTCTTTAAGGCAGCAGTGGCAGGCGGGGTGCAGTGAGGCTGGGGTCATGGCAGTGGAAGGCTCCCACCAGTGCTGCAGAGTCACTACCCACTGTCCCTCGTAAAGTCTTCTTCAGCACAATTCACTCAAAAGACATCAGATTTGCTGGAACCTTCCCAGAGAGAAAGGAAAAGCACAGTCACTCAAAACTACCACGCCATTCACAATAATATGGGGAAAACGTAGAAATACGTTGTGCAGCTCATGATCATAATCAATGTATGAATTAAAACGAAAACCAAGAGTAAGAAACCGTATGTGCTTGAATGGCGCCTTACGCATTTGTCTGCTACAGTCTGGGTCAAGCTCTGTACAATCCCTCCGGGGGCCAGAGTGTGACAAACTGTACCCGCTGCCCTGTCAGAGGAGTCTTTGAAACGGTTGATCGGCCATTGACCTGCTGACCTGCAGGACTCAATCGAGAGCTCCCTGAGGTGGCTGTCGGCCGGTGGTGTTGGAATTCACATGACTGCCTGACTTTCCCTGGAGGTCTAATTAGCAGCAGCCTGGTTCAGCCCTGGCCAGGAGTGTGTGTCATCTAATCATGGCATGCCGGATGAGTTATGGCAGATTAAAAACCCATAAGCATGACAACAATGCGTCCACGCCTTGACCCAACTGAAAACAGGTTTGCCAGATTCTCTTGACCTGTGGTTCTGGTTGAGTGGGTGCAGTGTGCGGCAAAGGAGGCTTACCTGCTGTCTGTTGCTTTGGCAGGCTGCACTCAAGTGTTTGAACCACAGCATAGCATTTATCCGGTTACCAGCCTGGTACTTGTAGGAGTTGCCTGAAAACCACAAACACGCATGCCCTTTCAGATCCCCGTCCAGATAGGCCTTCTTCTGCACTTAACATACAGTTAGAATACTGCTAGAAAATGTATAAAGGATATTCAGAAAGGAATATTGATCCATCGTTTTGAAGTTACTGAGTATGTATCCCGAGGAGACTTCATTGCGACACCAGGAAAAAGCTGCTGGCAGATGAACTAAGGTAACAGGCATAATGTTAAAAATGTGGATCAAAGTGGTCAATCAGCATGGAGTTAATGGCCTACTTAAAGCAAAACGAGTATTTACACCGCCACGTCCTATCGTCGCCGTTAGCAGCACACCTTCCAGAACACAATGGACAGCATGCTAGCTGGATCAAAGTCATGAGGTCTACAAAAATAACTTCTCAATTGTGAGATTCCAACCTTAGTAAAGGTTCATAAACCCCATGCATATTTAATGAACCCTTACCACAGTTTTCCACTGTGCAATGCCCATGTGCAATCCTTCAGTTAATGTGCTCCCCTCTCTCTCATTAGAGGAATTTCTTCCAACCCTAAGTACACTGTCCTGCCCCCCTGGGGAGATAACGCCTACCCCTGCCCCTCAACAGCTGGGCTCAAACCCCCAGCTACACTGACATCACCCTGGGCCCATGTGAGCTGCACAAATAGGCCGTGTAAACCTACATCCTCATCTGTGTCCAGCAGGAATCATAAACGATCCAAGATACAAAACAGATGATGGCGGAGACGGACAGAAATGTCAGGTATGCAGTCAACATGCCTTTTCAAACAGTCTGTGTAAATGCATGGGGAAGCAGACAAGTTTATGTGCCTAGTGCAGTGTTTGTGTGTGTGTGTGTGTGTGTATGTGTGTGTCCATGCATGTGCATGTTTTGCGTGGACATGTGTGTGCGTGTGCGGGCGAACGCATGTGTGTCTGTTGTGTGTGGAAGGAGGATGGGGTATTAGAAAAGCTGAAGACACTCAAGCTGAACGGAGTCCGAGGATGAAAGGACAGATGCCAGTGGGGATCTCCGGCACTCCCTGTGCCCGTTTGCGTGGGATCCTCACCGTGCTCCGAGTCGGTCAGCAGGAAGACGTCGACATGTTCTGGGTCATCAGCCATCATGGCCATCCAACCCACCACCGAAGTGCTCTTGCTGGAAGTGGATTTGAACTGTCGCGACACACACAAAAACACAGGAAGTGGAGTCACACAACTGCTTTCGGAACACTTTCCCTGAGCCGTAAGTCTGAGACACGGCACGGAACTGTATGGCTACTGTGGAACTGAACTCTCTGATGACTGCGTAAAACTTCCAATCAGAAGCTAGGACTAAATGAGGAGGGGGTTGACTGGAGCAGCAGGGCTCAACGTGCCACTCAACCCTCATACGGCTGGGCGTACGGTCTGTGGGATGCACATATCCGTGCTGTTGCCATCACAAATTAGAGTGACAGCAGGGACTGCAGGTATGTCACACTTCATTACTCAACAAGTGCAGATGGCATCAGCCTTGACTTGTGATTGCAACACCACTCAATACATATCTTTGTGTTTCTTTGGATTAAACCCTCACGTGGTCCCGTCTTGTTTGATTATCTCAACAAAAGGATTCTGAATCCTCTGTTATTTGTGTGGTGCATGACCGAGAGTGACTCACATGCTTTCTTTCGGTGGCCTTTATAGACTTGGCAGGATAGTAGAAGAGCTGAGTCCCGCACAGTGCCACCCAATACTTTGTCCACGAAGCCACCTAGAAAGACAAATGAGACTAAAACCATCAAAACCCATGCTTTGATATATCCATTTCACAAGTTGAATTACCTGCAATTATTCAGAACAGTACTGTTACTGTAGCCTCTGTAACATCACTAAATTGATTTTTAACTTGTACAAAAGGTGTGGAAGTATTGCACTTCAGACTTAAACAATATATCAGCAAGGTTTTTCACCAAACCCATACAAAGCAACCCAGGGTGACATATGGCGTTTTTCCACCGCACAGAACGGTACGGCACGGTACGGTAACCATCCGTACCCATAACTATGCCCTTTACGGGTCGGGTCCCTGTGTTGTTTTTCCATTGCAGAACAGAACCATGAAAATAGGAGTTAGATAGGAGGAGTTATCTGAAGTGACAAAAAAGAATGCGGCCGCTGTAGTGACATCAGTAATATTAACATTGTAAACATTCCAGCTCAAATTCACAAAAGCAGAACACAACTTTCCCAATAACATCACCTACAATTTTCTTACCTCTACACCTAGGCGTTTGGGAGTCATATCAGGAGCAGCGAGTGCATGAGGTGCCATACAGTGACTTCACACTAGACTATAAAATCTTTCATATTTGGGTATATTTATTATTCGCCATTGGTCCTCCAATGAAATGCAATTTACCAAGATCACATTTAATATCTCATATTTCCTACATCTGTAGTCTACATTTTTTCAATCGTATAAAAATCTTTGTCTTTATGTTTACATCTGTGCTTTTATGTAGCTTGTTGCAAAAATATGTCCGACACGAGCTAGGAGTAGTAGTGAACAATATATCGCATTCTGATCGTTATTCTGATATGAACATTTGCAATATCACAACGCCAAAGTTTGTGACATCTACAGCAACGCTCGACGCTGGGCATATTTTGTCTTACATTTGTTTCCCACACATACTCGCACACTAGCTTTGTTTCCCCAGAACTCATTTACCAAAATCAAATCGCAGACTCAGTCCCAGCCCATGCAAGCATCAATCTCGGTGTGTTTGAAAATGCAATGCCTTATGAGAAAAGCTCTCGAAATCAGAGGCCATCACCTTCCACCTCACAAAAGGCATGATGCTAATATATGCTGTAAGCAAAAAGATCTTCCAGAAATGGATGCACAGGCTTCACAAGCGAAACAAACAAAGCAACCACAACAGACCTGTGGTCCAGGCAGATAACTGAGCCATATAGAAGTTTAACGGTGCACTTTATTAATACGAACTTTAAGTTGAGAAGCCGCTGCTTTCAAATGTCGTTGTCCCCCGGAGATCACACAGGGGAAAACATAGCGCTCGTTTGCTCTTTGTTGAAGAACAAAGATTTAATATTTTTTTGATTACTGACTTTTTATTTTCATTTATGTCATATTTATTTTCAGTCACCACTTACAAACAAATCTTTTAAGGTTTAATTTATTTCTGTACTTATTTGATTTATAAACAGTGCTGTGGTGAAATAAACAGTAGGACAGCTGTGTTCATTCAGTAATGGGATTAAGTTAAACAGAAACAGTTGAATACAGTTTTTCAACATTTCAGTAGGCTAAACTAATATTGGGAAAATTTGAATTGTTTGGGTTCCCTTAATTCACTTCATATATTGCCTATTCTATGATGTCTGGAACACATATAATATCAATGATCAATTTTCCACCCATGTGTTTTGTTACATCGCGTGGTATATCACAATCACAATATATCGCAAGATTATCGCAATATGAGATTTTGCCCATATCGTGCAGCCCTAGCTATGAGCTAAAAAAAGATTCAATTCCAGCGTCGGTTTATGGAGAGGCAAGACTGTTCAAACACTGTCCTTTCGTTTCAAAGGCCTGGGTTTAGCTTGAGCATCGAAGCCATTCCTATATCTTTCTAAAAATCTATTTATGTGACGAATGAAAATGTATATTCTAATTGCGTTAATGAAAATGACAATACTATACTTTGTCCTTTCAAAGAAAACGTGTTTATTTCAGTTTTCGTAACACGCAAACCTGACAATAACGGCAAAAACACAAAAATAGTGTCTGAGCCGGTCTGAGATTTGGCGTGATGATTCTGTGACGTTTGCACTTGACCAAAACCAATGGTCTGCAGTATTGCTAGCTCCACCCTTAGGTCCCTGTTCGACTTGCTAGTACCTA
Source organism: Aldrovandia affinis (assembly GCA_029706075.1). Lineage (NCBI taxonomy): Eukaryota > Metazoa > Chordata > Actinopteri > Notacanthiformes > Halosauridae > Aldrovandia > Aldrovandia affinis. The sequence goes on along the minus strand of JAINUG010000194.1, from coordinate 402,189 downwards.
AACAGAGCAGTAGCTAAATTCATCACAGGTAGGTTCGGTACGGTCGCTTGGCGGTGGAAAAAACGAGCACGGATTGGTTACTGCGCCGTGCTGTACTGTAGTCTGCGGTGGAAAAGCGCCTATAGTAACATAGCCCCAGTATGATCATTGTAGCTTCAAAGCTGTAGAGGGAGCAGCAGGTTGCAGCACACATGGACCCTGGTCAGGGACAAAGGGGAGCCCGATTGTCTAGAGACAATGTGGAGAACAGCAGGAGGTCAGCTACCATTATGGCCCCCCCTACAGGCCTGCTAGGAGATGAGGCAGGGGAGGTACCATAAAGAGCATATAACTGATCTGGGGAAACAATGGTGAATGCTCAAGGGTCCATCGCGATGGTGCCACCTCTGCCGGCCGCATCGGCTGCCGTCCCCCTCAACGGCATGACCAATCAGCAGTGGTCACCACGGGATACCGTAGAGCCAGCCAGTGACGGAGCGAGACCCATGTGGGGTAGCGGCAACTTTTAAGTTTTGGCAAGTAATGAGGTAACCAAAATATAGACAAACTTGTCACTGAATGGAGGGTTACCCTGCCAGCAACAGCGCGCAAATCGATAAGTACCAGGACTTTATCGATTCGGATACGGACTGCCGGTTGCCGCTCCATTCCGGTCTCGCCTGATCGTCTGATCTCCGAGTCTCAGCGCAGCTCTGCATGGGAAATTTGCTCGTTGTTCACTGCTGGAAGTACTCCAGGAACAACTCTGCCAGCCAGCTGACCCGGGTTCCGTGGACTGCCCACCTGTCGGACCCCGTTAGGTAAACCAGCGTTTCACATACCCTACGTGGCATCCGCTATAACGCTATCTGTTACCTACCTCTTCTTTCTCCTTTTTGCCCTCTTTGAGTTCGCTCCTTTGTGTTAGTTGTCACTGTGTGTTTAGTAACTATATAGTGCCATAATCAGAATTAGTTCTTTGATACATTTACTTAGCGATTATGTTAATAAAAGTTCTGATTAATGATACGTTCGTTATCCTGTCTTTTGTTCTGCACAAATTGGGTTCTACTGGCTGCCGTCCACGCTAAATAAATGTTGCATATGTCTACGTTGATGTGACCAAAGCTAACGTCATTACAAAGTTAATGTTTTTGTAGGAAGCCATAACCACAAACATGCAACATCCCAAGATATAACAATAGTCATGTTTCAAATGCAGACCAAGTTAAAAACAAGTCCTTCCCAGGTTGGCCAGTGGTACCCTGTGAAGCCATCAAACAGCACACTCTGGCTCTCTGTGTGTCTGTGTACACACATCTCTGCATGTGTGTACAATAAACGTGTATGTTTGGTTAATATCTGCAGTGATCAGTGCACATCAGCTCCAGACAGTATGAAAGATATAATTTACATCCAAATGCAAAACTACAGGAACTGGGTTTAATAGTTGGACCACGGCCACTGGGCCTGCCCATGCCTACAGCCTCCACTCTACAGCCAACCCGGGAGAGGGAGGACTCCCATCAAGAATCAGATAAATGTTTCCAGACCATTTGCCTCAAGAGAAAAACACAAAGTCTACAACAGAACAAAGTTTCAAAACGAGTTAAGATGATAATAGGAGATGGTAGACTTTTTCAATTAACAACAAAAGATTGGGTAGATCTGCAATTTCTTAGACATTTTCGTTTTGGACGCCACGCTCCGGCTGAGTCAGTCAGCCTCAATCAGTCATCCGTACGTGCAGGCACTCGGCCTGGCTGAGACTGGAGGACGTGGAGAGCGAGAGTGAGAGAATGTGAGTAAGAGAGAGAGCGAGAAAGAATGGCACTGCAGGCGCTCACCGTGGGTTTCTTTCCCTCCTTCAGCAGTGTCTTGCGGCGCAGTACTCCCTGGACCGTCACAGCTCCAGGATAAAGGTGCACAGCCAGCTCTTCTGACTCCGCTGAGCTGGAAAGGACAGAGCGGTCAGGCAAAGGACCGGCGTACACACAGAAACAAACAAACCTGCACGCACCTACAAACTCATATACGCACACACAAACAGGCACACACTCGCACATTTAAACACATACAAACACGCGCTTGCACCCACGCGTGAACGCACAACCACAAATACACAAACACACACGCACATACAACGGGAGATGTCTCGGCACACAGATACCCAAAATGTGGATCCAATCAATCTGGCATGGTACAGGCAGAAGGCCCCTGACCACCTACTAGACATTGTAACATGGAAACCTATCATCAGTCGGTTGACTTCTAAATAGATCCAGATCAGAACTGACTGTGGAAACCAAGCAGGAGGGAATGTTTGACATTCTTTAATTTAATGTACAGTGGCCATGCAGGGCAAAGGCTTACGAATGCGATGACAGAAAGTTTGAAAATTGAAGGTTTGTGTGAATAGGAATGTGAATCCCAGTTTGTTAACAATTAAAAGAGCAGCTTTATTGGTCATGCTATGTGCAGGGTTCAGCTGGGGGAATGCTGTGTTAGTAGAGCCAGCCTTTTCAGGAAGCAGATATGAGCTCTCTCTCTCTCTCACACTCACACTGACACTCGCACACAAGTCCTCATATTTCCACGACCAGAAGACTCACTCAGGCCATCCCCTCCCACCTACAAATTCACTCACCCTCTCTCAAACACCCATAATGCCTGCCCTCTACTTCTCAAAAACTGTCCTAACATACATCATTCATATACGCACAAGGCACTCAGCCAAGTGGCACTGAAGCGTGTCTTTATGGGGAATAAAGGGCATGGATGTGTGCCGGTACATCTAGTCCTCCGAGTAAAGACGTTCAAGTAGATGTAGGCCTAATGATGCTTTAAAGTGATTACATTTCTCATAAACCGTGCACAGAAATAACAGCACATAAATACCAACCGTCACAAATTCGCCAGCAACAGCAGCAATAATAGTACAAAGGAAAAACTGCGATGCTGTAATTCTCGTAAGGCCTGTGTGCTAAATTACCCATTTCACCAGTGAGACACAAAAACACCACGGTGTGAGTCCATCCCGCCCACACGCTGACATGAGTATTTTAGACCCTGCGGCTCGGTGCACGCCGACTGTTTTGAGCCCTGACCGCTTCGCTGCACAATACCAACACCGCCCCGAAACACAGCAGTGTGACAAACCCCAGGGGAGCTCAGAGCAGAGGAGCAGCGCAGCAGCGCGGGCCTGCGTCAAGAGTGAGCCCAGGGGCCCGGCTGGAGAGAAAGACAGAGACAAAGAGGGGAAACCCAGCCGAACCGCTGTCTTTATTAGCAGGGAATCTACTGCAGCAGAGAATCACGCATGTGTCACAGATTAGCCCGCCACCTGATTACACGGCAACAGACACTACCAACACTACACAGTGACAGTCCCGAGGTGGGGATCCAGGGGGTGGGCACGGTACCTGCTGGCTTTCAGGACTCCTCGGTAAGGAATTCGGGCCACCCTGGTTACTGGGCCAAGGGAATGATAGAAGCGGTTCCTGTTGAATTTCAGGATATGTTTACGCCACAGATAAGCATAGGATGCGTTTCAGGTCAAGCTACGGGGGGGAGGGGGTTGAGGTTGGGGTTTCTCCGACACGCTTGTTAGTGGCAGCAGCGATGGCAAGTACGTCAGCCGTGGTGGTGAGAGGCAGCGTCCTGGGCCTTACCGTGACCTGAGCGGCAACCAGGACAAGCGGGGAAAGCGGCGGGTTACACATGAAAGCAAACGGCTGCGCGTGTCTGAGGTGGTGGAGCAAATGAAACTGTCCGCTACTTCTTGCTGACCTATCTTTTCTTCTGATCTGGCTGCATGAGCGCCACTTGTTCCTGTGGAAATGGGGCACAAGCTGATGAGGGCTTGGGCTGGTGCGTCAGCCTCAGCAGGGGCAGTGAGGGGCCGGCGTTTGGGACACACGCTCAGGTGACCTTCGGCCCGCCCTACACCCAGAGCCGTTCCCTCACTCCGGCCTGGCGGGATGCGCCTGGGGCATGCCGTCAGAGCACATACACTTACGCCCTTGTGCATGGGTGTTGACCAGCGCCCATGCGTGTGTGTGTGTGTGTGTGTGTGTGTGTGTGTGTGTGTGTGTGTGTGTGTGTGTGTGTGTGTGTGGAGTGTGCGGAGCTTCATCACACTCACCTTTCGAAGGCCGGCCATGACATTTCCTCACTGAGCTCGGAGCCCTCGCTGCTCCCTGCGCACACACAGATTGGACTTGTATCATCAACACGGCAGGTGAGAAAGAGGAAGTAAACGATCCTGCAATGTGTCAGTTAATGTAAGGCAGTGCATTTGTAGTTCTGAGTCATTTCTGTTTGTGTACAGCTCTCAGGTTGATGCACATGGGGAAAGATGGATGGGAGCGTGTCCGGGGATCATCGGTGTATCTCGTCGGCCGTACCCAGTGAAATGCCGCTGGACAGCGTGGAGCTCTCTGCCTGTCCACGCGTGGGCGTGTGGCTCTCCATCACACTGTCATCCAGAAGGTGCCTGGAGCCTGCGTTGGGGAAGGTGGCGCTCTTGAACTCTGCCGTGTTCATCTTGTGGATGAAGCTGTGTGTGAGAGAAGGGACTGAGAGGTTAGATTAATGTCCTAAGCCAGGGAAACGCATACTCCCACGCGTACAGATCTTGGATTTCAGTGAGATCTCACATCCTCGCATGCTGTACTGTGCCACTGCCATTGTGTCATAAAAGGTGAGTGGAAATAATTATGATATATTTGGAAAAATCTATAAAAACTTTCATGACAAAAAAAAAGAAGAAAAAAGATCTCACATCCTCCATATTAAGCCAACTTGGATCAGTGATGTGATGGGTTGGAAAAACGTAATGTGCGTTGACTGAATAGTGAGATGTACTGACTTGTAGCCCAGGCTGTGGGACTTCCTGTGTCCACTGGGAATTAGATTGCGGGGCGATGGGGGGGTGGGCGGCACTTTGGACAGGGCGCCTTCTGCAGCGGTGCCCCTTCGACCGCAGAGGGGGGAAGCGGACGCATCCGGGCCTGGTTTAGGAAAGAGGTCAGTGTCTCGCTGTACAACAGATTCCATTGCTTTATACGCATTTTTCTCATCCACCTCTACAATGCTTGTGATGCTTATATGCTTATACTGCCTATACTGCTTCCTTCATGATGCTTTAGACCTGACTGCTGGTGTACAAACAGATATTAGAACCCCTTAGAAGTAAATTACGAGGACATCAGTATTCTATGTGATGATCACATTCATGACTCACTCTGAATGCTAAAAAGCAAGGTATGATGGGAATGTCACAGGTTGACCTTACCTACAAGATCCTCCCTCGAGGCTGTGGAGCGAGGAGCACTGGTGCCTGGCTCGATTTTCAAGGAGAGCCTGACAGGAAGGCAGAAATGTCAGAAAGCTTCATAAACATAGAAACCCTTTCTGAATCTAAATTCAAAGTAACTAGTTGCTTACTTGTAGTTGTCATCCTCTACAAATTTTTGCAGCTCCTCAATGTAACGAACAGAGTTGAGATACTTCTGGACGTGAGGCAATACTGGTACATCTGAAGGAAAGAAAGGTTTGATCAGGGAAAGGCTGGGGTGGTGTGTTCAAAGCTGGAGAGGGGTAGGAGGTAGAGAGGGGTGAGTGAGGGAGAGAGGTAGGAGGTAGAGAGGGGTGAGTGAGGGAGAGAGGGGCGAGTGAGTGAGAGAGAGAGGGGCGAGTGAGTGAGAAGGGTAGGAAGTAGAGAGGGGTGAGTGAGTGAGAGAGGTAGGAGGTAGAGAGGGGTAAGTGAGGGAGAGGGGTGAGTGAAGAGAAAGACGTGGCCAGTATGTGGTCAGTGCTCACCATACTCGCAGGATCGCTGCAGGTCAGAGATGATCCTCAGAATGTTGTTCATCAGGTTAGAGCGCTGCTCATTCTCCAGGATGCTGCCCGTGGAGGGATAGGCAGAGTCAATGTAGGTCAGGTCTGACAGGTACATCCCTGCGGGAGAAACAGACAAGACCATACACATGCTCAGAATGGGCATCGCTGCAGCCAAATGGCCATACTTTCACATAAACCTAGCCTCGCAAGTAAGACTTTTTATATCCTTGCGGATACAATGCCTGGCCGTGAGAGCACGGTTTTTGGTGATCCATATTGCAGGGAGGAGCCCTGTTGATCCCCTGCTGTCATTCATTTAATATGAAGAGAGTTGCAATCTCTTCGGAGGTGAGTGCTCCAGCAGCCAGCCAATGAAAGCTATCACCCTTTTTTCAACTAATGGAATGAGAATGAGACCAACGTTAACACAAGCCTGACATATCTGCCCATGTAGGTTATCCATCAGTGAGCAGCCAGGCTTCGGCTTATACCTTGTCCTTGTGTACACCAGAATTGTATTCTCTTGAAAATGATTGTAGCAACAAAATCCTTATTTTTCAGTTTTGTTTACTCTCACCATTTCCTTAGAATGAGGAATAGGTGGTTTGACAGCGTTTGGAAATCAGGGATGCTGCACAAATAAAGAACAATTTAGTCTGCTTATTCGAATGCCTTAGTATAAATGGAAAGTTGACTTCATGCAGTAGTGGAAGTGGCTGAGAGAATGAAAATACAGATGCTTATTGAAGGCTGGAACAGAGATCTTTCTAAATGTAGATTCCGAAAGGCCTTTCCAGTGAGGTTCCAGTAAGGTCAGCACTATGAAGACGCACCCCATCGGTCTGATGTATTCCACGGCCCCAAGGGCGATGGGGTCATTTCAGCCCTCAAACAGCGGCTCCCATTTACAAATAACCACATTTGTCACTCTCAGAAAAGCACACCGCTTTTAAAGACCGTAGTTGCCTTTTGGCATGCTAAAATATTAGTCACTGCCTTGCAGTTGTGTGGTTGCCCTTTTGCTGAAGTAAACCTGATGTAGCCTTGGAAACAAAACAGGCTGGTAAACAGAAACACCTTGCCCACAGGTCACAAACAGACTACAGCGCTACATGCCTCAATGGGCTAATTGAAAATACCTTTTGAGAGGTTATTATGAAAAGTGATTTGTTTTGACTGCTGTACTCCACCCCCCCCAACACAATATGTGCAGTGCTGTTCGATTTCAGCCAGCACTGAGAGCAATTGGGGGGGCGCTCCACAATGGCTTTACGAATGAGCGACTTCCTGCTACTAATTGGCTTTTACAAATATTTTTAGCATTAGATATTTTTACATTGACTGAAAGGCAATGAACAAAGAAAAACATTTTCAGACTGAGACATTTTATTACTGTTATGTAACAAATGAAGAGAAATCCAAAAGCTTCCTGAAAATGAAACCGATTTTTCACTGTCGCCGTGAAGTGAGCTCCATTTCTGCTCCACCAATCGATAATGTGACAGACGTAGCATATCAGTGAAAGCTAATTCTGTACATTGGACAACATCAGAATGGTCAGTGTTGTTTAACACTTATTCCAGAAGACAGGGTTTGGTTTCCTAGGGCATTTTCCTCCTCCTCTCTGGAAGCAGCCTGCTAATAAGGAACAACAATAACAAAAAACCCAGAAATGACAGGCAGCCAGGAGATATTACGCAAACCTGACCCGGTCATTGTTAGCAACAATTCAGCCTGAAGTGATTGGACGCAGAGCAGGAACTGGGACTTGAAGAGCCGGAAAGGCAGGGAGTGGGACTTGAAGAGCTGGAAAGGCAGGGAGTGGGGAAGAGCTGGAAAGGCAGGGAGTGGGACTTGAAGAGCTGGAAAGGCAGGGATTGGAGACTAACGACATGTGCAGGTGGAGAAGCAGCAATGAAAGGCGCAATGATTTAACCTACAGAGAAGTGATTAAGCCACCAAAATCTTTGCTGCATGGGTCAGTGCGAGATGAAACAGGGTGGCAGTGCAGTGCAATGGTTAGGGAACTGGGCTTGTAACTCAGAGGTTGCTGGTTCGATTCCCAGGTGGAGCACTGCCGTTGTACCCTTGAGCAAGGCACTTACCCTGAATTGCTTCAGTAAAATATGCAGCTGTATAAATGGATTGTATGTAAAGAAATGTAAACTGTGTAAGTTGCTCTGGATAAATGCCTAAATGCCTGCTAAATGCCTAAAAATGTAATGATGTGTGCAGGCTCAAGTGAAGCACTGGGAACACGTGTTTAAAAGTTCATAGTGGTATTACATGATTATTTACTGCTCTCAATGGGACACAAAAGCTGTGCTCCTGGCTGAGTTTTTGAAGTTGGATATTAGAGGCATATCATTTCTGACGGTTAGACATACATTTTGGGGAGGAGCCATATATCTCAATCATAGATATGATTGAAACAGCCTCTGCTCTCATCTCCTTGAAAAGAGACAGCAGCTAAAATGTCTAAACTAAGAGCAGAGATTACATACTGACAGTTGAGATTTTTAAGGTTTTTTGTTTTTCCGCCCCCGATCATCTGGACAAGGCTGTTATTCATGTCTGAGCTCCAGATTTCTTCAGACGGTAGAGTCAACGTCCCTACCAGAACATCGAGTGCAGACGCACCCCTGCGTGGAAATGTATCAGACTAGAGCGCCATATGTAACCACCTGGAACTGAGCATGCACTCATATACCTCCACAAATCATCGATCACGTGATCTAATGGGAACCATCCACATGAATTCCAGAAAAGCACACTCCCACAAATTACTAGATTGCATTGGCAGTAAGAAGGGGGAGGGAGGAAGAAAGAAAGAAAGACAATATATATATATATATATATATATATATATATCCCAAATCAGGACCAATATACTGGTAACTGATGTCCATTAGTTCTACCCATTAACCAAATTGCCTGAAGAGGGTAAGTGATCTGCTTGTCCGGAAGCAACAGGAAGGGGCCAGTTTACCTGAAAACAGAGAGCCACTGAGTGCAGGGGCCAGGAGCTGGATGGGGGTCTCCTGCGCATACAGTGGACTGTGCACTGGTGGCCCTGCAGAGGACTGCGGCAGTGACAAAGGCAAGAGGGTGCATAGCAAGGCCAGGCTTCTTCTGTGACATCATAATCACAGCAGTTCGTTTCATTCACCTGAGAACCCAAGGGTTGCAGCTTCCAGAGCCCGGAGGCCCTGCTCACACACATATTGTATATAGATCAGCACCAACATCAAAGCCAACCCCCTTTTTCTTCCTACCACCAAGCACTCCCCCGCCTGAATTCATAAACAAACATACACAGCTACCAACTGCAGAGAGGCCGCATGATACCCAAGCCTCTCGGAACACACGCACATCTCCACGGAAACGCGGACGTCCCACCAACAAACTCAATAAGACAAAAAAACAATGGCACATGGCTTCTACGTTTACATTTACATTTTAGGCATTTAGCAGACGCTCTTATCCAGAGCGACTTACAGTTTACATTTCTTTACATACAATCAAATTATACAGCTGGATATTTTACTGAAGCAATTCAGGTTAAGCACCTTGCTCAAGGGTACAACAGTGCCCCACCTGGGAATTGAACCTGCAACCTCTGAGTTACAAGTCCAGCTCAACCATTACACTACACTGCCAGCCATACCAACGTTTGCATTGGTATTAGTGCCAGGTTGGTCTAAGATGCAACAATATGACACAATTACAGAACAGACCAGCTGTGTGCTTTGTGTTATGAAACAACCAAACCAAACCAAAAATAAAATAAAATAAAATAAAATAAAATAAAATAAAAAAAAAAAGCACTGAACAAAAAGCCATCTATATAAAAACCAAGGACGCTCAAGGAGCACATGGACCAAAAATAGTGCTAAGAAGGGTGTGCACGTGTGTAAATGCAAGTGTGCCTACGTGTACGTGTAGGTGAAGAGGTAAATCACTTACAGGGGCTGTGCTTCACAGGCTGAACAACAGCGGCAAGAATCCAGTTGTGACCTGCAAAGGGCTCTCAGCTGTAACTCTCCCGAGAAAGAAAACAGTCCTCTCGGCCCATACTCCCCCCAGCTGCACACAGGCCTTCCTTGTGCAAGTTCAGGGCTTTTTTTTTTTTTTCTTCCTTTCTTTTTTTCCCCCAAAAAAGAGGGAGGATTTTTTTAGGGATGTGAAACATTAGGAGGAGTTCTGTTATTCTGTCTCCTTTTTAGCATGGGTGACATCAGAAGTGGGCTGGGCCGCTCCATAAAGAAGAAGGAAAGAGAGAGGAGAAAAAAACAAAAAAAACAACCCACCCCACACTTCCCCCGTCCTTTGTGAAAAGCGCAGGCGATCAGCCGTCGGGGGTTCAGTCTTCAAACGCAGCCGGTTCTCTGTACGTGCCGGGGCCCCTCAGCCATGTCCTAACCACGGCCCATCTTGCCCACGATACCAGCACGCCAGCGGTGCTCCTGCCACTGGACTCAGCCAGAAGGATACAGTGCCCCCGCAGCCCACAGGAGAGGACCCGGTGACAGCATGCGACCTGCGCAGACCCTACCGAGAGCACTCCCGGTTTCCGCGGCCGCAGCAGAGTGAAGACCGGTCGGAGAGCGCTGTGCTATTCTCACACACCACCAGAGGTGCGTACGCCCGGCGCTTTCGCCTTTCTCGCTGTCCGCTCCATCCTCTCGCTCCCTACCTGCACAGCTGCAGATGAGCCTGAAAATCGACTAGGACATTCCGTGACAGGGAAGCTCACAGAACAGACTGAAATTTTTAGCAACGGTTTGTTCTCCAAGAGTAATAAATTTTTATATTACAGAAAGATGGTGGACTCCACGCACTGGGAGAGCTCAGCTGCAAGATTTATGCTTTGGTCACTGGGGTCATACTAACAGCTTGCACAACATTATTTGCTTTTGCTCTTGGTTTTTTTTTTTTTTTTTTTACAGAAAATATACAATCCTATTTGAATGCTTATGGAATAGTTGTTTGGGTAAAAAGTAAAATGAGGGCAAGATTTACAGAGAGAAATGTTAAAGCATTCCTCAAGCACATCAGGGCTTGCGTAGGGACACTGACGGGATTGAGTTATTTGGTACTTGGACAACACAATCATGCTCGGACCCGTATATCTGCTCATCTTCGACTTTATAGTGCTTACCGTTGGCTTCACACAAAAAGTGAGTGATAAATTACGATCCCAGTTTGCGGTCTGTCCTTTTTTGTGGTGGAAATGAGAGTAAATGTAACGTTCATCCCAGAGCCTACTCATAAATCTCGTTAGAAAAAGAAAGAAATCTCTCCTTTCCCCTTTCAGTCAATATTCAAACCATTTCAATGATATTCAATAGTATTCAGCCCCTGTCCCTCACTATTGGGATTCCCAGTTGTGTGCAGCTCACTCTACTCCGCTCTTCTTTTATTGTGGCGTTTCATAAACACGCAACCTACTGAAATTCAACAGAGGGGAATCAACGAAAAAATCATGGAATAACATCGGAAAATGTGTATGTTAAGTCTGCATTCTGCTATATGTGAATTATTTTACATCTGACTGCAATTTTAAAACACCATGGCTCAAATTCCAGCAGAATCATTTCAATGCAGTGTGGAAATGTGCTAGCACAGAAAGTACTGGGAAGACTCGAGCTGGCCACTACTAGGCTTGCACTCTAATAGAGCTGATGAATGACTTGCTCGGACCAACCTGGTCGGATGGACTCATAAATTTGTTTTTCTTCAGCAGTCTTGGAGGGATAGAACATAACCGCAGAAACTGAGAGATGAGGTTGTACTGTATATTTAGTAATGAGGGCAGACTGTACAGAGTAAAACTGCTGAGAGGCAATTTTATGAATGCTTATGAAAGCGGGTATTGATTATTTAGAACTAAGAATAATATACAAGTGCACCTATGAAAAGGTGCAAATTGAGAGGAACGGTCCTTTGTATTTTTCCAGAATGTTCTGGAATCCAAAGTGCTGGCAAATGGATAACCTGAAACCTCACACGTGCAGCAGCTGTGAGCCCTAAATCCCACCGGCCTGATATATACACACCAGTAAAGGAAACAAATCATCCACACCAAACCAGCTATGACTTGAGCATTGACAGTAGACTGTGTGACTGGCATGATAAAACGCCATTGCAAACAGACCGGTGTGTTTGAGCACACAGCATGTGGGAATATATTCTTGCAGTCCGGCGATCGCAGGCAGATCCCCCAGGTGGTGTGGTGAGGCCGGACTCGCTAAAGTCGAGTCAGAGAGATTTTCCACTCGCGCTCCTGTCATGGTTTACCAGACCTCAGACACGAGAGCCCCACAGTGGGGCGGCGCACAGCTGGGACATCCTGTCAGTCTCGCTTGAGAGAGACTTCCTCCTGCCCTGCTCTCTGCTATGGGGACCCAAGGCTCCCTGAAGTCATAAATATCTAATCCCATTAGCACCTTCCACCTGTGCTTGAAAAACACATTAAAGAAACGGTGTGCCTTCACGCCAACCAACTACTGCTGGCTCCAGTGCAAATAAAAAAGGCTGTACAAATTTGCATGAAATACATGAAGCCTTAAGCAACCCGTGTGTGCAAGCGGGGAAAACGGGGACACCCCTGTGCCCAAGCGGGCTTTTTCTGGGGTTGCAGGAGACCCTGCGTGACAGGCCTGAGGTCGGAAGGGAAATCCCAACACAGGTTTTTTTCCTGGTGTAATTGCGAAGACAGGCGTGTGGCATCCCTGGCGATCCCAGTGGTGTACCTCACACCCTCCCTGCCAGTAAAGACACAGGTCTTCAGTCACTGGCTCCCCAATGCCACAGACCACTTATCCACCACAGCCCAGCATGGAACACACACACGCGAGACTCTCAGCAGAGCAGCACCTTGTCTGAGTGCGGCTCCTTCACACTGGGAGTAATTCATCACCTTCAGCATTCATTAATGAAACTAAAACCTCAAGAAATCTAAATTAGCCCCTCACCTGACTATGGGGGGCAGGGGTAAGCTATTAGGAGGGGAGTTGTATTTAACATCTTAGGAACATTCCACAGTTTGCGTGCATTTCTGGTCCAATTTAACCAGACATAAAATATGGCTAAATGTAGTCAAACTACACCCACCAAAGCGCTTCTGCCTTGACAGAGAAAGAGGCAGGAATATTGTTTGTCCTTTGCTCTAGAGAACCCAAAAGCCCCTCTGCAGCAGGATAATTGGTAACATGTGCTGAAGAATTTTAGTAGCATTCGTTCAAGAAAAAAAAATGGGTTACAGGTTTTCACATTTCCCTTCCAACATAAAGTACACCTTATTATTCGGCAGAATGGATACCGAAGGGGCTGGTTGCGGTCACATCCAAGATCTCAATAGCTGACAAAACACAGGCTCCCAGTTAAGCATTTTCACCCTGTGTTTTCTTTTGGTGCTGAAATGTTAGAACAACTAGGCAATCTTGAACAGTTCCACTTCAAACAAACTCTAATTTAACTCCATTAACAAAATAAAGTTTAGTTCCAGGGAGTACCAATAAGGAAAAAGAAACAACAGTGTTCTGTCACCAGAAAAGTAAAAAAGATAAGATTTATATCCAAAGATACCTTAAGCTGAAGTAAAGTGCCCCATTAGATTTTGAATTAAATTGCCCTGTTAACAAAGTTCAGAAAAAGATCGGATATGGCACAAAACAAAACTAAAGACAAACATTCTCCAATGCACGTCTTGAACTGGTATGAACAAAAATCTGCGGGAACTCAAATTTATTTGGAGGGAAGAAAAAAAAAAAGAAGAGAAAAATACATGCTTTTGGGAGGCAGAACAAATGATAATTTCAACAGCATATTTACAGTAGAGTGTATAAGTCACATAGCATAGTGGATGAAGACTTCCACAGCTTTCCTCTATTAATGGAAGATTAATTATACCTAAATAAGCAGAAAGAAAAAAATCGTAGTTACCGCTGTAATCTGATTCACCAGACTACCGAGGCGGACTGGAGTCCCTCGTACAGATGACAGAATCACTCAAAATGAGTCAGCGTAATGAGCCGTGAGCTAATGTAAAGTGCTGGCTTGTTCACGCGGGTGACCTGTGCGGGGAGTATGTGTGTCCACAGAGACCGGCCCTTCACACCTCAGCTACAGCAGCGCTCCATCAGGGCCAGGCTCTACTAGCGGCTCACATTGTGCCCTTAGTGCACAGTTCCACCGCCACACAAACTCCTCTTTCTACGTTGGGCAATGCTGTTTAATTTCACAGCAGACGGTGCAAAGGGGTGAGGCTCAGAAGGTGGCCCAACAGGCACTAATTCAGATTAGGAGGAGGGGGGGTGCTCAACATATGTTTCCTTTTCACAAAGAGCAATTGATCCAGGAGTGAAATCTGATAAAGGGTGGGGTGGGGTGGGGGTGGGGGGCGGAAGGGGGTCACATCTTAATTACAAGGGCTTCCAGAGGGTGAATTCCACCATCAAAGGAAGAAAGTTACACTACCCAGTGGAACTAGAAAAAAATAAGGGAAAAAAAAAAAAGCTCTTAAATCTGGAAAGAACTGATGTTTTTGGTCAACCAATAACAAGCATTAAACAGCTACAAAGCACAGGGGATCCAAAGCGCTTTTAAAACAGCACATGAATGGCTTGGGCTTTTGGATTATGGTCCCCTACGGCCCACAGCACACTGCTTTCAAGCTCTTGCTCTGCCTTGTCAATACGTTATGGACGTTTCACTGCCCATCTTCCTGAGCCTGGCTCCGTCCCCTATTACGCTGCATACGATACGGCCTCTGGCTTTTCACTACACAAATTCAAACCCAAAAGTGCCTGTGGATGAATCTGCCAACATCCATTTCCCCTACAGCTCATTTGAAGGAAGACAGGGAGTCAGAAAACGTGCTTTAATCGCAAACAATTTTGGCATATTACACGCTCTTCTGAGTTGACCCAGCCACCATGCCGCCTCAACTCTCCTGCACAATGTCTGACTTGGTACGAACACAGAGACTTCACGTTGTGGCTCTTCTATCCTCTTCTGACTCTGTTGTGTTTTAAAATGACGCTGTTAGCATATTTTGCAAGTGCAAGTTTATGTTTCTTAAACTTAAAGAATAAGGGTAAGAAAGAAAAGCCTGTTGATTTGTCTTTAACCTGCAATTTCTGGACCCAGGCATTAAGATGCTTACACAAGAGCAAAGCATGGTCTGTTTTCAGTTATTAGTACTAGTGTTTCCATACTGTTAAACACACACACACACACAGGCATCGCGGGGGTGTGTATTTACACTGTACATTCGGCACTGATACACGGCGGGTCCTGTACACTTCCAAAACAAATTCAACAGTTGGAATAGTGTCATCCTCCCCCTTTGTTCTTTTTATTTTCTGATGATGGATGTGTTTTACGTGCAAGGTTGTTTGGACTCATCTTTGCAAAGTCTGAAGGCCAGATGTGGGAAGTTCTGATTCACAACGCTAGTAATTACAGCTGACTATAAAAAGACGTGCACCCCAACTGTTTTTCCCCTACCGATACTTTAATACTGCTAGTTTCTTCCCAACACTAATACAGCGTGCACTTTTACAGAAACATCCATCAGTGGGGATAGAGGGAATGAGCGCTGCATGCCACACCAGCATTAGACTCTGAGGATAATTTATGCTCCCCTTTTTCCCAGCCCCTTACTACACAATCTACAGGAGAACCTTTGCACCAGACAGTGTCTGCTGGAACCTGGTCTGGTTTAACCCCTTCCTGCTGCTGTTAAGACCATGCCTGCGTTTGGCATTTACCACTGGTCTTCTCACTGACTCAGAACCAAAGAACACAGCCTCTTGTTAAAATCTACAGGGAGTGTTGCAGTGCAGTCTGATTAATCGGCGCATCATTTTTATAAAAGCGATTGATCTTTTTTTTCCTTTTTTTGATGACTGATACACAAGTAGAGACTTTGGCCTGTTCTGTCCAGCTAGCTCAACCTAGGGAATAAGTGTCTCAATATGTCCAGACCACACTGCCCAGCACAGCCCTGCCTGGGGCTCCTGGGTCCCCACAGATGTGTGCACTAAACTCAGTTTCTCCTCCCACTCAAACCCAACCTGCAGCAAGCCTTTAGACCACTGCCGGCAGGAAGCAGGGGGCGAATTAAAAACACGCAGCCAGATTCGCACTTCTGAGAAGCTTGTAATTAAGTCACGCCAAAACCGCATCTAAAACGAGAAGTCCTAGATTCTACAAGACTCCAAACGTCGCAGCTTTCCAAATGAGGTAATGCTTATGTGGTGCATAGCCAATGCAGGCCACCGAGGGGTGCCAGTGAGGGAGCAGGAGGCGATGATTGACAGCTCAAAGCTGGGTCTAGACAACAGGGGGAGAGGACAGACTGGGGGTTCGGGCCTGAGTGTCTGCGATTACTTTCACAATTTATACTCTTTGCTTTGATGAAAACCCAGAGTCACACGAAAGCCTCTTCATCCCAGCAAAACCACGGAGCTCCACACCCACATGTTTAACTCTTACAGCAGATCCTAATGGCAGTGACAAAATAAGCACTGCTAGTGATACTGTAAAATGAAACTGAAATAACTATCACTTCACAAAGCCTGCACACTTTCATTACCTAAATCTGGCAGGTTAGGAAGCCGTTGCCAATATGAAGTGGGGCAGTGCTTCTCTTACTCTACTGAAAGGCTCTTTATGATAATATCTCCAATAACAACGGCTCTATGTAAATACATCTCAGAATATATTACTGGGGATAAAGATAAAGCCAAATACATACGTCTCCAAACTATTAATAACCATTAGTAACGCAGCACCCAGTTGCATACTTATGAAGACTAATGTAATACTCTTTCCATCTTGTAAGGCAAGGAATTGGAGAAGCCCAACGTTACCCCCCCCCCCCATTCCATCACACATCAGCTCCTTTTCCTCCGGCTCTCATTGGTGTTCAACATCTGTTAGGAATACGCACTGTGTTTGCTCATGTCGGTTCTAAACTTTTTTGGAAAAAGAAAAGTCCAGATTTTTTGGGGGGGACATTCATTTGACACCCTCATCCATTTCCATTTGATACACTGTCAGTGCTAATTAGGCTGAGCCCCGAATCTCGGCACCAGAACGAGGTAGCGAAACCATTACATCAATAGAAAGGCTGGCGCCGGCACATGAATTATACTCTCCCACGAAATAACTTTGCACCAGGCCTCATGTTCATCAGGGAAGCCAAGAGGATTATTTCTATGTGACCCACTTTCCCAGCTCCGCCTTTGGTACTTTCCCCACCCCAATTTTAAGAAAATGTGATTTGGGGCTATCCTAGGCGAAGTATAGGCTAATAATAACGCATCCCAGAGTTACCCATACATTCCAAAGAACCTGCGTAGGTGGTTTGAGTTTCACTAAAATGAGGACCACAAAATATTGTGATTAAATTTTTTTTTTTATTGTCTGAGCACCCTGATTCTTAAAGTCCAGAAGCTGGAAGACGAATGACGTACGTACGCACGCACGCAATCACGCACACGCTTCCTGTACACTGCCCTGCCTTTACCCCCATCAGTTCAAATATAAAAGCCGCTTCTGTCATCATACCATTAGCCATTTGTTGCTTCTTTGAGTGGGAATACAGTGAAGGGGAACAGCAAACTGTGATATCGCAGCGTTCTGAGTAGGGTTAGGCCGATACGAAGCAACACGGGATATTTTTTGTGTGCCACTGTAATCCTGAAGAGCAGGACTGAATGAAACAGTGAGACCGTGCAAAAATGGGGCATGCTGGAAAGGTGATGATGAGAAACAGATCCAGCACACGGCGAAAGGTGATCCTCGGATTAGAGGGCAGGCTGAAGGAGCTCCAAAGGGAGAGACCACATTTTTCACACAATGGCTAGCTAATAATCTACAAAGATAAATTGCCTTTTTTTTTACCTTAAATATCTCCTGGGAATCCGAATTTGAACACTACGCGTAGTGAACAAGCAGACTGTTTATACAGGAGAATGCATGACTGAAACTATTAGCAATTAATATGACTGCAGCTGCTGTGCCGAGACAGCACTGGGTGTATTATCATGCCAGAAACCTTTTTTTTTATTTATTCATTTAAAAAAAAATCTGTCTCAGCTGAGCCTATTCAGCCCAGCTAGATATGAGCAGACCTGGGGGCCAGAGGAAGGGTTCCCACCTGAATGAGCCTCCCCACAGGTCTGGCCTGTTTGTTTCTCCAGTCTGGAGCACTGAACTCTCAGAAACTGATGTTCTATTTATTCTATGATCTACAAGCTGCAGATACTGGGATTTCCACATGGGTTCAAAAGCAAGAAAAATAACAAGAGCCATTTTTCTTCAGGTGTGTTTCCCTGGACCAAGGCAAAAAATTAAAAATAAAAAAACCCACATAGTTGGGTATAATCCTGCCTCATTTTCTCCTCAGCCTCGAACTGTAGACTGCCCAGTTCAGCCAACATCCTTGTTTATGGAAACAGCTACTTTTTAAGTTGGCTGAGGAAATCAGTCAAATTCATTTTCTGATTCATTTTCTTTCCATTTCAGGTTAGCACAAAGTAAATTTGCTCCCAGAGCACTGTGGCACTGTGACAGGAAGCAGCAGCAGCAGCAGCAGCAGACGCATACAGACGCAGAAGGTGCCATGAGGTCTGTGACGTGGAGCCTGTGCGTCGTGCTGTGTCTCTGTGCCTGGGGCGTGGGGGACTGCCGGTCAGGGGAGCCCTTGCTGAGGAGACGGCGGTCGCCAGATGAGGACGACGCAAAATGCTCCTACACCTTCCTCGTCCCCCAGAACAAGATAACCGGCCCCATCTGCGCCAGCTCCACTGGGCCGGAGCCCGACAAGGACCGGGTGACGCGCATGGACATCGCCGACGTGCGGGAGGTTCTGTCTAAGCAGCGGCGGGAGATCGAGATCCTGCAGCTGGTGGTGGACGTGGACGGGAACATGGTGAACGAGATGAAGCTGCTGCGGAAGGAGAGCCGCAACATGAACTCGCGCGTCACGCAGCTCTACATGCAGCTGCTGCACGAGATCATCCGCAAGCGCGACAACTCCCTGGAGCTGGCCCAGCTGGAGAACCGCATTCTCAACGTCACCTCCGAGATGCTGCGCCTGGCCTCCCGGTACAAGGAGCTGGAGCGGCGCTTCTCGCAGCTGGCCGGCGTGGTCAACAACCAGTCGGTGTTGATCAGCGCGCTGGAGGAGCAGTGCCTGCGCACGTATACCCGGCAGGAGCTGCCGGTGGTGCCTCCGCTGGTGCAAGTGGTGCCGGAGAACATCCCGATCAACAGCCGCTTCACCAACGAGATCCAGAGGGACCACAACCGCGCCTTCCCTCGTGGCTCCCGCATGGACTCCTCCCCAACGGGCAGCCCCCTGGGGTTCCCCCCACCACCCCAGGGCACCCTCAGCTCAGACGGTAAGACACTGAAAATAACGACTTTTCCGTTCAAATCGTTTCAGTAAAACAATTTACAACAGTAACAATTCACGTGATACCATTACATGTTCCCTTGTAATGGTAACAGATCCATGTTCATGAGTTCATTTTTTTAATCTCAAATGAACTACTTCCATACATACATACAAAAAAAAAAGCATTTTCTATATTGCTCCCAGAAACGCATTCCAATGCATAAGACCAGTTGGTTCCTCTCTGGCTCAACATTAAAAACAATTGAGCTCATACATTCCTATATCTTCACTGTGAGCCAGCACCACGCTAGCATGTCGAAATGAGGAGGCGTACGTTCAGCTGAGCGAGAGCCCCTTTCTGAGAATGTGCAGAGACGTTGCACTGAAAGGGAGGGTCTTTGAGAAGCTTATCGCCGTTTTTCTGGGCTTCGTCTGAGAAAAATCACACAGAGCTTTGGTGGAATGCCCAGGTCTATTCAATGACAAATGTAAACATATCTCCCGATAGATCATAACAGCAAATAAAAACATGCAGTGCCTGTTATAACCGAAACAATGTTTTTTTTCCCCTGGCAAAGAGACCAAGAATAAAAAAAACAATGACATATTTAAGGAAGTCAATTTTACCATGAAACCAATTTGCAAGGTCATAATGCTTTCTAGAAAAGAAAATAGATGTGGGCAAGGTGGTTTTGTTATATCTGACACTTTTCAAAAGGAGCAGAAAAAGGGGTTTAGTAATAGTTTACTAGTTCGGTACTGAGCAGCAGCAATAATTTAACTCTGATCATCACTCACCTGTTACGTATTAAAGAAAAGGGTTTAGTTCCCCATATGGCAGGGGTTTTACATAAAGGGAATTTTACTCTGAACAGTGCAGTGTATATCAACTGGTAATCTCAGGTTTGGCCGGTCACTATCTTTTTACCATCACCTATTGCAGTCTCTCATTCAGCTACAGAAAACTTAAGTCATCTGAAATCTGTCACACATCATTAATCTACAGTATTTCGCATTAGCCATCCCTGTGAATGACAAGTGTCTTGTATTCATGGCATGTGAAACTAAAAACATATGGGTGTTTGAGGGCCTACTTAAAAACATGTTTTTTTCAACTATGAACATAGTTCCAAATACTGATGAAAATGTCACAACTTGTAAGCACTCCTGCAATTTTTTGCATTTCCTGGAATACTAGATGTGAAAAACAGACAGACAGGCTCCTATTCACTGGTTACTGGAAACCTGTCTGGTAAAAGCAGAATAAACAGAAACAAACGCTTCCAGATGGGTATATTAGTTTCCTGTTGTCCAGACACAGCAGTTTTTAATTACGTTTAAGTTAATTTCATCAGATTTTTGTTTATACTGTACCTTGGGACCTGATAGTAACAGTCCTGTAGGACATAGCATGCCACATATGCAGCATTTGCACTGCTTGTTACCGTTTCTGTTCGTCACACTAAAATACTGTTCAAAAATAAGGAATAGAACTTAAGAAGTCATGTTTTAAAATAGTGCACAGAGGAAAAAGGCACAGTCTCCGAGTTATGTGTGAGAGCATCATTTCTGGTGGATTGGTGATGAACGATGGAAACTTTACCACAGCTGAAGTGCTGCTGCCACTCCTCAACGGAGCAGTGTCAGCTCATCGCATCTTAGCGTGCCGAGACAACTTTGGGTTCTAGTGTATTCCCCAAATCAAAAAATGCCTTCACACTGACCGAAGCAGGGTTTTTTGTGCCAGCACTTCCTTCCTTCCTTGAACCAGACATTTTAAATAATAGTAGAGATGGTCCGATCACAGGTACTAACATTGAAATTTGTGTCCTATTGTTTTGAACATTCGGTGTTAATAGAGATCGCGCCAGCTCGTTCTGTCCTTATTACTTCAATGGGAAATGACCTCATTTAATATTCAAGCTCCTGCACCGATTAAAATCGTTACAAAACTTGTTTTTATTTATTTATTTACGTAATTGTGACCTTCCTATGCCTTATATGTAATTATTTAGATAATTCATGAACAGGGCTGTTCTCAAGAGGGTTTTGTCCAAGTTCTATCCCAAAACTCCCCTATCTATGAATATTCATGAGGAGGCGGGGTTACCTTGCATTTCCTGTGTGCATCTTTTCAGTTGACCAGTGAATTCCGGCATATTCCCAGGCCACCGCCGCTTATTCCGGTGGAAGAACAACATTCCTGCAACAACATCTGTTTAATCTATCTAACCAGCTCTCCCAAGAGGTTGCTAGTGTGAAGTCAAGCCTGCTTTCTGGCTAGCTACGTTGGCTAGCCAAGCCAACTAGTGAAGCAGTAGTTGGTATGAAACACGGGCTAGATAATAAGCTAGCTAGCTGCACTAAGGCTCACAAGGAAAAATACAAACGTAAAAGCATCAACAACGCTATGCGGATGGATCGACAAGACACATAGTGTGTAGTGAATCATGAAATTATTCAACTCTGAGCCAACTCTGGCGAGATGGGGAATTGAACCCCGGTCTCCGTGGCCAGCGTCGGACGTTATAACCACTGGACCACGCGGGAGGCCTCCCTTTATGAAATACTGAAGACTGAACTCTTCACATAAATGCCTTATAAAATTTACAATAAGCATCACGTCAAAACAAAGAACACAACTTACTGCAGTAAGATTATGTTTGTTGTGCTCAATATCATTTTTTTAAGTATTAAGTTGTGACCAGCCCAGAGCAGTCTGAATACATAATTGGGTATTTTCTGCATTTAAGTTAATGGAGAGAATTGAGCTTTGAGGGCTCTCTAAGGTACCCATGATGCAACGCGATCAGAACACAGGAGGTTTCATTTACCAGAAACAGGCTTTTCTATGAGTTGCAGACCAAATACCGCAAACATGTACAAAGTGAATGATCTGATATTCTTTGTTATTGGCTGCAAATATTCAAGTTGACACCCTCCACAGGCAAACTTCAGATCTGTATTCTTTGGCAGGCCTGAATGGTTGGAGCTATATTTTCTGCTTCGTAGATATTTAATAGCCGTAGGTGGAAACAAAAATGTGGACGTTTGAATCCAATCGAGAAAGGCCCACACAATTCTACTCATCAACTGGAATTCCTGACACTTTCCACTTGTCTGGAACCAAGAAAAATAAGGCTTGGGGTTTTCATCCTGCTGCGAGCTCTAAAGCATGAGGATCGTTTATCTCATGTAGGGCACGGATTAAACCCAGTAGGCCATACTTGCTGGGTTTCTTTCACAGACCACAAATAGCTGGTTCACCTAAATACATAAGATTGTCCCATAATTTGTGCTAGCAAAATGCTGTAAAACCACTACACTTATTTATTTGTTTGTCTGACCCTTGCTCACAACCTTAATATATCAATATACATGTTAAGGGAGAGGAGGTTATATGAGTCATAGCATTACAAGAAAAACAAAAGCTTGGCAGTTACGTTTCAGGTGTCTGTAAGAAGTATTACAGTGGCTCAGTGTATCCCCCGCTGAGAAAAACCATCTTTCCTCAGCCTCAGACTGGGCTCACAAAGGACTTCTTCATGAGAGTTCAAAATGTATCATTCTAAAAATGGAAAATAAACAATCATGCCTGGTTAAACACAACTGGTCCAATGGCCCTAGCCATTTATTCAATGAGATTGTCCAATATCATTGAAGCAAAGGTCTTTCACAGTTATAGTGCATCCTGGCCACTATAACTTACACAGCAAGAAGAAACAAGCTTTGTGGGAGCTGACACTGCACACATACCTAAGACAAGACTGTGACTGTAGCCCCGAAAGTATAGGAACAGATCATTAGAGTGAAACAGCAGGGTTACAGGCTAAGAACTGTGTTAGAGCTGGGTTTGGCAGCAGATAACATGCATCTCTTTCCGCTGTGCACAGGGCCGTTTCGGGACTGTTACCAGGTGCGGCAGGCAGGACACACCACCAGTGGGATGTACCTGCTGAAGGTGGACGGCAGTGAGCGGCTCATTCAGGCATGGTGCGAGCACGGATTGGACAATGGTGGCTGGACAGTATTTCAGAGGAGGAAGGACGGCTCTGTCAACTTCTTTAGAAATTGGGAGAACTACAAGGTAGAGCAGGGGCACTACAGACCTCATTCTTTTTTTAACAGGCACTAATTCTATAATTGACAGCAAGACCATCAGCATGACACACACTTAATGAGGGGTTCACAGTTACAAGCTACATACACTGAGATTTCTACAGGAAAACGGACCCAAACGCACCTTACATTGGAGACGGTCTCAGGACATTTGGCCACCAATCTGGCCAATTAGTAAGAACACCACAACGTTGTATGGCATTGGGTGGCTATTTTTAGGAACCTTTAGAGACCGTCTCCAGTGTCTTCGCTTATATAATCGTGTGACGTCAGCACATCCCGAAAACCATTTCGTAGAAAAGCCCACGATTTTGTGAAACCAAATTCTCAGTAATACATGAAACCTGAACTGCCCGGTGGGAAGGCATGCGGTGCTTCATGTAACAAGGCAGGAAGTGCCCCCTCATCTCTGTGTTACCTTTCTAAAGCAGCTGTCCAGAGACCCCCGCAGGTCTGCACTAAGGAGACGATCCATTGTATATACACTGGAGAGGGGACTGGAAAACTGCTGGAATTTAGGTAACGGCCAGTAGAGTCCCATTGACACAGGGAGCCACTATGGTCTCCTACCTGCGTCTGATTGGATCTCCATGGCCTGGACATCTGAAATGTACATCTCCAGTGTTCAAAGCTCTAACTTTCACCAGCGGGGGAGGCCAAAGAAAATACAGCCCTTCTCTGCCCAAACCACAATGAGAATCCCCAGCATGTGCTGCATGAGTACTTTATGACCAGGAGGCAAACTGGCCCACATGAACTGAGGCTTGTTATACAACATGAAAACAATAACAATACAAATCAGTATGGATAATCTGCAATATTCTGTGGCTCAACAATAATCCAGGTTTTCAGTTAACTCCTTTTAGAAACAGATTTTTCATTTTTATTTTCATTTTTAAGTACCAAATTCTAGAAATATTGACTCACAGCTTAAGAGGAAAAGGAGATGGAGACCAAATGTGGGCTGGCCTAAAGCATACCACAAGCTCCCAGAAGTTCATGCCTGAATGATGGACAACAGTGGTCAACCTTACTGAGGGGAGCTTAACAGAGCCAGACCCTACTCAAATTCAAAGTGTTTCATTATAGGAGGGAAATTGAAACAAATTGCTTCACACTCTCGCTTCCACCACGATACATTTCTGTGGGTTGTGCTTCTGCACTGCCGCAAGGCGAGAAATCTGGATTACTCCATTTTCGGTTTTCAAATGTCTTTTTTTCCCAAGCCAAGGGACCATAGGAACCAGCCCAACCACTGAACAGTGTCTAATTTAAACCCACATTTTAATGATTATTACACAAAACAACTTAAAAAAGCAGTTACACTTCAAAGGTTCATTTGAAATATTTCCAGATAGGGGGAATATAACTAGAGTAAATGGAAGAAAAAAAGACTCCAGAATCTAATATGAAAATGACAAATTGTGTACACACACAGGCATGCACCATCACCAACATCAGAGCCAGCACAGTGTGTAGTGTCAGTATGTGTGCACATGCAGATCAGTCCAATCTAAATGGGGGAGAGATTAACAAGGGGGTGTAGGAGATGGTGATGCAATTCCAAATGCTAAAGTTTTTTTTCCTGACAATTCATCATAGTTGTCAAATCGGGAGGGTTTAACTGCTTTGTGGTTCCAAAAGCACAACCAGGATCAATCCAAACAAAAGAGTGAAAATGTATCGCCAAAGTGGTTATTTCTAGATGTGACTTTTATTGTGCCCACATTAGCTTCTCTTTACTTTGACCTTGCAGAAAGGGTTTGGCAACATAGACAACGAGTACTGGCTGGGCCTGGAGAACATCTACAACTTGGGCAAGCAGGGGGACTATCGTCTGCTTGTGGAGCTGGAGGACTGGGTGGGGAAGAAGGTCTACGCTGAGTATAGCAGCTTTCATCTGGAGCCAGAGAGTGAGTTCTACAGGCTGCGCCTGGGCGCCTACCAGGGCAACGCCGGTGACTCAATGACCAGCCATAACGGCAAGCAGTTCACCACGCTGGACCGTGACAAGGACGCTTTTTCAGGTAACTGCATGTGCCTTCAAAAAGGTGTCACAGCACCTTGAGTAAGGTTGTACAACTGCGTTTTTTTAAGATCAAAGGGTTCAGGGCTCATTTTGTAGCACCTGATCTCCGCACACTGCTCTGATGACGACTCCCTCTGATCTCTCTCCTGCAGGTAACTGTGCACACTTCCACAAGGGGGGCTGGTGGTACAACGCGTGTGGCCAGACCAACCTGAATGGCGTGTGGTACTCTGGGGGAGTTTACCGCAGCAAATTCCAGGACGGAATCTTCTGGGCCGATTACGGCGGCGGTTTCTACTCCCTCAAAACCGTGCGCATGATGATTCGACCGATTGACTGAGGACAGACAGGCAGGACCCTCCGCCCCCCCTGACTTAAACCCCATCCCCAAGGCTTCCCCTTCAACCTCAGTCCTGCCCCCCTCTGCACACTGCAACAGCACAGACAGACAGAGGGTCTGGTCTAGTCACGCTTCAGTCTGCTGCACTGTAGAGGGCTGGATGGGATGGAGCATGCAGGGACAGGACTGCTGTGTGTCCAACGATTCCCCCAGAGTCACTAGTCAGCAGTGGACAAGTCATAAATGTCTGCGAGGCCGTTGCTGGATGGACGCTGACTGACACACACGCAGCCCTCACTGCTCAGCTCCCCTTGCAAACAAGCCTGTTGTTCAACATGCGGAAGAGAAAAGGCCTATTATAGACAGTATGGTCGTGTTGCCATGCGTGTCCGCGATTGTTTTCAAAAAGCACAAAAGGATATCACCCGAGGGGAGAAGAGAGGGGGAAGAAAAAACAACAAAACAAAAAAACCTTCTCTGCTGTGGGAAGTGCAATGCTTGCGTTGGTATGTAAATATATTTGGCTTAATCTGTAAAAGTTAATTTAAAGAAGTCTAATTTTGCTCGAGCAGTATGTTCTCATTTCCCCAGCCCGCTTCCCCCCTGTTATTTATCAACCTATTTATAATGGATATAGTCTTGCCCTTTTTTTAATTATTTATCCAGAAGAATTTGTACATTCCGTATGTGCTCTGTATATGCCGTTTAGTAACACATTCTACCCCTACCCTCACCCCCTGTGAAGACAAAAACTAGCGGACAGGAGATGGAATCTATGCCCAGCTCTGCCATCCAATACATTGCCACATACAAAATTAAACTATTTTTTAAATACATACTTTATCAAGACTCCTCATTCCTTGGTATAACTGAACAAATAGCCAGCCAACAATGTGCATTTTAAGATATCAGCAAACACAATAACATGAGCGAGTGCAATGAATTGTACTAGTAGGCCAACCTATAAGCTGTACATCGCCACAGATGTGTTTCACATTAGGTTTCTGATGACATAGCAATATGAACTGTCGAAAACAGGCGGCAAGAAAAGATGTAGATGATATACTTTGTTCTGGAGGTTTCCATGATTAAAGAATGCAGACATATGAGAAAGTGAGAGCTGGGCCAGGATAAGGCAGTGGGAGAAGGACAATGAAAAACATATTGCTGTGATCCAGACATGAGAGAGAGAGAGAGAGGAGAGGAGGAGGGAGAGGGAGAGAGGGAGGGATGGGGGAGAAGGGAGGGGAAGGGAGAGAGGGAGAAGAGAGAGAGAGAGACAGAGGAAGAGGGAGGGAGGGGGAGAGAGGGAGGGAGGGAGAGAGAAAGAGGAAGAGAGAGAGAGCTACAGAGAGCAGGACCTTGGGTGGAAGCTGTCCAGATTTCCTAGGGATTTATTTAAAAAAATGGAAAAAAATAAATAAATTGACATTCTTTCCATACAAAGTGCTTGAGTTTCATATTCATGTGTGTATTTCCAAAAGCCACAGTCCCCCATTGACCATAACCATGAAGGAAATGCTTACAATCTTTTGGGGTAAATAATCCCATAGATGTAGGAGTAGGAGTAGGACATACCCTGTCAGGAAGCATCTTACACAAGAGGACAAATCTGACAAGCTGAAATCTTTGGAAGTAAACGCATCCTATTCATTCCCGCCATTTGTACAGTCCGGTATGCTTAGTAGATTTTGCAGAGAAAAGCTGGTCCAGTTGACCAGTAATATGCAGCAGTATTAGTCAGTTATTGTGTACCATTAATAAGAAATTAAATGAAGGGCTGTGCACTTAATAATCATTTTTTCCCAGCATTTCAATGGGCAAAAAAAACACAGAATTTATATTTGTAACTAAAACTAAATAAGTAGCTAAACATTGTGTCATCTCTCATCTTAAAGCAACATATTGTGATGAATATATATGTGAAAACAGCTGGGAAAATTCCCCAAATTGTTTACAGCAAAAATACCTTATTCAATATGATATACAAATTATATGATATATACATAAGATATTTTTGACGGAGGCCACATATTACTAGCTGCAGATGTGTACAACAAACGGTTATTAAGACAGCAGGGGAAATCGGGAAAATGAAAGAAATCCTCTTGGTGAAGTTCTAAATAGCCTACAATGGGTTTTTCTGTCAGTGCAGACCATCAGTCTCATCTCCTGACAGTAAGAGAGTCATGACACCCTCTTAATTACCCGTGTCGTTTCTGTGAGACTTTCCACTCTCAAATCCCCAAATACTTTTTGATGCATTTAATCTCTGAATATGGGTATTGCGAAATGTATTCCTCCATTTTTCATTTATGACCTAGTTTGAAAAATGCTCCACTGGACCTGAAATGGTGATGAAAAAATTTAATTTGAGTGTGGGGCAATCGTTTCAGTGTGCGGGGAGAGATTGTCTCCCTGGCAATTATTAGAAACTCATTTTGAATGCAAACTAAACTGAAACTGAACTGGCAATGATTAGAAGCCCAACTTCCGAAAAAAGATCCATGACACGAAGAAACAGTGAAGTAGCTGTGATCAAAATCAAAAGGTGCTTGTATCCGTTAGTAACAGTTTTGGGTCACGCTGATGACACAGATAGCGGAGAGAGCGCCAAACGTATGTGCTAACATTGTTCATGCGCACAGAGAGATATTGTTGCTTTAATTACAAAAAATTGTGCTGTACATGACTTAAGGGATGTAAATGAATGTTTAATTAATGTCATTTATTTAAATGTCTGCATAAAACTGACATTTATCAAGATAAAAATATAAACGTAAATGGTATAAATTTGGTGAATTTCTATGTTCACACAAAAATATATAAGGATTGTATTAATTATAATGGATTATATTCATATTCGTAAAAACTTTCCTTTTGTAATAGCATGAAACATGTACAGCATACATACAGCACCTGAGACAGGGCAATGTGGTGACAAAGATATCAGTAGTACCTCAGGACATGTCCTGACCCAAAGCCAACTTGAATCCAAATCCCCCATTGACTAAGGTACAAAAATAAACAAAAAGGGGGTCTGGTAGTAGTCTGAATGACTAGGCCTTCGCCTCTCTCTCCCTCTCTTTTTCCACTGAGTAAATTATGTAAGTTCTGAGTAAAAATGCTTTCTCCTCGACTCTAAACGGGCACCCTCACCATAAATAGATCTGTCCCCTCTTCTGTAATCACTGTCCTTAGCACACTGATAGACGTACTTTCTGCCTCCAACAACTGATCCAGGATTAGCAGTCTCATCCCTCAAAACTCCAACCATTTTGTTTTAAAAGGTAAATGCTGATCTAGGATCTGTGGTTGGTGGAGGAATCTGTATATACTAAATGCACCCTCAACTGAAGCCGCAGACTAACAACGAGGATAGATTTCCGCAATTACTTTCTGATCAGTCTAATAAAAAGCCTGTGTGCCATGGAAATGTGAGGGGGGGGGATCTTGGCTCCATATTGTAATTTGGACTTTTTCCATTACACAGTCCTCCCTACAATCCAGTTCCTGGCATGCTGCATCACAGTATATCATTTTCCTTCAGGGTTTACATTGTATTTTGATCTGCTTGGCATTCATTCCTTACTGGCAGGGAACCACTTTGTTCATTTTCACACAGACTGGTTTCAGGTGCTTCTCGTAAACAGCCAGGTTCCGGTAACGATCAATACAAGAGTAAGCTCCACTTCATTTGTGGGAAGAGACCGATAACCTTGCTGGTGACCTGACCTGGCACAACCAAGTAAAGGACAGCGAAATAATCTCTGAATGACAAGCTAATACAGCAGGCTGTAGCTGTATTGATTGCTGAATTTGATCTGGCCTACATTCATGCTCGTAGGCCATTTTCGTTCAACAGTACACACCAATAGCACACAGCGGGAGTGAATGAAGCGGCTTCAATATTTCTATTGAAATCAATATGAAGGATTATACATAAAGCATTGTCTCGATGCAACGGTCCCATGCCATTGTGGGTTTAGTGACTCCAGACTGCAGAGAGCTTGCAGGGTCAGCAGGGGCTAGGTTTTGCTCACCATACATCTACTCCACTCAGTCTGTGAACAGGCATACACTGCCATCAGTCTAGTCGTGGGCACCAACGTCAGATTTGGTTTAAAGAGCTCTTCCCCTTTGGTTCACGCTGTTCTCTGACCGACATCCACAATGGAGGATTTAGACAGTTCTGTCCGAGCTGAGTGGTCCATTCCTTGAGGATGAGCAACTGAGCTCTGGACCTTTGCCTCTGCATTCCCTCAGAGTAAGAATGGAACCCTGGGAGAGTCAGAGAAGGCTCTTTATACACACAAATTAGGCTATTTTTCTCAATCTCGCTGCCTCAGTACCCTCAGCTCAGGCCTGTCACACAAAAGGGTTTCCAGTACTGGAATGGTGCTGTGGTGGAACAGCGGCTACACCTAAGACTGACCAACAAGCAGACTGCAGTCAGACCCGACGGGGGCATACAGAGGCAAACCCGTGAGCCAATCACTGCAGCCCCGCACAGCCCAGAGTATTCGGGAACACGGTGTTCAGCGACATCACATATGTCAGATGTCACCCTGCTCTCCACACACTCCCACTCACAAGCTTCAGAGATAAGTCTCGCCAAAGATACTTGTCACGGCCTTGTAGCGATCTCGCTCGCTTCTCGGCTTCCATCGAGCTGGGAGAGCACAGAAATATGCTAGCGGCTGACGGAGGATGAAGCCTTTGTGGACGCGAGCGCTGACAGTGATGGATAGGCTCCTGGGGATCTGGGCGTCAGAGGTACGCGGCGCCGTGGCGCAGCTCGCCGGCTCTCCTCGGCCGCTTCAAGCGCCAGCCCCGCTCTCTCTCCGAGGGCCCGCTGTAGATTTATGACAAGAACTAATGACAGCATTCTAATGTGTTTCAGATCTGCCGTAGTACAAGGGAGCAGTATTTTCCCCCCAGCCTGCCAGACCAGCCGATCCCCTTCCAGAGGCTTCTTCTCATTCACACCACTTCCACTCGCGCTCAAGAGTTCACACTCCACCTCGACTCCGCTCCCTCTTGTCCAGCTGACAGGGATAACCGGCCAGAAAGCCTGTTTTCTTTGAACGCTTCCATCGTAGATTTTTTCAGCTGTTTTTCAAAGTGACAGGATGATATCACAGGGGACCGGGATGGGGAGGTCGGCGGTTTTTCGCAGAAGTCTGAGTCATTCCAGGCCCTCCCCAGCCGCGTGCTCTTGTGTGTCAGCCACCGCCAGGTGCTGGAGATTTCATGCTAGTTAGAGTTCAGGACGTATGCAGACAGGGAGAGATTAATGTAATTTCACCCACATTCGCTTTGTGTTTGGCCATGGTTTCATCGCTACATATTGTCAGGGAACCTGCTCCTTATAAGAGGAGACCAAGCTGCTCTGCAGTGGCACTTTCACACATTAGTGCCAGAGTCCAACAGGTCACTTTGACGTGTTTACTCTGTTGTTCGCACGCCGGGTTGCATTTCTTTGACTAAACGTCATACCAATAAAAGGGCAGTCACAGAACTGATGCGTTTGCTTGGAAATACCCAAAAAGGTTTGCGTCCAAACCGCAACTTAGGAAAAACGAGAGCAGCTTTCACAAAAATACAATGAAAAACTACTCACAGTACTAACAAAAAGGACGGTCTGTTCCCCTTCCCTGAACTCATCAAGAGGAGGGATTCTTGTTGTTTGTTCCGACTCTTGACATAATTTGTGCAGCCAGTATTTTTTTTTTTAAGTCCCCCTTTCATAATGGTTTTTCCATGAGTAATGCATTTGTCCAAACCTACACAAGGGAAAGCCATCTTCATACAAGGACCATTCGGCTGTGTTGCAGCAGTGTAAAGAACTGGCCGAGTAATGATAAAACATACAGTCTCCAAGAAAAGGAGGAGGAGGAAGGGCCCAATCATGACATAAACTGAAACGACTTCGACCACCGCTCACGACGACAGGCCAGAAAAATCAGTTATGGGTAAGCGGTCATGGGAAGGTACGAGGCTCAGTCCGGCGGTGCGTCACGCCTGCACACTGACTGCAGCATTTACAAGGGCACTGGGAGAGATCCTCGGGGCTTTCACTCAACTGTAACTCACACATCCTCCGTTCTGCAGCCAGCCACCCCGCCTGGACCAGGATGCTGTGGTTTTCTTTACACGGCACAAGGGAACAGAGCTCGTAAATACCCTACGGCTCGAAACATACACACGGGCACTCACCCACATCTGCGCCATAAAAAGAAAAAAACAAACAAAAGAAAACAAGATGGAGGACAAACTAGCAGAAAAAATAAAAAGACCATTTCCAAAACGTCCTTTCGAACCGAGGGAGGGGGGTAAGCTTTCATTCTCTGCAGCAGGTCACCGCCGCCTTGCAGGAAGATCGGCCACAAAAGGCAGTCTGCTTCAAAACTATCTCGTTCACAGGTGTGAGCCAAGAACCTTTACACCAATCTTTAAATGAATAATTACTCTCCCGTTTTACTTTATTTTGCTTCCTTGCCAATTAACCTGTTAATTTGCTGAATAACGCATACCAAATCGATCGCTAATTCCCTTTCAGTTGTACTTTGTGGTAGCATTAGCATATTTTTCATGACAAACGCATCACAAAGTTGTGCAGCATTTACCCACATAAACGGATGATTCGAACACGGGGATAAATGTACTCTTCATTCTCCGTGCCCACAACCAGGGCACATTTAGGATGTAAACACCAGTAAATAAAGATTGTACAGTTTTAAACACTCCTGCACTCATAGAATGCATAGATGTTCTGCCTTGTCAGCTAGCTGCTCAAAGCGGGTGCAATATGCAGTCATATCATTTAAATGAGCGAATGTGACATGAAGATGGAACACTGCTGAGAGACGAGAGGACAGGAATGACCTTCCAACAAGCATGTGGCACTCGGCTAACCGGCACACTTGTTAATAAGGCAAAAGAAAGTTAAACAGGTTGAGGATGTTGATCGGTAAGGTTTCAGCCCCCTCTACTTCAAACTAATAAGCCACCGCTGCTCAGTAGCAACTAATCTTAATTATAACTAAACCAAAAGAAAACTGAAATGTCTTGCAACGTGATCGCAAAATTACCAGAACGTCGGAACAATTTAGAAGCAAAGTAGCCGGGTACGTGAAATCCGACAGCTGGTTTAGCCTCCCCCTTTTAACAGCTGCCTATAAAAGCTGAAGTTGAGAAGTGAAATCTTGAGCACAGATGGATGAATTTCATTGACTGAAAAAGGAGATGGCTCAAGGCTTTGTTATCCCATGCATACAGTTTGCCCTTTATATGAAAATGTCTTATTCTAAATGGGGACTCATTCAACTCTGCATGGTAAAAATACAGACTGTTAAACCTTTTGCCTAAACTTTAAACCTTTTTTAGTTTGCTTTTCTTGGGCTCTCCTGTGTAGATTCAGACTGTGTGCTAGTCCAATTTCACATAAATATATACCAAACTATTTCTTTATTTAATTTCAACGCATAAAAGCCACTTTAAAATCGATGAAAAAGAA
The DNA here is from genome assembly GCA_029706075.1 of Aldrovandia affinis. Classification (NCBI taxonomy): domain Eukaryota; kingdom Metazoa; phylum Chordata; class Actinopteri; order Notacanthiformes; family Halosauridae; genus Aldrovandia; species Aldrovandia affinis. The sequence continues at coordinate 368,945 of JAINUG010000194.1, read as the reverse complement.
CAATTGATTCCACTGAAAGTACACAGCCCTTTCCATTCGGTCAGTCCAGGAAGGGGAGATAGAGGGCACGGGACACTGGCCTTACCCAGGTAGGGAATGCAGGAGGTCATGCTCTGGCTTCTGATGTAGTCTCGCAGACGCTTGTAGTTATCCTCTTTGGACATCAGGTACTCCAGTTTCTCAAACGCAGCCTTGTCCTTCCGGCTCAGCAACTGGAGAGAGACGCCAATCAGAGCCACAGACAAAACGAGGGCTATCACATTATATTTGAATATTGAATCCAATTTTGAATCTGCATCTGCATTCATCTTCAAAACTGGTGTTGGAATGCGGATTCAAAATTCATATATGGTTTAAAATTTTTGTTAAAAAAATATAAATAAAACAGCATGCCCATAAAAAAAACAAATGGCTCAAATTACCAATAACACAATAGACATTTTTAACAGTAGCCTACGCTATTTTCTGCTAAGTTGGTATGTTTATGATGGTGTTATCTTTGTTTGTCTTCATATTTCTCACTTTGCGTAAATAAATTCTACCATGGGAAAGAACATCTGCTTCGTCAAAGCACGCTGGTGCACAGATATTACTTTAAACTATGGAAAAATGAGGTTTAAGTTCAAATGTAGTTAAACAGAACTCATATTTGGACCAGAGGAAAAAAAAAGTTTGGTCGGGTGAACTAGCATTTCTCACGCTTTGCAAGGTAGGTCTATAAGACGCGTATTCGTTTTCTCCGAATATCAAAAGATAATTTTTTCAAGTTCAAATCACAGCCCTAACACCATCACATAAATTTCCCCTCGGCAGGAAAAGTATTGCTTTCCATATTTTTTATTCTACTTTGCAGTGACAATGTCAGGAACTCAAGTTCGCACTGTATGAAATCTCTAGTTCACCATTCTAGCTTGGTATGTGCACATGTTTGAACTGGATAAACAGAGTATTCATTTGTTTTATTGTTTTATTTATCTGTTTTATTGGAAGAGCTATACACAAACAAGAACAATCCCGTGGCTGAAGCCAGATCAGACGTTTTGTTTGTCCAATGCTACATTCCAGACAGTGTTCCAGTCAGCTAAGAGAAGACAAATGCTTGTTTCCTTCCTGAAGATATAGGCCATTCTGTGGTCTGTGTCAGATATTTGTGAGTTGTTTGAAAAAGTTGAATTTGTGCACTTGTAGGAAGGAAGCATAATAAGAATGGTTGTCAAAGAACTGCATCAACTGGTTATACGAGACAGAATTCCTCAATGCAGCTAGCTGGATAAGGATCCTTAGATTAGCATGATGTTTGTGTAGCTCCTGCAACTGTGACATGTCTCATTTCCTCTGCTGCAGCCTGTATCAGCTGAATTTCAAATTGGCTTAAAGTCATTTGAAGACGGCTGACTTTTTCATATATTGAATTATCAGGAAATGAAATGCATCTCCAGTGCCTTCTTATGAAAGTTCTGGTGTTGAGAATATGGGCAATTATTACTATTCTCTGCCCTACACTCCACTACAGTAGGTGGCAGTATGCACCTTTAGGTTCATTTGTATGATGCATGTCGTACTGTATATAAATGCATTTTCCATCAGGTTTGTAACTAGCATCAATCTGAAATCTATTTGAAATCATTTGATTGTAATACTAGCAATGTTAAAAACTCTTCTGATTTCTAAAAATAAACTATTATGTCTTTTGAATGCAAGGCTGCAAAGGGGAACTTGCACATTTTAACAAGCCGAAGAAATATCTGGTAGCATAATAAAATGGTTGCATAGTCCCTTGAAAGACGAGGAGGAGAGAGACATCACCATATGTCTACTGTTCTGGGTAACGACAGTTGTGTGATGTGCCGCAGAGTAGGCCAATGAAATACTCACTGCCCATGTCTTGGTCAGTCTGAAGATCGGAGCGCTTTGTAAGCCAGACACCACTGCCATCACTGCGTGGAGGTTGTTCATATCACAGAGTTTCTGAAAGCAGGCATGGCAAATGGAAGAGTGACTGTAGTTATGCAGCTCAGAGGAAGATCAAAAGCACATTGTGAGGATACGATTCCCAGAAGGCAATTGTAGTGTCGCAGTGATAAACATCAACAGATAATTACCTTTGCTGTTCTGATGTAAAGACTCAAAACTTCGGCTCTGATTTTCAGGGTCTGCGCATGCAAAATCTCCCGGACCACCCAGAAGCTGACCTGGCAATACAGACAGATGGAACCTTTCTCAATTTCTTCAACATTTTATGAAACTGGTTTCACCATTTTGAATGGATTTCTTCCCAAAGCATTTCAGCGAAGGGAAAACTATTCAAATGGACTAATCGGACAATGGGAGATAAATATATCGCATCATGGACCCCAAATGGTTTAATTGTTTAAACAAAGTATGGGAAATCCGTGCTTTCTAGCTCACCCGAAAAGGAGATCGATATTACTTAATAAAACGGCTTTCACAATAATGTTAGTAAAGTACAGTATATAAATCAGTTATGACATCGTTTTGGTGTTATCATGACTACTCGAGAACAGGGCTAATATGCACACTCCAGGGTATTGATTTTTCCACATCTGTCTGCACACATTGTTCCTAAGGAATCTCTCTCAGACAGACACTGGCTTTATGAAAGGTGTCCACCGAGCCAAGTCAGAAATATAGCCCTTGGAGATCAGTGATAATCGCCGCGCTTGGAGAATGCCTAGCCTTCGAAAAGCTGAGTTCTGGGGCACTGACGTCACTTAACGACGGCTGACCTCTAGTGCTCAGCATTTCCCATCTTGTCTATTGACCTCATTTGCATTCCTTGCTGCCAAAGGTAATCAATTCTGCTGGGAAAGGAACGGAATGGAAATAAATAACAGACTTGGGCTTCTAGAGAGCTTTAGCTGTGATAATGGGAATACCATGCCAGCGGACAAATCACAGCATGGGGCGGTTGCTATAGCGCTGGATTGGATGTTTGCAGGTTCACCTCCCAGGTGGGACACTACTTCTCTGTACCTGACGTTATCACATTTCCCAAGGTGTCCCAGAAACCCTACTGTAGTAAAACTGCCTGATCGCAGTAGCCTCTGGACATTTAAAAACATCCACATGGGTACTCATGGGTAAAGAGGAGATTCCTCCACACTGTAAAATTATTTGCTACTGTGCGTAAAAATCCAAGGGTAGCACTAGCACCCCACACAATCACGGACGGCTTTCTGTCGCTGTAATCCTCCAAGGTTCTCATTCGATTTCCTGGGAGCAAAAGGAAAGCAAAGCAACGCAGCCCTCCCTCGGCTGCCCAGATTCTGAAGACCGCCGAAATCTTACACAAATATCTCAGGGAAAGAGAACCAGATGTGCTTAATGTGGAACATCTGTCATCAGCTAATCTAGAGTCTATGAGTGAGGGGGACTGAGAGAGAGAAAGGAAGGATAGAAGATGATTAAGACAGCAAGAACAGGGGCAGGGGAGAGGAGGTTATAGTAATGGGAGTGGAGGCGGAGGGGTTAGAGCACCCCGACTTCATGCTCAACGACACAAACATCCCAACAGCTGTGTGGAGTAGTAGCTAGAGCAGTGAACTATGGACCTGAGGCGTGTAGGGTTGAATCACAGGGTGGGGGCGGAGCGGGATGCTATTATACGTTAAAGCAAAGTACTTCCTCTCATACGCTCAAGTACACTCACAGCTGTACTCCTGACCTATAGACTGTGCACCATGTAAGCTGTAAGGCACTCCGGAAAAGTGCATCGACAATGCGAACGCACATTACAAATGTAATAATGGTGACTGTGATGATTAATCAAGTACTACAATGCTGCACGCGATTACATCATAAAGATGGAATGCATTGCAACGGCGTCAGTAATGCAAAGGCAGTGCGTTCTGTGGCCCGCGTGAGCCTGGTCCCTGCTGAGCAGGGCCGTGGGTTGGGCCAGTTCGCAGACTATCTACGGGATCTAAACAGCCAGACAGTGGCCCGCAGCGCTCTCTGCTTCTGCATGTTCCCATCAAACTGAGTTATACATGACACGGGGAGAGCACGAAGGGCTGCGCACTGAAACACGGGCGACTTTATTGAGTGGTCGTATATGTTTATCGTCGTATAAACCGTCCAGTTAAAGGCTATAGAGTTCCAAGTGAACAATAACAATAAAGTAAAGAACATAGGAACTCAGCCAATGAGTGGCAACTCAGGATTAAGGAATTTAATAAAGCCAGTCTCTCTCATAAAAGGAAGCTGAGGAGGACTGGAAGGGGGTTTACATCTTCTTAGTCTGTAGCAGGGGCAGCCTTTCTTAGTAATTGCAGCTGGGGTGACCCTGGTGCTGTGCTGTGCTCTCCGGGTCAGCTGGGGTAGCCCTGGATGACGGGACACTGCGTGCGGGTCGGCATGACTCTCTCACACAGGACCCCAGCTGGATTTCAGCCACTGCCCAGGCCCTAAGGGGTTGCGTGGGGAAGGAAGACATCGGCACGGTCCTCTCCGGTCACGCACTCTAGTTTGGTACAGGACGAAGAGCTTTCATGTGCTTCCAAAGCTTGGTGATGACAATAAAAGGAATGGTGGGAGGGGGGGACCTTTCTCATGTTAAGAGTCTATTTGGGACTCTATTTTTCCATCCTTTCCAAGTCACATTATTTAAAAAGTTCATTTTGCTTGGCTCCTACAGCCTTGTGTGTAACATCTTGAATGGTAGTTTGAGGGCCGCTATAAATGGAAAAAATTTCCACTGGACACTTGAAACACATTCTTTGCAGATATTCTAATATTTATATTGGATGGCAATAAAGTTGATCTTAAAGGTGCATAATAAAACGCTGTAGAGCAAGATGAAAAGGCCTCACTGTTGGGCGCATGTCACTCTGTGGTTCCCGCTGATGTCGGGAGTCAGCTGTCACCGATAAATTCACAGCCAATGGGTGGGCAGAATACAGACTCAAAGACACCCCCAGCCAGGCTATAAAGGCCGTGTTAGGCCTAAGCAAAACTAGACAATGGTGCAGAAACTGTAGACTTGGCCATTGATAAAAACTCAGGATTTAGGGAGTAGGAGTCTTCAGAACAGCATACACTGAAGCAGGTTAAACTAAGTGGCAACATTTCTCAACCAAATCAAATATTTTAAATGCTTTTCTCAATTAGTTAAACAGAAGCTGTTAGAATGCCCTTCACATGAAAAGGGCAGTGCACAACAATACTCAGGAGTAGCTCTATTCATCAGATTAGTTCAGATTCAGATTCTCACGTTAACTGATGCAGGGGGTAGACAAAACAATGGAAACACACAATGACAAAGGACTCGTATTTTGAACTAAATCGCAATTAGAAAAGAGTCTACACATGGCTGTCATATTAATGTCAAAACTAATTACCAATATGTTTCTGCATTGAATTATAAAATGTGACATAGACTTTGAAAATGTGAAAATAGTGCAAATGAAATGGTGTGTCTTTGGAAATTGGCTAGTGCAAATTAAACACACGCAGCGTGCCTTGGAAAATAGTGCAAATGATTAAGTTATTTTTAACCACTCATTGTGTAAAGTAAAAAACTAGTCACATAAGACAGCAGTGCAGAACATGGTCAAGACCAGTGAAACAAAATGTTTACTCTTTCCGCTGACACAAGCAATGCAATGATGATTTTCTTCACCTCCATATAGCTTTGGGACGTAGCGTTCCGAAAACCTTGTAAGGCGTATGGCCTTACAGACGAAAACTGCCAGAGACACTGTAGATGAAGGCCTTGTCCAGTTTTGGCTGTTTGGGATCCACACATTTAACCACTGGCTGTCAGAAAACATCCATGTGGTGCATAGTCAGGCGCGCGTAAGTTTGTCATGTTACCAGAGTATTTCAATACCGAATGGCAAAGCTTATAGATGGCATTATTTTGATCCGCTTTGGTTTTGAACCAAAACTCAGGCTCTGTGGCAGCCAGCCACGTGCTGTTAGTGTGTTATCTTGTTTTCGTGTTCTGGCCGTGTCCTTCTATTCGTCACTACAATATAAATATGTATTTAATAACTTGAAACACTAAATACATTACAAATGGCATGTCAGGAAACTGAATTCTGCATCAAAATTATACAGAACGCAGATCTAAACATCATTGAACCTTTTTGGGAAGTTCTGGAACGTAGTGTGTGGAATACATTTCCATCGCCTTCATCTCTCAAAGAACAGGTGCCTGTCCTTCTTAAATAATTATCCAATATCCCACTAGAAACAGTTCAAAATGTGTATAACAGCATTCCAAGGACTGAAGCTGTTCTGAAGACAAAGGGCTGCCCAACTCCTTATTAGTTAATACATATTTTGATACCGTTTGGTTTTTCCATAATTTTGTCTACCCTCTGTATGTGCACGATGGTGCCAGATGAGATCCCCGGTACTAAAACTGGTCTTTGGTAAAGAATGTGAACGTAGTCTCCGATCACCTGACCGCTTAGACATCCCACCCTACACACTAAGGCTGCTTTTGTGCTGAGTTAAAGCAGAAAGAGGATGAGTAAGAGAGGGAGGGAGGGAGAGAGAAAGAGAGAAGGAAAGAGAGAAAGAGCGAGAGAGCGTGCAAGAGAGTCAAAGGGGGGGTTGCCTGTTCTCCATTTAACTCACAGGGTCCTAAATAGCATTTTCGCTCTATTTGTGGGACTGTTCTGTTTACCGTGACTCATCTGGTTTAAACAGCTAGTGAAGCTGTTCTGCTTGGCGGCGTGACTCACCTGGTTTACATAGCTAGTGAAGCTGTTCTGTCTGGTGGAGTGACTCACCTGGTTGAACCTGCGGGTGAAGGCCACAGCGTTGGGGGCGGAGCTGTGCTTTTCCTTCTTGTTCCAGCCGCAGCTTGATAACTCCTAGAACAAAAAGGGGGAAAAAAACACTTGGGGAGTCTGAAAATGTACATACAGTCTAAATACTGTCTGTTTTTCATAAGCGCCTGAGTTACAGATCTTATTATGACACCGATGCTCCGCCAAAAGCCTGGGACCGTGCAGCACTGTAGGATCGTAATCCAAATAAAATGTGTATTCAAATCCAAAACCACAACAGAGGGGGAATGAACCAATTACAGGGGGGAGGGGGGCAACAGAAACAGCAACAGATTTTTAAGGTAAACATTATGCACAGTAACATATCTACACTGGAGCCCTGTCTACCCCAATTATCCTGACAACAGTGTTACAAGTGTGCTACAAGAGCTGCAGTTGCACAGCGCAGCTGTAAGAGTCTCAGTGCACGAGAGCAGGGGAGCGTGTTCGTCATTCAGTCCATCCTTTTAACGCCTCATAGTAACCCTTCCTGTGTTACTCTATAAATCAGAGCTTTCCTCTCGCTTGACTGAAAAACTTCTGGCAGAGCTGGGGTGAGGCTGAGAGGGAGACCACACCGGTGCGCAGACTGGCCCGGCACTGGGGGGCCACTGTTGGGATGAGTGGGGTGTGGGGCCATGGGCCAGAGGAGCTTCGGTTTGGGACCACACGGCCCTGATGTAATATTAGGAAAATGTTGTGTAAGCTGCATTCATCAGCCTCACTCCCAGCCAGTCCCTGAGGACAGGCTGCTTGGAACCACCAGCCATCCCCTGGACCTCAGTCTGCTCCAGGACAGACCAGTACTTATTAATGCAAGTCCAATGGAAACTGCCTTTCAAAAATGTTCCCCCCCCCCCCCCTCCGCCTCAAGAGGACTACAGCATGTACTAATCACACTGGCCCTCAAAATAATCATTTTCCCCCCACCTTTTCTTGACCCTATTGTTTAATGAGGAAAGTCTAACGTGCATTAATGCTGACAGATTCTAGGAAAACGTTTGGGGAAATGATTTTTGGGCCGTGAGCTCGATAGAAGCAGTGCTCAGCTAAAAGAGGAGGCAGAAGGAAAAGGTCTCCATTATAAAATCTGAGAAGTATGTTACCCACATCTGTGTCTTCCCACACCTGGGCTCAGTGAGGTATCAATCACTTCGATGCTTTAAATCAGATCCGCGCGGTCAAATAAAAGTGGCGAGTCCACAGCGCTGTGGCTGGCAGGCGGGGTCAGTAAACTGTGAACACGGTCCCTATGACAGCTGCATGTGTGTGGGGAAGGGGCGAACGGACGGACCTCACAGGCGGGCTGTCTTCGTCCTCTGGCTGTAAACACGGCCGTCAGGGTCGCGTGCAGCGAGGGAACACTGGGCCAGTCACAGGTGCACAAGCTGAAGGAGCTGCAGTTATCATTAGATTAACCCTCCGGTCCAAAAATCTGCCCATCATCAGCATTTCGTGCTCCTGGTTTATTTTAGCGACGCTCTTCTTTAAACACAGCAGTCTTCAGACAGCCTGCCTGTCACTCACGTCTCTCTCTCTCCTTTTCATTCTCTCACACCCTCTGGCATTAATAACGAGCCCCACATTGATACGTCTCAGTGCACAGCCAGGTACGGCCACCACTTAAGTGGACTTCTCTGAGAAGGCCCTGTTGCTGTGTACCCTGAGAGCAGGTCGCTGGAGAGGGCGGGCGGCGAGAGAGGCCTGACTGACAAGCCCATTAGCACAAGGCTGTTTGCAGTATGCCTGGCATGCTAAACCAGGGTGTGTTCCGGGTTTCCAGAAAACACACAGAGTGGTGGTGGGAGATCCCACACTCAGCTGGCTGACTGGTATCTAAACGGGTGACAACTGGCCAATGAAATCATTCCTGCAGAAAATCCCACCACCTGCGCAGTATCACCCGACAACTCAGTGTAAAATCGAATGAAAACGGTTGGGCTTGTAAAATTCACAGTTTGAGATAAGCACTGACGCCGAACCAGGGCGGGAAGAGTCCCCAGTGTAGGCTCTGCCAGGCTGGATTAGATGCTATAAAAGAAAACTTCACACAGTAGTGAGAGGCTTGTTGTCTGGACTTTGAGGACACGGTTTCAGCACTTTAAATGATTTAGTACCCACCCACTGTGGCAGCTCCCAAAAGGTTGCTGTTATTACACGTGTAATAAACACACAATAACATTTCAACCTAAGAGGCCTTCAGTAGCCCCAAATGGTCAACTCCTATGGTATGCAAACGGTGAGGTCAGTACTCACGCAAGCCTCTGACATGAATATACCTATCACACAAAAGGTAGAAAAATAGTCACTGAGGAAGCAGTCGGTCACATATAATGAAGATTGTTTACAGTACAGCAAAAGTATTTAGTCATTATTGTCTAAAGGTTGCAGGACAATTTATAAAATAAAATATGGTCATGTTATTCAAATATTCAAAGGTTCTTAAGAGAAAACTATCGCTGTCTCAACAACGATACTTTATTCATCTGTCGCGAAAACACTTGTCTAAAGTAAAGATGTGTCAATGTGGCTTGCCACCACAAAGATTGACATCTTGTAAACTAATTTATTTCAGGGTTGAAATGTTGTGCGCAAGAATCGAAAAAGTGTGTACTGTTTCCATCTTTGCTGTGTGTGCCAATTCTTGTTTAGATAATTCTGCTGGTCTTGCCGATGTAGACGAGACTGCACAGATATTTGTCATATAAATGACCCTTCTGGTATACAATATATATAACACTGCTCCTTACCCATAGGAGGATGATTAAAACATCTCCATTTGAAGGTCAAAAGGTACCAGAGTATATACAATTGTAGCCATTTAGATGGTAGTTTTACCTTCAACTTCCTAAAATGGCTTCCTCAACCACTCAGAAGTGTCAACACCCACAGGGGTCAGGGCTTCCTCCATTGGATGGGACTTTTTTAAGCAACACGGCTTCATACTTCTCTCAAGTTTATTAAATCAGTTTGTAACACTTTGCAATGTATAAAAAAAAATCCTCAAGGAGGCAAGAAGCTTTTTTTGATGGGAGTTGCAAGCCCTTTCTCCTCCTGAGCAGGAATGAATTGGGGAGGACAGAGGGGGAGCATCCAGAGATGGCCAAAAGAACAACAACAAGTACAATCTGACCCTTTCAACCCACCACTACTGTAGCAACACACTCTGCCTTGACTTTTACGAGTGAGAACATTGTGAGTAATGACAGTCAAAGACGGTCTTGTTTTTCCATCCCAGTCTGACCCCGAGGAGGAGTCCCTGGCGGGGCCCTGAGGATGAGGATCTGGAGGAGACACAAGAGCGTCTCTATCCGCTGGCCACAAAGACAACTACTGAGGAAGTTCCTCAACATCTCGCGCTGGCTACACATTAAGAGAAGGAAAATGCGTAAAGTAAAACAATAAATAAACAAGACATATCTCATCTCGAGGGAATTCTGAAATTCGGCTTTTCGGTCCTGCAGTACGACGGTTAACGTTATAAGGAGCTGCTGTTTCCCGTCCTCATCTCGGCGCTAAAATAAACACCGCGACTGAATTCCACCGTTTAATAAATGCTCATTTTGTCAACAAATCAAAAAGAGCCCCTGAGTAAGTGTTACAAACAGAGCCTAGCACAGCCCTCCCTTTGTACCAAAGGAAACGGCAAAAGAAATAATGAAAACAAAACTGCAATTATTAACCAAGTTATTTGATATCCTGCAGCAAAGCGCTAAACCAACAGGGATCCAATGGAACACTAATCCTAGGAGTGCAGTCACTCTTCACAAAAAGTTTTTCTAAAAGCTTTAAAAACAACCGGCCCTTACGAAATTCAAAGGAATGGACTGCGTCAAAGTGAGGAAGTTTCATAGGGCTGCACAATTACATGGTGAAGTTTAAGAGGAGCATTAAAATTCACAACGTTGGCCTGCTAGACCCATACTTCAGAGTGCTCGCGTCACCTCACACACTGGGCTACAGCTGCTCTCTCCACAGCCTAGATAGATTGATTATACTTTATTAATCCCCGCAGGGAAATCCGTTTATCAGTAGCGGCATACAGACATTACAAAAACACAGACTTACACAAACATATAGAACAAAGACCACATAAAAGCTCAAAGTCCAGTCAATTAAAAAGTGCAATAAAAGTCATCCGGGTATAATCACAGGACTATTCTAGCTTGTCCCGTCATCTAGTCTGATTAAAACAGTGTATGGCTGAAGGTATAAATGACCTTTTAAACCTCTCAGTGGAACACCTGTGGGCGATGAGGCGACCACTGAAGGTGCTCATCTGCAATGCCAAGACAGGGTGGAGTGGATGCAAACAGTTCTGCATAATGCCTTTTGGTTCTCTCTAGCCTACCCCTGCCCTGTGACCGACAGAGGGGCCAGTGCCACACCAATAGAGGAGCTTGCCCTCTTCACCAGTTTGTTGATGTGTGCTGTGTCCCTCTTACTTATGTCCCCCCCCAAACAGATACCTGCATAAAAAACAGGCTTCTGGAGGTCCTCATTTACATGGAAAGAGTTGGTACCAAAGGCTAAGATGCTTTAAGAACACAATGTGAACAAATTAAACGTATTGAGCACTAATGGTTGATTAGTCCACAAGCAGAGAGCGCATCTTCAAATGTAAATAAGCAGAAGCAGCTAGTAATGGAAGTGAGGCTTTGTGAACCACACCATAGGTGAAGCAGACATGTGCTGTCAATCGCTGACAAAATTCACAAGTGTAACTTCAAAGGGACAGGCATGGAGCCCTGATTGGCATACGCAAACCTCTGACCTTAACAGAGTGTTTTGTCCCTTGAAAACGATTTTTGTGTGCTGATTTACAGCATTTTAAAGCTGTAACAGCCATGCCATCAATCACTTACTACATGGGTGGCTTGTGGGCTCCCTTGTCTCATCCTGATAGATTGCCCCAAAGGTGTCCTCTCTGTTGGATCAAGATCCTACACACGTTTTAACAGCTACCCTTAGATCCATGCAATCCAAGGACACGCAACCCCTGATTGGATGAGAGCATGTTTCTACAGTCTATTCCTCTTTAGCTGTTCGCAACTGAAAATTCTGTAAAGTACATGCATCTAAGTGCATGCACAAATCTAAGATTTCTTTTGCACCTTACCTGCCAAAATAGACATAGTGTTCTTAGGTTTTCTCAACAAGGGTACCAATAGGACTTTCCCCACTTATTGTCTCACTAACATTTCAGGACATTTTTTGGTGCTTTTTCATCCTCTCAAGCACACGTCATTCATATAATATTTGACTACAGTGTTCCATTAAGAGAACTGTCCATTGGATTATATCCAATGTTACTTGAAGAGTTGACATTAAATATGATTTGTCAAGTGTCCTTTGACAACTACGTAAAGAGTTCTGTATCAAGTAAAATGTGATAGAAGACACTGCAAATAATCATTCAATCACAAAAGGTCAATAGAATATCAAGCCAAAACTAAATCTGGGGGGATACATTGTGGTGAAAACACATGGGACTATATCCATGGGACAAACCATGACAGACTATCCAAAATAAAACTATGAGAGGCTTGCATATTACCATGAAGGGCTTACAGAATGCTGTTGTTTAGCAACATTTCAAATGTCTGCGGTAGGGATCTTTAGAATTTCAACTTTCTAAATTTACGTTCTGCATTTTTCTTTTAATGCCGTATGGATAAATGAATGGTCTATCCAAAACAAGTTGTGCCCGCCAAATCTTTATTTGCTTCCGACTTTGTTGCCGTAACTGCGGGGTGTCTGTGCTATTTCTAAACACGCTGGCAGCTGCAGATCATTACGCCATTAGAGAGAGAGGGGGAGGGAGGAGAGACCAGTGGATGGGAAGACCAGTATCTACAGAGGGGATCCTGTTTGGGCCATTTCGTGCTTCATAGAGGCAGTTTGGGAGAAGGGCCCCTGTGTGTGAGAAGAGGGATCTGCCTCTCTGGCCTGGTCTGCTGCCCCTCCACTGCAGCTGGGAGCCCGGCCGGGCCACGTCACAGTGGCTAAACAAAACCAGACATCGACTTGTGCAAACATTTAATAACATTCAGATTATGAGCCCCAGAAGAAAGAAACTGCTTCAGTTACATGTTCCAGCAGCCGAGCAAGTCCTGCTCTCTCTTTTAAACTGAGTTTTCCATTTTCCAGAGAACAAAACCGTCAGCCAGATATCCCTCAGGGAGGGGGGTAGCCCCGCATGTCCTCTGTACCAGAGGCAGGAAAAAAGGGCTTTCTCTCGTCGCCGTGATGAATGTAGTCATTACACACTTAGAGACCGGGTAAACATTTGAACCCCTAAAGATGGCTACGGCTGCACTCTTGTACCCTCCTACCCGAAAGCACGCCGTCTCAAAGAGATTAACATGCCAAAAGCAGTCATTGTCACGGTCTTCCCCTCCCTCCCGGCACTGTGCCCGCTTCCAGCATAGCTCTCACCTTCACAGGGTTTCCCCAAGTGACGGCACACCACCCTCAGGGCTGCTTGCAGCTGCCCATGGTAAAAGCCAGAGTTAGCTCATGTTGTCATATCCTGTGGAGTTCAGCCAGTCCAAAGACCAGGTTTTGATTCCTGCAATCTCACACCTGTTGAACACAACCTTAGCCTCTTACTGGACAGAATCCAGCACACATATTTAGCATACGCCAGCCTAGGTCAGTTGCAACCAGTGCACACATAGGTTTCTAGGTCACTGAATTACTAGTAGTGTTTTATAATTGCTGTGGCTTTGTTACCAACCACACAGGGGTTAGGCTTCTGGATACATACCAGCACCGCTGGTATCAATGGTACCAACAGCCCCCCAATTGACAAAGACCTAGGGAGAACTCCCAACATCATGATGGGCTCCCACATACAATTTGTGGGAGTTCATCCTGGATAGGGCCAAATTAATAAAACTTTTAAAAATGTATATTTTTATATTCCTATTGTATGCTATATTTTGTAAATGTAGCTGTATTATTGGTGTTGTAGCTCTGTGGGAATTGTGGTGTTATTAAACCCGTTTTTGATTTATTTTTCAATTCATGACACTTTTTATACCCACTGTAACTATTATGTAAGGTATTTATAGGGGTTTATTTGGGAGGGGGGAAAAGGTTTAGGACAGAGTACTGCAACCAGCCCATTTAGCAACCTGTGCTGCTTCCCTGCCAAATCCAGATTCCAGTGGGCCGGTGTCCGGCTTCAGCTGGAGTCCCAGGGAGAGAGTGAAATGGCGAGCAGGCGGAGGAGCTCCCTGTCCACTGCGCTGGTGCGTCTCCAGTCTGGTAGCAGAGCACCTATACATTTTAACATCCTGACAGGGCATGCCTTTTTTCCCCCTCTTTTACAGAGAAGGAGAAAAACGGACAGCCTGTAATGATAACTGCAGACCCAGGGAGACGTCAGGCAAACTCTTCATGTTATTTAGTATTGAAGCTTTGACACTGAGTAATATTACAGTGCCCCTTCGCTCTCCCTCCACCCCCTCCGCCTCCTCCTTCCACAGATGTGCTTTTTCCATTATAAATCTGAATGGAGCAGGATTGGAAACTTCAGCTCCATTGGCCGTACACAGCGGCAGCCCAGCGTCCTGAAACAAAAACATCATGCACCGCTCTGGCCCTGCCAAGCGCCTGAGCTCCCCGCCATGGCCCTCCTCTCCCCGCCCGGCCTCTCCCCCTCTTAGCCAGCACTTACAGAAAAGCAGTGAAGGGCAACAACGCTACATTGGTTTTCAATGTTGGGAAAGATCATCAAACGCCTCGTAAATCATGGGCAAACTTATCCTGCTCGATTCAATTCGAGTGTGCTTTCCAACCAAGCGGACATGTTCGTTTGAATAAATCACTGAGCTGACGAGAAAGCGGTACTGTAGACTTCTCTGGGTGTAGGGACAAAATAAAATCAGACATAAGTGGCCCTGCTTGGGATAAAATAGGTAAAGCAGCATCTTCACTTCTTTACAGAAATGAGAACATGAGCAAATGAGTGCAGGCTGTTTGAGAACGTCTCTATGGTATAAGCACAATGATTCCACAATGAAATTGCGGCTAGCCTTAAACAGGCTATTCCTTTATGATGTCAGTGTTATTTTGACATCGCAAGAAAGATGGTTGTCCACAGAGAGCCTCAGAGATGTCGGAAATTAGTACTTCACTGAGGCAGATCACCAAGTGCACATGTAGGTGTGTGTGTGTGTGTGTGTGTGTGTGTGTGTGTGTATATGTAAGAGCACGTGTGCACGTGTGCATGTGTGTGTGTGCGAGATCAGCATATCACAGACAGCACTGTGATTCTCATTATCTCCCGGTATGAACTTAAGGCATCCTCTTCAACTAGCATTTTCTCTGCTAAATAGCATTGAGACTCAAAGAGACATTTTACAATTTTACAAGGCACCTAGGGTGCTATTCTGAGAAAATAAAACACAGGGAAAGTATTTATTTGGACATACCAAGCATTTAAGAATGTAGCGGGACAGAGAAAGAGGAAGCATTTCAGCACCTATTAATCCAACCAGAAGGATTCAATTAAATGATCACTGTGTGAAGTGCACGGGCGGGGTTGGAATTCTAAAGACTACACGCTTGTGTTCAGTCCAAATAAGCTTCAGTACCCCCCAAGGCAGAGTAGCTGGGGTCAGCAAGGGTGAATCTACAGGACAGGGGGACAGTGTAAGAGCTATTGTCCTAAACAGGGCTCCATATACAGTATGTATCACAGAACACTGAGGTGCAGTACTTCCCCCAAGTACTCCTCTCCCTATAGGGGCACTGTTCCAATTAAACCATAGTAATAATTAAAGTCAAATACATTTGGAAAGTGCGAAGGGTTTAATTTGGCTTACATGTACTCACTAGCATAATCAAGAATGCAAATGACTCTAAAGTGCATTCAGATCGCTGAGGGCCAGAATTACTAAAATAGGTGCGGCGCAAATATGGTTGCTATTCTGTTGCGGCTGTTTTGCAGTCGCAAATAGCAACACATTAACAACCAATTTACTAAGACTGGTTCTAATTACGCAAAGAAATGAAATGCCCTCATTCACAATTTGTGGTAGGATACACCCATAAAAAGGGTCAGAGAAATGGATATGCTGCAACCAGGCACAAGATTGAACAATGAGAAAAAGATAACTTCAACTTACAGATCAGGAAATAGACTTATTGGTCAACGAGGTACAGTGTCACAACGCTGATTATAGCATAGGAAAATTACACCAATGGAGAAGGGAGAGGGGTGAAAAAAATAAAATAATAATAATTGGAGCGAGATCACAAAATAAATTAATTCATTAGGCATAACTAAACGAACAGTAGATGATATAAAGGAAACAATCAATCGATGATGTGCAGAAAATATGGCATGATGTTAGGCGGCGTCAGTATTCAGACAGAATACTTAATCAACTTAATTTACAAAATCTCCACCGTGTTTTAGAGCGTTCATCCCAGGTATATATATGCATGAACAGGTTTAACTATTAATCTAAAGGAAAGTCGTAAAGTGACTCATTGTGACTGTTTAGTAAATCGGTCGCAAAGTAGTTATTGCGACCTTGTAGCGACTACTTTTGCGTTGGAAAAGCAGTCACAATCCTTTATTAAATCTGGCCCTGAGTGTTTTCTGGAGAGCCCATTTACTGCACACATAAGGGAAATATGCCAGCCAGCTGACCTCGTAATGGTTCTTGATATTTTACCACAGAAAACTCAAACACAGATGTAGACGTTCATTTTGATTTGATTGTTCCCCTGTATTCTCTCACTCATTGAAATCTTCCTTTTTGGAAGCAATGGTGTACATTTTTCCGGTGTTTCAATCCAAAAATGTAATCATGCATTTTATTTTTGTTATTTAAACTCAATTTTACCAGGAAGGCCAAATCAGAACTCAATTCTCTTGTAAATACCCAGAGAATCAACGTGGCCAGGGAATGCAAAGGGTTGCAAGGATGATCAACCATCGGACAGGATGATCAAGTAGCCAGATGGAAAGCCACTTTGGGAAACTGACCAGGACATCAAGGTTAACACCACTAGTCTTTCAATGAGGGCCACAGGATTTTTAATGGCCAGTGAGTCAGGACCTTGGCTGAAAATTGAATCTGAACAGCAGCCCATTCTACAGCCCAGTGCCTCAGTCAGTGGGCTAGAGCATTGAATTTACTTGGTATAGAGGGAAGGGTGCCCCCCACCTTATAACACCTCTTCCAGCAAAAATATGGTTTTCCCCAGTCTCCCATCCCATCCAAAGTCCAAAGTACTATCAAAGCCCAAACGTACTTACATTTACATTTTAGGCATTTAGCAGACGCTCTTATCCAGAGCAACTTTACAGTTTACATTTCTTTAAATACAATCCAATTATACAGCTGGATATTTTTACTGAAGCAATTCAGGTTAAGTACCTTATTCAAGGGTACACCCAGCAGTACCCCACCTGGGAATTGAACCTGCAACCTCTAAGTTACAAGCCCA
This sequence comes from Aldrovandia affinis, assembly GCA_029706075.1. Taxonomy (NCBI): domain Eukaryota; kingdom Metazoa; phylum Chordata; class Actinopteri; order Notacanthiformes; family Halosauridae; genus Aldrovandia; species Aldrovandia affinis. The sequence goes on along the minus strand of JAINUG010000194.1, from coordinate 351,675 downwards.
ACTCCCAAACCACTGCACTACCAGCCTTAGCTTCAGCTATTTGGAACAGGTTTTACAAGTAGTAGGGCTGTTGGCAAAGATAAGGTGTAGATTTACTGTTAGGTTCATATGTAGAGGCTATATATACAAGGTTCACCGAGGGGTCGGACCTGGTCTATAACCTGTTTTCAATATTCGCCATAATTAAAGATATATGTTGAAGAGATATGGTAAGTTTTATGTGGAACCATTAAAATCACATTTTTGAGAGACATAATAGAATGTGAACCGTGATCACAAAGCACCCGGGCATTTTGAAGAAATGCCAGAACTAACCACTGTTATTATTATCTGGTTATAGCAGTTCCACCAACAAAGTTAAAGCCAGTAATCTTTTTCCACAACAAAGATGTCGTATTCCAGCTGTGGTATTACACACAGATTCTGCGTATCCAATACGCCGGTGAAACCCCATTTACCCTGATAACAACTCTCCATGTGCGAAAGTGTAGAGAAAAATGTACACACATGGATACAGTCAGTGGGCTACTGCTCACGAGGTTCCACACCACTGCAAACACTTGTACTTCTCAGCACGTTAGCAAGCGGTGTGGGGTGGGAAAAAAACCCCAGCGTGATAGCAACTCCCAAACTACAAAAATAACACAACTCGATATCTGCGCTCCCACAGCAACCGCAGCTGAATTCAACGCTTTGTGAAATTTAATAGCCGACATATGGAGAGGTCTTCCAGCAGAAAATGTTTACATTGAGGAACTTTGTTCTCACATGTTCAAGCCGCAGTAAAGCCACGCCCTCTGCTATGCTTACCAATATTAAAGAACGTAGAAATGACATGTCACAAAAATACATCTAAATGAATGCTTTCCTTTCCAGTTCTTTGCAACTATGTCTAAAAATAACATTCGCAAATATGTAAAGATGCGCATAAAAACTGTAATTTAGCAGGAGAACGGTTTTCCTGAAATATTCTCTCCATTGATGATATAAGCCACATATTTTCACCTACCTATCACACTAGCCACAATTCAAGTTGTATGGAATCCATATGGATGCTCAATCACGTATTCTAGCACTTACTTCAAACGAGAACGGACTAAGTTTATTTATTTTTTTACACATCTAATTATTATGGCACATAGATGAATAGAGATTACACTTTCGGAATACATTTAATGCAAGGCAGACTACATTTATATTGTTCAAAAGAAATATAATAATAAAATAAGTAAGTCACACACCAGGTAAAAGAAAAAAAAAGTGGTTTCCATACTAGCTAAATCAAAAAACTTAAATATTTAACATTTTAGCCTTCACGTAGTCCCTTGTTTTAAGATGTATTTTTTCAAGCTTAAGCTTTTGGCTTAAAAAAGCCTTCAAGCAGTGGTTCTCAAAAGATGATCTGTGATCCACTAGTGGCACATGGGGTCCAGTCAAGTTCTCCATTACAATTATGCATAATTATGGAAATTATTAAGTGAGACCTTAACAATTCTGTAAACACATCACAGTAAACACATCACAGTAAACACATCACAGTATGTGTAAATATGTTTGAACAGGATGCAACTCAGAATGAAGGAGTCCAAGTCTAAAATTCTAATAATTGTGTAATTCATGAGACTTTCCTTAGTTTACAGCAGATTCCTCCCCAAATGTTTGAGAATAACTGGGGTGAATTATATTAGAAAAAAGGAGCAACACATGAACATTTATTGATATGGTAATTGATAGGCAAAAAGCATAAAATCACTTGAACATTGTACAATTATAATGAATGCATGAAATACAATTATTTTAATTTAAATTGAGTCAATTCAGGAAATTGATTGAAATTCAATTCATTCATTGAAAAACCCTTCCCAACATTTTGGGAATTTTTCAATTCAGGAAATGAATTTAAATTAATTTCCTGAATTGACTGATACAGGATTCTGGGTTCTCTGTATTTAATTAGGTATTTGAACACCATTTAGGGTTCAGAAGATTAAAGTCAATAGCAAAAGCACTAGACGATGTCTTATAGTCTTGGTCACCGTTAACAAACATAACGCTACATAAGTGTGCTGAGATTTCCCATGAAAGCATTGGGGAAATCAGTGCTTTGGCCAGCCAATCGATCCTCTGGGTTTGACGATCTGCTGGTTAAGAGTTTGGCTCTGTTCTGAGGCAAGTCGATTTATAAAGTACACTGAAGCTCTAGCCTGGCAGCACACTGCCCCCTTCTGGACTACTTCAGCTACAGCTACTGCTAGCACAACTGCAACCACAGAGCGAAAGAGTCCAGTCCTCTCATAGTTGAGGGCGAGTAATGTGGTTCCAATTAGTGTGAAATATTAGGAGAGCCATCTAATAGACAGGAATAAAGGCACACTCACCTCCGGCTGAATGGCTTTGAACACTGGAGCGTCCATGAGTGTGATCTGACCCTAAAAGTGACAGACAGCTCAGCGTTAGACACTCAAACAGCACACCTTTCACACTGAAAATTACTCTTTCACAACTGATTCTTGACGATGTGGCCAAGCACACATCCCTGCTGGTCATTTAATGAATACTCTTATAAATCGGGAGATATACACGTATACATGCTTTACACCGCTTATAAGAATACTGTCATAGTAATCACTTTTACTGATCCAAAACATTGGAACTGAATCATCCCTATACTAACACTGTCCAATACTCCGCATTTAGTAATCAAGCCTTCGGTTTAGAATGTCGATTTTGATTTTGGTTCACATAACACAGGTAAAATGTCAGTAAATCAAGTGCAGTGGCGCAAAATAATAATAATAATAATCTCATTTTCATTAGAAACTATTTTGCTACTCGCCATCCAGCAGCACCTGTCACGTTCAACACTAAAGACGAAGCCGTGCAAGTTGGCAGGTGCATTGCTGCTAGTCACGGCAGGGAAAAGTAATTTTCCATGGACAAAAAGTGCCGTCTTGTTTAATCTTACAACACTCTACTAAAAGCGATGCCCCAGAGAAATTAAATGTCGCACTGTAAACTTCTCAAAGAGAGAGACCTCATGAGCAACAAAGGTGATAGAAAATGCAGGCAATGCGGCACGGTGCCTATGACTGAATCCGCACAGGGGACACCACCCACTTGTCATCCAATAGTGACTGCATGATGGTGTAAGACGCAGGGTACATGAGACAAAGGTTTTTAGGTTTTAGCCACAATATAATGAGTGCTCTACATTAAAGTTGGTCTCAAACTGTGTAGCCTACTGCTACAATTTTGACTGGGGGCTTATTGTTTTAAGGTACAGTACTACTGGAGTGTGCACCGCTACACGGGCTACTATTATGCATTTAAACAATTTTTGTTTGGTTTTTGAAGGTTATCCAATTCTGTAATTCAAAAAAAAAAATGTTGCAAAAGCAGAACCATCTGTTTCATGCCATGAATCCAGATTTTGCTTTTTATATCAGCCACCTATAGTGAAAAAATCATCCTGGACAGATGCGATCATTCTAAATGGACTGCACTGTATACATGTATATGTATGTATGTATGTATGTGTGTGTGTGTGTGTGTGTGTGTGTGTGTGTGTGTGTGTGTGTGTGTGTGTGTGTGTGTGTGTGTGTGTGTGTGTGTGTGTGTGTGTGTGTGTGTGTGTGTGTGTGTGTGTGTGTGTGTGTGTGTGTGTGTGTGTGTGTGTGTGTGTGTGTGTGTGTGTGTGTGTGTGCGCATTTGTAAGTGCATATGTACAGTGCCTTGAAAAATATTCACCCCCTTCAAATGATCTAATTTTGAATTATAAATGATGTATATATAAAAAAATTATGTTAATATTATTCTTGACTTTTTGAATAGAATACATACAGATATTTATATATTCAGGTAAAGGAAACACCAAAACTAGGGTGTTGAGCCACCATGAGCAGCCAGAACAGCTTCAATGCATCTTGGAATAGATGTACATGTATCTGGAAATCGATTGAAGGGATGCAACACCACTCTTCCATGAGAAATTCCATCATTTGGTGTTTTGTTGATGGTGGTGGAAAACGCTGTCTCAGGCACCACTCCAGAATGTCCCACAAGTGTTAAATTGGGTTGAAATCTGGTGATAGGCCATGGCATATGGTTTACATCGTTTTCATGCACATTAAACCATTCAGTGACCACTCGTGCCCTGTGGATGGGGCAATGTCATCCAGGAAGAGACCACTTCCATCAGGATTGAAATGCTTCAAACATAGGAAGGAGAGAACGGCTTTGAATTCAACTAAGAATTAGTTATTAGAATTATAATTGAACACTAAGAATGGCTTTGAATTTATTGATGTTTACCTTGCCCTCTAAGTGGACCCAAACTATGCCAGGGAAATGTACCCCATACCATAACAGAACCAGAACCCATATTTGCTCAAATGTTTCCTTTATTTTGGCAATAACCTGTAGTATATATATATGCATAATTATATGCAAGTTCATAAATAATTATAACAAAATATACACACATAAAAAATGTGAACTCACATTCAAACTTGTCCTACTTCCTAATTTCCGAACCCTATTTGTGAAAAATGTGGTTTGCATAGAGTAACAGATGAATGTGTTAGCCGACAGCATGAGAGACACGTACACACACACAGGCAGTTACATAAAGGGAAAGTTCAGTGAAGGGCAGGCCGAGTTCCAGGTCTGAGGAGATAAGAGAGAAAGAGCACCCCCTACTGGGAGAGCGGACGTGGCGGGAGGATGCCAGAGCTGCTACAATCCAGACACAAACAGGGTTGGCCCGTTCTTCACAAACAGGACATAAGCACCATGAGAGGCCTGTTCCCAGCCACAGCACCCCACAGGAAGCACAGCGCCACCGGCAGCCTGCTATATTCTAAATACAGAGTCTGAACTACTGTGGCAGTCTTTTTTGGCATTGTCTGCCAACATTTCATTGCCGCGTGTGCAAGATTGGTCAACGCCTACATGCAACATACAACAGAGATCGTAAATGGGCGGCATGTAGTATAATGGTTAGGGAACTGGACTTGTAACTCAGAGGTTGCAGGTTCAATCCCCAGGTGGGACACATCTGCCGTTGTACCCTTGAGCAAGGTACTTAACCTGAATTGCTTCAGTAAAATATCCAGCTGTATAAATGGATTGTATGTTAAGAAATTTAAACTGTGTAAGTCGCTCTGGATAAGAGCGTCTGCTAAATGCCTAAAATGTAATGTAAATGTAAATGCAGGCCCAGGATAAATATTGTTTTGAACTGGTCAATCAATCTTATTTTTGGGTTTGGATAGAAGATTTTTCACAAATGTGTTGTTTAACCTAAATTATTGGGGAAATAAATAGCTCCTCCTCCTTTACTTTGGGTAGGGGGAATCAGAATAACTTGCAACAAGAGATTAAATTCACATTTCATACTGTTTAACTTACATGCAAGAGGAAATTCATGCTTGGGAGAAAGTTTGCCAGAAGACATTAATTATTGCTGAACTGCACTTGACCCATTTCTAGTCCTTTTCACAATCTCTAAGCCTGTTCCTAAGGACTCCTCCCCAGTTTCTTCTACGGTAAATTGTGACTGGAGAAACTTTAAACTGGAGACAATGTTTATGGGGGAAAATGCAGATGAAAGTAGTTCTGTGTGGCTCAATAGGTAGAGCACGGCACTGACAACGCTTAGGTTGTGTTTTCGATTTCCCATTGGGCCCACATATACTGAAAAATGTATGCATTCACTACTGTGAGTCGCTTTGGATAAAAGCGTGTTGCTAAATGGCGTATATCATATTATATTATGAAAGCATTCTTACTGCATATTCTTCAGGTGTGACCTTCAGGACATCAAAAACGACGGCATCAAAGCTCTTCTTCAGCTCAGAGGAGACCTTGTCACTGAGGGACTCTGAGCTGCTGCTCTTCTGGGGAGAGAAATATTGACATCTCTGTCAAGCACTCGGCTGTAACCTCTCTGACCCAAAAGCACAGTGTGATCTTTAAAAAACATTAAAAACATTAGCCTTGGGTTATTTTCAAAATGAATCAGTAAACATCGCAGTTGCCAAAAAACACTGAAATTCCCTATTGGTATGGCGATGTCTAATGTCTGCCTCGCACACTGAAATGACAATGTTTAAATATGCATAATTACATTTACAGACCAATGCTCAATGACTCTGCTTAAATTAAGTTTGATTTAAATAATTTTTACGGATTTTTGTTTAACCATCAGCATTTTCAATCTATTTTATGATCTCAATAGCCACTGGGAAGGCTTCTGTACACACGGCGAGCCTGTGCTTCCCTCCCACCTGCCTGGGGTGGACAGTCAAAAGCCGCCCCCTGAGTGGGACTCCAGGCCAGAGCCGGGCTGGCGCAGTTGGGGAACTCGGGTGTCAATGGGCAACTTGCACTCGCAAGATGAGTGCCTTTACCGTTATGCCACCCGGAGGACCTAAACTGTCATTCTTGACTAAAATGTATTATTCATATTGTGTCCTTCTGAGGTTCCATTTTTTTAAATGGGTCATTCAAAAAAAAAAAAAAAAAAAAGAAGAGTAGAAGAGCTCAAGACTTTCAAGATTTAAACATATATATATTGCCTCTAGAAATCTGAGGATTATTGTGGGAATTTGCAGTTTCCCTGAAGAAGAGACAAGGCTTGGATGAACATTTCCTACTGACAGGAGCTGGGAACTTGACACCTTATATACAGGTGACAACCTGCATAACAATCTGCAGCTTACTCAAAATGCAGAGAAATTATTTATTTGTTGTACTATGCATTTCCCCTGTTGATTTAATGGATTTTGTTCAATGAATGAACAAAGTGAGTCTCACCTCAGAAGCAGTAGCAGCGAAGGTGGTGACGTTCGACTGCCCATTGGGGAGGTCCATAATTCCCATACCATCCGTCTCTACTGCAGCAGGGTCCTCATCGTCAGCAGACGCGGCTCGCCCACCTGGCCCTTTGACCACACACACACAGCAGCACAGATCAGACCCACGCACACCCTCGGCCCACAGCGTAATACACAACCTTGTAATAAAGTGACCTCACTTTATTCGTGCTTTTGCTGAGACGAGCAGCATCCTCCGCTCAGTGGCTGTAAGAACAGACTGCCTCTCTCATTGCAGCCCACACTTGCCTTGTCTTTCAGAGTATAAATGGGCTCTCAGTCTCCCATAACTATTCAGTAACAGTGTTAACTCACCTTACAAACACCAAGGAGATTTATAATCTCGGAGAGGGCACTAGTGCTGTCTAGCACGACACTGACAAACTGATCCTTTTCAAGACTTTACAATCCTGTGCACCAGCAGCTCCGCCTACTGGCCAGCCTGCCTACATATCGAGCCTATACATATGTTCAATAAAAATACAAACAGAAACACCAAAAGGAGTCTGCTAGATTTATTGGTCACGTTTGGTGCCTGCCTAATTTCTGTTTAAGGTTCCAGCAGATGATTTGAAGACAGACAGTCTCCTGATGCACTTCCTGGTTTTAGCGGTGAGATAGAGCAATCCTTCCTCTGTTGGTGTTTGCTTGTTTCAAAAAGTATCACAAGACGCATCGCTACAAACGTGCCACTGTATTATCAGTAAAAACTTGAAAATGAATTGCCTATTCAAAAGCAATTCAGGCCTCTAGCGCCGTACAAAAGAAATAAGAAATTGCTCTGGATAAGAGCGTCTGCTAAATGCTTAAAATGTAAATGCAAAGAAATATTTGGGCGATACACACTCCGTTCCTCATGCGTAAACATACCAGGCGGGTGAGCGGAGCTCAGTTGGCAGGGTTGTTTTGGAGGAGGCAAGGCGTGTCGCAAGCTAACGTGGCAGCGTGAACGTGTTCCTCAAACTGAGGCCACGCAGGAAGGAGGCCAGACCAGAAACGGTGTGAAGTTATTTACACCGCTGAAGTGTTGCACAAGAACAACACGCTGGTCACGCCAGCGTGTTAGGCTGTGACATTCTGACACGGGCTAGCCTGCGGTACCACTTAGAATTTCAGAGGCCTTTTCATGGGCATGTGATCTCTCCAGGGCTCTTATTTAACGGTCATTTGACAAAATGTTTATGGTCATTTGACAAAATGTTTATGGTCATTTGGTAAAAAATGAACGCTCAAGAGGTAAATCATTGCAGCCCATCACGATTACAGACACTATAATGATTTAAAGGTCACTGACAAACGAAATACAACAAGTCATTTGGTTTGTCGTAGGCATTGTATAGACAAATCAGAGAATAAAGCTGAATAAAGCCTTAAAGCTGAGGACAGTGAAACCACTGAGACAAATTCTCTCTCGCACGCATGCACGCACGCACACACTAGCATTTAGTGAAGGAACTTTGGTGTCATCATTTTAACCTAATTTTAGTTGAAAAGTTGATCGTTTCAGAAATTTGCATTAAAATATTGTTTATGCAAAAACTATGGGTCAATTTCAATATGAAGAGTACAAATTGCATAATTAAGTTCACATCAGGCTTTCTAAAAATCATGTTGGCATAAGCATTTAAAATATAATAGCCATATGGAAATGTGTTCAATTTATTTTCCCACGATTACTACTGCAGCAGCGATCGTGGGAAAGTGTGCAATGCCTTTAAAACCCCGATCACAATAAGACCGTTTTCCTAATTCACAGTCATGCAGAGGAAGACGTTCCAGAGACACTCGGTGAAACAAAATGGAGCATAGCCTGAATTTACTGGGCTGACCTCGGCGAGTGTCATAAGAGCATTAGGAGGGTGTGAGGAATTTCCAAGTGCCGTTGGTGTAAAGCTATGCCAGGTATGCTGGCCGCCCTTGCACTGCGAAGACCAGTGTCCCTCGCTTCCCCCTCCAGTGTGACTAACGCAGGGGGACAGACAGAGGAGAACACGCTCACATGAGGAGGGGGGGGAACCCAGCACAGTGGGTGCTGTCTTTCGCTGCCAAAGTGCAGGACATTACTCGATTTTTCAAACCAATTCACTGGTCACACCCAGATGCCCTTGGAGAGTTTTACACTTTACAGGTGTCTCATGTTGAGGGTATCAGACTGGATAAGATGTAGACAGGGTTTGGGGTGGATTTAAGAAGCTTCCAGTCGTGTAATCCCGATTACAGTTCTGTATCTCAGACAAAGGGCCGCTGTAGCAGTGTGCACGTGGGACCGCACACACACCCCAACCCCTCTCTCCCGTAGGCTCATACACTCACTGGGTACTTGTCAGACCAGCACAGCCATGCTGCAGCTCAGGTGTGGTGCGTCCCTCCCGCTCTCTCAATCTGGTGCTGTGTGAGAGAGAAAAAGGACATGAAAAACCTGTGCACTGAAAAACCCCGCCCGCATGCACGTATGTACGTACGCACAGTTTAGCAAAGTGACGCCTTCACAGGGTCGCTCACACAAAGCGTATTACTGTATGCCCATTACTGCTTCAAAAACAATCCCCCAACCAAGGCATTTCTAGTACACTCAACAATAAATGCTTGGATTTCATTTTATCAAGGACATGATTGAGACATAAGCAGTTAAATAAATCACAAGGAATGCATGGGGTGTTCCTGTTTCTGTTGGGTCACAAGGACAGGCAATGTTCTGGGAATATACCGCTCTAAAGATCCCAACAATGTCTCAAAATGAAAGTGATACATTTATGGCCTGTTTCCTGTTTTCATGCCAATTTGCAAGTCAGCAGCAAGTCATTAAAAGAACAACAAAAACATGTTCGTCCCGTTACTTGCAGCACCTTCTGTGGCAGCTAGGCGGAGCTCTACCGCTGCAAACAGGAAACAAAGATTTCATATAAGCCCAAAGGGAGACAGAGAGCAACAGCTGACCTATGGTAAGAAAATGTTTGAACAGTCCTAGGAGCAGGTCAGAGTTCAAAGGCTTGGTCACATGGGGGGGAAATTTTAGTGATGGCAACAAGAAAGCAGCAGCCTCTGGCAGCTGATTGCCTTTTGTGGGCAGCTTGTAACCAAATTGAGTACAGCTTTTGTTTCCACGCAACACAAAGACAAATCAGCTTTCAAAACAATGTCGCACGGAAAGATGTATGGAAAAACAATGTGATACTGGCCTTATGGTGCAAATTATCCAAACAATAATTCCTGCTTTCCATTAGTAAACCATGTTTTACGCTGTTACACAACAGTCAACATAAGTAATGTCTGGCTATCTTTATTTTGTAGTCTATGTCATGTCTTAACACCGCGTGATATTAATTGTTTGAGTGTGTGAGGTCTACATACACCATGTAGGCCTACGCCTCATAGTTACGCATAAACCCATACGCAGACAAGTTTTTGTTTCATTCTTTTTCAAAGGTTGCCAAATCATTTCTGCATTCTTGTTCTCCCCTGTAATTTAACGGAAGGAAAACAGCCCATATTCACGTTAAGTAACCCGATTAGCACAACCAATTGAATGCCAATGTTTTGCTTTGTTTTCTACAAGGTCTGTTCTTACAGACTATGCCACCCAATAAAATCACTGAAGTGTGACATAACACTGAACACAACCCCATACGAAATGTTACACATACAGATAATGCACACCACCCGCCGACAATTCCTTTCTTGGTATTTAGCTGGTCATGGGACTTATTAAAATTATTTTTAATTTTTTTTTTTCAATAAAGTATAAAATATGAACAATGAACATGCACTTAAGCAGAGCACAAAGAACATACATCCGGAGTGACTCAATCGGTCTAATTCCTAAGGAACTTCATCATCTGTTCCGAGATGCTTGACTGTTGGGAATGTGACGGTGAGTGTGAGCATCTCCTGTTGTAACCTGCAGCAGTGTGCAGGCTCCAGCCTTCTCCTCAGGCCATGGCTCAGCCTTTGATTTTCCACTGCTTCACCACTCAGCTATGTCAGGTCAAACACAGTGGGTTTGTGTCAGTCTGCGTCCCTTTTGTGTGCTAGCGTTTTGTGCGAGTGTGCGCGTGACTATGTTTCCGCAAGTTGCCGTTGTGATTGCTTATGGGTTGAGGGTTGTCGTTATGTGCGCGCGTGCACGTGTACGTGTTTGTGTGCTGCTGTTGTGTGTGTGTGTGTGTGTGTGTGTGTGCATTTCGATGTGTTTCTGAGCGCTGCCATCGTGTGTGTTTGTGCGCATCCACGTGCATGCGTTTCTGTGTATTGCAGTTGTGCGTGTACATTCCTACGTTTATGAACGTTGCCATTTTGCTTCTGTGTTTTCCAGGTGCACTCGCCTATTCGCTTGAACGTGTGCGTCGGCACATGCGCGTCCATGTGTTTTTGCGCGGTGCCGTTGCGTGTGCGAGAGCGTGTCCGTTTGCGAATGTGGCCGTTGTGTGTGCGTGCGTGCGTGCGTGTGTGGCAGTGCCTCTGAAGCGCACTGTTGAGCTATATCAGCCAGCCAGAGGGGGATTACCAGAGCCCATGTCACTGTGCACTTCCTGGCCCTTCCACAATCCCCTCTTACAAGCTGTCTGCTGTCCCATGGCCTAACCCCTCCTGCACATGTTTTCTTTGCACATGCTTTCCTCACTGGGCCTCTCAGCCTGACAGTCCACAATGCCTCCATCATTCACACCGCCTTCCACCTCCGGCGCTTCTCCCCCAAAGCATGCACAACCTGTCTGCAGTCTCACGCAGAGAGTCCCCTGGGAGGGTAGACAGATGGGGACCGCAGGTGAAAATGGTAAAAATGATCTCATCTGCCTTACCCAGAGGAAAACCACCGAGGTGTGTCTCCCTTCGTGAAGAACCCCAAGGCGAGTGGGGATAGCCGTTCCACCAGCAGCCCCACCCCGCCCACCCACCCAGCTCTCGGCCGTGCCTGCGAGACTCAGTCAGTCTGGAGAGGCAGTCAGAGTGCAGAGCATGGCATCAGGGATGTTCATTTCCGTTTATTTGGCATTTACTAGCAATAATCTAAGCATACAAGATCTGAAAAAAATAGAATGCCTCCCTCCCACCCCCCAAGCACTGTATGAAACTCCAGTCATTTCTATGTAAATGATGACTCATAATGACTGAGTTTTCAATTAACCAATGAATAATTAGGCCTACATGCAGAGCTTTGATGAGAGAGGATAAGAGTAATTTTCCTCTTTTTGTTTATAAACAAGCATTATAATACGGGGTTAGTAATCTTATGGTATAATATTTAGCTTCCTTCCTACGTACCGTGGGGCTGTGCAGTGTTCAGTCACCATGCGCGACAACGAAATGATATGGCTCCATTACCAACCGCACATTAGAAACTGTCCACTAGCTTTAAAACTACTAGCAATCAAGCACGCACAAGCCACAAATGACAGAGTTTCAGTTCGACTGCAGAGCCCCAGTCTCCAGTTTTACCCAGGGCACTGCATCACGTGGCCCTGCAAGAACAGGCTGAACTGACCGAGCACTAGCATGCTTAGTGCCATACTTACTGATCTGTACAATTATAACCACGACCATTACTCTGCTTGCATTTCTGGGAGGCCCATGAAGGGTCAGAAACCGATACGGGGGGAGCGTAGTATAATAAAAAATTAAAGAATAAAGGAGGTCTTGCTGCTGCGGTGGAAAATCTGTGTTTAATCGGGGGCGAAAGCTAAAGCCGTGGCAGATAGGCTAAACAAACAGCCGCACAGGATTAATGGCAGTGCTGGGTCATGTGCGGTTATGGCAGGAGACCTGATTAACACCGAGTGTGTAAAGAATGAGGACAGCCGGGGCTAGCTGGCCTGCAATCCCGCGTGGCTGCAGGGCCGCACAGTGTAACCAGACCTGGAGGGAGGGACAGGAATGGCGGCTAATGTATATTTATATTATTTTGGTCGCATCTGTTTTCAACACAACAGTATTCTGTGTGTATACAGGCACGGGGCGCACCAATCAGAATCTTTTATATAACTACACTATGTTTACAACAAATGTTTAAGGTTTCCAATAGAGCAACACAATGTAATTACGATTGTTTGGAAATGCATAGGAATATAGACAATGTAAATGTCATGAGTTGTTCCGTACATTTTAATAGGAATAGATTACCACTCTGAAACGCACGTTTGCCTGACACGGCACTAATGAACTTTCACACAGTCAGGCTGTCACATTGTGTGCGTGTATGCACGCACCACGCACGCACGCACGCACGCACGCACGCACGCACGCACGCACACACACACACACACACACACGTGTCAGAAAACCTGCCATTGAAAGCAGGTCAATAAATTGTGCTATTGCACAGTAACACAGCAGTTAAGAGATATGGATCCTTGCAGGCCGATGCTGGTCTGCAGGGTGAGGGCGGGTGTGCAGCCACATGGTGATGCGGAGCGGAGTGGGACTGGTTAATAGGGAGGAGCCCATGATGCAGCCACAATCCAACGCTGAGCACTTATAGATCCGTGTGCACAGATCAGATAACCTGACACGGTACGGAGAAGAATCCTCATTGAAATATTTCGAAGCATATTCTTTAAAATGTTATTACATTCTGAGGAGGAAGCGGTCACATGGTTCCATGTGTTTTATCAGTCACACATATAAATCACCAGTCTCCCGGCAGATACATCTCATTAGAAAACTGCAGGAGAATAGTGGCTTAAGGTATGACAGTGGAGAGATCTGAATCAGATGGCTGTGCGGAGACAGAGCCTGAGAAAGCGCAGGCCCAGAGAGCTACGGATCTGCCAGTCTGCCAGCCCGGCCCGCGCAGCTGCCCTGCGTGAACGTTGCCTGGCGACTGCGCTTATTGCTGTAACAAAGGAAAGGGGCTTTTCTACTTCGCGGGAGAAGAGGAAGTCGGAGCCACTTGAGTGCTGCGGTCACCAGCCTCTTGGGTTTCACCCCGTCGGTCCACTTCCTGTCCTACTCCAGATGGGCTCCACACACTTATACAGAGGCAACCTCCCACGCAACACTACAAGAGGTCCTGAGAGGAATATTACATCAAATCAGAGGGTCCTTCAAGATGAACAAATGGTTCTTGAAACAGCTTGAATTGGGCATGATAATAATGTACACTGCCCGTCAAAAAAAAAAAGTCACACACTCTAATATTTCGTTGGACCGCCTTTAGCTTTGATTACGGCACGCATTCGCCGTGGCATCGTTTCGCCAAGATCTTGTATTGATGATGGGAAAGTCGGACCACTGCGCAAAGTCTTCAGACCACATGACCTCCTTCTATTGCTCCAGAGTCCAATCTTTATGCTCCCTAGAAAATTGAAACCTTTTTTTCCGATTAGCCTCACTGACAAGTGGTTTTCTTAAGGCTACACAGCTGTTTAGTCCCAATCCCTTGAGTTCCCTTCGCATTGTGCGTGTGGAAATGCTCTTACTTTCACTATTAAACATAGCCGTGAGTTCTACTGTTGATTTTTTACAATATGATTTCACCAAACGTTTAAGTGATCGCCGATCACAATCATTCAAGATTGTTTTCCGACCACATTTCTTCCTCGAAGATGATGGTTCACCACTATCCTTCCAGGTTTTAATAATGCGTTGGACAGTTCTTAACCCAATTTTAGTAGTTTCAGCAATCTCCTTAGTTGTTTTCTTTGCTTGATGCAGGCCAATAATTTGACCCTTCTGAAACAGATTAACATCTTTTCCATGACCACAGGATATGTCTTCCGACATGGTTGTTTAAGAAATGAGAAGCTACTCACTGCATCAGTTAGGGTTAAATAACTTGTTGCCAGCTAAAACATATTAATCACTGTAATTATCCAATGGAAGGCTCTTACCCATTTGCTTAGTTAAATCCAGGTGGTGACTTTTGTTTTGGCCAGGCAGTGTATATCGGCTCGCCCAAGCAACACAACACATAGATGATAGTAAATCATTCTGGAATGTAATATATAGCTCCTGAATTCATCATGAGAGCTTTTAGCTTTTTAAACCACATCTCACCCTAGATAATACACAGACTCTTTCATGCACAATTTTGCAGTATGACTGCAAAATCATGTTATGAGCTATAAAGTAAACCTTTTATTGATATGAACCTAAATTGCATTGTATCACAGACCAACCACGTACTTGCTTATTCACAGAGACACAGAAACAAAAGGTTACAATGGTACAACAGCAGGAAAGGAACTTCAGCCTTCAGGACACAAGGCCAATTTATGCCCTGGTTATGGACACAGACTAAGACGGACTAAGACTAAGACCAAAACACAATGAATATCTCCCCATTTGGTTGATTCCCAACATCAGGCAATTGAACATCTTATCTGTATTAATTCTGAATAGTCAGAATGTGCTCACATGACAACTTCTAATTAAACAAAGTGATAGTGATGATGATGATGATGATGATGGAACCATCACCCATCACCAATAACAAACATTTACAACATCATGTAGGCTAACTTGTTTTCGAACTGTGTCACAGTCAGTCATCTTGATTGGTTCTACCCGTACACATGGTTTGGCCCATGGCCTTTCCACAGCCATGCTCAATTAGCTTGGTTCCTTTGTCCTAAACTCTGCTCGGTTCACCCCCAACCCAACCAGGCCTGGTCCCCATTAAAGACATGCCATTTCCACCCTCAGAAAGGCATCCGGTAAATTAAAAGGAAAGCCCTTGGCTCAAGGCACAGTATGTATGATATCTGGCCCCATTTCAAAAATTGTGTTATTATTATCCCAGTCATGAGTGACCTGTGACTATATAAATAACATAAATGGGTGTTCTGGACCAGTATACAAGTTCCCACTCACTGTTTATTTTCATAACAACCGTAGTTGGTTGAGTTTTCCTCTGAGAGTGAGCAGGCCCTGGGAAGGCCTTACTGGTGAGCGCATGAGAGTACAGAGAAAGAGAGAGAGTACAGTGGACCATGGAGATGCAGCTGGAATATAGCCAGTTGACCCTGGAGCCACAAATGGCAATCAGACAAAAGCGAACAATGCCAAATTGTGACCAACAAAATAAGATACTTTCTCTAGTATCAATTGGTTTTGATACAATTATAAGCAATCGCACAAAAACTTTGGAATATTCTCATTTTTCATGATATTCCAAGACAAACACACCCATGCCGGTGCATCAGAACTATGAAAAAAAGGGAACAAAGTGCTGAAAATAAATGACTGAACTCTATTCACGGAATAGTTCAGTTTAAAGTACCAAGATAAATGAATAATAATAATGGATGTAACGATAAAAAACTAAAACATTTTGGACAACCTCGGGAGTATAAACAGGATTGATGCACCCCACAACGCTTTTTGTGTGTAGACAAATTAAATAATTCAACTCACATGAGTCGAGTCAACCAGTAATGCAATCCTATGCTGTTCTTAGCCAACTGTGGAGAGGTAGAAATAGGCTTAGATTTCGTAAAGCAGCAAACGTCGATACAGAAAATCGGAGAGAGGGTCTCAGCCCAGATAGCTGATTAGCAGTCTGCTCAGGCGCCCCGAAGACGGCGGTGACGGCGGCCCGTCCGGCAGGATAAACACAAGCCTTTCCTCTGGACCTCGTGCCTTCTGTTCGCTCGGCTACAGCTCTCGTTTGTCAAATTCCGCTCCCCTTAATCAGTTTCTTCGCAGCGAAGTGTGCACTGACCTTGGGAGTGAGATTCTGGGTTTTTTTAGCCTCTCTGCGTGGCGGATAATTAGAGTGCAGGCTGCTCCATGCTCACTTCGTCCTCGCGGCCTGGCGCGTTCTCCCAGCTGGAGGCGCCCGACTCGCGCTTCCTCCCCTGTCATTAGCGGCCCGCGCTCTCCGGGCCGGGTGCAGGAAGAGGGCTGGCGCTCATACGTGCGCAGGAGAGCAGGGCACAGGGTCAGAGTGTGGAGCAGTCAGCCTCGGAGAGAGCGGGCAATGCCAAGCTTGGGGGTGGCAGTGTCCCAGGGCAGCGGGCAGTCGTGTGCGTGCTGTCCGTTCTCAGCCTGACTGAGGGCCCACGAGGGAATATGTCTGGCCCAGGGCAAGCACTACATTACTGCCTCTTTTCTCCTGTGAAGGACTGGAGAACTGTAGATCATGGTGATGGATGAGAGGAGAGGGGTACTGCCAGGAGGAGGTAACCTTGCCTGTTCCGTTAAGACAATGTGTCACTAAATCACTGGCCACAGTTTACCCCTATGCCTCAGACACTCAGTCATTTGTGATAGGGTTTATTATTTAGCCTATATGCTAAACCCACTTGGGATTAAAGCCAACAAGCCTCAGTATAGAAGTAAAAAGAATACAATAGAATTTCTAGAGAACTTTATTAATCACCAAGTTAGGTTGGCCCAGAATCAGTAAAACATGAATGTGGGCTTGCAGACAAAGCTTCTGATTGGTTGGTGACTAACAAGTCGCTAACATGCTAGCTTCTCATAAGCATATAGCAATGATCACCTGGTGTGGTCCAGTGGTGAAATCATCACACCACACTGCTGCCCTGGTCATATTTGCCAATGCATGCAACTACATCAGGCTAACCTTAGATTGTACAAATAGGGCTCAAATAAACACAAAACACTATTTCAATTGGAAATTGTGAAAAAAGAAAATCGATGTTTGCACATAACAAGGACGCCGAGCAACAGTCGCCGAGCAACCCTATTAACACAATGCCACATTGATGATAGTCACGAGTGGGCCATCGAAACGGAATGACGCTACAGATCCAAACATGTTTTGTAATGTTACCTAAAAACAGGACAATCATTCTAAGCCACTGTAAGCCTTATAAACCATAGTTTCGCATAACTGCAAAACCTCCCAAGCACTAGTGAAGTGGAAAGCGTAACTAGACACTGTTTTTTTACGACTCTTGACGCAGTGTGGTAGACAGTAACAACTATAAAATTGAAATTCACTCATTGCTCTCCTCACAGGACATCCTCACACCCATAACTTTTCCTGACCTGTGACCTAATGTCCTCCTTCCTCTTAAGTACTCCACCCCTCAAATCAAAACACATCCAGGACCATGGCCTAACGCTAGACGCATACAAAATCACCAGCGACCGATAGGATGCCATTTGGAAGCATTGATTGTGAACTGCACACTGATGCTCTGGTTTCTCTGGTAAGTAGTGACAAAAACAGCACAGCCATGTGCTCATAAACAAAGGAAACAGCCCATATGCCAAAGGCGGTAATCACGGGCAACGCCATGGATCCGCCCCAAAACGGCTGCGTTGACTTACAAAGCAAAAAGCATTATGATGAACATGTTTTCAGGTTCGGGAGGTGTGTTCTTCAATAGTCGTTTGCTAAGATTGAGGCCATCGTGAATGATCTGACACAGGCAAATTCTGGTGTGTGAGCCGTGTCACTCCTCCAGAGACATGCGACAGTAGGTGTCTGTGACAGCAGTCAGCAGATCAGCTCTGTCTACAGATCCGGTGAAGGGGGGGGGGGTTACAGCTCCCTGACGGCACCGCACCTTGTGATCAGCGTGGAGCCATCACACCTGTCTCCGAGCGCTTCCACAAAGCGAGGGCCATTAAAAGCCTGTCCCTTTTCTTTCCCACCCTTTCGCTGCGCTCTCTCCCATGACTCACTGCGTCCCCGCGCGACTGTGTGCCAACAGGTTTTTAATCCTACTGCAGAGCGTTAAAGCTCTGCGCTTACCAGTTTTAAAATGAGACTCCTCAATCACTGCCAGTGCACTGGGGCAACACCCCAAATCCAGCACTGAGTCAGTGAGGCACCCTTCCCACAAGAACAAAAGCCTCCCTCTCTCTACCCCCCCCAGTTAAAAGTCGCATTTAAGTGCTGTGTTTTATGCGTTCCACCAGGAGCGAGAGAAATAGTTTCTGTTACAGATGCACAGACACGCAGCAACACACCAACGCACCAACGTACACACACACGCGCACAGACGTACACACACACGCGCACAGGCGTACACACACGTATACACACACACACACACACACACACACACACATTCTGTCTCTCTCTCTCTTTCCCAGGAGAAGTTACCGGCTGGCCCTGAGGCTGTAGGTGAAGCACAGCAGGATACAGGAGCAGCGACATGCTGGAACCTGACACTGTGCAGGCGCATAAACGGCAGACTTTGTCAGACAAGCATAAAACAATGCCTTCATCTTTGAAATACTGCCTGGGAATCCTCATTCATTTACACCATATCACCGGAGGTAGAGTGAAGTAATAACCACTGTAGGGTTACGCCTTCATACTTTCATCACAGCTATGTTGACGCACAAAAACAACTCGCATAAAAAAAGCACTGTACAGTCCTGTCACAGTGGATTCAGTTGTGAGCACAGCAACACAATCAAAGACATTGAGTCTGATTTTCTTTTTTACCTCAGATGAACTGTGTTTGTGTCACTCTGTATCCAGGCTTGAGTAAATAAAAAAAATACATGCTACTGCAGCACTGGCCCTTTTGTGAGATGTGAGACAGTGATTGAAAGTGAGGGTCACTACCCTTCTGGGCAGACCGGTGAACAGCGTCAGGGAGCAGGGAGATCAGACGGATTCAGCAGAACCCTGTGTGACCTGGCTGTCTGTGGACACAGTCCAGAATGCAGCCTTTCTGAAACGAGGCCGTCACCCTGCACATATTCTCCCCTCCGTGAGCATTTGATGTTCTGCTCATACTCCCCCCCCCTCCTCCCCCTCCCTCCCTCACAATGAGCTCATCTCCCTGCACAGCTGCCACAGCACTGACACTGCAGAGTGGGGGAGACACAGACTTTGTAACACAATCTCCAACACAACGCAACAAGCTCCAACACAATCTCTGTTTTGAATACAGGCTGCGCAAACCTGCTCAGCGGCGCGTCGAGTACAGACTGTAAAAAGTAAGTGTTGTTAACAAGCGGTGTAAAAGTTCAGCGCTGGACACAAGCTGTGTGTAAAGGCTCAGTGCCGTGTACAGGGTGTGTAAGGGTAGAGTCAGGCTCAGGCTGTGTAAAGTGCTTAACAGAGCGAGGCGGTGGACAGGCTCCCGTGGGGCCGCTCCCCCTGCTCTGCCCTACGGATGGCTGCCTCACACAGGACTCTCCCTCTCTGGACTCATAAACCACCCAATTACAGCCTCAAACAGCGGAAAAACAAGGGTAAAACGAGGCTGCCCGCATGCTGGAGCCCTGCCAGCTCTTCCTGCTGAGCGATCTTGTGTGCGGACCCCCGCCAGGCTTTTCAGGCTGATCAGCCTCTTTCGAGAGAACTGCTGAAGAACAAGGAAGATCCTCTACATAACCTACGCTGGTTTGGTTTTCAGCAGGTCCGCCTGCATGTAACCTCGTGACTTGTAAACCTGTAGTTAAACTGGACTCCCGTCGCAGTAATGTCAGGGAAACCAGAGACGTGCCACAAAGCCGCGTCCATGAAACTTCAGCCCTAAACACAAAGCAGGCTGCGCAGAAGCAAAAGGAAAAAAACTAAAGAGAAGGAAATGAATGAACCGGGCCCCTCTGACACAATAAAAATACTATTTTACAGGCAGTGGGTTTTTTTCCCTACAGATAACAGTCGTGATGAATTGGGTTTTCTTTCCCCCTCATCTCCAACAGAACAATGTTACAGTGTGTGTCTACGTGTGTGAATGCAAGGGAGTGAACTGGACTGATGGAACAGTCACTGAGTAATGGAAGCAAAGCAACAGCTGCGGCCTGAACAAACAGCTGTATCTCTTTAGTACACCCTGCCCCGCCCCATCCCCCCAGTGCCGCTCTCCCTCTTTCACTCTCTCCCTGAATGTGCCCCACGCTCTCCCACAGAGGCCCTCTCTTCACACACCTCAAACCACTGCTCTTCTCTCTTCCTGCGTGACAAGTACAGGCAGGACATGCAGGGGTTCCAAACATTTATCTAAACGGACTAAAAATAGACCTCATTGTGTCCTCCGTCTTTCTAAACTTTTTTGATGTAAAAAGTGGAGAAACTCCCAAATGAATGCTCGTTCGCTTTAGGGAGGAAAGAGGACTGAGGTCATCCCTTGACCTGGCGGAGGAGAGAGAGACGGAGCCCCGAGTGTAGGCCTGAGGCCCTGACGAGCCGTGGCAGGCCTGGGGACCCCACGACCCTCATGGCTCAGGGCCGAGCATACGTGACAGGAAGAGACTGACAAAACGCATCCGCCCAGCAGGACATCCCGCCGGGTGGCGGAAATCTCTGCGGCGTGTACTTAGGCAGAGACAATCTCCATATCACAATATCCATATCCATTCGAGTCTTTCTAGAGTGCAATAGGCAGGGATCACGGAGTACAGTGGTACTGAACACTGCAGCCTGTAACACTAGGGGACTGGCAGGCTGATCGGCTTCAGTCAACGATGCTGTCAGTGTCACTCAAATACACAACAACAGGCGCCTCAATGGCCTGGCTGTGCATTCCAACAGAGAGGGCCTCACACAGTAAAATAACGGGAGCATTTCTTTGCTCCAAGTAAAATCAATATCTTGACACTTCATGCTTGAATGTGCCTTACTTTCTGCTCCCAGTGGTGGTTCAGTGGGGAGGTGGCGTGAAGGAGGATCTGACCTGTCCTCTCTGCAGGTGCCCATCCACTGTCGACTGCAGAGCAGCAGGGGAGTGTACACCAGGGGTTTTTGTTGCAACCGATGCACCACACCAGGTGATTTCACTAAACATCTCACTTCTTCAACCAAGGATGGGAACTCATTTAAATCACCTGGTGTAGAGCATTGGTTGCGACAAAAACCTGCGTACACTCGGAAGCTCGATGGAATGAGTTTGACACCCCTGGTGTACACATTGCGGAACTGAATAGAATGGTTCACGTTGTCCTCTTTCAAATCGACTATCCTGCAGGACGCCATCTGAATCCATTCACGGTCATTCCCCATTCAGGTTTCTTCCAGTGATTGCGGCATTAGCCCCCACACTCTGGTTACCGTTGCAGTCATGTGCCCCCAGACTCCAGACGGAGGAGGCGACCGTGACTGTGACTGCGCAGCAGGGCGAGCGGAGAGCAGCCATCATCCATAAAGCCACAGGCGCACCTCCAGTCTGGAGGCGCGTCTGTCCTGGCTGGTGGACGGACGTCCTGCCGTGTTTTCAGATGTCAGCCGCTACACGATATCTAAATTCATCTGAAGTTCCATTTGTGCAGATTACTGAAAATATCGATTAAATAATCATAGTGACGTAGAGGAATAGTAGCAAAAGCAACACCTGGAAAAGCGGCTGTTCATTTTCCAGACAGACTGCATAATTTCTGTAAAACTAAATGACAAAGGAAGAGCAAATATTGTACCTATACTGTAAGCCATCTTAAATTCAAAACATACTTAATATTCCCACATTTTCCAAGATTTGTAAGAGACTATAAATGGTTGGAATGGAAAGATTTTTCCAAATTCCAGAATTTTAGATTCAAGCTCTTTCAAGGCTTTCAAATGATTTACCCAGTTTGCTCAGTTGTGCAATTATCACTGATTCAAAATGCACTTTGAACTCATTTTAAAAGGATCTGAACCCCAAGGAAAAGAGCAGATTTATGAATGACATTTTCCTTGGTTTCGTTCTCTCGCAGAACCACCCTGGGTGCTTTTTAAAGGCCTGACCCCGTCTCCCTGTAGAATGAGTCAACATGGACCACAGCACTGCGAGCAAGGTAGAGGAGGCACGCTGTAAATCCGTTCGGAGGAAATGGGAATGTATTGTTGCTGTAATCGCACCACAGCACGCTGGCATTTTCCATAACATGCTAGATCCCGCCTGACAGCATGCATTGGTCCTGAGGCTCCTTCTGTTCAAAGCAGGACAGACTGTGACAGGAGCAGTGCAGGCCATATCTCCCTTCTCCTCTCCTGCAACCACCCCCCCCATCATCCATCATCATCATCCCCACTCCTGCCTCTTCTGCCCCCTACCCCCCGACTCCAGCCCTCCCCCTGCCTGTAAGGTGATTGAGTGCTCTTAAGCAAGGAGATCTGAATAAACAGTGCAATAACACTGTCTCATCCAGACACACAAATGCAGTGCAAAGCTCCATAAGCCCCACAGGCTGCCCTGTGGGAGACAGGAGTCACCTCCACCTCACGCAGATCACCCCCCCCCGGTGACCAGCATAAAAACAGAGCCATGTTCAGAGCTGCTTCATCTGTATGCTGCCAAGGCCACTGCCTCTCACGTACGAGGGGCCTCGCTCTTATCGGTCTGACGGCTGCAGGGCCCCCCCGTCACGTACAGCTCAACACCGACACCATCTCCAACTGCCCAGGGCAGGGGAGAGGGAGAGAGAGACAGAGTGGGGCGTGGCATGGACGTGTTGGTGTGGGAACAGAACCATGTCCATTAACTACATAACCATGGCCCCGCGAGGACATTCACATGGTCAATGGAGTCAAATGGATATGCCAACAAAGAACAGGAGAACAGCATTCATGGGTGAGTGTGCAGACAGAAAGTGGTGTTTGCATGCAAGAGGAAAAGCAGGTTTAACTGTTCCTTAATGCAATAGGCCATTTCACAAAAAAAGGTAAATTGATGTAACATGCAAGGACTGGTAATTTGCCTTGTATATAGAAATAAGTCATAATCGTCCATCTTTGAATTTAAAGGAAGGAAAATTACTCGCATGCACACGTAAATTATTCCAGGGTGAAAAGTTTAACTTGCTACACAAGGCCCTGTCCATGTCTGTATTTTGTCAATTGTGCGTTGTTATAAAACTAAATGTCTAAACTGCACTGTTGAAATGATATGAGGAGAAGCTCCACGTAGCTGGAATTCTGCAGTGCACAATAGCGAATGATAGAGCAGTGAAGACGGAGCCAGAAACCCCACAGCCTGACTGTGCGGTCCTCTCTTTCTCACACACACACTTTCCCAACAACAACTGTTGTTCAAACTCACACCTGTGTTTTCAGTGGAGCAGTAACAGAGCAATGTTTAAACACCTGGGCTCCCTGCGGTCTGGAGCCCTCCGTCACAGAGCGAGGCCTGCTGTGCCCCGATGACTGATGCAGAACCAGCTCAATATGAGACAACAGCAAGCACCGAGTCTGTCACTGATCTCTCTCGCTCTCGCTCACTCCCTCCCTCCCTCCCCTTTCTCTCACAAGCACAACCACATCCAGCTTTTGCTCACATACTCACTATGGTCAATGGGTTCACTCACACAGACAGCCTGTACTGAGCACTCTCTCTCTCTCTCTCTCTCTCTGCTCCCCCATGCGCAGCAAGGCATTCTCATGGACAGGACAAAGCCTGAACTGTGAGTTTACATGATGGGACGAGAATGAACACAAGGGTTGCGGAGCCGCTCGGATGCTAATCTCCCTGATAAGAGCTCCAGATTCTTGCGGCAATCAATGCAAAACGCCACACAAGACCAGGAGTCCAACGCAGCCATGAAATGTTTACAGAAGGCAGTGACATAAACAGGAGGGCTGGCGTTACGTGGATGGATACGTGTCCATGCGATGGACAGCAGGCCTCTTTGCCCTAACGGTACACTCATTAAACTCCAAAAGACTAAGGGAGCTCATGTGTCTGAATGCAAATCACACTAATGTTATTTACTTGGAACAAAGTGCAAACAACTGTGGTTGGCTGAGATTTTTGGCTTAGTTAAATCCAATGCACTTTTAGGCTAGGATAAAACCAAGTAATGTGGGAGGCTTGTTCCTTCAGCCCCAGCTGGTTATGGCTGTGGCTTATGGGAAGGGTCCTACAAAAGGCTCCCCGTGTCTCATATGTTCACCGCAAATATCAAATGGCAGACTTCCCATCAGATCCAGAGCACCACCTACTCTTCTGCAAGCTCTGAGAAGCTCCTGGAAGGCCTGCGTCTTCCTTCTTTACGATTAAAGATGAAGACTCTTTTCAAACCAGTGTTTTGTATTATTGCAGCGGTAAATGTGCAACTTAATAATCTTATGCAGGATCATTAGTGATCTCATTGTCAACTATTTGAGTAATGTTACATTCAGTGTCATCTCGAACGAACAGGACAGTAAGATATATTCAGTGAGGTACAAACTCTCTTTCAGTTTCAGAATTCAGTTTCACCTATGATTTCATATAGTCAAGTGATGCTAAATAAACCAATTTCTTCCTAAACAAGCCAGATATTCAAAGACATTATTTTATAAAACTGATGAAGGAGTCATTAAAAGCATATTACCTATAGCACAGGCTAACTAGCCCAAAGCAAAATGCTGCTTTCTTTTGATTCAGGACAAATCATACCTTTATAAGACATCCACAGCCCTTTGCAAAACAATATGGCAGAGGGTACATAAATAGCTTAGATCAAAGAATTAAAAAATATTTCTAATTCTGCAATGGTTTTGTGCAAACGCAACAGCAGTCACCTCGAACAGCTTCATTGACTCGTTGACAGTCTCTACGCAACAAAGCTGAAGGTCAGTGTTGTTTCATATTCAGTATTTTCAATGTCTGACACAACAGTGATGTGAAATAGGCCCATTCATTTGGGGAAAAGTTCAGTTAACAGCACTTGAAAAAGGCAGTCTTTACAGGCCCGCACAGCGATTGTATTTCACATGTAAATAAGAGTGTACAAAAAAGTATCCTTAATACTTTTTTTCGCCTGATTAGAATGCTCAGAGTTGGAGATATATGCCTGATCGCTCATCTCTGACTAGAAGCAAGGCTGTAAGGCAGGCTGAGTGGGCAGGGAGCTAATATTCATGCATTTCACCTTATTTGACACGCCTATTGATCTACGTCAGGAACGACTAACGTGTTCAGTTTTTTAAATAGAAGACGTGAGAGTGCGCCCGACCTTAATACATTGTAGCTATTTCTCACACTCCTGGTCAAATTTGTGAGGACACATTTGTTTTTTGACATCCAGGCACGACAGTGAGGTTTTACCATGTTGGCGAACACCTATTACTGCCGTCACGTTTGCATTTTTGCAGCTAGCTACGTTTGCTTGTTCTACAAAGTGATACTGCTTACAGGCAGTGATTTTTGGTAAGCTGTCATTGGTGTATTAAAATGAGCTACGTTTTCTGATGTCACAAATACCCCCATGTCAGCCAATAGGATTGGAACACAAGAATTGTTTAAAAATAATTACACAAAGGAGGAGCCTGACCCAGCTTTATCAGTGTACCCGCAACAGTCTGTTTTCAAGCTTTCAACATTCCACTTTTAGCTGGTTTCACCCAAACATCACCCTATTTGATGAAAACGGTGGTTTTGACTTCAGGACCTTTAAAGAGGGAGAACTGGGGACAGAAATTCACTTCAGCATTTCCTCCAAATTTTACAAGTGTTGCAGCTTGCAGCTGCAGCTACTGGGAGGTCACATTTTGCCACTGCACTAACTGCCTACTCAACCACTTTGTACGCTCTGTGCCAACATTTTCCCAGGAGAGACACGGCACTCAGCTGCATCGCAGACGCAGTGTGAATCGCTGAACTTGGTGAAATAACGTAATTATCTGAACTCTGGAACAATATTTGGATATACTGTGCTTTAGGCTTATTTGGGCTGGGTTCACTCCCTGTCTACATGGCTATTGTGTCACCCATTCAAACTGACTCAATAGAACAATCCTATGGATGTATTCTTATCAGTTTGAGCTGTACATGCACTACGATGACTATTGCTAATGCAGTTTCTTATTGTTATTTTTAAGTTTCTGTTCCTGGACGTTGCAGTGATGGGACAGGCCTACATTTGCGACTGGGCATTCAAAACTGTGGAGCAAAACAAAGACGCACTCATTTCACGAAGCACCGCAGAAAACTTCACACAGGGGCTGATGGGAGGTGGATTCCATAGCATGACAAACACACTCCACCACCTCAAGCTCTGGACCTTATCTCCCCTTGCTCACTGGGAAATGTTTTGTAATGTTTTGGATGCACCCAGGCATACATGGGGCGTTTAGGAGGCCTCTGCTACAGAAACACTTTGAACCTCTTGAATGGAAGCAGCCTGATTTAGGCCCTCTTTATCACAGCACTGAGGTGTTCTCATCATTTCTGACTTCCAGCAATAGAGGTCAGGCATTACAGGCTGCTTACTGGTCTCTCCACTCACAGGTGGCAAAGCTGGCACACACTTGAGCGGGCAGAGCTGCTCCCCATCTGACAGACTGAGACACACAGAAAGACAAAGAAAGAAAGAAACACACACATGACAAATAACACTATTTCATTACAGACATGCACAACATATACACAGGCACCATTCTCATCCACATCCCATGATCCACTTTTCCTGCAGAACACTAACATTTACATACTCTTAAAAAAAGGGGTTGGTTTACAAATCAGGTTTCCCAAGGAGTTTTAACTTCACACAGTATATCTGGCAATAACATTTCCATTGGTTTTCTATTTTAGGAAATAATTATATATAGGGGAAGAGTTTTAGACTTGTCTGGTCATTAAAATCCTCCACTGATGTTTTTCATGTCTGGTAAACTGTAAAGCCTTTAACTCCTCACAGGTGCAACGGTCCTGAAGGTTTCAACACTGTTACCAATGAATGTGCAGTTAGCCTTCCCTTACAGAAGGCACACTGCACACAGAGCGATGAAACAACAATGCAGCCATAGATTACAGATCAGATACGCAAGTCTGAAAATACTGACTGAACACTGTTCTCTGGGACATTGCGTGTATCGTCTCATTCAAGAACCACGCAGGGAGTGGAATGGTGAATTCTTCTCAAATGACTCCAGGCTCTGACATTTCATCTGAAAGCAAATTCAGGACTGAGGACTTTGAAGGCTATTTGGTTTAAGGTATTGGGCAGATGTTGGGGCAAAAGGCAGCCTACAGATTGACCTTTCAGCTTAAAATACCTCTAGACAATCCAACAGTATTCAGCTCGTGTTTCAGGACCCCCTCGGCGAAACTCCTGCCATATGATGACTCCTGTCTGACAAAAGACAGACCTGTTGCAATAAACAACAAATCTCACACACCAGCAATGATGTGCACTGCGCTAAACACGACAACGCAGACAAAGAGAGTTTTACAGGCGCGTAAGTCCCATTTCATAGAGTGTAATCATCAAATAATCAAGAGCGGATCCTCAGTCATGGACCATCGGCAGAGACAGATGGGAGAGAAATAAACCCAGCATCACGCAGCCGTGTCTCTGGCATGTCACAGCCCACATCTCAGCGCCGACTATACCCAACACTCCAAACAGTTCAATAACACCATCAAAAACCAGTCCACTTCCAAGGAGGATCACAAAGTGAGATATAAAACAATATAGGCTACACAAGCTAGACTTCTAGACAGTCAAAACACAACCTGAAAGCCCAGTCTTATTTGCTGCAGTCAAATGAATGTGCTGTTACCAAGTGCTGATTTTCACAGAGTTTGTCACACTCACTGTGGAGCAGCTTTCCCCAAAAGAAGACATTCAGGAAATGTTTTACGAATGATGATTACAGGGCCTCCCAAATTTGTTTTGATTTGACTTTTAGATGGTTTTGATTTTGGCATGGTCTGATATTTATCTCAAATCAACAACTTACTCAAAGTGTTTGATATTTTTATTTGAAGGAGCATGTGTAAAAAGGAATTGAACCACTTTAAGTTTACTGGTATTTGAACCTTATGTTCTACAATTTTCTCAAACCAAAATACTTGATGGAGAAGTTGTGCTGTCACACTCACTGTGGAGCAGTATTTTCGAAATAAATAACATTTTAGGCCAAAAGTATTCTTCCATAGAGCATACATTCAGGAAATGTTTTACGAATTCATATAATGATGATCAAGCGAAATAAAAACATTTTAGGCTGTTTGAAAAGGGCTTGTGTGCATATTGCAATTTGGTGCAACAGTGTAGTCACAAGGAATTCATATATTGAATATAAAGCATTTTAACATGGCAAATCAAATATAGGAATGTCAGTTATTGTTGCCTTTCCATCAATGCTATCAACACTGCAGGGCAGACAATCTTTCCATTGAATAAAAACTAAAACTGCGCCAGTCCGTTTTCCTGGCCCCACCCCACACACCTTTCCGAAATTAGCACCTAGTTACCATGTCAATAGAAGGGGGGCAGGCGAGTAAAAGGCAAGGCTTTTGGTCTAATTAACCTAATTTAAAAAATCCCATTTGATTTGCCAGTGGAAAGGAGTTTCTGAAGGAAGGATGGGAAGTAATATACTTTTATTGCTGTGAGCTGGCGATCCAGTCAACCTCAGGGGGTTAAGCACCAAGCTCGATTGGCGAAAAGGGCAAAGGGCCGAAAAGGGCAAAGGGTGTCTCTAGAGAATAGGTGGGCGAGTTCCATCTCGAAGGAGGCGGATCATCGCCAGGAAAAATTAGTTCAGGGGGAAAAATTATAAAAATAAATATAAACACACTGACATTCAGAACGGTTCCTGTACAGCAGCTAATTTCACTGTTGAACCTGTTTAACCATTGTTCCCTTTCTTCTACATCTGCCAGTTTCTATTTAATCCTCTGTCCTGTCAAACAAATCATAAATTTTATGTCATCCTTAGATTGTTAACAGACATCTCCACATTTCCCTTTTCTTTAACAAGGTTCAATAAAGTTTCAAAAAATAGGCCAATCTCCAAAAAATACTTATCTTGTCATCCATTGAACTATAAATCATTAAATGTGGAAGCTTGAACTCTGGCACAATCTCCACCTTGATTGCATCACATTTACCTAGAATAATATTTAAAAAAACAATAACTTACTAAATGGATTGCTGTCCTTTTATGGTCACTGTTTTCAGTAAGACTGGCTTACCGAAGACAGCTAAATACGTGAAAAAACTGTTGCTACAGTACTTGACATTTGGTGCATCATTATAGTATAGATAGAATCATGATATCATTACATGACTTAAGTCAAAGTATTATTAGCTGTATTGCTACAGGTCGCCTCTAAAGCAAATCCCATTTATTATTACTGGGGTTATTCCCCATCGACAAAAATAGAAGTGGGAGAATTCTGCATAATTGAATATACATTAATCCAGAGGACCTGTAGACAGAAAGCATTTAGAGAAATATTTTTAAAACATTGTGAGATCTCACTCTGTTCTGCAAATTATTTTATTTACAGATTGGACAGCAATGTTATAGCCAATTTAATGGACTGAGGTGAATTTACAGTGAAGCAACTAGTGAATAAGCTCTGGATAAGAGCATCTGCTAAATGCTTAAAATGTCAAATGTGAAAACATATCTCAATTAACAGTACAAGAGTAATGCATCTGAACCATGGTTGACCCAGTGCCCTTAACAGAAGTACATGCTTCCTTAGACACTCAGTACTGGTACATTGACAGCAGTGCTCAGCATTCTTCTTACTAATGCAAACTGGGGTATGAGAACAGGCAATGCAAATTCCAAACATATCTTAAAAAGAATAGAGGCAGGACTCCCTCTGTATAGCATTTAGAATGTGTAATTCTTACCAGCAGCAGCTCAGCGCATACCATCACCAAGGGCACATAGCTAATGGTGTTTGACACCTTCTGCATTTACACCAATGACGTTGCAGCAACTTCAATGTTTTTTTGTTTTGTTTTTAATCTTTGAAGTTAACATTTGTTTAAAATTGTTCGTGTGTTACACAACTATTCTTGCTTGTATCGATCATTTCTGTGTTAAAATGTACAAATATGTTGTGAACACAAACGAATATAAAATTCGCTGCTAGAGGCCTTTCAGTCCGCTATTGAAGAGCAGTCGATTATATCGACCTCTATCGTGTGCTTTGCACACATGTACCAGCTAGTTCAATGTAAATACATTGGTGCCGATTTTCCAACGTATTAATACTAGCATCTCAATCCGAACCAGTCAAACAAATGTAGCTAACGCTGCCTAATTTAACTGATGAACTTTAGTGGAACCCCAATCTAACTAAGTTTATTTACGCAGGTTTCATAAACAATTCATTTTTCGTTAGCAACCTAGTCTGACGCACGCTGTTCCATTTGAACAACCAGCCAGCTGAATTCTCCAGAGTAGTCGTGTCAGGCACAAACACATTTTGAGGGTTTAACCAGATACTTGCTAGTTAGCCAGCCATCTAATAGTAATTCGTGTTTCTTGCCGCATATTTCTTAGTGACCAGCAAAACTGCAGGTTCAAGATGGGGACTTATCTTTGAATTGTGTTTAGTTCAGTATTTGGCTGTTTCAGTTGTAGTGAATGAACCCCCACGCCCCACGCCCCACAGCGGAGACACTCCCCGGATCTGGGCGGGACTGTGGATACTCCACGCCGGACACATCTATAGCCCGAGCCCCGAGGCCATCAACGACGTGAGGATGAACAGGGGGGGGGGCGGCACAGAGGGAAGGGACTCACGCTAAATAAAAACAAAACGACCGCGCATGGTAGCTAGTTAGCCAACGGCTACGAAAACAAAAGACGTAGTGTTAGCTAGCCAGCTAGTTGCATTAGCAACCTAGCAAAATTTAAAAAATAATAAAAACTAGGGTTGGGGGGGATTGGTCCCGCTCAAGCAGTAAAACAATATAGATAACGTTACATACAATAAAATGCAGCACATTTTCAGGGACTATTGAACATAATAGCTAGCTGAAGTAAGCTCACTAATCCTCTATCCAGCCACCCGCTTTCAGAATAGCAACACGCTAGCTTGCTAGCTATTTTACGGATACAAAATTAATTATAAACTGACCTGGGGGTCGGTGCTCCTTACGCTGCGTGTTCGTGTGCTGAAGAGTATTGCTATATATTATTATTATTATTATAATTAACGTTATCTGCTCCAAAATGTTAGTCTAATGATATATAGCCAGCGAATTTAGTAACAGTTACAGCTGTAATGAGACGGATTCCCTGCCTCCGCAGTGTGGTGAGCCACCGCCGCGATCTGTTTCACTGAGGATGAGCGGGTTCTGGGGGAGGAGCCGCGGGCGCGCGGGTGCGGCCCACCCACCCTACTGATGAGGCTCGAAGGTGACGGTTGGCCTCTTGTCTATCGCGTGCACAGCTGGCACCGAATTCCGAGTTGAAGCGCGAGAGGGGCACGCTGGTGCAAAGTGTGGTTAGCCTTTCAGTGACATGCTCGGAAGGCACGGTAAATAGATCAATATTGCACATTTTAATTTCCAAGCTTTCTCTCATTTAGATTATTTTATGTTTCAAATAAATGTATTTCAGATTATATTAGTTGTTAAAGGTATTTTTAAGTGTATATGATAGTATCAAGACTAGTTGCGCTAAACAGGTACATCCAATGCCCTACAACTGACACCAGTGTAATATTGCTCCTTGACATTCGTAAGAGAAATGCAAACTGGTGAATAATGATTTACACTTGCTTTGGCTTGGTAGCCTTTTAAGTGTGAATGCTATTCATATATTCAGATCCACATTTAAGATGATGTCAGGATAGTACTATTCATCATCACTTAAAACTGAATAAGTAATTTGCCGACACCAATGGTGGGAGAGAGAAAAGTGGCTATAATCGCTTGTGTTTAGGTTTCTGGGAGATTTAAATATGCAAGTGTTTAGGAGTCTTTTCTAGGGATATAGCCCTCTCTTGTGTTAAATCTGCAGTACTACATCTCCTTTATTACTTTTTTTTTTACTATTACTTCCTTTTTAGTATTCCTTTATTACGCTGTTTGCTTGTACCATATTTGCCTTTTAAAACACCCAAATGACCCAATTCTTTCGTATTGAATTGTTGGAATCTGTACAATTTATCTGTTTGTAGTTTTATTTATCGGTGTGGCAGGTATGTCGTCCACTAAGACACTCATGGGTTGGCAGGGTGTACCCCATGCCTATACAGCAGTTTGACACTTCTCAAGGTTTAAAATGGCACTGTACTTGTAGAATATGTGTCTTTTGAAATATCAAAATGAATATGTATTCAATGTATTCCCTTTATATATGATATATGGTTATCTACAATATATATGCTTGTAATTTAAGATCTGTAATTTAAATAGCCTTTCCTACTTGTTCATATTCTATATACTATAGATTACATGGCACTATACAACTATATGCTGCAATATGAACTTAAGCCAAATACATTTTCTACTTTAAAATGTTAATTGTAATTATTTTAATTTATGTTTATTAGTGTTGTACATTTACATATCTCATTATCACCCATGAACAAAATTCACAGCAAAATATTCACTTCAATCACCTTTAATGATAAATACACACAATGTTATGTATTTTTGTATACGTATTTAAAAACGATTTACAGATTCAAGTAAAGGGGAATAGGATTAAATGTTCCTTGGTGCACAACACAAATGTTGAGCAATCACAGGATGGTATTAATGCTTTTACATTTTATTCATACTTGGCCTGAAGAAATCGGACCCCTTCCTCATTCCCCAAATGACAACTGGCGCTCTTTCTGTTGACCGTGCAAGTGTCTGGCACGGTTCTTCAGTTCCTCTGCTTTCTTTTCATCCTGTGCAGTCCCCTCACCCAGCTTATACATGCGACTGGCGTTGGCGCAGCCCCACACATGTCCTAGCTGGCAGGCCTCCACCGCAAACTTCAAAGCAAGCTGCATGTCCTTATTGAAACCTGGAGCACCCTGAATGTACAGTGTACTCAGGTTAAAACAGCTGGGCGCAAACCCCCCTGCACAAGCCTTTTCGTAGTACTGTCGGGCCGCACCAGCTTCGGGGCCTCCATCCATTGCCCGCCCGTCATGTGCCAGCAGGCCCAGGTTATGACATGCATCCATCGATTTCTTACCCCCTGATTCGCAGGATCGCATAAAACAAGAATAGGCCTTCTTCAGACACTCAGACACACCACCTATTGGATATTACAGAGGAAAAGAGTATAGTGAGGACGTTATGAGATAGTGAGTAACATATTGAGATGGCAGGTACTGTATGGCATCCGCCAAGTTAAATAGATACCGAGACAAAACTCGGTCTGCACTCTCAAGGATTGCTGCTGTTTGTTTCTGACAGAAACGTTTCAAATACATGCTCAACTTGCTCTTAAGCGATGCTTTGGAGGGATGCAGAACTAAGAATAATAAAAGGGAACCGATTTATTGCTAATAGTGAGTGCAGGCTTTACTTACTTGTGTATTCAAATAACCTGTTCTTGAAAGGGGTAGTTACCTTTGCCGGTGATATGGTACGCTCCAAGTTTGTAACAACTCTCGCCGTGGCCGTTCACCTCACAGTTGTGTTTTAGTACCTGAGCTGTCGCCTCGTAGTTCCTTTTTACCCCCTCCAAGTAATCCGCCAGCCTCTGACAGCCTAACACATTGATATAGACACATAAGAGATCAATCAATCCGCGTTAAACAACAAACGAGAACGTTATTAATATACGAGTTTTCATCCGATTAAAACGAATTTCACACCTATCCATAACCTGTTCTACGTTTCTTACCCTCGGGGTCCTTCTCTTTGTGACACTGATAACTGTACTCCACCCCAAGGTTATCCAAAAACTGCTTCACCTCTTTCTCGTCTTCAAAATTAATTAATCCGGCCATCCTTCAAACACTATCAATTCAGTGTACAGGAACCACACCACGTGTTTGGGTATTTCAACTCCCTGTATTTGACCTTGATCATAGCCTGGTGGAAAACGATGTGGCTAACTAACTCTTTGCAAATCTGAAATGGAGCCCTTAACGAATTTTAAAAGCACACAGACCCGTATCTGTTAATATTGGATGGGACATATGGTCACAGTCCCCTCCAGCGCTCACATATGACAAAATAGTTACTTGTCACTAAACTGCCCGAATGAGCTTCCGTACACTTGGGCCCGCCCTCTTTTGCTCAAGATGTACTTCCTATGTCACGGCCTTGTTTATTTGTCAAAGCTTGCTCCTTCCTCTAGCGATTAAGCATTCAAACGGGAACAACTCATGGAAAATATTGTAACTGCCGACTTGACACTCCTATTAGCTAACGAATCTAAAGAAAACAATGCATCAGAAACCCGCCACATAGTTGTGTTATAACTGGAACAGTACAGCTGATCAAGTCTAATTGGCTACCGCTAGCTATGCACAGTAGCTAGTTCGCTAGCTAGCCTCAGGTGTTTTTGGACGCTTTTGATTCGTGTTGCATTCGATCGATAGGTAACGGTTAGCTAGCTGTCTAACGCTAGGCATATTTCATGATGGTGAGTTGATTTGTCTCATTTTTGTTTCTTCCATACGTTATTATCTATCTAACGTTAGCTGCAGTAACTTTGCTAGTTTCCTAGCTAGGCATGCAGCTAACTAGAGTTAATATGTTGTTGCCAACGAGATTCTTGTCTTGTAACGCTACTAGCTAGACGGCCAGTCTGTATTATTGCCACAACTTGCGTTGCGGGGATAGCTTGCCCAGACAGGCTGCCCATTGCTGTCTTTTCAGTTTATGTTTGTGTAAGAATTGTAGCTCGAGTTTGCCAGCTGACAATCCACACTTTAAGAAAAACACAATATATTTATAGTGCCACTTTCTGGCTCCTATAATATTTAATAATCAAAGGGTGCCCGCTGACTGTGTTGCCATAGAAAATAAATGAATTTGCTTGTTAAATTGAATGTTAATTAACGTTAGCTAGCTAGTACTAACACACTATTACATTTCTGTCTGTCTTGATCTATATAACGTTAACCAGCTAGATACCTACAATTTAAATAGGCGGCGATTCAACTATCCAGCATAGTAGCTAACAGGTTTACTAACGTAAACGTATACTAAATTAGCAAGCCTCTTATCGTCGGGTAAATCTTTTGATCTAGCCAGGTAGCTAACGTTGGCAAGCCTACCCCTTCAACTATTCTAGCTAGCTAAACGTGGAAATGTCCACACAAATGTCCATTTGAACTTTATTCTGTGACCACACAACATTGTTTGCTAGCAAAATATCACTATCAATTAGCAACTACACCTACTTACATCTTGTAAGTCGCCCTGGATAAGAGCGTCTGCTAAATGCTTAAAATGTCAAATGTAACTACCACGTTTGAGGCATAGCTAGCACACGTTAATGTGTCTGTTCAGTGATGGTTTTTCAGCTTGCTTGATGCTGTGTAGGATATTATTAGATAGTAATTTAGGGGAGAATTCTTATGACACAGTGAACGGCACAGTGTTTGGGATTCGTTGAATTAATCATCTTACATCTTGCCATTTTTTGTAATTTGTGCATGCGAGATTGAGTTGTGTGTTCTATGTATGTGGTTGTAGCCTACGCGTTGAAATTCTGAACATTTCCTTTACATTTAGTTTTAAGTACAGTATCAAGTCCTAATTCAGGCAGGGCTCGAAAGTTGATTAGACTTTAATTTTGTCTGTCCAAATATATACTATTTAGGCTGTGTGTATGCAGCAGGTTAGGTTTCTACAGCGTGCATATGTTTATTTGCACATTGTTTTTATCTGTACAGGCACCTGAGGTTTCTCTGTGGAACGTCCGTGCTTTTTCAGAGTGTTATATGTAGAGGGTATGGCAGTTTGCCTGTATTGTGATGCGGTCTCTTGCTTATTTCAGGACGAAGCATCTCCTGCATCCCTGACAGACCTGTGCCTGTCTCTGGTGAGCCGCAATCTAGACAGGTTCTGCGTGAAACACGCCGATGGGTCCCTGTGTCTCCGCGACTCTCTGGTCTTCCCACAGGAGCTTGCTGACCAGCTGCTGTGCAAGATGGCCACTGAGGGTGAGCAAAGAGCAGTTGGAAAATGTTTCAGCACACATGCCAAATTCTGCCTGACAAATATGAATTTGCATTAGTTTGTTTTTCAGGTAGTATAGATTTTTAGGATTTTAGAAGGTGTTATGTGTTCTGTTACACAGAATGATGAGGGCAGGGACTTGGTTTTCAATTATACAGCCAGGCACATTCCACATTTCCTGATAAAAGTATTAAACATAATTTTATTTGGCCTCCGATAGCCATAGCAGCCTAACGCACCGGTCCTTTAGCTGCCTATCATGGTCGCGGTTCGAAACCCGACTGTACCGGACCAGCCCTGGTGGGGAGTCCTGAACAGGGGCGGCCTTTGGCTATCCGCCCCAAGGGGGGGGCGGGGGGAGGGTGAGCTGGCATGAACTCGCTGAGAAGCGCATAAGGGTGTCTCCAGAACGTGGGTGAGCGAATTCCGTCTCGAAGGAATGAGCTTGCCTTGTAGAGACGGGCGGTGAGTTTGTGTGGGGAGGGCAAATCAAAATAAATAGAGGGTATAATTGGCCACTAAATTGGGATAAAAACGTGAAAAAATCTGAAACAAATAAAAAATTAAATTAAAAACAATTTTTGAAGTTGGAAATATTCAAAGTTGTTTTGATACCCCACGAAATGACTTTTTTTTTTTCAATAGGCCAGAAGTACTTGCTGGTGATTTGTGGTGCTGATAAGCCCAATATCTCCTTCCAGGTCTGCTGAATGATAGCACAGTGGGCATATTCCGTAGCTGCCAGTACCTGCGGCTGCGTCGGGCCTGCATCCGCACTGCTCGCATCTCAGCTGAAGCCTTTCGCCGTGCCCTTTGCCTTCACCGCTTGCTGGAGCTAGATGCCGCGAGGGTCAACGCAGACTTGACCATTGCGGACATCCTACGGGGACTGGCATCCAACAAGGAATGCCAGGAGAGCCTTCAGCGGCTGGTGCTGAACGGCCTGACCATGTCACTGGAGGAGCCAAACCGCCGCTGCTTCAGCTCCCTGCAGGGCCTGCGGGCGCTCAGCGTGGCCAACGTCGACTTCTACGACTCGGGGCTAGCCGATGTCTGCGCCCTGCCCCGGCTGGAGAGCCTGGACATCTCCAACACCTCGGTCACCAACCTGACGCCCCTGCTGGGCTGCCGAGCCCGCTTGCGCTACCTTACCATGCACCAGCTCAAGCGACTGGAGATGACCACCGCCCAGCTCCTCTTTGTGCTGAGCCAGCTGGACGGACTGCAGCACCTGGACATCTCGGACGACAAGCAGTTCACCTCGGATGTGGCCCGGCAGCTGTTGGAGCAGCCTGGGATCCTCCCCTCGCTGGTCTCACTGGACGTGTCTGGGCGCAAGCAGGTGACAGACACAGCAGTCAAGGCCTTCGTGGAGCAGAGACCTGGAATGACCTTTGTAGGGCTTCTTGCCACTGATGCAGGATTCTGTGACTTCCTATCTGGAGAGGGCAGCTTAAAGGTGGGAAGGGAAAACATTTGTGCTTACACTGTCACATTTTTTCAGTTTTGTAGTCTTGCAATAACTGATTCCAAGTTTTTGGGGTGCGTGTGTTCTCCTGCAGGTAACAGGGGAGGCAAATGAGACACAGATCTGTGAGGCCCTACGGAGGTATAGTGAGCGGGAATGTTTTGTTCGCGAGGCCCTGTTCCACCTCTTCAGCCTTACTCACGTGATGGAGAAACCACGGCCAGATATCCTCAAGGTACATTCCAGAAAAGTCATCCCACCCTTTCTACACCAAAGTCTTCATTTCCATATGAATATTTCCATTTCAAAGTACTCTGTGTGAAGTATTAAACCTTCCTCTGTACCACAGCTGGTGGTAATGGGAATGCAAAACCACCCAGTGACGTTGCCTGTCCAACTGGCAGCCAGCGCCTGTGTCTTCAACCTGACCAAGCAGGACCTGGCAGCAGGCATGCCTGTCTGCCTTCTCGGCACTGTCACACAGTTACTGTTGGAGGCCATGAGGAACTTCCCCAACCACCAGCAGGTATTCACCACTAACAGGAATCCACCGACCCACTTGACTGGATACAAATCTGTTCCCCTTCATATCTTCTGTTTTTCTCTTACCACTTCCCTTGTTTCTTCAGGTTACCACCTTTTGTCTATATTTGTATTGCCCTTACATTTATCAGTAATAAAATGTCACATCTAATTGTTTATCAAAAATTAGGAAGGTATCTGATAGTGTTTGTGGTATTCATTCTCTTTTGGTGCACACACAGGTACCTCTCTAACAGCTATTTTGATTCCACCTTTTCCAGTTACAAAAAAACTGCCTGCTCTCCCTCTGCAGTGATCGTATCCTGCAAGAAGTTCCATTTAACAGGTTGGTCCATTGGTTGTTTAATACATACCCTACCCCAGCTCACCTACCACAATGCTGTGTAATTTCATTCTACGTATTCCGAATAGTATTTGATAGCTTATTGAATAGAGGTAGATGTTGCTTAATTAAGTGTGTGTCTGTGTTCCAGGTTTGAGGCTGCCAAACTGGTAATGCAGTGGTTGTGTAACCATGAAGACCAGAACATGCAGAGGATGGCAGTGGCCATCATCTCTATTCTGGCTGCTAAGGTGAGGTGTGAGGGAGGGCCAAAATTGAGAGGAAATGGAGAAGGGATGGCCTACAAGAATAAATTAGATGAGGATAAAGGGCATAGAGGAAGGGTAGAATGAGGGGACTGATGTGGGCAGAGGTGAATGGGGTTTGTCTGACCTTGTCATTTATTTGCAGCTGTCCACAGAGCAAACAGCACAGCTGGGTGCAGAGCTGTTCATTGTGAAGGTGAGACAGAGACTACCAATCGCAGATTACGATAGAGATGGATCAGAGAGAGGAGTCTTAGTCCATGTTTCTCTCCGCAGCAACTCCTCCACATCGTGCGTCAGAAGACAGCCCAGGGCATAGTGGATGCCACGCTGAAATTCACGCTGAGTGCCCTCTGGAACCTGACTGATGAGTCGCCCACCACATGCCGCCACTTTATAGAGAACCAGGGCCTGGAGCTTTTCATCAAAGTGCTGGAGGTACACAACGTGGAGCAACTGTTTCTCGTGTAGACATGCATATCCACATGCTGATTTTCTGATACTGGACACACAATGCATGCATTCCCCATGACTATTCCCAGTGTTTGGGAATGCACTGTTTTCTTTTCCTCTTCTGTTGGTGCCACAATGTTAAAATTCAGTGCTCTGTTTCTCCCGCTCTCTGCAGTCCTTCCCCTCAGAGTCGTCCATACAGCAGAAAGTCCTGGGCCTGCTGGTGAGTGCACTGTATTCATGTGTGATTGACACCTAAGCTGTGGCTTACTGAGGGTCTTCATGTTGTGAAGTGAATCTGTGAGGGAGTGTAGGTGTAATGCCCTGAGTCTGTGATTGTGTGGCAGTGCACTGGATCTGGATTTGTAATGCATTGAATTTGTTAGTCAGTGTCAGTATAACGCTCTAGATCTGTGAGTGTGTCAGGGCACCGTACTAGATCTGTGAGTGTTTGTCCATGTAATTCAGTGGATCTATGAGTGAGTATCTGTATACCATACAAGATCGGTGAGTGTGTCAGTTAGGGTTCAGTCGGATTTCTGTCACACCATCTGCCGCAGTTTGAGCTCACCCCAATGATGTCATTTTGAAAACCGTCAGACCTCCATTACACTCTAATTGTGAGGTGAGGTAGCTAGTGTCAGCTGCATTGATAGCTGAAGCTGGGTGCTAGCAGTTTGTCTTTTCATTAGATGTTGCCTAGATAGCTAAAAGGTTTGCTAGCTTGCTCACTTTTTGTAAATATTAGCCAGCTATCTAGATACTGCTAGATATGTTGAGACTGGCTAGCTAGTTAACATTAGCAATGTACAACTGTACAGCTACATGTAAATGTAGGTACACACTGTTGGCTACCTTGTCCTTATTTATGTGGAGACAAATACACTGGACATTAGACTGGATAGAGAGAAAATTAGCGAACAATTAGTCTCTGCTGGTTTGACAGCTGGGTGCTAGTAGTCAGCTTTTTTTTGTTTGTTAGCTGGCAGCTAGATTGCTAGTGGCATCAAATTGCTGGCAAACGCTAGCTAGTCAGTTTAATAATAATAATGGTGTCGTGCTTGCTCAAAAACATCATGGTTTTCTAAATTGCTTTAGAAAAGTTTTACATACAAAATTGCACTGAGGCTTTGTAAATTAACTTTCTAGCTTTTTAACTCACTAGCTAGCAAGCTAATGTTTTTTCACATACAAGCAACTGTAGTGTCTAGTTTTTTTTTTTTTTTTTTTTCATCAAGGAGGAGGTGTGTTTTATTGACTACTTTGTGTAAAGCAATGTTAAGCGTCAACCTGCTTCTACTATGTTGGATTCATGAAAGTAATAGGCAACGAATAGTGGGCATCATTGTTGAAAAACGGATCCATTGCTAATCATATACAACGGTACAGTAAGTTCTTATTTATTCTGTGAGGGTATGTGAATGTAGGACACTGGGTCTGTGCAACTGTCAGTATTGTGCCAATTTGTCCTGCAGCACGTGTGAAACCAGCAATTTTTCTGTTTCAGAACAACATTGCGGAGGTGGGGGAGCTGCACTCAGAGTTGATGGTGCAGGGCTTCCTGGACCACATCCGCAGCCTGCTGCACAGCCCAGAAGTGGAGGTCAGCTACTTTGCAGCAGGAATCCTGGCCCACCTGACCTCCAGGGGCGAGGCTGTCTGGACACTCAGCCTGTCCCTCCGTTCCACACTACTGGAGCAGCTGGTACGCCCCAACTCTGTTCCTGTCTGGGCGTATTTGTGCATGTCACAGCGGAACGGTCAATAACTCTCCTGCTGTGACTCTGTCTTGCAGCACTTTGCCATTCTGAAGTGGCCGACTCCGGAATGTGAGATGGTGGCGTACAGGTCAGTGTCTCGTTGCATTAAAGTTAGTGCGTTGTAGGCAATGACTTGACATTGCATACAATATAACATGTTATATATAACAATATAACAAGTTATTTCTTGAATTAATTATTTTGCTAAATTAAAAATGAAATGCACCAAAATAACTAAACTACAACACACTCTTTTCAAATCACATTGGATAAAGAGGCAGGAGCAGACATATGGACACATTTAAAATGATTATACTTGAGTGATAGCCTTCCAAAGGCCTGCAGTATCAATGTACATTTACTGTGAAATGAATGTAGCATGCATGTGACTAAGCTTAACAACCATATTTCATGCACTGAGTGTTTTGTCCTACTTTTCAAATGGGTTAATATATTCTGATGAATTTCAAGAAGACAGGAAGGTTGTTTTCCTGGAAGTGTGGGGAAATTGATGGTGTAGCTAGTGGCCTGGGTAAAGGTGAAGAGTTGCCCCTCTTTAAGTGGTCTGTCTGCATCTGCTCTGTCAGGTCCTTCAACCCCTTTTTCCCCCTGCTGGAGTGCTTCCAGACCCCTGGTGTGCAGCTGTGGGCTGCTTGGGCTATGCAGCACGTATGCAGTAAGAACGGTGAGGAGCAATTACCACCAGCAGAGTTTGGGAATGGGGGAGGATCAGGGATCAGGTTAATCCTGGCTTGGCAGGGTTTTAAATCGGCCTGTTAAGATCGCAGACTGCCAGGAAAGGGACGTGGAGGTTTACGTGGAGATAAGGCCTTGCTTGACCCCCTGCTCATGTCCCGTTCCGTTCTGTCCCGTCCCGTCACATCAGCCCCCAGGTACTGCAGCATGCTGTTAGAGGAGGGGGGTCTGCAGCAGCTGGAGGCAGTAAGGACACATCCCGACACCCACAGCGATGTCGGGAGACTGGCAGAGAGCATCCTGGACAGCCTGGAGCGTCACAGGGCCCGCACTGGCCAGCCCGTGCCCCCACTCACGCCCCGCTGCCAGCGCCACCAGGACACACCGAAAGGTGGGTCAGGGAGGGGGAGCAGGACCGATCTGGAATGTGGTGGATTTTGAGCATTTGACATTTACATTTAAGGATTTAGCAGGGACGCACATCCAGAGCGATTTACAGTTTACATTTCTTTACATACAATCAATTTATACAGCTGGATATTTACTGAAGAAGTAATTCAGGTTAAGTACCTTGCTGAAGGGTACAGCGACAGTGCCCCACCTGGGAGTTGACCCTTCAACCTCTGAGTTACAAGCCCAGTTCCCTAACCATTGCATTACACTACACTGTCGGCCATATACAGTATTTGCAGATGACATGGCAACATTGAAAAGGCAGAGAGACTTGACTGTTATTTATCCTGAATTTCATAGATGGCTAATTTTTTAATTAACTTTTATTTATTTTAATGGAAAAGTCCTGTCTGAAGCTCTTTGGCCCTTTTGTAGTCAATGTGTTGTGTACAGGTTTGCAGTTCAAATTGATGTGTGGTGCTGTGAACTGCTGAATGCTGAAATCTGTCTCTCCATTTCAGAGAAAGATATTCCATGATGTCAACCCTGTACCCACTGTCAGAGTTGCAAAGCAGTGCAGGAACTGGAAGACGTGTGTGTGTGTGTGTGTGCGCGTACGTGTACGAGGAGGGACGGGGTAAGTGGAGGGGGCGGGTTAAATAAAGATCTGCGCTCTGCTACTCTGGATCCCCTCCCACAACCTTACGTGGTACCCCAAACCCCCCCACAAGGGGGCAACAAAATAGGAGAAACTTTGCAATTCTTTGCACACACTGAATGTTATTTATTTTTTTCCATTCATTGAAGATGGACATTAGTGTTAAAATTAGTATTATTATTATTATTACTCGGTG
This sequence comes from Aldrovandia affinis, assembly GCA_029706075.1. Classification (NCBI taxonomy): domain Eukaryota; kingdom Metazoa; phylum Chordata; class Actinopteri; order Notacanthiformes; family Halosauridae; genus Aldrovandia; species Aldrovandia affinis. Next base: position 308,369 of record JAINUG010000194.1, on the reverse strand, counting down.
ATGATAAGGAAATACATTATGGGAGTTTGCAAAAAAATACCGGCTGTATTGCAGGTAAACGATGCATATGCTCCTTTGTAAATGTGTGTGATTTGTCTAACTCTCAGTCAAGAAGCTCACAGAACAAAAGAGGTTCAAGTGAGCCGGTACTTCCAGCTGTATTGTGTTAATGAGTGTGCATGAAAGTGTGTGCTCGAGAGCATGCTTGTTGTGTGTCTGAATGCATTCTTTGCGTTTTCCCTATTTGTTCATTAGTCCTGGGAAATTGTCTGAGGTAAATATTGTAACTTATGGACACAAATGGCAATAAATATATTGGTCAAAATATAGATGGAGATACTAAGAAGACATGCACATATATATATATACAGATTCTTTTTACAAAAAAGAAAGATGTATATTTCTGTAAGTTGTTGGTAGTGCTTCCTGTGTGTGTTTGGTTCTACAGTAGGTTGTGCGTTTTGTACAGTACTTGTGTCGGTGCACCAACAGCATGACAAATATGAAACCGAAGTATATATATTTTTATATATTTACTGCTGCAGATCAATTCCAGTTGTGTTCTTGGATTTGTTGTGCCGTGTGCAAACAATGCAACTGGAGCAAAATAATACTTTAAAGGTTGAAAAAGCAAACAAGTAACAATCCACCAGCATTATTAATGTTCTCCCAAACTGTATGAGTGTGAAGTGATGGCTTGCTGTGGACTGTCCTTATAGCTGAAAGCTAAGCATTCAAATGTGTTCAGTACAACTGCGACCAGGATGGGTTCTGCGTCACCAGTGTCATTCTCATATTTCATAATTGCTGCCAGCCCTACTTGAATTTTTAATCAGGGAGGCCGTGGCCCCTTACAGATCTGATATTGCGTTATCTCTCTTCCGTTTTGATTCCCCGTAAATTAAAGTGTTTCAATTAAATGGAGCTTAAAAGTTCGGAGCATTATTCAGATATACATAGTCCTACTTGGGTTCTAATGCAAAGGAGTAGCCTTTGGAATTCAAATATGGATAACCAATACCCTAAAATTATAATAAATTAAAATAAGAAAAAAGTACCTCTTAAACTGAGAAGACAGGAAGGATGTGGCTGGAGCCAGCTAGGAGCTATAAATCCCTTCAGCCACCCAGCGGAAGAAACAGTGCTTCATTTGACTAGACGAGAAACTGGATTTAATTTAAAATTATAATCTGTACTGGATTGAGGATGTCTGGGTACTCTATAAACAGGTGATATGTGACCAGTATGAAACTTTTGACACATTAATTTTATATTTCAACGGCTCCAGTAATCTCTTTCTATGCAACTGAAGCTAGCCAGGGGCTTTCAGACTGTTGTGAAACCTTCCGAGCGTACATTCATTTTGACGTATAAGCTTTCAACTGCTGCATGGTACATTGGTAATGTTCTTTTTTTTGTTTTGTTTTTCTGAGAGTTGGCCATGATTTTTAACTCTGTATCATATTGGTGAACCATTTTCCCCAACACACTGGGAATCTTGATTTGGGGGTAGTCCAGGGGCACCTCCCATCAAGGAATATTACATTTTGCTGCTGAGGGTACATGTTTTATGCAAATGATGTTTCTGAAATAAAGAATGTATACCCCCCTCTACCTTTTTAAGTATTTGTTTTATGTTGGAAGCTACACTTTTGGGTTTGCGTTTACTTTCTATTGCAGATCTGTGTTGACTGATAAGTGATTACAACAGTTCAGTTCACATACCTTGTTCCAGCTTCAGTGGTAACCTATATTTGCACCCCTTACACACTTCAATTAGTCCTTGTGATACAGTTTATTCAAGACATTTTGGAAATACATATTTACCAGCACATTTTAGCCAAGGACTAAAAGTATGTGAAATTTAACTGGATACAGAAGAACACTGCACTATGAGCAATACTATAGCACAGAACATAAAATAAAAAAGTTTTTTTAATTTATCATCTGAACCAGGGGCAATCCTAGGATTTGACCTTTTGGGGGGCTCAGCCCCCAAAGAGAATGTGAGATGTACACATGCAAAGCACAGGCCTACATTTTGATATTGTTACATTCCCCAAAACAAAAACACCGCAATGGTGGTCGTTCTCAAAATTGAAATGCCACATTATCTGGTATTTTTTTTATATTTAAAGATATTAAGTAAAAAATTAAAAAAATAGAAAAGAAGAATAAACATTTTCAGGGGGGCTAAAGCCCCCCTAAATAGGGTCTTAAATCGCCACTGATCTGTACCAGAATAATTACATTACATTATGCAGATGCATTTTCCTGAATCAAATTCAGGAAAACAAATTGTAAAGAAATGTGACAAACCTCACCGCATGTGCAAACAAAAGCAGAAATTGTTTGCATCATTAGAAATAAGCTGCATGCCTCTCCCAGCATAGACTGGACTGGAGGCGAACCAGTCAAGTGATGGGCAAACTGGAGAGCGGTGTATACGGGGGACTTCTGCACTTGAGAGGGGTTTCGATGTCCCAATCACTCCCCTGTGAATTGCGGAGGTCTCTTTTCAATAAAAGCTGCCATCCCCTCCTGCCTGTCTCGAGTAGGGATCACCTGAGAGAGGATTGGGTATTAGTCACCGTTTGTTTAGCCTGGGTGTTAAAGTTATGATATTCTTATAAAGAAGAGAAGCATTTCAGAATTTTGTCAGCCAAGAGGAACCTGACAAGCAGTGGAAACTCATCACCCTTTCCTATACCCTGGCAACCAACTGTCTCCAGTCTCTTACCCTGGCATAGCACATGCCCTCAATGGCCATTCCAGAGGCAATGTCCACCTGTGACATCCAGAGAGGGAGGTAGGGAGGACGTAGGGGTTTTACACATTGAAGGTGAGGTGGACACATTGAGCAAAAGAGGGGTTGCAAGAAATGGGGGAAGGATCATTGCATTCAACTATGTTTTATGACAATAGTGAATAATACTGTTATAAATAATTAAGGGATGAAATGAAATAAGACTTTTTTTTAGAATCAAACCTCAATGCCTCTGTTCATTGCCTCCTTAGCCATCCGCACTGCAATAGGCCCCTGAGTAGATGAAAGGAGAGTCAGAGGGAATGTAAAAGGTGTTTAGGACTGCTATCCACAATCTCAATTATACCATTCTCTGATCAGTGTGCCTTAAACAGCTGGAACTGTTTCTCCCAGTGCTATATGCATGAGCATAATCCAGGGAAGCAGGTATCTGACAATGCTGTATAATGAGAGCAAGTCATCACTGGCGTGGAGGTGTTATCTTCTCAATGCCCCTGCCCTGCCAGTGCGGTGCTGTCGGTCATGGCAGTCGAGCATGTTTGAACACAGCTGAGTGAAATGTTGAGAGACAGCAGTCAGTGCAGACAGACGGACACAGTGGGCGGACCTGGGGCAGGATCTCTCTGGCCAGGCCCAAGGCTTCTTTGTAGGCAGCATCTCCATCATGGTTCTGCTCCACTGCCCTGTTGACCAGGCCCAACTGGAGGGCCCGTTCACCCCCCAGTCGCTGCCCAGTGAAGATCAGCTCTTTGGCCACTGAGAAGCCCACTGCCCGTGGGAGCCGTTGACTGCCCCCTGGAAGTGAGACACAGTCGGGCAGGTATGAGAGACTGCAGTCAGGGCCCAAACCAAGCCTCAACACTCATATATAAAAAGAGGTTCCACTGGGCCTTTCAGTTCTGCCTGAAATATGAACTGTCATTCATGCTGGTTTGGGGTCTATGAATTATACATTGTACAAACATAAAATATTCAACAGACTAGTTTTGAGTTCTAACATATGACACAAACTTTGAAGTCTTCTACAAAGTTCTGTGGCACAGTTATCATCTTTCAAAATGTGCATGCTTCAGAAAAAGCGTATATGAAAGTACTCAGTAAGTGGCACTTGTACAAAACTATTCATTCATTTGTCAGCGTTGCTAGATAAATTAATATTTTAGGACCCAGAGACTATATCCAATTAATCAGGTGTTAAAGGATTCTTGAAACACGCCAAGTCTAATTACTGTTCGTCTTAACACCAATTAAATGAACTGGCCTTTCGCTTGTGGCTCTGGCTCCTCTGCTAGCCCCTAGAACTCCCATTACTTGCAACTGCTTGTTCAGCAGTAGCACAAGGCAGCACCACAAGCAATTTGGGATGGTCTGACGTGTTGTGCACCATTCTAAACCTAACCTCCCGGCCTCCTACAAGCACCCTGGCTTCCCCTCCCCCACCTCACCTCACCTGCCCCTGGCAACAGTCCCCGTGTGGTCTCAATCAGACCCATCTGGGCACTGAAAGCTGAAAACAGGGCAAAGGACAGTTGAAGGTCTCAACAGCAGTATTTCACAAACACACACCATAAATTCAGGCTGACGGATATCCCGCCACACCGATTTATCCGATTAAATAGATGTCATGCATCTGCCTCACACCTAAGTCTGCAGATGCCAACAGATGTCCTCAAACAAGGCCTCCTATCATTCACCCGCATTCCTCTGCCAGTCAGAACAAAGAAACTCACCAGCAGTGCGAAGGTCACAGGCCAGCGCCAACTCCAGGCCCCCTCCCAGTGCAAAACCATCCACTGCAGCGATGGTGGGCATGGGCAACATAGCTGCCACCAGAGGCCCATGAGAGAGATCAGACAACACTGACAGCTAAGATGTCTGTACAATCATAGACACTCAGTAGACATAGTTATGGTACAGTATGTGGACCCCACAACATTGACTGCAAAAAATGAATTGCTTTTCTTTTTCATTGCTGGATGCAAATGCAATGTGGGTCATTACTAAACAAATCAGGCAATCTCAAATCAGACAATTCTCACCCAGTTTGCTTGAGAACATTTTCAGAACCATGTCCTGTAAACTTTCCTAAAACGTAGGATATGGGGTACAAGAGTACAGGAGCATACGCAGAATGAGACAAACCCCCCTCTACCCAATGTCCAAGAGTCCTACCAATTGCAGTCATGAGTGAACGCAGTCCGTGCACAAAGCGTTCTCCCTCAGCGTTGGTCATCTGGGCACGTTCCTTCAAATCAGCACCTTAGAAACAGGGGGGCCAGGAAACACATTTACAGTCTGAACACCTCAAAGTCCAACACAAGATGTTAATCAATCCACTGTACTCAAATTTGCACATCTGCACAATTTGTCCATTTAAAACCGAAAGCCAGCTATAATGGTGATGATCTTTTCGAAATGACACACACAGTCAAAAATACCTTTACTCGCGCCCAAAATTTGAGGATTTAAGGCCACGCGAGCTGGTCCAGAGTTGATTCATTTTGTGCCTTTCGGTGATGGTGACAGAGACGCACTAACCTGCACAGAAGACCCCTGGCACCGCACTGCGGAACAACACCACCCGCACAGCAGAGTCATGGTGAAGGGTGGACACCAGCTCCTGCATCTACAGGACAAGCAGAAGATCATTCAGCCGCTCCCCCAGCAGCTTGCCGGGCTTAAGGGACCAGTTCTTACCTGATGCACAAACACCTTGCCCAGGGAGTTCCGGGCCCACTGGCGACACATCACCACTTCCACTATTCCTTGAAAAAGATGTGAAATATAGAGGGGGTGGGGGTTAGCTAACTGGATTGCGCCAGTATGCGTTCACCTACATTAGTTGGTTTCAGAAATGTTCAAACAACCATTACAGCTGCATTCTAAGGTGCTTCATTGGTAAATGGGTCACTGTTTATTTCATTATTAAGTATTTAACATATGTGCTTTTGACAGGGGCACATTAGTGATTAGTGTAGTACTGGGTAGCATGGATTGAAGACTTTTGCTGCAGTGTCTGAACAACATTGTAAATGGGTTCTAGAATGTATGCAGCACATCAAATCTACGCACAATAAATGAACTATGGACAGGACCAGTCATCCTATAAATAATTAAACGTCATAACAAAGATCTCTATTGAAGTCTTTCCAGGATTTGCCAGCCACATGATCTTGCATAAAAGAAACCCACAGGCTCCTACATAGAATAAATGTTTCATGCAGCATTTTAAGTGAATCAGCAGACATACCATGGAATTAATATGTGACCTTGATTTGCTTCATGGTTTGCCTCACCCATGTAACTTAGAAGAAGAAAATAAAATAGCAAAAAAATCATCATTCTAAAATAGAAAGAAAACTTTCTCATTCTTTCTTCTCATTGTGATTTTTGCATCTGAAACACTGCCACTGTGCTGCTCCTCAGGGGACACCAGACACATCCCGACAGCTTCACTGTGATATTCTAACTACTCCAGCAATAGGGACTCTTACAACATAGAGCTGATTGTGGATTTAAAACATACTGCCTTTGCGTACTTCAAAAGCAGAATGTTTCACAGCAGGTTTTAATGCATGTCTGAAAAACAATTCAGATTGATTCTGTTGAATCATCCTGTGTGTAGGCCTGTAAGGCCAATGCAAACATCGCTATCAGGTTGGCTTGTTTTGTTCTTATTTGCCCGCATTGAAGGTGCAGTACAACAAAAATCAAATGCTATATTGCTTATAAAGACACATTATACTGAGCCACACACAGTACGATTGTGAGGGTCAGGGAAATCATACGTTGAAGCACATACATTTATCATATTACTTTTTGAAGTAAGATGGTAATCATTCAGTATTATACCAACTGTAATGGTGTGGTGTGTAATGGATGATTTTAAAAATCTGAGAGTGCATCTAGCTTAACTATTGAGCTGCATCCTACCAACACTGGGCCATGCATCCCTCAGGCTCTCTTTAATGTGTCACTATCTTCCCTACCTTCTCCAAAAACACAGATATTCAACTGGGTGGTGGGCGTGGGGGGCTTTTGACCCATGGCCTGTGTGATTTAGGAGATCTGGCAATATTCTTAGTTAGCTATAATTTAAATGTACCAACAAGAGTGGAATAATACTGATTGATACTTCTATCCTTCTAAAAGTCATTCACAATAGCAAAATATTGTCATTTGGTTTGAAGTACAGTTTTTAGTCCCCTGTAATTATATCACATTGATTGACAACACTTCCTGGTTGTTAAACGAGAAGTAACATTCTCACGTTTAGTTAAACATTAAGAGATTGAGGAACATCCAAAATTCTGCTTGAATACAAAATACAGGGAGTTGTCAGGTAATTGAGTTACCGTGTGTTCTTAAAAAGCCGAAAATATAAACAGCTGGCTATATTACAACACTGCAGGGTAGTGGCGATCCTTTAAAAGTCATTATAAATAATTTGGTTTGAAGTTTTAGTCTTGTCTGAATAAAACGTTTGTTAAACATTAAGTATTTCAAATCAGCTTGATACAAAAAACATTCACCAAACATTTAATTCATTCGGCGACATTGTATATTTTTCTTGGGACAGTATTTCAAATGATAAACGCAAACATTTAATTCATTCGGTATATTTTTTTTTTGACTTGAACCAGTATGACCAGTATGAAGGTCAAGAGGACCGAGCTTATGACATCCAATCAGGAGCCACACGAGGTGACCAGCCTGTAAAATGTCCACGGTCAAGTTGACGTTAAGACGCGAAAACACAATCGTTGTTCTAACAGTTAACACGTGAGCCCCTACCTATGTCTCCTCCATCAAGTTTATTCAGCTCCACTTCTGTCGCCTCAGAAGACGGTGATTCGGAGTGCAACTTGCGGCTGTGAGTACATAGTTGTCCTTTGGACCTGGTCAACGAGACCCTCGGAACTGTGCCGGCTGCTGCAACGTCTAGCGTTGGACTATATAGTCCTCGCACCGGCAGGCGCAAGCACGGCCAGACTGCAAGCCTCCTGAGAAAAGTCATTAGGAACTTTCTTTACAGACTTACAGAGTCAAGAAAACTAGCACACGTATAAAGAACAAGGAAGTATCTAAAATGTTAGAGGCCTATCAATGAAATGTAGGAAAAGGATGTCCCGCCCTCAGAGGAGGGGCTTAACAGCGAAATGGATCTCTTGATTTACCTTTATTTAGCTGTTACCCCTTGACACCCTAACCAAGGCGATTGTCACCTAGGTTACAAGAAGTCAATAAACTGCAAAAATATTGGAGATAAACACCAGATATGTTAACAATATCGACGATAGTCACCAGGGGGCGTCTATGCAGTGTGATAAATCAATCCTGATGTAATAAATCAATCCTCATGTAAAGAGCTTTCTGTTTCCAAGGGAAAATATGCTGCTCTTACTTAACTTCATACACACTGGGGAGCCTTGTGTAAAAGTTTTTATGAAAGTCTGAGAACTGTAAGAAAACAAAATAAAATATTTTGCCTGAAGACACTTCCGATGCCTCTCATAACTTTCTTCTGGAAAGAACAAGTAATATTTGCACCTCACACAGACCAAACACACAGTTAAAAGCCAATGGGCTACACATTCTTTTGAATATTTTATTAATTCCTTATAAAGCATTGATTAATATATTCATATTACAGAAATCATTCAAATGCTCCACAGGGAAGAAAGCAGTCCAAATACCTTGAATATTTAAAACATGTAACATGGTGGGAGAAGGTAAGGTAATTTAATGTAAGGTAATTTACATTGAGACATGAATAGCCTACTTGTACAGGCTGTATACATTTTTACAAATTAAATATAAAAGCACATTTGTAAAAGATGGCAAGAACTTGTCAAGCTGGCACTCCAATATGGAGGGGTAGGTGGCATCATGGAGTGTGTTACATGACTTGGCAGGTCAATGAGTCACAAAAGAGCTAGCAGTCACAGGGTCAGGAGAGGATGGTCAGCAGTAAAGTGTGTGTGTGGGGGGGGGCTATGGATCAGTGTGTCTGGGTGTCTTTGGAGTTCCTGGCGAATATCTCGCCCACCGACAGCTCCCTCTCACAGAGGGGAAGGCCGCGGTGCCTGATGTAGCGGGCTTTGCGGGCCTTAGCCAGAGCCTGGGAGAAGCTTGGCAGAGTGTGGACGGTTCTCAGGCGGCCGTCCGGGGCCAGACGGCAATCCAGGGCCAGTGCCTCAGCAAGAGAAGGACGTCCTCCTTCCCCAGCAGCAGGAGATGGAGAAGGAGGACATCTCTCTCCTTCCCTCTGTTGCTCCCTTTCCTTTTCTGTTTTCCTCTCTGCCTCCCCCTCCTTCTCCCCTTGTGCAGCGGTGCTCGGTCTGGTAGCAGCCTGCACTTTGAGATCTGGCAGACAGAGTGGTGCCCCAGAGACCTCCACTCTCGGCTCTCCTCCGCCCATGAACTCCCGCACCCGGGCCTGCAGCCCAGCTGAGGAGCCGCCCACACCCCCTGACTTTGGCATCTGAGATCTGTATAAGGGGAGCAACACAGAGGATTTAGTAATGACCATCAATGGCAGTTTGATAATCAATGGCTAAACATGGCTGATCCTCATAAATCACCTAGTTCATAAATCACCTATTTTGGCAGCTACAGGCTAACTGCCAAAATAAAGGCGACACTTGGGTAAATGAGGGATATTTAAACGGGTGCAGTACCGCAAGTGTTTGTAGGCAGGTGCCATGGCTGCTACCAGTGGATAGGCCCAGCCCTCCCCTTTCCAAGGTAAGTCTGTACATTTTCATATATTGTATGTTTAGTTTGCCAATGGTTTTGGCCAATGGTTTTCCTCACACCTATGTCTTTTTATCATTGTTTACCTTTCATGAACAGTGATACAGATGATAATCATGTTAACTCAACAGAATAACTGTCCACTGTTTTCTCATTCTAATGAACCCTTTACATATAAACTTTGTTGAACAGAGAAGGCAGAATGAAACTGTAAACTCAATACATGCTGGCACACTCTTGCATGTGAAGAAGATAAATAGGTTTATTTCAGTCTCTTTGAGATAATGTTTGAATCGATGTCTTCCAGTTTTAAGGGTACCCCCGACTCTACCGTAAATATAAAGGAAGCAGTTTGACAAAACCACTAAACAGACATTGGCGGTTGGATATTGAAGTTTGTAGCCCAGAGCACTGTAGTTAACAAGCAAGAGTGAAAATGGTATCATCCAGCCAGCAAGCCAGTAACCCAGAGTCCAGCATTAGTATTTAATTGACAGAGAGGGAAGCAGGGAGACAGGCACACAGGTACATGCAGAAAGAGAAAGAAATACAGAGAGACAGCAAGAGCTTCAGCTGCAACTATTCTTTGCAGAGAGCCCATCTCACTCCAGAAGATGATCGCACATGCCCTCTCTCAGTGCTGAATTGCTCTGCAGTTTTAAGCATCTCATCATCTGCCCCCTGGATTAGCATAATTAAGACCAGTCGAGCTGCTAAGAATACCCCCGTCCAATAGCTTGCTGAAGGAGCTGCCGGTCTAATGAAGTCAAGGCAGTGGCAGTCAAGAGGGGGGGTGGGCGGGCGGGTTTAGTTAGGAGGGAGAATGGGCTTGACTGAGCACACACAACAGGGGTACTGTTATGAGGCCATTGTGGGGGGGGTTGTTAGGCTCTGTCCAGTTATCTCATTACCACAGCCAGTGAGGCGATTAACCAGGGAAATCTCCAATCATCAACATCCTCTACAGAGACCACTCATGTGCAGCGCTCAACACGTAATCATACAATTAAACAGACTGTAAGAAACATACTGTAATACACACACTCATTGCTAGCACACACGCACACATGCACAGAGGCAAATATAGCTAAGATGACACAAACAGAACACACATACATGCACATTAACATACTGTGAATAATTAGTAGTATTTTATACCTAATATATTAGATTTATTAGTACAAAAACACATGCTATTGCATGCACGGGGGCACACAGTTGAACTCTCTCACATATAAATATAGATAGGGGGTGCAGAGAAATGTTTTGCCTCAAGATAAACTACATTGTAATAACTGAGTCCAACATACACCACAGCACAAGTGAAGAGACAATGCAAAGCACATGCTGATGCAAAAAAATATATACTGTAGACCCAGACAAAACTTCACTGTACAATTTAAAAACTGACTTGCACCCTTCAAAGAAAAATACATTGCACTGGGAAAAAGTGGATTTTTATTGCAAAAATGTGCTTATCGATAATAATAACCCAGAGTCATATTATCTATTTTCTTGTTGGAGAGACTCTCTGTTTCCCCAAAGAGAGTGTATCCTCGTGCTGCTAAGAGTATATTATGTTTTTCATTTAACAACGAATTTACAGTTGTGGTGAATGACTAATGTGGTAGACTAACCTGATCAAATTTCCAAGCATGGAGAGTAATTACGTCTATGGTAGATACAGCATAAATCATCTTATGTCATGGAATCTTATGAAATCTTGTGTATTGGTCTGCCTGTGATTTTGGTCTGGAGAGACAAAATTGTGGCATTATGACCTCCTTTCACCTGTGTTTCTCGGTTCCTTTGCCTGTTTTTGGAATTATGGGTAGGAGGGTCCTCCGGTATGACAGGGTTGGGTGATTGAAATCTTGGTCCCAGGTTCTTGACCCCAGGCTTTGGATGGTTTTCTTCCAGGGGTTACCTGAGTTTATACATGGGTTATTAAGTCTCCTTTACAGAAATAGAAATGCTATGGATGTATATATTGATGTGACACATACACACATGTACATAGGCACACTTGCGCATACATGCGTACACGCACACACACACACACACACACACTTTTAGTATCACATGCCCTGATGGCTCCTAGATCCCGGTGTATTCGCCACTGCTCTCTTGTCAGGGTTTTTAGGTGGTAGAGCCGTGCCTCATCCAGTTGCTGTAGCCCCCCTGCAAGCCTGGCCTCCGCCCGCTTCTCCTCCCGCCTCTGTGCCTCGCTGGGCCATGTCCCAAGCTCCACTCTACGCATGCCTATTGGGAGAGATGAGACACGAAGAGTACACACAGACACTGGAAGTGTCCCATCATTGTCAATTCTCTGTTATTTTACAATGCGAGTTAGAGTTTGTTGTGTTGGGAGCAGAGTATCCCTGTATCCATATTTAGTTTGCCTGCAGCTATACCACCGTGTACACTACTACTGCTGAATGGCTGAAGCTAAGTATGTGTGGGCTTGGTTGGGAGATGTCATGGGAAAAGTAAGTCCCTGCTAGAAATGGTGTTGTTGGGCCAGTAGGAGGCAGTCTTCCCTCTGAACCAAATAAAGTTGAATGCCCTAGTGCAGTGATGGGGATGCTGTGTAGTGTAATGGTTAGGGAACTGGGCTCGTAACTCAGAGGTTGCTGGTTCGATTCCCAGGTGGGGGCACTGCCGTTGTACCCTTAACCAAGGTACTTAACCTGAATTGCTTCAGTAAAGTCTCTCTGGATAAGAGCGTCTGCTAAATGCCTAAAATGTAAAATGCAATGTAAAATGTGCTGTAGGAGACACCATCCTTTGGATGAGATGTTTAAATGTCCTGGCTCACTGTGGTCATAAAGGTCCAAGGGCACTTAGTGCAAAGAGGAAAGGGGTTCCTCTGGCAAAGTTCCAAACCTTGCTCTCTCAATCTGCCACCTAACCGTCTGATGTGCAGTGAACATTCTGGTGCAAAAATGGCTGCCATGCATCACATCAGTGGTGGTTGAGGTGAATGTAACACTGTAGCGAAAAGCGTTACATGAATGCAATTCATTTTATATACACAGGTAGTGGCGAAAAAGGTGGAAACACCAACTGTGATACGACTGTGGTATCCTGCTCTGTAGAATTCTCGACAGACCATTCTTGATTAAACTGCCTGCCCATGCCCTAGATTGAAATTTTCAGTCAATTCATTTCGAGTTGCTCACCTATTTAACCTTTTACCTCAAACTAATTCACAGACACTACGATCCAGGATTATGTGCTTCTAAACACAATTGCCCTTTGTTGACGATGTCTTTCCCTCAGAGTTCCATCCCAAAATCACCTTAGATACTGTTCCTCATGAAACATAAACAAGTTGAGCAGTCACCTACACTAAAGTCACTGAAGGTGAAAGGTCTCTTAATTATGAGCAACCAGGCCTACCAAGCATTTTTGTACATGACTCTGAGCATGCTGGAATGTTAATTGCTTAACTATCTCAGGAATAATATCTGTGTGAAGTACCTGCTTTCAATATACTTTGTGTCGCTCATTTACCCAAATGTTTACACCTTTTTGGCCACTACCTGTATACAGTATATATATGTGTGTGTGTGTGTGTGTGTGTGTGTGTGTGTGTATTTGTGGAGAAAGGCAATTGGATCCTCACACCTCAAACCTGCCTCCTTCTGTCTGCCTGGCAGGAACAGTGGATCTCTGCCTTCACACGCCTCAGTTAATGATTTCTGTCTGCCCCCCACAGTCTCCCACCTGTGTTGTAGTCAGTTACTGGGCTTACTTCTGCTCCAGTGGGTCTTTTTCCAATCAGAACATCTATAAGTGGCTGTCCCAGGTGATGAGTTGTCCTGGACTTTGACTGCACTGCAACTGTGCGTGTCTGGGGAACCTCAGCAAGGCTTGTGTTTTTTATCATGGTGAGAGTGTAGTTTAGCAGGACCATGGCTTTTCTGCCCACACCGTGAGCCTCCATTGGTCACTGTCTTATTCAGAGGCTGATATATCCAGCGCTGTAGCAAAGCCCATCTATCTACACCCACACATCAGCTCGTTAAACTCCCTCGGTGCAGCAGGGCATTGCACGCTATCACAGTACAAGCAAAGCCAGTGGCTACAGCTCCTTTCCCAAAGAGCCCTGCATACTGCAATTCTGCTGCATTTGTCCTACCATCTCAGTGATTCATTTCTATCGGAGTTAAATTGTCACTTTTTGTCCCCACTGAACTGAGGTAGAAGTAAGCTCAGCTGAATAGAAGTACAACTATGATGGCTAAATTTAAATCAAACACACAAAAATGTGCTTTAAATATGCATTCAATTATCAAAGCAGACGTATAAAATCAGTACATCTTTTGCAATATGATTGCTTATTTATATTCTGATGATTAATTTAGTTCATACATATTACTGTGTGGTTCCACATTGTGCCAACAGCATGCATAATTTCCAACATCTTAATGAGAGGAATTTATTATGTTTGGCATGACCCATACTGACAAGCAATTTAATATCAAACGCAATTGTGGTCCCACTGGCAATAAGAAATTATCATTTTAATTGCTGGTAATTGTGTTTCTGTCGTAGAAGTTATCCTTTCTCTCAAATCATTAAAGGGCGATCAACTTTCCTGGCAGAGGTCCAATCTTTGATAATGATAGCGCATTATGTCTGACACCCACGCTTCAATCTTAACTTAAATCAGAGACTGTTATGAATACAATTAGAGTGCCACTTTAGAATGCTTGAAAATCTGACAGAAAAAAATTGTATGGTACTTCTCAGATTACCTTATACTGATTACTGCTTTATTACTGGTTGTTATCCTGTTCATGTAACCATTTTGAATTCAACCACTATCACCCCCATGCAGTTTTTAAGTAGAATTTATGTAAATATAGGTATACTGTTATACTTATAATTCATATAATTCATAACTCATAGAAAACACTATTTCATTTTACACAATTATTAAATCAAAACTTACCTTTCAGCTTAAAGGTGCGGTTCAGACAGGATAAAGAGCACCCAGTATTCAGTTGTTTGAGGGTTTGGTTTAGGGTTAAAGTCAGCTTAGGTTTGTTGATGTAGAATGAGGGAGTCTCTCCAGTGGCTTGTGAACAGGGATCTGGGTTTTTGCTTTAAGATAACTTTAACCTGGGTTTGTTTTTGTATCACTATCATCTTAGCACGGTTCCTTCTGGGCAAATGTGGGTTTTTCCTAAATCAGTTGTGTGACCAAGTTGCTTTTTCACCCCGTCACCCACTGCCCCATTACGTTACCACGGGTTACAGGATCTTGGGACAAAGCCATGAAAGAAATGCCACTGAGTCACCATAGAGACTGGACAGGCTTTCTTGGGCCAGTCAATGCAATGGGAGGGGACATCTAAATTCTGTAGGATTTGTAATCAGAATTTCATCGCTGACAGGCTGAAATAGATTTTTGTTAGCACACTCATTCTTTTATTGCAATTTGAATTATAGTTTGGCTTGCCATACAATCCTTACATACAGAAAATGTCCTTAGAACAGGCCATTTTACCAATGGATTAGACACTTAGTGAATTTTTAAAAGTTCAGAAGATGGTTTTCTTAAATTATGTCAAAATTTCCCCAGTTTGATGAATGTCATCTCAATATACAACCGATATTAGCTGATTTTGTGAATTAGGATTGCATTGCCCTTTTGCGCATGAAAACTTGATTGAATAATCAAAGTTAAATTTGTAATCCTTTTTATTATTTTTAGTTTTGTATGTATTGCATATGTTTCAATTGTTGTTTAACATAACCTTTGATATTTGTTTTGTATCCTGGACAGGGTATCATATTTCCATTCTCTGATTTCTTGTCCCTTGAATTCTTTTAATTTTTTAATTTATTTTATTTTTTATTTTATTTTATTTAACCTTTATTTAACCAGGCAAGCCGTTAAGAACAAATTCTTATTTACAATGGCGGCCTGGCAAAAGGCAAAGCCTCTTGAGGGAAGGGGAAAGGGGCTAAAAGGGAATGTTAAAAGTTAAGTTAAATTCAGTTCAAAACAAAAGGTGCAGATGCTGTATTGGTATTATATATTATCATATGAACAACACGGCAGCATAAAATGTGAAATCAGACATCTTCCCCAACAACCAGTGCTGGTCAAAAAGCTACAGTACTATAAGAATGTGCACATGCAACTTGGCTAACCTTGATCACAACATGTGATGCGTAACCATGTAAAATCAATACAGAAATGTCTCAGGAGGAGAGAGAGGAGCCCAACAGAGGGAAACAGAGTGTTATATCATTTTATTTTATCTTACTTCATGTATTGATCTTAAAAATGGCTGTTTATAGCTGGTTGCTTCTAGCTAGGCAACTGACCTTCTTCTCTCGCACTAAACCACCCTCTTTTATTTTAAATAGTTATTTTTAATGTGCCTTTTCGTAATGTACAGCCTACATGAAAAAGGCTTAATCCCAAAACAGAATATTAATCAATGTTAGCAGTATAAAATTTGACACAGACATTTCTGTGTAAAATGCTATTTCAGTCCTGTGCTGTTTCATTTTCAGTGTTAACTGAAAAGTGAAACTTTGGCCACATCGCCCTCTTCAGGTGACCCTTCATACTGACCCCTGCTACTGAAATAGAGGCACTGTCCTCTTGAGTGCTTCAGTCAAAAATATTTGACATTTCTAAACTTTCACTTCAGTGTTGTTATGTGATAACATAACTGTTATGTATACAAAAAATGTATGTTGAATACATTGTTTTACAGAGGTGAAATGTGTGCATGTGTCATTTATGAGAGAGAGATAGTGTAAGAGGGAAAGAGAGAAAGGTCACAGTGAGTGTGTGGGTAGTCCGGGTAATTTATAAGGAGAGAGTGCAAGGGCAGCGATATGGAATATTCAATATAATTGGAATGTTTGCTTGTATCCGGGATTACATTTAGCATGTTTGCAGCTGGTGTTTCTTTGCCTGTTTTGCCCTTCAGATGGCGCTGCTGAACACAGCGCTGGGCAAAATATAGTAACAGCTTTGCACAGCATGGAGGGGTAGAAGGTGGGTGTGGTTCTGGGAGAAAGAATGGGTCAGAGGTCTACATTTTGCTTGCGGCTTTTTTTGTTTGCAGCTTTTTCCACTGCTGATTCAGCGCTCTAAGCAAAATGATAAGAAAAGTATCCTACAGAGGAGAGAGTTAACAGTGCAGCACAGGCAAACTCGCACGTCTCTCAATATGGCATCTGGAACCATACCAAAGCCTTATCCATCACAAATGTGACTATTCCCGGGTTCTCCTTCAGAACACTTTCAAGACCTGGCTCTGACTCATATTTTGGAACACAAAGCCAGAGAAACAAGGAGAGGAGCAGAGCGGGGCATGACTGAATGGCACAAACATCATTTTTAAAGTTTACTTTGGACACTGTAGGCTGTTTGTGCATTTGCATACCAATTGGACGTGATATTACAGAAGAAAGACGAACTACATTGTTTTTAAGCTGCGTTTATCACGCTGCTCTGTGGGTTAATGTGCCCAATGCTGAGTAGGACTTCCTCTCCCCATTTTTGTGTTGACGTGACTGATAAATCATGGACCTAACAAATCACTTCTGTTAAATTGCTGATAGCTTGTCTTTCCATCCACAAAGTGAATCTGCATGAATATAAAGCGCTTGATTCCAAGCCCCAGGCTTTAGCCCCACCAACAGAGTTAGAGTGGTCATTGCCTCTGTAAATAACTTTTGTGACAGATGTGGGTTACAGACAGATTCAAACTAAAACTCCAAAGTGCTTTATTAGCATGACAGTCATTAAGTGCAGTATTTACAAAGAATTTATATTTAGAATGCAATTATCTTATAATGATAATATAAATCTTCACTCTCCCTCCATCAAATTGCGAGGCAAGATTGGACATACATAGACATACAGATACACATACAGTTCTTTGTTGCCATTAATCAATGATCTGATTGATCAACTGGGTGAGTTCATTTAAATTAAAAACAACAGATCAGCATTTTTTATATGAATCAAATTAATCAGGTTTTATTATTGTTATGTTTTACATTTTAATTATGCATATTGGAAAGCTACAGTATATACAGAACATTGTTAAAAAATTAACATAATTACAGAGGACGCTTTTAAGACACTGATCTTTTCAGACATAGTCCTGCATTTATGAATTTGACTTATGTAACTGTTTGAATGATCTGGGATGACTGGATGAAACAAAACTGCTTAACAGCATGGGCAAAACAAAATCAAACAGCAGAAGGCCCATCCCTCTCCTTCAATATAGGTTATTCAGCAATAGAAACTGGGCACTTTTTTAGGAAATCTCTATAAAGATATCGTTTGTTTGTTTCAGCTTGATAGCCTTGATAAAACTCATCATAATAAAATTGTTTAGCAATGGAAGTGAACTGATTATGAGATGTATCAGTGTATTCATAAAATAAATAAATAAATCAAGTCAACATGCCATAATACATATGTATGCTTACATGAATGCACACAAACACAGAAGTGTGTATCTGTTGTTTTTGCAAAAAGTGTACCCACTGTCTCTCAAACTAGCATTTTATTAAAAAACATTGCTAACATCAGATATTAAATATTTTTGACTCAGTAATCTTATGGATATACCAATGGCAATTTATGGGTCACAAATGGATGGATTGAACTGCATTTCCAAGCTTGACAACTCATCCAGTTTAATCAGAATAATTACAGCTGCCTATTCATCTTTGTGATTGAGACTTTTGGAGTTCATCACTTGTTAATTTTATGGATGATAAAAAATTATTGTTTAGTTAATAAAATGTAGATAATGCCATTCGGAAACCGTGCAGGGAGTTAATTGTTCCATATTCAATGTATGTATCATCAGAGGTACCCTAGAGCCCAGAAAGCAAGAATAAATACAACTAACAGTGTTCAATGTGCAATACATATACCAATGTGGCATTTACAAAGAGGTGTAATATTGTAATATATCTTTGCCCTGCATCTGCGGTAAAGTATAGTTATAACAGAACAGTGATCTTTGGTATTAGGGAATTTGAAATATTAATGTGAAGCATAGCGAGACCTCATTAAAAAAGCTATAAAGTATGAAGGAACAGGACTCCACTGATTCTGGCCTCTCAGGACTAGTTAAGTTCGGAAACAGAGGAGATGAGATGGGGAATTCTGCCCAAGCCTTCCAAATCAGGAAAGGTGCCGACAAAAGTCAACCAGGAGGATCACTTCACGTTCAACAATTGAAACAAGGACCCAGAAGGAGATTTCTGTGGTAATGAGTCATTTCTCTCCAGAGCCCATTTTCTATTAACGTATGGGTCTTTCTATAAAAAGGAGCGAGGCGTGCACCAGAGAGCGGAGAACTGAGGCCGCTCTGCGCACTGGGTTGCGTCCGCCCTCTACACGCCTGTACCGACGGAAGACTGAAAACAGTGCTGGCGAAGGCACTCGTATCAGGGTCAGGCTGACCCCTGTGTCTGTGACTCTCTCTCTGTGCTAGAGGTGGGATGGAAATCCTCTATTTTTATAGGGCTTCCGAATAACACACTGGGGATTCTTGCCAGCTCCTCCAGAAGTATTAATAGCCCTCCTCAGTTCCCCACCTTGCCCATGCTTCAGTGGTCAGCTCCGGTTAGCATGAGTGTGCACATGTTCAGCTGGCAGATGTAAGGTCACAGCCGCATCTCAAACGGGGGGAGCGATGATCGTCACAAGCCACACGGAAGCGGTTAATGCGTTTATTCCTTTATTTATTTATTTTCTTTGCTCCCCGAGCCTTGCTGGCTTCTGATGACACATAAAACTGTCAAGTGCAATTTTGTTTCCTGTGAGCCGGCAGTACATACAAGGCCCGGCATTCGAACATCAACCACAAATGTCTGGACCATAGCCCTCCCTCCCTGCACCAGCCCTACAGCTACAGTGACACACCACACTGACACAGTGCTGCAGCGTGGGGAATGGTGGCTCAGAGTGGCATATCCTGAATCCATGCTATGTGTGTTAGGACAGGGGGAGTGTGCGCGTGGAGAATGGTGCTAGCTGTGCCGTCACTGTGCTATTGTACCTGCCCGGCACAGAAAAAGAAGAAAGAAAAAAACGGATCCCTAGCCAGATGGATTTGTACAGAGGGGGGCGGGCCAGGGATAGAGTGAACAGGGGAAGAGAAAGAAGGAGCGAAAGGATGATAAGAAAAGTGGGAGCTTGAGAGGAGGATGTAACAAGGAGAGATGGTGAGGAACAGCTTCTCTGGGTACAGCAGTGACGCACAAAGGACACCAGTGCCGCTCCAATGACCTTTATTGTTGGGAAGGAGTACAAAGTTGGCAGGCCTCACAGGTCTGTATATGGACAACTGAGCAAAGCCAGTCAGGCTGCACTCTGCACATCCACTGCACCAAGCAGCAGGGCACTAGTGCAGAGTCTGAAGCCTCCCATCCATCACTGCCGGGCTTTTCCACTGCCCATTGACATATTGTGGTGATAAGTAGTGTTTTACATTGGAGAGCGAAAAAAAAAAAATAATAATGACATTTTTATTTATTGATTTCCATGATTCATAATAAGAGTTGTTCACTTAATATAAGTTACTGCAGTTTAAAAAAAGCCAGAACCCCAGTAAACATAAAAGTGGGGTCCCTGTAAGTCCATAGGTTTCTTGATTTATGTCTTTACTGCTAGACTTGAAGGTAAGTAGCCTATGCACCCTCAATGTTACATGATGTCAAGTAGATGCTTTCAACAGAAATAGTCATTAGTCACTAGATTCAATTAGTCATTACATTGTGTAAGCGGAAGGGGCATTGTCTGCAAAGAGGGGCTCCCATAAGTGAAGACTATGATTACCCTAGAGCCAAGTGGGCTCCAAATAGGAAAAGGGACCTCAGACAAACAGTCATTCTGTTACCTTTTACATGGTGACAAAACGGTCATCTCAAGTATAGGGATTTCCTCTATAACACAGAATGTTAATCATTGCACAAAGCTTCCAGGGCAAACCAGATTCTTTCAAATGAAAATAAAGAAATAAATAAGCGAATGCTGACACTGAACTCGCCATACCTTTGTATATGCTATCCTGTGCTGCTTTTGAAGCTGTTGTGTGTCTGTGCTTGGCTTTCAAAGTACCCTGACACTGTCTGGAATTGAGATAAGCACTACACACATTTGCTTTAAATTCCCAATAAGTCACAGTATCTGGATACAGGATTTTCAAAAAGCCACACAAATCACATGAAGAAAAATAACCTTTTGTCGCCCTCCATTAATGTCTGTAAGCACTGATGGTCTATTTTATTGTCTTATTGCATTAGATGGCCCCTGTGCTTGGGCCCCTCACTCTGATACTCCATCAGACAGGCAATAGGGAAATAACAGCACACACACACACACACACACACACACACACACACACACATGAACTCTCGACCCCATATCCCGCATACATGCCTCCCTCTTGTAACATATAGTACCACAGGTAGCTTCTCCAGTGTCCTTGCTAATGCGGTTTGGATAATCTGACAGCAGAAGACGCATTATAGCTTAGTGACGGGCGGAGAAAACTCATATAAAAAGAAAAGTGTGCAATGCTCAATACATCTCCTTGGCATTTCACAAACTGTGTCTGTCTCAGGCACAACAGTGTGCAAATACAGAGACTCAGACACTCGTAGACCCGCACCAGTCAAAAATACATTTCCCGCATTCCGGACTCACAGATTTGGTCGGTCTGTCTAAAGCTCCTTCTCTAGGGAGGGTGTGACTGGCTGGACTGGGCCTCTTTAGATTTAGTCCGTACTGTAATGTTCCAATGACAGAGCTAGGGGATCAGTGAGGGATTCCAGCTTCCACTGGGCTAGGGGGTGTCAGGGGAATAGGCTGGGATGGGCACCAGTAGGGTTGGTGGGGGTGTCAGGGGAGGATTCTGTTTGAGGGCTTACCAAGGCATGCCCATGTGTGCATTCATACGCATTCCTGCTGGGCCCGGGCTTCCCGCGGTAAGCCGCTACTCCACCTCCTTCCGCAGAGAGGCACAGGGTGCCAGGGCTTCAGAGAAAGCCAATCAGAGGGCAGGATAACGTGAAGGTTCACCCCTCTCTGTTGGCCCTACTGGCCTCCTGAGTGGTGCTCTATTTGTTTCACAGTATATCATCAGGGCTTCATTCATTCATGCTGCTTTTCAAATATTTGAAACAGCTCACTCCGATCATAGCTGTCTTCCGGCGAAAAGTGTGCGCGTGTGTGTCGAGTCATTCAATATAATCGAGAGACGCCCGCCATGGTGCGTAACAAGAAAGTATTTTCCGAGTTTCAGAATGAAATTGAGCAAATTACACCGTGCGCATAACGGGGAAAAAGTAATGAGGGTGCAGAAATGCAAAGTGTAAATATTTGATTACTTTGTGAAGCATTAGACACCGCAGACCCATTTAAAGTACTGCTCAAAGACAACTTAAACGCATATCTCAGATCTGTCAGGCAAACATAGAAACCCTCCTGCACTGAAAATGAGGCGCCATGCACAGGGTCATGCTGTACTATGTGCATTAAAGTCCTGAACCCAATATATGGGCACTGATTCAGAGGCCATTCAGGGTAAGAGCTGAGGTGGGGCTGTCCTTGTAGGTATTTAGGGCACTTAACCACTAACTGTTGCTATTCACTGCATCAAATTGCCGACTCATGCCAGAGACTGCTTATTGACTCGTGAGGTATCAGACTGTCAGTGTTCTATGAAAAACGAGCCGTCCTTCCATTGCTCAGTCTAGGGCCCCTGTGAAGGCCCGGAACTTTGGAGCACATGTTAGCTGTGTGACTGCCATTGATTTGTTTCTTGAGTTTAACCACAGTCTACGTATGTGTACAGAACGCCTTTTAACTGTCAGTCACAATCATAATGTGCTCCCGGAATGCCCGCTCATGAATATTCATGAGTATGGAACTACGAAGGGATGTCTCTCAGAGCACCCCAGTGGTGGCCGGAACTCTTTAACAGGAGCAGGAAGGGCCACATAGTGCCGGGTCTGACTAAAGGAAAAATGTGGTGTTTTTGCTGCTGTCTGAGGTTGCTCTCTAAAGGGAATTGTCATCTTCTTGATTTAGCCTCCCAAGCTGCCTCTTTAGAGCTGGCCTATTCATTATCACCAACTTGCAAAAACAATGTAGCTATGGAAAATTCTACACATGCGACAGACAGACCATGACTGACCCAGACAGGGAGGATGTTAAATCGATAAAGTGTCCCAGGAGTGCCCCACATTCCCGCAGTCACAGGCCCCACAGTATTGCTGTTTGTATAGGGTGATTTCTCAAGGGCCCTGTACAGACTGGGGATGCTTATTAATATTCTTCTCATGTCTGTGCCATGGACCGAAATACACATTTCGGAGCTCGCTGTTATGCTGTGGCCATTTCTATTGGTGCGCCTCAGCAGCATCATTTTAAGGGGACATTAACCCCGACATGCAGACAGGCACAGACAGGAGCCAGGCCCATTCCCCTTTGATATACCAGGAAGGTGCCTCTCTTCTGGGATGTTGATCTAAGGACACAAATAACCATATTGCTGTTCCATCTGATTGACTGCAGCTCTTCTCCCCGCAGACAAAAGAACTCCACTTTTTTTCTGACTTAGCGTAGCTGGGGATTTGGTTTAAACCCCCGTGGAAATGTATTATGACATTTTCCCCCGTCAACAATTTCTTCACTATTACTATGGCTATTTTCCCAAACCACCTCTGAAATGAATCCCTGGCTAGGGCCACTGTTTTAGCATACCAGCACACTACCCCATATGCAACCCCCATGACAGCAAGTATACAGCTAAGAACCCCTGAGAAAGAGATGGGCGCCATGTGTGGAGATCCAAGCACTCAGCATCACACATACTAACACACACAGAGTGCTCAGTGACAACAAACACGCACGCACGCACACAGCCGTGGGAGGGGGTTAGCAGAGACAGAGGCTCCTTTTGGCTGGGAAAAGGCCTAAACGTGTGGGGAGGGGGCCACTCTAAAGTCCCCTCTTATTGCTTTGCAGCTGACATCAGCCAGAACCTCCCCCCTTCACGAGACGGTGAGCGAAAACCCTCAACGCCGCCCTGCAGCACCGTACCTCCTGAATACGGCTAATCCCCTTTCCCCTTCACCACAAGATATTTCTATCTGCAGTCCTCGGACGGGTTCACACTTCAGTCTCTCCACACCATCATTACCCTCTCAGCGCTGACCTCAAGTGTTCCTGACCAAAACGGCAACGTGACATAAAGGTGCCATAAAGGGGACATAAGAGATGGGCACTTAAAAGAGCACTTTTCCTAAATCTGAGTCTCAGCCCGAATAAACCCCCTAAGCCTTTTAGACCGTTTTAGAAACTTGTAAATACATGAGCCCTTAATGATGAGTCTAGCTTACATCAAAGACACAGGACAGCAAGCTGGATGATCAGTGACAGTTCTGGGCTTGTGGTGTAAATGAACGGGACAGAGCGCCCTGTGGTATAAGTGGACCCAAAATCTGACCCAGTAAGTTTAGCTACACCCCAAAGTAGGGTGACCCTCTTTATCATACCCCACTTCTAACTCTGTTGCCATAGGCATGTGGTTCATGATGGAAATAAATACCATAATACTGAGTGGCACTCCCTCTCGGTCTCAGCTTCACCGGTCGAGGTTTTATTGCTGCAGAATTATGTCTTGCACAGTACATAAGGCTTTTGGTGCAGTGCATGGAAGTATGCTAAGAGCTATTCAACCTTGACCTGTAGTAGTGTACTCAATTAAGTGGAATCAATCAATACCCCCCCTTCCACACACATACACACACGTGCACATACATACACACACACACACACACACACGCGCGTGCGTGCACACACACCCACACACACAATGCCCCTCTTTTTGCTGACACTGCTGTCCAGACGCTACCCCGGTTCACAGCATTTTGTTCCAAAGACATTTTCCATAGGGCGGGTCTGGTGTCATTTATAATCCTTGACTAGTCTGATCCCCTCGTGATGGGAGCCAGAGTTGCTTTCCTCTGGAACTATAAATCACTAAATCCCCTTTAATGAGTAATGCTTTGTGCTAACCCTACCCCAATTAGATAACAAGCACTGGAGTTCTTCTAGTTGATTATAATTTGCAGTTATCCTAGCCTACCTAAACCCATGTACAATGGGCTGGAGAATGCAGCCTCAGATAAACAAGTACTGTAGTGTCAATAATATCAACAGTGAGTCACCCTTGCTATGAGAAGCTCCTCGCTCTCTGTGTCCCTCTAGAAACAGGGTGTCTGTGAGTTATTGCTCCACCTGCACCGCCGCCTGGGACCTTGCCCTCTAGGGCTGAAACCAGCAGTCTTCCCATAAGCCCAAGTCTGTGCGGTGGCAGAATGTACAAGGTCCAGCAGTGGAAGGAGGCGCCCCTAGTTGAGATCTCAGCCCACGCTTTGAGCAGTGCAGAGGGTAAGACATCCCTTTCACAGCCTCCACAGCACTGAGATACACTTCCTGAGTGATCACCTTTACAGAGCCCGAAAAAACCCCTCCAGTCTACTCTGCTGGGCCCCTTCTTCCCCCTCCTGCAGGGACATCACACCTGCATGCTGGGCTTCTTCAGGTCCCCGTTGCCCTGATTACTCCCCTTCCCCGCTCCGCCTCTATCCTCCTCATAATCACTGTCCAGCTGCTCGTCCTTCCTCTTACTGTAGCGGTCGTACAGCACCATCAGCACCCCCATCACCCAGGCCGACACGGTGCCGGCCGAGAAGATGACGAAGCCAATGGCAATGAAGAAGAGGTAGTCCCAGTAGCCCAGGCCCTGGTGGCATTCGGCCCGAAGCTGCATGCCCACCTCAGCAAGCCGATGTCCAGTCATATCTGGAGGGCCCCGGCACACAGTCTGTCCTTCATCTGCAAGACACAAGGAGAGAAGTACAGGTACTGATGGCATCCACATACCATTCAAAGTGTTTGGGATACATATCCTTTTATCCACAGCCCCCTAGTGGTTTGACTAAAGAGTCAAAGAATTATGACTCATCACAAATCCATAAAATGCACAAAATCATATCTGACAAACCCGCTGCCATTTCTCACTCACAGCCTTCACTCAACTGGCCTATAGCTAACAACACCGTTTTGAGTCCGATCAGAAATTCCTGCAGCTCAGGGCAATAAAAAATGTAACCCCCCCCCAGCCCTCATTACACCATGTACTGCATCATAAACCTTTTTTTCCTAATGACTGCAGTCACCCTATCTCATATATCATTCAGTCCAAAAATCTGACACCGTTTCAGCTTTCAGGACAGTGTGTTTAAACGCTTCAGAGTGTTCAATGAAGCATTTTATAATGTTCTTCAATGTACTCACTTTTCAGCCAATTCTGGCATGTCCAAAACATCAAGCTCCTTTGTATTTAGAGATATGATTGCTATCCATATGAAACCGCTGTAAAACCAAACATTGAAATCCACAATACTTTTTACTTCCACGTTCAGTTTTTACGACTGAAATCTTTGAAGGACATGATCTGATTGAAGGACATCAAAATACCAATTGTGTTGCTATATGCAGGGGGAAGGGTATGTGTCTTGTACTCTGGCCAGTGATTGGTTCAGTTGCATGTCAATTCAGGTTTCTGGAAAAATCTGACACTCTCTCACATTTAATGAGGCACCTCACATACATACATAGCCACTTAATCCTTTCCGTTCACGTGAGGTTGAGAAATGTGGATGTGCACGCAGCCTGTTTCAGAAGTTCTGTTTGACAGATAGGAGGAACAAATCATATCATGAGGATTGGGTAAGGGTTTCATTTGGCCCTCTCAGATGTCAATAACATGTCAGACACATTCATGTGGCTGGGGGAGGGGTGAAGGGGCCTTCAAGTGGCAGAGGAAAATAGAGGCCAAACAAAGGGCTAGTTGGAAAAAACCCTGTAGAATTTGTAGCTTTTAGACATCTGCACAAAATGTGTTGCACAGTTGGTATGCATGTTGGGGATGAACTGAGTACAATAATTTACCCCTGGCTGATGTAGAATTTGCAAAAATAAAAAGTTCAGTCAGTACAGTATGAAGCAATTTATGTTTTTTGGTTTTTTTATGTAGCTATTTGCTCAAATACTTAATAGGTTTCAAAGATGTGAGTGTTGGTGGTGTACATGTTCCCTTCAAATCTAGCCATCAACCATGCCTCTGCAGTGTATTACTACAAAATCATAAGGCTTTATCTAAGAGTAGTGTAAAACAGGAAGGAATAGCCTTTTTAAGTGCTTGGGAATAAAAGGATATACAATAGGGTGTATATATACATTTAATCACATTTATACCACAGACACCAACAACAGCAGGACCAAAACTCAGACCACAGACATCTTAAATAACAAAGCAAGACAATTATATATCAGCCAAATACCCAGGAGACACATGATTTTAGCCCCAATGTAGTTCTTTTAATTGCCCTTACAATCTTGCCATGAGTTTGTTGATGAAATTCAGCATATGCATTCTCAAATTTTACTTTGGCATACCACCTTAGATAACAGTATGTGTATCGGACATTTTAGCCAATTCCTGTTCACTCTAAGGTTTCACTGGCAATGAGGGACTGCCAACAAATGATGAAAATAATCTTTCAATAATGTGCCAACTAGAACAGTTGTCATAGCAAGCAATAGCCTAGCCTATACATTTCGGAACACTTGACAGCACTCTTAAAAATATGAATTTAAATTTCAGTGTCAGTGAGGGGAGAAATGGCATGTGTGATACTGCCATTCTAGGTCATCGCATATTTCTTCCAGTATTTCAAATATTGTGTAGCTTGGGAGCCTATAGTTTTTTTTTATCCCTATAAGGGATTTAAAAAATATATATACTCTTCTCTCCTTTTTATCTCTGATGCCAATGATGTCTCCTTCTAGCAACAACTGCATAAAATGCTCACATGCCTAGATCTAAGGTTAAGGCCTGCCTTCCCCGAGTGAAAAAAATGCATACAATTATCTTGCCCGCAGTTATAAAAATATCATAAGTAGGTAGCATCATATGCATTTGTCTGCATACTCTCCTCAGTATATCTGAACTCCCAATAATGCATATGCATTAAGGCTAACCTGCAAAATGCAGCACAACCCCCCCCCCCCAATACAATTTAATGTAGGCTAATTGTATGTGCACCAGTTTTAAAATGTGTGTGGTTTGTCAGCCCTGACTCTCCCAGTCCTGCAATAACTTATTCATAATGTGTTTGGGTTCACTGGCAATACACTCACATTTGAGAATTCAATATACCATAAGTACTAGGTTTAAGGGCTGTAGAGAATAGTAGCTCAATCGGATACATTTTTTAACTTTAATTTATTATTCACTATTTTGTTCATACACACTTTTCTATAAAGTATTTTTTTATGTGTGATACTCCTGCTTCTAGCTCTGCATCCTAATTCTGTATTTTCATTTTTCACACCCTTAATAAAGATGAGCAAAGAAGGAAAATTATATTATTTTATACTAATATAATTCTCAGAGAACAATTTTTGTATAACAAGTAATATTTTTTTCCCCAAAAGATATATTACCATTTTCACACCCCTGTTTGCAACCTCCCCTTGCAAGGCTAACACTACTGGGTTGTCTTCTGTAGCGTTTTATGAGATTGGTGATTATATTGGGGGAATATTTGACCATTCTTCCATACAGAATCATTTAAGATCCTTTAGATTCTTCGGTCCTGTGTTCGTGGACTGCCCAAACATTTTCAATTGGGCTCAAGTCTGGAGTCTGAAATGGCCATTGCAAAACAGTCATTTTGTGGTCAGTTAACCATTTCTTGGCTGTATTTGAGGTAGGCTTGGGATCATGGTCTTGCTGAAAGATTCATTACTTGCTGGAGTTCATGATTCCACTGACCTTAACAGAAGCCCCAGGACCAGTAGATGCAAAACAACCCGATAACCCAATCCACCATCCAACAACCTGATAAGCCGATCCATCATCCTATTTCACTGTAGGTATGACGTTCTTTCCAACATAAGCGTCCTTCTTTCCGACACCAAACCAACCACTGGTGTGCATGGCCAAACAGCTCAATTTTGGTCTTATCTGATCATAGCACGCAGTTACAATAGGAGTTCTAATGCTGTTTAGCAAATTCTATGCTTTTTTGGTTGATTGCCTTCAATAGAGGCTTTTTTGTGCCAACCCTTCCGAAAGGCCTATTGGCATGGAGATGGCGTCTCATGGTAGATTCAGAGACATTGTGTCCCAAAGATGTCTATTTTTTTGTAGATTTGTGGCCCTTGGATTTTTCTTTGTCTCCCAAACAATCTACCTCACTGGGCATAGGAGCAAGATGCAGTTGCGTCCTCTACCAGGCAGGTTTACCCCTGTTCCAGTGGTTTTAAACTTCTTAATTATTGACCCAATAGTGGAAAGTGGTATCTTCATTCATTCACTATCTAACCTGCTTATTCCTGGTCAAGGTCACGGGGGGGCTTGAGCCTACCCCAGCATGCATTTGGGCGAGAGGCAGGAATACGTCGCCAATCCATCGCAGGACACATACACCATTCACTCACACACTCATACCTACAGGCAATTTAGACTCTCCAATTAGCCTAACGCGTATGTCTTTGGACTGTGGGAGGAAACCGGAGTACCCGGAGGAAACCCACGTGGACACGGGGAGAACATGCAAACTCCACACAGAAAGGCCCCGGCTGGGATTCGAACCTGAGACCTTCTCGCTGTGCGGCGACAGTGCTATCCACTGCACCACCGTGCCACCAAGTGGTATCTTTATTTTTGTATTTAATTGTTTCTGACCATCTCCTGACTTGTGAAGATCAACAACCCTTGCCTTGTTTCTTCCAAGAGTTCTTTGCCTTTCCCCATGGTAATAGATAGCACATGGATTTGACATGTGTGTTACCTCATTTTTATACCCCAGTGAAACAGGAAGTAATGGGAGACCACAATACAGTTCCCTAAGACTGATATTAACTTAAATAAGTAGCATGTTAATGCTGATTTATTTTTGTTGGGTTTTATATAAAATAATTATTAGGACGGGGCGGTGGATAGCACACCACACTTTGGCTGGTTTGGTGTGGTGTGTGCTGCCTGTCAGGGACATGGTTTGAAACCCGCGTCTCTACCAGACTGGCCCTGGTCGTCAGCCCCGATTGGGGGCGGCATTTGGCTGTCCGCCCCAGGGAGAGGGGGGAGGGTGAATCAGCAGAAGTTTGTCGAGGAGCAGGAAATGCGTCCGTGGTCGGGTTCCGTCTCAGAGGAGGCGGATCTACCGGCCCGGAAAAATTGGCTGGGCGGTGGACTCGTGGGGGAGGGTGAATTGAAATAAATAGAGGGTATAATTGGCAACCACATTGGGAGAAAAATGAAAAACTATTAAAAAAATAATAATAATTTAAAATTATTAGGGGTGTGACACATTTTTGGGGAAAAATTTATTCTTAAACAAAATCTTGGTATTGGTTTTTGTTTCTTTGTTTGTTGTTTGTTGTATTAGTAAAAAAAAAGAATATCATTTTTGGAGCATACAATATATCTCATTACCTGTACCTGTTTTATACAGTCTTCTTTACTCATTTTTATCAAAGCTGTGAATACTTTTGGAGGGTATTGTAGGTTAGGAAGAGACCGATTATGGCCTCTTATATTAAAACACTGCATGCTGTAGCTTGATAAAGGAAAACACAGCTTTGCCTTTATGTCTTTGTTTACATTCATCACATGAAAGTGTTCCTTTATAAAGAGAATTGCCAGATTAATCAACCATCAACCAATTAAATTAATTCACTGACAGCACTGATATGCATTTACAAAGCAAAATACCAATAAGGGATGAAGTGGAAATGAAAGCATTCAAAGAGGAATAATTGGGAATTATCTGATTTGTTGCTGTTGGCATCTGTTACCAACTGGGTAGTAATTAAGTAATTCATGCTAATTTTAAGATTACTGGTAAATGATTTTGCATAATCACATCATAACAGTAGCATAAGGACACATACGTGAAAATGGCATAAAGATACACACACACTCATCCAATCCACTCACGTTCTGTACCCATTCATGCACACATACGCACATTAATGCAATGACAATGCAGATTTGGGGAATTTGGATCCTTCACCCGGTAAATTCTATTCTAAGACACTATAAAATACTGAATAGAAATGCTGAATTTCCTGTAACTGTCTCTGTGCCCCCACATCAAATTTATCACAAGTCAGGAACCTTAAGCAGCCAAAAACAAAACTGAAACAGGTCACATTCAGAATTCCCATCTCAGTCTGTTCCAAAACAGCTCTTTTCAAAGTGGCAGGCTGTCAGCCAAAACTATCGCTCAGTAAGAAAGAAAAATCTCTCTGGGGCTCCTACGGGAAGCTGGTGCCATATTTCTGATCTCAACTCTTCTTAAATCTATCACCCTCTTCCATAAGTCTAATTGAATTTGTCCTTTCCGAATTTTAAAAAGACCTCTCTTTCCTTAAGAATTATCATTAGCATTTTAATTGAAATTGTTATTCCCTGGATTAATACAATAATTAATTTACATTGAATGGTGTCTATTTACCAATTAAATGAATGGGCTAAACACTAAGACATTGACAAAACATTTTAATAGCTCAGGCAGAACTTGCCAATAATCAAGTATAAATCATGACCTCCATGGATTTGTAAATATAACTATTGGCACCACAGGTTTATGCTGTTCCATTAAGCACAAACTTCACTTGTTCTCATATCTGTTTAGTGTGCACTCAATCAATAATGAAAAGGTATCATTAACAAACACTGTTATTTCTATACTCCAATGGTGTTAACTATCTTTATTCAACTTATATTAGTGAAATACATTTCTGTCTCCTCTGGGATGCCTTATCGTTTTCTGTGTTACTGCATCCATACAGAAAGGCAGCAAAGACACCATGGGTCATGGAAACCGATACACAGTCATTGCTTGCTAAAAAGAATTCAGGAGGGAACCTATCTTTTAAGGTCATTACAGGATAACTCTGCTTATCCTGGGAATTAAATTGAGGGGCAAATCATCTTATACATGCAAAAATAGCAAGACATGTTACGTAATTAGTCACGATGATCAGTGATTTGAAAGAACTCATTAGCGCAAGTGCACGCAAGTCAAATAAAAGTTTAAAGTCATACAGCAGAGTATGAACAGTTTGAGGCATCTGTACGGGGGGGGGATCAGGGCGAGGGAGCAAACAGTTACTGCAGCACTTTATGGAAATTAACTGCAAGAGTAATACTTTATATCTAAAAAACAAACCTTCGGGCTGACACTCGAATCTGGGGCCCGCCAATCACAGAGTTTAAACCAGAGTCTGGAGTATGAGCTCTGGGTCACAGCAGCGGCCGTCCCGTCCAGAAAGTGGCCCAGCCGCCCTGCTATCTGGAGTGGCTCCGGAGGGCCAGTAGGCAGGGCAAGCTAGGCCCCCCCAGGGCACATTAGCTCACATCATTGTTCCTTGCTTCACTCCCTCTCACCGTCTGCGATGCACGCACAGACCGCATCAAAACCTGACCTCCTCATTAGATTGCTCAGTGTGGTTCACCTCCCAGGGCTTTGCTGCCTTCTTTCTCTCTCATCTCCATCGGGAAAGGCCTGATTCCCTAATCCCCCATGCACAGAGAGAGCAAGGAGCACTGGGGGCCTGTCCTCCCATCAAGTCCAGCCACAGAGCGATGGTGCATGAGTCGTAAAGAGGGGATGCCTAACGCGCCTCTGACACAGTGTGCTCTTCTTAATGTCATCCTACACCCTCTATTCTCCTGTCTGTCTCATATCTCATATCCACAGAGGAATATGTGTCACTGACCCCCTACTTACTACCTGAACCACAGTTATAGAGTGGCAACTCTTTGAACGTTTAAATTTGTTTGGTTTCTCGTTCTGCTTGGCAGGCGCTTGTATCTTAATCCCAACTGCTTTCATGTACACTGCCGGTATGGATTTGAATTCAGAGTTTGTGAGTGATTAGCCAGAAATGGCATGAGAACTGAATCATCTTCAAAGCAGTCTCCTAGGCGCAAAACGCATGCAAAACCAGCTGCAAGAAGCGTTCACTGAAATCCCAGCAGTGTAATTCAAGTGCCATTTTAGAAGATCCTTTTCCTTTGACCGGTTTACATCTTGTAAAAAAACAAAAAAAACTTAAAAAACTCATACTCATATTTTAGCAAACCCCTACTGTGTGCACATTAACAACAATCGATTCATATTATTAGGACATTGTATAGGAGGTGTCACACAATACTTCCCTGAGAGGAATGCCACCTTCAAACGACCAGCTGGAGGGTTGGGTGACATGGGGCAAGGGTGCCTTAAATAGGACAGGGTACAAGTGTGACCCCCTCCCCCAATATACCATCATGCTATAATACAGCAGGGATGACACCATAAGTTTTTATGTTGTTGCCCTCATCATTCAGTCCCTGGATTTTCACTTAGATTGTGTCATACTCCTTTAGTAATTCTTTACATTATATCAAATAATGATGCATTTTCTAAAATGGTTTTAGTAATCAGTATGTTCTAAATACACAATTAAAAGAGAAAAGATTAATTGATTACAAAAATAAAAACAAATTGCCAGTGAAAACCTTGATAATATCAATATACCCAATTATTTGTATACTTTAAATATAATATAAATATATAATATAATATAAACTATAAATATAATTTATACTGCTTTCCAACCATCAGCATCCACATTGGTTTTATTGTTCACTGTCTAAATGGTGAAAGCCCACTTACATTGAAATGTAAGCCAATTTATTGTTTGAAATGGCTTAATGGATTTGTGTTATTGAGAAATTGCTCTTGTCAGTAAATGTGTTTGCGCAACATGAATAAAAATTAATATGAATTAATCAAATGCAGCTTTGTTATTGAGATGAAAGCTGTCTCGTTTCTCCCTCAACCCAGAACATTATAGTTATAGTTATAAACATAAAGTTATATTTGTGGTCAATTTTAAAGCTTTATACTTGTTATACTATTACTTTCCCTTTAAAAACAAGCTCCTGCTCATAGTAACTTAGTTACAGTCATTTTATTCAGGATATGATATATACAGTGGGTATAAAAAGTATTCACCCCCTTTGGAATTTTTCACATTTTATTTTCTTACTTCATGGAATCAAAATGGATTTAATTGGGATTTCTTGCCACTCATCAATCCAGAATGCTCTATAATGCCAAAATAAAACTCTAAAGCTTTTTCTTAATTCATTACGAATAAAAAGAGATTCATAAGATAAATACAGGATAGTATTTTGATATTTTCTTCAACTTATAAAAAATATATATTTGATTCATTCAATTGTTGTTATTGTCTTTATTACTCAAATACATACAGATAATTGCTGAGACTGTAAATGAGAAACTTCTGTG
Source organism: Aldrovandia affinis (assembly GCA_029706075.1). NCBI lineage: Eukaryota > Metazoa > Chordata > Actinopteri > Notacanthiformes > Halosauridae > Aldrovandia > Aldrovandia affinis. The sequence continues at coordinate 274,387 of JAINUG010000194.1, read as the reverse complement.
GCCTTCACTTTTTTTACAGTGCTTATCACTGAAAAGGTCACTTTGTTTGCCTATCGTGCTCTGTCATGTTCTTTCACTTAGTACAGGCAGATGCAGCCTTCCCACAGTCTACCCAACAGGATCAGTCTGTTTTTGTTTCTACAACACGTGAAAACAACAACAAGGGGCTTCTTTTCCTTACACGTTTCCTAATAAAGAGACCTCATAACCTTCTAATTTAACTGTTGAACCATTCTGCAAACTGACATGATGTGACAGGCTAACAGCCACGCGGCATGCTGTGAATACATTGAAATGGCTCTTGGTTGAACTTTTCCCGAAACGCACTGTATTCCTTTTGATCTGCGGGAGACGTGTATCTGTCTAATGGTCTGATTTTACAGGGGCTTCAGGAGAGGCTTAAGGGGCTCATTAAAACCAGCAGGATGGAATGAGAAGGAACGTCTTCCAGGAAACTTGACTTTCCTGATTAAAGATTCTGAGTCATTTCATTGTTTTTTTTTTAACCTCTCACAGCCCGCCTGAATCCTCAACAATCTTTTGAGCAATACTGCAGTTATTTTTCTGATATTTTTCTGTTATTTTTCAAGATATAGAAAGTTATTTTTTAAGACACTGGTGCTGGCATACTGGGCTGTGAATGAAACAGTCCCTCCCTACCTCTCGGCCATGGTCAAACCCTACACCCCTGAGCTCTGCTGCCTCTAGGCGATTGGTTACTCCCTAATGCCGAGTGACTAATGGCCGCTCATCCCGGTCACAACTCTTCTCTGTCCTGGCACCACTATGGTGGAATGAACTCCCCACTGACGTCAGGACAGCTGAACCGCTGCCCTCTTCCACCAAAGGTTGAAAACGCACGTCTTTAGACTGCACCTCGGACATTAACCCACCCATCCCTATATAAAAAAATGATGTGCTTAGACATTATAGCATCAATTAGTTGTTCATTTACTCGAGCTGAATGCACTTTTTTAAAGTTGCTTTGGATAAAGGCGTCTGCTAAATGATTGTATTATATTATTGTATTGTATTTTTGTCTTTCAAAGCAGAAATGCCTATGATTAAAAATGTGTGACACCTTTTGTGAACGCAAAAAAGCCCTGGATTGCTCTTTGTGACCCCTAGCTAAGTAACAAATAGCCTGTCACCAGAGAAGGAGCAGTGTGACTCCTACCCAGATCCTTCTGTCTGCTCATCCACAGATCACTCTCTGTATCCCCTTATCTTTCTGACACTCTGATGCTCAGCACAGGCCTGAGGTATTAACCCTCCTATGCTGACTTCAAATGCACAGGCTCACAGTCATACTGTAAACACTGCTATTTTTAGCCTCCCTAATTATGTCATTGCATATGTTAATCTTTAAGAAGTAAGAAGCGTTTTTTTATTTTTCTAATATTAATGCGAGAGTCCCTGAAAAATGATGAACGTACCGGAAGACACATTCCCTGAATATTTCCCTGATCTTTCCCACTGCTCTCACTGTCTGTACTGGCGGCCGGCTCCCAAAGACAAAAAGGCTGTTTCTTCATCAGTCAAGCAAACAACAAGAGTACCATGAGTAATTGGGACACAGTTGCATGGCAGCCTTGCAATCTGCCTTACACGGTGGTGTTATATTGTGTCTGTGTATGGTGTGTGTGTGAGTGTGTCAGAATACACTGTATGTGTGTATGCAATATGTGCATGCCTGAATTTTACAGAATTGCAGAACGTTATGGCATACTGCTGAAGAGTAAAGCAATGTGCTAATAATATAATCTAAGCAAAGAATCAAGGCTTTCAAGTCCCAAGATTTCCATATTAAAACATTGAAACATTAACTCATCTGACCCAAGTAACAGATTCCGTCAAAAAGATTTATGTCCCCCTGATCACCTTCCTCTTCTCCGCATTTCCCTCATTTTCTTCTTCTTCTTCTTATTATGATAATTTTTAGAACACCAAGGAAGAAGAGAAACAACAACAAAAAACAATTCTGCTTCCAAATTGTAAATGAACAAAATGGGGTCTAAGTAGCAAAAGCTAGAAAAACACACACTGTATAAAAGGTGCTGGCCTTAAGGGCCATAAAACATGTGCAAGAGTAAATAAAGCAATGCGCACTCTCCATTTGCAGTCCTAATTTACTAAGGTAATTAATTTGTTCATAAATTACCACTGCAAATGTACAGTGTTTGCAGCTTTATTCGCTCTTACACTAACTAACAAAATATCAATACGTTTAAAGTAGTAATCAATAAGCAAGTATCAGCAGTATCATATCGAAATTATATGTGTTGCTGTTTGCCTTTCATAGTAATTGCTTAAATTTACCAGTTGATTTTAATTTCTTGCCCCAGAGAAACTTAATTTCCCTGTTCTCCAATCAGCACACCCCGCTCTTGCCTTACCCCAGCCCACCCCACACCCCACACATCTCTGTTCCTGTCCCTTCTCTTGCAGCTCTGGGTTTGCAGCCCCATGAATATTTCACTATGGCTCAGCCCCGGCCCCCACACTTGGTGCATTGCCTGTGGACTGGGGAGCACTGAAGCTCCACAACTTGCCTGGATGACCACAGGCCACCCTCCTCTTAGCCTCGCTCGCTGGCCGGGTGTCGGGCACGGTATGCAAGGCTGGCTGAGCGAGGCAGGCCTGACGCAGGGACAGTGAACGAGGCTTCTCTCATCGGCCCAGCCCCGACAGCTACTCTGTATAGAACCAGTCCCTTTTCACTGAAGCCTCGATCAAGGGTTTCATCAGTCACCCCCATCAACCTGCTACACAGCAAAATGTTCAATGTTCAAAATGTTAAATCAACTCTGATAGTGTACATTTTACTCTGATAGTGTGCATTCTATCCTTTCTGGATGAATTTAAACTCTGTTAGATGTGAAAGATGTGAAATAATATTGTTTCTAAATACAATGTACAATATTGTACAAAAAAGGGGTGACACGGTGGAGCAGGAATAAACCAATATGGGATTTTCAAGGCCCGACTATGAGGATTTTCTTACGAGTGGGATCGATTGGTCACAGTTAGCACTATGTATTTTTTCCAAAATGCAATTGCAACATGTCACAGTGTGTATCTAGCATTGACTAGTGATACAAATATTATGTAAATACTTCAGAATTGGATTGAACGCTTTAATTATTTTAAGCAGGCTTAAATGACAAGCTCTATTCATGAACTTGGAAATAAGGTCATGTTCTAAAAACATATAGTCTTTGGGGGAACTCTACAGTTACGACCCCATTGTCTGTTCTTTTTCTTATAGTACTTCACTGAAATTGCTTCACTGTGCCATAAAATGATTGTGGTCGTAAAAGAAAGGGAAAGAAGAAAAAGAAAAAAAGAGAAAAAGGTCCTCCAATGTGGGGGGTGGTGGCGGGCTATTAAAAATAGATGTCAAAATGTATTAAATTACATTTTAAAAAAACATGTTTAATACACAAAGTGATCAGATATATTGTATCAGTGGATTTCCATTCAACATGACCTTTGAAAAAACAGCCATAGGCAACTGTACATTGTCCAGCTTGTCTATGTCTGAAGAAGAACAACACAAACAGAATCTTTGAAAGTATTAAATATCTTTGGTTATATTCAGCCATGCGTGGCAATAATGAATATATTTCGCCAAGATTGCATGAATAATGACTGATAACTGATCTTCTCATGTGGAGGATGCCTGTGTGCACTTGACTTTTGCACTTCGCTTTACAGGATCAAATAACATAAACTGACCTTATAACAAAGATGTCCCCGTAGACAGTGATTAACGGCTGCGTTCTGAATCTAAGGTTCTCCGATTTAAATCAGTCATTTGAGCCTCAAGCAGCCTCTGCCAGATAGGTAAAATAATTCACCACCAGCCATTCAGCTCCTCGGAGTCTCGTTACCATAGCATCTTTCACTGCGATGTAATGCATTCTTCATCAAAACAAATCCACACCCAGTCACACCGGCTTTACGGATCTCTTTAAAACCCTCTCGGCACTAGGACTCGAGAATTGGGTCCGATTAATCACATTACGGCAAGAGGAGCTCAGCTCAGGTGGAATGAGAACCGGAAGAGATCAACTTCAACGTAAGAACTAATGACACAAGGATCTCTTTACATTAGAATCTTGAGCCTGTAGTTAAATCGAGAAAGGAGGCCATACGCCCCTCCTTCTGACCCTCCCCCTGGGGCTGTCATACTCGGTACATCACCCTCCCTACCGCATTAATACGTGAGGGTCTCTGTCTCCGTGCCACACCATCCCAAACATAACTGTGCTTTGCGGGCGCGCGAGGGCATGACAGTTTCCTTTGAGTACACAGCAGCTTTACTTCAAAGGGAAAGAAGTCTCTGTGTTCACCCACTGAGAACTGTTCCAGTACAACAGCTCCCGGGCTGTTGTTCGGCCGAGCTGGGTTAAATGAAGCTTGTTCTGCAGGAACCTATTTCTAAATATTGTGCTTGTTTCCTATTGCGCTGTGGGCGAACGGCGAATGCCTGGCTTGTTAATAATGTACACTGCCGGGCATTTGCCACTCAATGCAACTGTCAATGCAAGCGGCGCATCAGTCAGTGCGCGTGTGGCCCGTTCCACCTATCTGACATCAGGCCGGATGTGCCTCACAGCTCAGAGGGAGCAGCGCTACGTGCGAGTGCCCGCCCAGAGTCACTGGCGGAGCAGTCCAGGTATGTCGCCACTCAATGGGGCCGTTCCCCTGGGAGGAGAAACCCCTCTCCCAGTGCCCGGCCAACCTCCCTCTGGCCAGGCCAGTGGAGAGCTCTCACACTGACTCACGCATGTTAGTGTGGCATGATTCACACACTGGCTCTGCAGTGGGCAGTCTCTACCAAAGTACCATTCACTGATACTACCACAGCAGCATAGTCATGGAGTGGGGCGTTATTACACTGGCCACAGTTGGGCTGAGGTATACTACATGTCAATGTGCTGTTGGAGATCACTCGCTTTTTGTTGATTTGCTGTCTTTTTTTCTCAAGGGGGGCACTGAAATAATGGGATATGTATATTGGGTAGATCAGTGGTAGACAGTTTTTTTAAATATATATAATCATTTACAGCCTCAAGTAGCCTACTCTTGATTTGCCACAATTAACAGATGTTCCTGTTATAATGACATTCTCGTCTGGTCATTCCGTGAGTCTCAGAATCTCAACAGTTTCCAGCTAGGAGAGCAACTTTTAAGTTCATTCAATAGATTTATTAGCGTGGAGTGCACCCTCCCTTCCACAAGGGCACAATTCACTCAACACGCTGTCGTCTCTTCCTTGGTAACGGTGAATATTCTTAATTTAAACAATTTAGGTCAGTCTGCATTTTCAAAAAGATCATGGGTCTGAATATTAAACTGCTATCAAGGTCACAGAAGGACCTGGATTTAAATCCCCCACTGAATTAATCTTTAATCGGACTGCCATTACATCCTGCGCGGTAGGATACCTAGCTAAACTGAACAGACCGCTGAAGTTCAGTTGTTGACCCTGGCTCTTTAAGTGTGTTATCTGAGTAGGCTGCCAAAGCGGCCCGCGGTATACACAGAACGCCTAATATAAAATTGAATTACTTGATGTAACAACGACAGGCGATAAGTCTTTAAACACTTTTGTCCTCTAAGTGACTTAATAAATGACAAATATCTGTTTACAACCTTGCACACCATCCGTAGCAAAACGTGAATATATCCCTATGAATGGCCGGGTAGTGATTTTAGCACTGCGTTGTATTCTATTAGTTCAGTATTTGTGTATGCAGAGGCAAATGTGGAAAATATATATAATGTATATATATATATATATATATATATATATATATATACATTTTTATAAATACATTTTTATAAATACATTATATATATACATTTTTGTAAATACATATTTGCAAATGCATGATATATATATATATATATGTATATATGGGGGTAAATAAATAATAACATTAAAGAAAAAAGCGCACCTCACCTTGAAACTTGAATCCTTCGATTTGCACCCAGAGACAGAGGTCCTCAGTGTCGCAGTCACAGCGCCAGGGGTTCCCGCTCAGACCCAGAGATCGAAGGGCAGGCAAGGCAATCAGGGTGCTGATGTTGAGCGTCGTTAGATTGTTCCGGCTGACATCCAGCACCTGGAGCGCAGCGTTCTCGGAGAAAGCATCGGGGTGTATCTCGGAGAGACCGGGATTGTCCGTCATTCTTAGCATCACCAGGCTGGCCAACGGGCCAAACGTCCGGTCATCTATTTGGGCTAAAGTGTTGAAGGACAGATCCAGGTAGGCAAGCTTCCGGAGATTGCCAAATGTAGACTCCGATATCTCTGTGAGGGAGTTGTTGCTGCAGTCCAGGTACACCAAGTCGGACAGGTAGTTGAGCTGCAGCGCCGGCAGTTCACCGATACGGTTGTTGGAGATGATGAGCTGCCGGGTGGCTAGCGGGAGGTCGGCGGGAAAGTCGGTCAGCTGCTGCCCGGCACACTGGACCACCAGCTGGTCGTCGCACACACAGCGGTCAGGGCAACCCGCAGTTAGAGCTGGGGACGGTGCCACCCCCATCACGAATATTAGCAGAAAGACGAGCCGCAATGACTGCGCGCTGGGCTCGGGGAGAAGACGCATGATACCACCGAGGGCTTCATGAACTCCGTCTGGACAGAACACCAAAACACTCCCGCATTCTTCATTGATCTGTATTGCTTGTGGTGCAGGCTAGGGTTGTTATTGCTATGTTGTCAAATTGTTATTTTGAATGCTGTCATAGGCTACTAGCCACCTAACGCTTAGGGTAGCCTAAATCACGCGCAAGCTAAATCCTCGGTTAATTCCGAAGGTGACTGAAAGACATTTCTGTACCGCGTAATGAGCTGGCTACTATTGCTACAATGCCGATTTCACGAAAAACTCAACTTGCTGCCGCTTTGGTCGTTTTTATCAACCCGGTATTTTCATTTTCTTGAATTTGTTTTGCAGCAGAATGAATTGTTCGTTTAGTTCAGCAAACTACTGAATGCTGAAATTCCAAGGCGCGAGACTGTGGACCATCTACAGTGAACGTCCGCATTAAACTGTAATCCTTTTCCAGTAGAAAAGCGTGCGTCCTTATTTATCATAGCCTGTCTCGGTGTACGCTGCTCTGCCTACTCTCTCTGCAGCTGTGAGAGGGAGAGAGGGGTTGTCCTCTGTGAGTGCGTATGCATGTGTGTATGAGTTACGTGTGTGTGTGTGTGTGTGTGTGTGTGAGAGAGAGAGAGAGAGAGAGAGAGAGAGAGAGAGAGAGAGAGAGAGAGAGAGAGAGAGAGAGAGAGAGAGAGAGATCTGTCAGTTGACAGGCTGCATGATAAACGGAGTCTTTGAGGTCGTGTGATCCACAGTTACACAAGTTGACTACCAATTTCCTAGGGTGACGTAACCAAGTGTTACCTATTTTTGACACCTTTGTAAAAAAAATAGATGCGCATTCATGGAGTCCTAATGAAAAGTCTCAGCCACAGGCCAGAGACGTCAAAGAAACTGGCAGAAAGTCAGATTGTTTCGCAGACTCGACGGAATTCTGCGATGTTGTCCTCTGTTGGTGAGCTTTACAGCAAAACCGTCTGTCTGTCATAAAGAGGAATAATAATCCACTCGCGCGGTGCCAGTTTTGGATTTGCAGAAGCTTATCAGCGCCACTCACGCGCTGTTTCAGCCATTCACTTTGACACGTGTACGTATGAATATGGGTATGTGGTTGGCTATATGTATTAGTATATTTATAGTTACATACATATGCGTATATGTAGTCATATGAACAATTATTTCCCAGATAGACAAATACACAAATAAAGTTGAATGGCTGATACCCAAATTTTATTTGGCGCAAATAGATTATTGTAATCATCACAGAAGAGCCTGTAAAAAAGTTATTTCTTTACTGGGGGAAGTAGTTACATTATAAAGGTGAATCAGTAGATTGTGTAACTTTTATGATACATTAATACAATGCCTTTTTTCTCTTCGGTTGTCCATTCCTCCCACGAAATACACTTGCTAATATTCATTTTTTGTCTGTCAGTTGTTGGACTTGCCCTGTTCAATTTGCGTGGGTTTGTTGAAAGCTTGGGGAAATCAGCTATGACACATGCAATGATACCACTACAGGCATGTTAATGGCATTTTCTGTTGTATAAACGGAATAATATATTATTATGTATAATAACATATTCATATTATGATTATTATTGTCATTATTATAATGCAAAAAAGCTGAAATTCCAGGGTCCAAGCACCAAGCACAACATTCCACTGCCATTCAATTATGTTCATGTAATAGAAGGCCATGAATGATCCTTTTCGTAATGTCTGTAAATAATATGGGTAATTACATGTTGATTTGTACTTCAATGTCATTGGCTGTTATTCTTTGAATGTAGCAACATTTCCTTTGCATAACTATAGCTTCCTGGTACAAAATACAGATGTCATGTTAATATAATAAGAACATAAGAATACACAATGACAAGAACAGGGCATTTGGCCCATGTAGACATGTTATTTCCTAGTCTAAAGAATATCTAGCACTGCATCGACTTGAATACCCAAGTGTTTCTAACTCTATTACCTGACCTGACAAGCTGATGCCTCTCTATTTAAAAAAATACTTCCTGATATCAGAATTTGCCTCAAACTAATTTCCACCTGTACCCTCTTGTTCTGCTGACTGAACTCATCTTAAAACTATTTGGTAGATAATTTTGTTAATCCATTTAATGGATTTAAAAACCTAAATCAAAACTGCATACAGTACTATAAGTGAGGTCTGACAAAGGCATTATATAACATGATAAGAACAAAAGAATACATAATGACGGGCCGTTCAGCCCATCTAGGCTCGTCATGTCCTAATCTAAAGAGTATCTAGTACTGCATCCAGCCTGGACTTGAATAGCCCAAGTGTTTCTACCTCTACAACCCGACTGGCAAGCTGTTCCAGGCATTGACAACTAATGTAAATAACTGTGTAAATAAAAACTTCCTAATATCTGTGCAGAATTTGCCTTGAACTAATTTCCACCTGTGGCTAACCAAACTCACCTTAAAAAATCTTTGGTAGTTCACTTTGTTAATCCCTTTTAGGAATTGAAAACCTCAATCAAATCCCCCTAACTCTCTGTTTGCTAAGCTTAAATAGATTGAGTGCCTTAAGTCTATCACCATAACTTTTACCTTTCATACCAGTGAATCAATATAAGCTCCTTTGATTTATACTCAGTACTTTTTGCTATTTATCCTAGCATCCTGTTTGCCTCTTTCACTGCTTCAGCACACTGCTTAGATGCGGATATACTTTGATCAACTACAACTACAACTACAAACAAAGTCATTTTCAAATAGACCACGTTCAAATTTGTCTCCCCCTGTAAAATACTTCTGTCTTATAGTTTTATTTCCCACATGCATAATTTTACATTTAGCAATATTGAATGTTAACTGCTATGTTTCTACCCATTTCTGGACTTTGTTTAAATCATCTTGGATTACATGAGTCAATTCCAAACTGTTTCCTAAAACCCCCATGTTTTGTATCATCTGCAACTATTTGGAGATTATACAAAATGGAACTAAATTATTTGGCTACTAACATTCCTATCATGATCATTTATGCAAATAAGGAAAAGCAGAGGTCCCAGCACTGATCCCTTTGGCACTCCACTGCCCACAGCACCTATGTCAGATATGACTCTTCCTACTGTTACTCTTTGTATTCAACCTTGCAGCCAATTATGAACACACTATGAAATAACTCCTGTAATTCCTACCCACCATGAGAAGTGATTTAAGTATTTTAAGTATAATTTATAATACTTATATATTTTAAGTATAAAGTATAATTCCTACCCATCGTGAAAATTGATTTAAGTATTCGTTTTGTAATAGAAAAGAAATGTGTGAAAATGCTGAATATTCAGTTGTTTATGCCAGCCATGTTTTTGTCAAATCATGTTCAAACTTGATTTACAGTACACTTCATTACACAATTATTGTGTGTGAGAATGATTGACATAACAGCGAAGGAGACTGGCTCATTTGCATATTTTATTTCAAATACTGCAAATTAATTTGCTTGTAGAGACCATGAATTTCACATAGGAACCGTTCCTTTCGTTAGGGACTAGTATAAAGCTGGTGCATGGAAAGTTTGATGTCAATGAGGAAAACATTTTTTTAATTGTTTTTCCAAAAAATCTAAATGGCAGACTTTTTGGGTTCAAGAGGTAAATTTGTTGCTCATCAGGAGAGGAACCTACGTACCAGGTTTTGTGACTCTTGGTCAATGCGTTGAGGAGGGGGGCTCTTTTTAAAGTTCAATTAATTGCTATAGTACCATCATTTCCTACCAGCATGTAACTTCTGTCATTCTTAACAAAACTACCAATTTCATAATACTGATAACATTTTAGCTGGATAAAAAACAGAACAAAACGAATATGGTTTCAGCACGTGCTGTGCTTGGGCCACTAAAAAAAGGCAAATTATAAAATGCAGAAAACACCATTATTGCAAGTTGTTTATGAAAAACTGGGTGCCATATGATCATGTAGTGTGAGGTAAACAACTACCCAGACTGAAGGATCAGGTGAACCTCCGTGATAATTTCTGAGTGCAGTATCTGATGGTATCATATTTCTGATTAATTCTTTGGCTCCCTCAATGTGGCAGGCCTGCCCTGGAACAATTAATTTGATTACTGTATCATTGGGAGTATAATATTTATTTTGATGTAATATCATTTTGACTTTGAATATAAAGCAATTTGACTGTCTTTGATTGCAATATTTGTCTTATTGTTAGTACTGTTAGGACCCTGTATCATATTGGTAGATAAATATAAAATAAATGCTGCTGATCGGACTCATTAGTGTCACTTTCCTCACTTGACCCACCCCAGCTCCGCAACAAGAGTCTTGTTAGCGGGGTGTCAGCCAGGGTGCAGAGGGAGGCTTCTTTACTATTTAATGGCCGTGTCACCTGTCAATGAAGTACACCTGTAGCTTGGCTTCAGGTCTGCAGTACCTCATCACTCTGGAGACTGTTATCTCTACTTATATTTTCTCCAGTACCTGAATGACATTCAAAACGTGTAACTGAACCAATCAATTATGAAGTACTTCATCACAATAGCGTAGCTAACAAATCATGTTACCTTTTGGGTTACTTTCATACGTGCAATGAAAAGCTGTTGCTCTCTCCATCCATCCATCCATCCATCCACAGCCGCTTATTCCTGGTCAGGGTCGGGGGGCTGGAGCCTATCCCAGCATGCTAAGGCAGGAATACACCCTCATGCCAATTCGCAGGGCACACACACCATTCACTCACACACTCATTACGGGCAATTTAGACTCTCCAATTTAACTGCATGTCTTTGGACTGTGGGAAGAAACCGGAGTACCCGGAGGAAACCCACGCGGACACGGGAGAACATGCAAACTGAGAAAGGCCCCTGGCCTGTTCGAACCCGAGACCTTCTTGCTGTCCTATCCACTGCACCACCTTGCTCTCTCCATTAACCGTAAATTCAGATAGCAGTCCACCATTCAGCGATCCATAGCACTGTTTTTTTTTGCCTTGACAGAATGTGAGCGATAATCTTTGTTACAGTCCCCCCCCAACAAAAAAAATACAAAGCCATGATCTTTTCTAAAGCACGTGTGGTGTTTAAAGAATAGCCGATTTTGCACGAATTCTTAAGATCTAGACATGCATGTTCAGCATGCATGCAACATTCAGCAATAAATTGCCACAAGGTAATTTATTTTCCACATAGTGGTCACATAAACATTGTTAACATGCACCCATGATAGCAAGATTTATCCACATGCTAACAGAATTTGAAGCACGTCACCCCATATCCCTTATACATTTTTTGCCCTGCCTGCCCTTATGTTTTTATTTTCCTTTACCGTATTGTATTAACGAGGACATATTTCATTTGTATAAAAAGCTAGTATTAGAAGTCACATCAGGTACTGAAAGCATTTAGAGAAAGTAGCTGTGCCCCTGACATAAATTCACAGAGGTCATGCCAACTCATTGGGATTCAGTCCGCGGGTGGTTCACTTACACTGAAACTGTTCCCACTGGAAATAAAACACTGTATGACAGGTATATGACAGCATTAGTTTACCACTCTGTTATTCAGCTCAATACAAGCCGGGTTATTTTTTTGCTTTTATTAGAAAAAGTATAGTTATTCGAGTATAGTAAAGTAAAGCAAAACAGCTAAAAGGAGAGGGAATGAAGTTGCAGTGGACAATTGTCATTGCCATTTCTTTTAATGTAAGCATAATGTGTAATAATTAGGCATATTTTCTTTTAAAACTGCACCCAGACACATTTTGAGATTCCCTGACAAAGCTTGTTTAATCGGCAGTATTTCCGTCGTGCAGTTATAGTGTGTCACTTTGAACTCAGCAGGCCTCTTTGTGCTAACTGCAGGTGTGGAGGGTTGCCAAAGCCAGCAGGCCTCTTTGTGCTAACTGCAGGTGTGGAGGGTTGCCACTGACTTCCCAGAGTGCACAGGGAGAGCGTGACATGCCATTGTTAGCTGGAGAAAATAAAGTCTTGCTGCGTTGCAAACCAAAAACACAGGAGAGAAGATAATGCAATTGCAATGCACAAATGTGCTCTTGGTTGAACAGCTGCTTCCCCCCCCTCCCCTCCAACTTTAAAGCCTGTCTCCAGTATCGGTTTTAAAAGATCTGCTTACTCAAGGGTTCTGCAAAGCAATTAATTCTCTTCTGTCACTTTAAACTCGCCGGTGATTTAAACTGTAATCTTTCCCAAGAAATGAAAAAGTTTTTCCTTTGGTTGCTTTCGGAAGTTAGTTGGTCCTGCGTTATCAGCGGAGCATGGTAATTGTGCGCTCTCTGGTTGTGTGCATTTCGTTGCGGTTAACGTGCTCACATAACACCAGCCCCTCGGCCCATGGATGCATGTGGACTTATTCAGCAGTGCCCCGGTAGCTTCAGGCCTCACTCCAGAGAGAAGAAACGAGAGGAAACACACACTCACACTCACACACAAGTATAAATGCATCTTTCTGAAATCCTTCCCTGGCATGGTTCTGTTTGCCCGAATGCACAGCAGCAAATATGACTCTGGTGATCTGACTCAAGCCATCCTCCCTGGGAAATGGAGCAGAGACATCGCAGCTCAGTGCAGGCTGTGTGCAGAGGGCACAAGGGCACGCTCTCACACACACATTCAGTCGACACACGCAGTCTACACGCACGCACACACACACACACACGCTCACTATTCACAAACACAGAGTATACACATGCACTCACACAGTATACATACGTACACGCGCATATGTACATACACGCCCGCTCTCCTCCCTTTTTCCTTCTGGCACAGGCGAGTTAAAGCAATGGGGCATCTTTATCTCTCTTTGTCTACACATTGGATGTCAGTCATTTCTTAGCGTCATTGTTTAAACGAACACAATAACACAGCCTTCGAATTAATCAGCATTGACTTAACCTTAAGACGCATTCTATTTAAAGTAAACTGCAGAAGCTGACTCCATTCACATTTGTGTTGGAAACATGAGAAATGAACATCGGTTCTGATGTCAGTGTTGACGTCACAATGACCATTCACTGTGCTCCTGTGAAGTGGAGGTTCATGCCGGTTCCAGGTATCTCGGGTGAGGGTAAGTGTGGGGTTCGTGGGGGGTGGCCCAGAGGAGGACACAGCGAGGTCACTCGGCAGCAGACAGGACCCTGCGGCTCCATCGCACAGCGTCTGACTCACACCCCAGTGTCTGCGCTCTCATTGGGCTCGCTCTCTGCTCATGTCACAGGCACCCTTTCCTGTCACCCCCGTGTGAACGCTGAGAGGAGAGGAAAGCCCCCTCTATAGCAGCACACAGGGTACCCAGACTCCACAGCACCGGCCTTGCCGCTGTTCCAGACTTTGAGCCACAGAGGTAGCGGAGGGTCTGCGCTCAGGGGCAGCTAGCAGGGGTGTGGTGGATGTCGCTTGGAAGACGGCTGTCTGACCCTGACACCGAGGGCAGTAGAGGAATGTCACCCAGCCAGGAGAGGCCAGCGCCATCAGCAGTCTGAGACAGCCCGGGCACAGTGTGTGGCTACACTCCAGCCTGTATGGACTAGCAGAGTGGGTGCGGCAGCACAGGACACAGCGCTGGATGAACCAGGCCTCGTCCATAATACTGACACCCACTGGCCAGGGTGGGAGTTGCAGTGGTGGACGAGCCAGGGTCGAATTGCGAGAGACTGGTGAGGCCGCTGCATGTTCTGCCTGTGCTCTGCGTTCTGCCTGTGCTCTGCGTTCCACCTGTGCTCTCCACCTGTGTTCTGCGTTCCGCCTGTGCTGTATCTGTGTTCCTGTAGATGGTGTCCCGGCCCCAGGACAGGCAGCGGCAGATGGGGCATCTGAGCCGCCCCCCTGCTACCAGGCTGGGGTGGCGGAGGCAGGAGCCACAGAACGTGTGGCTGCAGGGCAGGGTGGAGGGGCTGTGAGCTGAGCTGTCAAACTCACTGAAGCACACAGGACAGGCCAGGGCCTCCTCTCTCACAGGCATAATAGGGGCAGAGCGGATTTAACTATCGCTTGCTAGTCAAACAGATCTGGGATCAGGGTCTCAGCCACGCCGTCGTCCCAGGGTCAGTGCCTCAGTGTGTGGAGCTCACCGTTTCAGTGCGTCGGGGTCAGTGTTTTAGTCCCGTTCATCAGTATCCCTTATCGCTGGGTGGCGTGCGTTGGTGCATCAGGGTCAGTCCTGACTGTCAGTCTTGGTGCATCAGTCTCCGTGTCAGTCTCTGTCCGTTTAATCCAGCGCACTTGTCACAGGTGCCGAAGGGTAACATGGAGAAAAAAATGCTACACCAGCCAAAGCACAGATCCAGCAGTTGCGCCTTCCTTTCAGAGTCCGTTCAGGACATCGTAGAATTTGCAGTCACCTGGTCAAAAAAGGCACATTCTCAGCAGTGTCCGTCCGTCACAGTGCTCCGGTCCTGTAGCGTGCGACAGTGATCAGAGCTCCAGCCCCAGTTGCCTGGAGCGGTGTGGGTGTACCGCAGTGTAGGAATGACCATGATAGTGTGACATTCCCCAGCCAGCTTCAATCCCCCCAAGCACCGGCCCGCCCAGGGAGAGGCACTCACTGCAGGCAAGGCCAGAAACGACGGACCCTTCAGGAGCACATACAGTATACCGCGCTCTGCTATAATACAAAGCCCTGTTCATAAAGCCACGGCAGTCCCTCTAACTGGCTGCTTTATAAGACTTTAATGAATACACACAAAAGGGAGGAAAAAAGGGCTCCATGAGGCAGTCAGTACCACAATCCTGAACTCTAATTCCTAAATGCATTTACCACAAGTGACATGCATGTGTTTATTGTCATTTCGCATTTCATAACTAGGCCCCTTGATATGAATTTACAAGTTCAGTGAAAAGATCATCATTATGTGTAATACCTATGCAAATTCTAATAGGGAATGGGTATGTGAGACTGGAAAACAACTTTCACCACTGTGCTACACTGAATTTGCAGTGTTATCTGAACCAACCGATTACCCAGATCTATTAAATAATGCATGGGAAGATTAGACCAAGTTCTGCAACAGACCAGAATGGAAAAACCTTACCCTGACACATTGTCTGTTCCAGAGCAGGACATTGGAGTAGTAATGCACTAGTAATTATAGAAAAGTATAACTAAAATAAGGCAAATACATTTTGCTTGGTGTTTTTTCTTCTTTTTTTTTGCTAGATTCTGAAAATGTTCAAGTAACGGCTAGTATGGGTTGCCCAAAAATGTAATATGGCTTATTATGATTGAATTCTTTAACTATTTAAATTACCCTGCCTTTAGGAAGTTCCGTGAGATATTACCTATTAAAACCTGGAGAGAAAGGAGTAGCTGAGTTGTGTTTTCCGCAGACTGAAATGGCACTTTTTTTGCTTTTCTGCTGCATCTGAGGACAGGTGTTGCATGGCTCTGCTGTAGGCAGAACCCAGAAAGTGTTTGTGCCGCCAGTGATGGGAGGAGAGGTGCCGCTGTGTGCCTGAGGTACAGTGGAAAAGGCAGAGCTCTGGATGTGGGAGTTTAATTAACTCCAGTGGCTGAGACTCTGCAGGCCTGCGGCAGGGGGGGACTGAAGTGCTGATTCAGTACATTGGAGAACTGCACTCTGAGAGACACCACGCTGATGAACACAGAGAGGGGGAGAGGCGCAGGCCCACAGAGGGTTAAAAACTGCCTCTGATGAGAGGGGTGAAGCGCGCCGACGCCCAACACGGGAGACCACGGTGTGGGTAGGCGTGTCTCCTGAGATAGGGGTGGCAAGCAGAATGTTACTAAGGTTAAGGAAGCATTGCGGACGCCGTTTCATCGGTACGCGTGCATTTCAATTGTGGTAAACACTGAATTATCGCATGCTACTTAGCTGTGCGTTGTAAATTGGCTGTCATAGTGGCAAGGGTTAAAATGCATTGGCAAGTGCATGGATCTCATTTTCACTTGTGATTTGACAGATCAGGTGCCATCTGACATCACACAGTAGTATGACCTTCAATGTCTCTACACTGCGGTGAACACACAGTCAATCATCAGACAGGTACAGCAGACACTATGAAACAATCACCAAAGTAATATTACAATGATTAAAATGAGAACATATATATGAATATGTAACAAAGTGTTATAGCAAATGTTTATAAATAGCTCATTCAAAGCCTAAGTATGAAAGCATAGCTGGGGCTCCATTTTGATGTTACATCAACAACCCTGGTCTTCTTTTTCGCTTAACACAGTAGCTGTCAGGAAACACAGCAAGTGCATACACAATACACAGAGGTTAAAACCTTAAGAGTACATGCCGAAGGCAACACCCTTGACTGTCAGCATGGATTCACTGAATTTATATTTGTGAATCAATGAATAGCAACTGTAGTCCATGGACGCAGCACCATCTAGTGGATAAATACTCCTGAAATATTGATTCCACCTCTCAAGTCTAACTCCTCTTCAAACGTATGGCATTTTAAGAAATCATTGTAAAAAAAAATCCACATGCTTGGAACATTTACATGATATAAAAACAATGCAGTTCAATGACTTTTGAAATATTGGTAAACGTACAGATGCATATAGTTAGATATCATTATTAGGGTGTGTATTTTCCTCCAGTAGCTGAGAACAGCTGGAATTGAATAAATAACCATGCCCCCCAAAGCGGACTTCTCTTTCAGACTGGCTTGTTTCACTGAGGTTTTGGCCAAATTCTCACATTTTCCATCTGCTGCTTTGCAGTCAGGCACATTTCAGCTGAAAGGAGCAAACAAACTTTAAAGTGTTTTTTTAACAAAGAGAGAGAGAGCAAGAACAAGAGAGAGAGGGGCCTTGGCTACAAGATAACAGCTTGCTACGAGATAGCAAATGCCAATGTGCCTTAATGTGTTTTATTACCTGTGCTAATCAAATGCAGGACGTTTAAGGATTAAATGTGGCACCGTAGTGCATTTATCAAAGGCAAAATCAGTGAACTTTAGAGGGAATGCAGAGGTCAGTGGTTTGAAACCAGGCCCAGATGCCAAACAAAAGCCCAGTGTGTTTACATAACCATCACCCATGCAACCAAAGAGAGAGCAACAGAGAGAAATTTCACTTCATAAATAGTTAGGTATCATTTGGGTTATTTGGTGCAGGTGAATAATTTATAATAATTGTATTTTTAACGTAAGACAGATACTTTATGATTTACACAAACAAGCGCCACAGTAATTCATACAGTGTTGACACAGGTTTGCTTACTAGCCAATACTTACTTTTAAATTAATTGGATCATGTAAATGAAACTTTTATGATTACTGCTTTATCCCATGCCTCATAATCCATATAGTTGAACATATTTTGGGGGTGGATACCCACCTTACTATTATTTTGTTCAACGCAGCTACCGTTTCCAAATATATCTACATCTGCAAACCATGTTGATAAATGGTATTTGAAACAGCGATACCATCTGTCATGTTTACTTGGCATCATTGATTTTTGTCAATTGATTTTCTTGATAGTAGGCAAGCACATGCTTTTCAATATGTCCTTTCAAATGTACATTTACCCACTGCCACAAGTGTCAGCATTATAACAGAAAGTAAGCAAAGAACTTCAGATTAATATTTTTCTAGGCCTTCTTAAATTGTTTTTACATTATGTAAAGCTTCCATCCCATTTATTTATTTAGTGCAGTTTAGCCAGTGCATTTATTCAGTTTTCAAAATCACTGTAACATTTTATACTACACCAATTGTAAAAGGTATAAAAAGGAGAGTGGGGTAATTATTTCCTGTGGGTAGCTGTGTGCACATCATCCCCTAAGGACAGTACAATTCAAATGATTTGGTCTGGAGACAAGGTTTTAAGAGCACCGACACTGCAGTGTATAAGCTATACATATGTGAAGTCTTGTTGTAATGCTAATTATCAAGTAGTGAATATTTATCTTCATGCCACTCAATAACTGGGCTCTGAACAAATGTACACATACCCCAGCTGGTGCAGATTTTAGTGTACCACATTTAACACTCAATCTAAAAAATGCATTATGGAGGTTAAGGGGTTCATGGAGTACAAGCTTGGCTAAATTCCTTAAAGTGGGACTAAAGTATAGGTCTGTATTCTTACAATGAATCAATGTGTGAAAGGCACAAGATCATTGGCATTGGAAAAAATCAGGTTGCAGATTGCACGGCACTTAAAAGTGCACCTAAGCTCTACAAACAAACGAAACTCAGGGAACGTGTTCCGATGCCCATAGCAACTGCTTATTTTCAAATACATATTTCTGTTCTGGTGATTCTAAAAATAATGCAAAGCACCCCCCCAAAAAAACATGAATGTGAGATAATAATGGGGGACATGATATATCTTCATGTAAACAGCACTTGGTTTTGTTTAATAGAACTCTTGTAATATAAATGTTACTTTGATTATGATTTGGAGGGGCTAGAACTTGTGACTGTACTCAATGTGTTGTCTGTTTATACTGTACTTTGACAGTAATGAGGCCAACTCAGCCCTCCTGTTCTTTATGGCCAAAGGGGACCTACGGTTATAGCATCTGGTGAGTGCAACCCTCTGTTCAATTCATGTAGACATAAATACCTCTTTTGGGACTGACCTGTTCCTATAGTAACTGCAGTGTGCGTGTTTGTTTCTGTGTGGTACAGTTGTGGCTTTAGCTGCTAAGTGTGTATATATATATACTGTATATATAACAAATCTTTATTAATTACAAATATGTATTCATTGTTATATGTTTTATGTTTTTCTGCCTTGCCAGTGGCCTGGGGAGGATGTGGAAAATAAGGAGGGAGTTTTAGCATACAGACACTCCAAAATAAGTAAATTAGTTATTTACATATAACACATTGTTACCTCTATTTGTCATTTTGAAGGATCTCCACAATTTTAGTGAAGTTATAACAAAAACTGTTATGATTGCTTTACCACGGATTACTAAATAGTTTATACATTTTCCAAAACTGTGTTGATAAACACACATAAACCCCCAATGGCTGTGCTGAATGCTCAATGCTGTTTCAGCTTCTACCTTTGGTAATAGTTGTTGGTGGGTCAAATCCCTTAACAAGCAGTGTGCAAACCCTGGCTGTCATTTTACTGTTTTATCGACATAGTATTATCTGTGCATTTAAGTCAAGCTCCACACTGCCATAAGCTTTTACAGCCTTTGACTTTTATTTCACATACTTCTCAGAAGGTGAAATGAACATATGCAAAATTGAAGGATAAAACTTCAGTCTTAGCATATTAGTGCATGAATGTTAGTGCAAGACATTCAAATAGACTATCCCCAGGGGGTATATATACTGTATATGTGTATGTGCAAGTGCATGTGTGTGTAGGCCCAACATCCTGAATCTTTAAAGGTAAACGAAGGAAATGTTTACAGAAACGTCAGCAGGAAGAGGCAGTCCTCACAATAAAGGATGCCTGGTTAATAACAGAAAACGACACAAAAACTGATCATGTAAATGAGTTATTTGTGCAATTAACTATGAATTGCATCTATTCACATACATACACATACACAGACATACACACACATATATATATATACGCATACAAACATTCATTACAATAATCTCCATAGTAGAATTGAGTCTTTGAATGGAGTAGTGTTTTCAGCATGTTCTACCTGTAAGTGACCTCCCCAGAGAGTCAGCTCACAGTGTCCCCTCCTTGACTCCTTGGCTGCAGGGTTTGAGCACCACTATCAGTCCCTGAGAAAAGCCCCCACTGTCTGAGCAGGGCCGACCGCTGGCCTGGGGGTATGGAGAAGTACGCTTGCTGCTTCTGGGAGTAGCGCTCAGCTGTGGGGACAATATCTCTGTAGCTCCAGTCCCGCCAGTGGAAGTTGAACTTCTCCAGCAGCTCCACTCTGGACTCCTGGGAAGGAACACAGTCCGGAGGAGGCCTCTGCTGCAGCTCCTCCCCCACCACCACGCACGGGAAAACCAGCAGAGCTCTTATAGCGAACCATCCGCCCAGCTTGGGGTGGATACACACCCCAAACATCTTCTGTAGCAAAGAGATGGCAAAGAGAACAGTGAGAATATGTGAGATGAAAACAGAGGAAAGATGAGATCCAGGATGGGATTAAGGGGGAAAGGCTCATCCTTAGAGGAGCGTAAAATACTACTTCTCTCCAGAATCTTCTCTACTCAGTCCATTAATACTTGATGGTGGAAGACGGGTTCCAAAGTCAGAGACCTGTGACAGCTTCTTCTCAGTCTCACTGGCTTCTCACCTGACTGCCCAGCTGCCACTCACCTTCTCTCCCCAAGGATCATCAGTGATATCTGAACGTTGGTAGTAATACGCCGCGCTGGCCACGTGTGCAGCGGTCTGCGCCAGGAATTTAGGCTTGCGGCTGGGCAACATCTCGTAGTCATAGCTAGCATTCACCTCGTCACCTGGGAAACACTAAGGGAGGAAGAGGACCGTGTTGACAAGAATGCTTTTCTTCTGTGCCCTTCTTGAAGTAATGATCTATACTGTTACAAAATCTGTGTTATCACCTTATTCATGTCTTGATCATTGGCTTAAGGTTAGCGTAACTTGCAAGACGCCTTGCAACCTTGAACATCCATATTTACTTTGTGCAGAAAATCACAAAGAGAGGATGACAGTATCAAGGCATCGATCCACATTCATATGTTGTTACACTTATATTTAATGACATACATATAGAGGCCATGTCTATATTGTGTCATCGTAAAGTCAAATCCCTGTGATTAACTACATTCCTACATCTGGGGGGTAATAGTAACAAAGAGCCTTACCCAAGCTAACCAATGGACACTAAGTGCTGTAATGTTACCTGAGAGACGCAGGTGGTGATACAGTGTCTGATACACTGGTCAATGGGATCAGTGACGCCCACGCAGCTTCTGCTTTCTAGGAACGGTATGAAGGCTCGCTCAAACATGGATGGAGTGCTCAACACCACCACTGCCAGTGTATCCGCAGGGTAGGGAAGATGGAGCGAAGACGAAAGCACTGCATTGTACCAACCAATCTGCCCACACAACACACAGGCTTATATTAAGTGACATCAAATTGACATAAAACAAAATCAACTTTGCTGAGGCAGTTGTAAATATAGACTCAAAACTCAATCTTATTTGGCTTTCAACTCAATCACTAGGCAACTGGGCAACAATAATAACCACACCTCCATGGCATCGTCATAACTGTCACTAGCTAAATAAATTAACATTAAATGACATGGTTATTTCTGACAAGAAGGAAAAATAATAAAATGAACATTTGTCAAATGTTTGCTTTGGAGTTGTGTAACGTTAGCTAGGTAGCACGAATATTTGTTTGTATTGCTTATAACAAGGTAACAACTGGCTATCTAGTTCGTTAGCAGTAGAATGCTGGATTATGTTAGAGACCTCAGCTAACTAACTAGCTAGCAAGCTATGTTAGCCAGCTACCACGTATCACGCATATTACTTACCTAGCTAGCTACATATGCGCGTAACGTAGCTGACTAACTTAGCTCACTGCAAATGTCAAGGTTTTTCACAGCATAGTTGAAAAGCGAGAAGCCCCATACTATCACATGTCAGAGTGAATGACCACCACCTTAAAGGGGTAAACTTCAAAGCCCAACGGGGTTAAAGCATTATATAGAGTCCTCTCTACGTCCTCCACACTACCACAAGGACACGCCATGACACTTGAAATAACTGTCTGCACTGCATTATGGGATATGTAGTATCGGAATGGATTTAGAATATGTATAACGTGGTGAAAAGTCCTTGGTTGCTTTATATTTCGTTACTCATTATAAATACGAATGAATTAATACGCATCTAAGGATTACGGTCATAAATGGATATCTCTCCGATTATTACGAAAAATAATGTAGAGGTATTTTTTGGATAATTATTTGTTTCATTAACTTCAGCTCCCAGGATTACATTTTACGTGCGTCCTACGCATTTACGTAATTGTTGGGGCTCGAGGATTTAAAATTGATAGGAGACAAGTAAGTACTAGATAACAAGCTATTTAGCTAGCTTTACATTCACATGTGTAGCTAGCTTCATATTGTATGAACATTATTGAACGTGTTGCTAAAGATTAAGAAAACATGGATTTGTTTCAGTTTAACGCATCACTGTTATTGTTTAATGAGCTAGCGAACTAGCCGATGCACGTAGCTTGCTAGCTTTCCAGTGAATTATCCGTCGCTTGTTCGCTAGCTAAGGTTAGATCGTGGACAATTTACAATATAAATTATACTAGGTAGTAGCTAGCTAATTTATCTTATCAGCTAAGCCGCTAGCTAGGTATATGAGTACTTAGTTAACGTTAGCTGATTCAATCAGTCCACCAATGTTAGCTAGCACTAGCTTACTTCGTTCAGGAACTTGGAAGTCTAACTAACGTTCGCATGATTTTATTGTTGAACTTATTATGAAGATCTTTGCGTTAACTATCTACTAGCTAAATCAGATCTGGAATTGTTAGTTTGCTGCCAAGCTATCTTGTTAGCTACCTAACTACATACCTTTCAACTAGCTTTAAACATTAAACAATACTAACGTTAACGTTATGGAATTTAAAACCGCTTGAACTGGGACTTAAGTTAAACATCGAATTACCCTAAGGGAAAACTGGGTTGGATCAAATGATTATTAAATTAGATTAGAAGACTTTATTGTTCAGCTCAATGCTAAAGACAAAGAACAATACATGGACAGGGGAAATATAACGTATGGGTTTCACCTCTCTCTCAAGAAGCTGCAGTTCCTTTGTGATCCTCAAGGCGCTGTAGACACCATTTTCAGTAATTGGTGGCAATTACTCAAATTAACATGACCTATTATACAATTAAGTACCAATCTGAGTGTTGGTGCAAGGGCGCAAGTCTACAAATTGACGTTGTTCCAAAGAGGGGAGTTTCCATGGAGGCTACAACCATATCTGAGATAAATATGAGGAAAACGAACTGAGTGTTTCCTCTTCGGTACAAGGTTTTACACCTCTGACAAGCCATGAAAGAGGAAGCAACAAATTATCTGACAATGATTAAATTCAACACCAAAATATAAAATATTGTGCTTCCTTACCTGAATTTAAAATAATCAAGACGTCCCATCAATAACAATTTTGTTCTTTATATTTTTATTTTGCCTTTAGGCTGTCAAAAAACATTTTCCTTTGCTTTCAATTGTTTTCGTACGATTGTGCGGTTTAAAAATATAATATCAACATATCAGTTTCTTTGCTCCAGGGCAGGCATGATATGTCCTGATTGACAAAGAAGTGCATAATGTACTCTGGTTAAACTGATTTCAGTAAGATAAATCAGATAATTTGTTTATTCCAGGAATCAGTTTAATTGAAGAAAATTAATATAAAAGTGTGTGTTTGTCTCTGTGTGCGTCTCCAGATTGCTCGTGAAATGAATTGGAACAGTGAACTAACGTCCGCACTGTCTGCTGCAGAAGGTAGTGTGGCCAACATCCGGGTGAGTAACAAACAATACTACATTTCTAAAATGGTTATCACACTGAAGCCAGTGTTTTGTTTAAATTGATGGAAATACTATATCATGACTTTAGTCTCATTTTCATAAAATATATTTTCCCACACCAAACCTTTGCCATATGCATACACAGCAGTACTCTATATATGGAACTGACAACATAAAGATCTATATCCCTTCTATCATATCACACATATTCCTTACCAAGACAACAGCCCAGGATATGTAGTCTTTGCATATGTTAGGTAAGTGCCTGGTATATATAAATTCCTACGTGTGTGTGTATATGTGCATATGTGCTTCTGTAGTCAGGTCAGAATTAAGAACACTAGATGGCCCCATAATGCATAGTGTCTGTCATTGAAGTAAGGGAACAGTAAAAAGAGCCATTAAATAATTGTGTGATTGCAAGATTTGCACTTGCATTCGCTTTGTGTGGTGATATCATTTAACTTTTGTTTCCTCAGAGACACCTGGCCACACCAGGGAAATATTCAAAAGGTGTGATGCATCATGCGTGGTTTGCCATTTTGCTGAAAGTTTGTTGAAATGCAAAGATAACAGTTTGAACCTCAGTAAGACTGAGAGTGTGGGTACTTACAGTATATATTGTTCTCACCATCCCTGTTTAATACTCTTGGTTTGTTTTTTAAATTAAATGAAGACATGAACAGGTGTCATTTTTTCCTGTGTGCAGCCTATAGTAAAACTGAAATAAAATACAGTTATGAATCCTTCTCCTCCCCTGCTCTCTGAAGATATTGTTCTGGAGAGGGAGTTGTCCCGTGTGACAGATTTCGAGGCTCCCCCTCCACCCCTGCCCTTGCCCTCCCTCTTGCTCAGTCCAACACCTCAGTGGGAGGACTTGGCCAGGATCCAGTCCCAGCTCCAAAGCCAGAACCAGGTGAGGCTGTGTACCGCTCACAGTGTTGCCACCTGTGTGTTTGTGCATGTACGCAGAGACAGACTCTGACTTCACAGTCTAAGTAGTAGAACTGTTGTACTAAGGTATATTTCGTCCCCATGTTATGTTGTTTTAGACCATCGAGTCCCTTGCCCGGGCCTTGCGCTCCATGGAAAGTGAACGACACTCGCAGCAGCTCTACCTACAGGCCTTAAAGGGTAATGAATTTCACCACACACTATACCTACTTCAGTTCATTCTCCAGTGCGTCTTGAACAACCAAAGATGGGAACTCGAATCTGAGAATAAAATAATGTTACCTAGCTAAATACCTTCCTCCAATGCAACAATCTCCAATAACCAGAAATTAGCATAAGAATGTTTTTAAAGTAAATCCCTCTCCAATTTATCAGCGTCTGAAAACCTGCTATTTACATAGCTAATAGTGACAAAGATCTTTTGTCAAACAGAATTAGGGCTGCACGATATGGGAAAAACCTCATA
Source organism: Aldrovandia affinis (assembly GCA_029706075.1). Classification (NCBI taxonomy): domain Eukaryota; kingdom Metazoa; phylum Chordata; class Actinopteri; order Notacanthiformes; family Halosauridae; genus Aldrovandia; species Aldrovandia affinis. Next base: position 248,873 of record JAINUG010000194.1, on the reverse strand, counting down.
TTGCGATAATCTTGCTACATATTGCGATATAACAAAAACACATGGGTGGACAATTGATAATTGATGTTATGTGTTCCAGACATCATAGAATAGGCATTATATTAAATGAATTAAGAGAACACAAACAATACCATTTTACTGAAATGTATTCAGCTGTTTCTGTTCAAATTCATAATCACATAAATGATTAAATACAGCTATCCTACTGTTTGTTTCACCGCAGCACTGTTCAAATATTTTTTCTTAAGTGGTGACTGAAAATAAATATGACATAAATTAAAATATAAAGTTGGTAATAAAAAAGTGATCTTTGTTCTTCAACAAAGAGTGTATGAGCGCTCTGTGATCTCCGGGGGGACACAACGTTTGCAAGCAGCGGCTTCTCAACTCAAAATCCTAATTAATAAAGTGCGCCGTTAAACTTGGGGGTTTGGCAAACAAGATGAACAAAATCCAAAAAATGGGCAGATACATGGCAGATGATATTCAATATTGCTGAATATAAAGTTGTGGGAAATAAAGACATTAGACAGGAGTATTTTATGGGAGGGGAAAAGTTAGTAGGTGTTCAATTTGAAAAAGACTTAGGCTTTGATCAACTACAATAACTATCTGAATCAAAGCAGTGTGCTACAGCAGTGAAAAAAGCCAACAGGATGCTGGGATACATAGCAAAACGTATTGAGTATAAATCAAAGGAGGTTATATTAATGTTATACAGTATAATGCCTTTGTCAGACCTCACTTAGAATTCTGTGTGCAGTTCTGGGCACCGCACTACAAGAAAGATATAGAAGCTCTTGAAAAAGTCCAAAGAAAGGCAACTAAACTGATACCTGGTATGAAAGGTAAAAGTTATGATGATAGACTTAAGGCACTCAATCTATTTAAGCTTAGCAAACGGAGACTTGATTTGATTTGAGGGGGGATTTGATTGAGGTTTTTAAATTCCTAAAAGGGATTAACAAAGTGAAATACCAAAGATTTTTAAAGATAAGTGGGGTCAGCAGAACAAGAGGCCACAGGTGGAAATGAGTTAAAGGCAAATTCCACACAGATATTAGGAAGTTTTTCTTTACACAGAGAGTTGTCAATGCCTGGAACAGCTTGCCAGGTCGGGTAGTAGAGGCAGAAACACTTGGGCTATTCAAGTCCAGGCTAGATGTAGTACTAGATACTCTTTAGATTAGGACATGATGAGCCTAAATGGGCTGAACGGCCCGTTCTCGTCATTATGTATTCTTATGTTCTTATGTTCTTACTTGTATATGGTTAAAATATATAACAGGTCTGTTGTGGTTGCGTAATAATCTATCCGTTTAAGCTCTGCATCAACTTGCACTTGCAACAGTAGGTTTGCGATGGAATTTAGTTTCACATGTCAAGCCTGTGAATCAGTTTCTGGAAGACCTCTTTGCTTACGGTATATATTGGCACCATATCTTTTTGCGGGGTGGAAGGTGATAGCCTCTGTGATTTCTTTGTGCCTTTGGGAGCTTTTCTCGTAAGGCGTTGCATTTTCGAACGCATCTGAGATTGATGCTCGCTTGGGCTGGCACTGAGTCTGGGATGTGATTTTCGCAAATGAGTTCTGGGGAGACCAAGCCAGTCTGCGAGTATGTGTGGGAAAGAAATGTAAGACAAAACATGACCATCGTCCAGCGTCGCTGTAGGCGTATACTGTGGCGGTATGATACTGCAAATGCTAATAACGCAATAACGATCGGAATACGTTATATCGTTCACTACTAAACAGAATATGAACAGAATGCCCCACCTCCTCTCTTGACTTATTCCGAACACAGCAAACCGAATAACATGGTTACATGGCACAGAGTCCTCTTCTGAATTCTTGAACAATCTGACTAAGACTACCAGGCTGCATGCAAATGACGTAACTGATACCTTTCCATTAGCCCTGTGAGAAGCAGAGGGGGCTGGAGCCCATGACGGGCATGACACTGACCACGGTGCCGTCTGATGTGTGTTCCCAGATGAGCTGCGGCAGTTGCGCGCGCACGAGGAGGACAGGGAGCGAGAGAGGGTGGGAGCGAACACGAGAGCCAGTCCAGGGCTGGAAAGCTGGATGGAGCACTGGAAGAGAGAGATGGCCAAAGAGCTGAGCAACCTGAGGAGCCACGTTGACAGAGGCTTGTCTCTCAACCACCAGGAGGAAAGGTGAGGCCTGCACCGCTTCACAATCCCTCTTTCTCATGATGACGGCACACACAGCACACTCATGCAGGGGTGATGAGGACAAAGTGACCTAGACCAGTGGGGCCTGTGCAGTTGTCAAGACACTTGTAGTATGGGGCTGCTGGGTGGGTTGGAGGGAAGAAGGTGTGATGTAACTAGTGAGGGGGAGGTGAAGACTTTATGTCACGTTCTGTAATAATTTTGTTTGGGTCTGTTGTGCTGCGCTTCCAGTTTCAGTAACAAACGGCGGAGGGAGGAGATGGAACAGCTGAGGAAAGAGGTGGATCAGCTCAAACAACAGCTGAGTGAGTCGAGTTTGCCGCTCAAACCAGTTATCTACACACAATAATATATTGTATACATGCAACATACAGGTAACTGTCAAAATGTAAGAAACACCAACATAAGGTGTCCTAATAGGGCGTTGGGCCACCACGAGCCACCAGAACAGCTTCAGTGCACCTTGGCATAGATTCTGGAACTCTATTGGAGTAATTCAACACCGTTCATCCATGAGAAATTCCATCATGTGGTGTTTTGTTCATGGTGGAAAATGCTGTCTCATGCGCTGCTCCAGAATCTCCCATAAATGTTCAGTTTATTGAGAGGCTGAGATTGCCATGGCATATGGTTTACATCGTTTTCATGCTCATAAAACCATTCAGTGACCACTCAGGCCCAGTGGATGGGGCATTGTCTTCCTGGAAGGGACCACTCCCATCAGGATATAAATGCTTCACCATAAAAAACTCAGAATGGCTTCTAATCTATTGGCATTTACATTGTCCTCTAAGGGGTTGAGTGGACCTAAACCATGGCAGGAAAACATACCCCACATCTTACCAGAGCTGCCAGAATCCTTCAGTTACTCAAGTGTTTCATTTATTTTGGCAGTTACCCGTGTATTGCTATTACGGTATTTATTATATAAATGACGTTTTAGATGTTTTCAAATAATTTGATCAATAATAGTAGAAATGTATGTCTTTAAATGAAAGTAGTCTTGTTGCTCTGATGATTTTGGGGACTTGGGGAATAAGAATGTACAGTACATGGCAGGGAAGGAGTAATAACAGGGAAACCCCATTAGGGGCCTGATGTTGTTCTCCCTTGTATGCAGTCTAGTTTTTAACTAGGTCTATAGCCTATATTGTTACAATAATTCAAAATAAAGTTTTGATGGAATTTGCCTAATCTACCTATAAATGCACATATAGCTAAATGCATACAACTGTATTTGAAAACAACTTCTCTCACCCCACTACTTCATTGCAAAACATTCCAACAGTCTTTTTTTTAAAAATACGTGGCAAGTTTAAGTAAGGAATAAACCACGACGGGCTGTCCCGTTATTGGGAAATAATGCGACAGGGGTGATGACGCCGAGGTGGCTTACCACCCCTGAAGTACATTATTTCCCAATAACGGGACAGCCCGAAGTGGTTTATTCCGCTTATACCACGGTTACCAACAATGGTTATCTATTAGTTACTTTTATCTTCATTGGTTTTTATCGACTTAATCAGCTGAAATTAAAATATTCTTCCGCGGCTCTTTGAGGATATTGTTTTAGTGTCGTCAAGCAAATATCTGGTCGTTAGTTCTATTTTGCACCGTTGTTAAGCAAACAAGCTGGTCGTTCGTTCTATTTGCACCATTGTTATGCAAAATAGCTGGTCGTTAATTCTACGATTATACCATAACAAATGGTTCTATCAGGGGAAAAAATTGTTCCTTCTCGCTTACTTTGGAGTCATCCATTTATATCGTGCTGCTAGCTAAAGCATGTCTTCTGTGCTCACTTATAAAGTGTCTTGTAGTGCCTTTTCGTTTTCGCATGGCGAAAGACACAAGATTACAATTTGTTGCTACCTTGTGTAATTTGCTACATTGTGTCATTCGCTATTGCGTGACGTTGACCGGACCTTTAAAAAAAAAAAAAAAATCACCAACACATCATATTTCAGATAAAATCATTTATTGAACTATTTACAAACTATAAGCTAGGCTACTATGAGCTTATCGATTGAAATTGAATTCGACATTGCCATTAATTGTGAAATTTGACATTGAAAACGGGAGGGGGGGTAATTGCAGAGCTGGAGGCGGGATGGGGGTTTTGGATGTTTTGGATATTTTGGATATTTTGGATATTTTGGATGTTTTTAATCTGCTGTAGCCTAACGTTAATGTACAATGTTGCCGTTTAACTGCTTTAGAATGTTGGATCTTGTAGTGCATTGATTTTAGAACTGTTAAAGGGCCGAGGTGTCCCGTTATTGAAAATTCATGCACGTGTATTGACCAATCAGAATCGAGTATTCAACAATGCCGTGGTATAATATAGTATAATAACACACACATGTATTTTCATTGTATAGTTGAGGTACATAATTATTTGCCTGTATTGTTTGGTGGTACGGACACTTACCAGTACATGTGTAACAATGCACTGCACACCATATCCAAGAGAATTGGTCCTATTGTTGTCCCAAACAGGCTTTGCCAGTGAAAGTAAAGCCATGCATAGTTAAGCACCCAGTTCCACAGTTCCCTCAGCCGCTCCCAACTATGTTTTGCAATACATATAACAATATAACGTACTACATATAACAACGCTTCTGATTTCACCCACATGCTTGTGTCATGTCTTGATATCGTTGAGCAGTGTGTATTTGACACAGTTAATGTAAAAACTAGAATGTATTAGAAAACGAGCAATATATTAGATCTCCATGCCTGGGAAAAGTATCTTTTGGTTGTACCTCTAAGTGCTTACAGGCGGAGCGCGCACGTTCCAACAGGAGCAGGCCTGTCCTGCCCGGGCACGTCCCGTCCTGAGCGCTCAGAGAAACCCCAGGAGAAAAGCGTTTGGGCGCTGACCCTCTGCAGCGTGTTTGTTTAATGAGCGGGAGTCACACGGAGATGAAAGGGTGAACCCGCTCCGTGGCCTTTGTGTTTGATCGCCCCGAGCGCTGCCTGTCCTCTGGTGCCGCGTCACATTCTCCCGCGAACGTGACCTAAGGCAGACGCAGGGCCAGGGGTTCTGGACTGGGCCGCCGGATGGTTCTCACGTGTCCCCGCGTCCGTCCATCCCCGGTCTGCATAGGCCCCTGCGTGTGTGCGTTGGTCGCGTATGTTCGCGCGCGTCAGTGTCCGTCTGTGCACTCGCAGGGAGGCAGGAGGAGGACATGTTCTGTCAGCAGACGGAGACCAGGGAGGCAAGGAGGCAGTGTGAGCGCAGCTGCAAGGTACTGCACACACACACACACACACACACACACCGTAACACACTTATGTGAGTTACACACATGCGCAATGGCTGAAATATGTTTAAAAAAAAATACTTTGTGAAATGTATGGAATATTGAAATGAAAAAGCTACAAAACGCATTAAGAAAAGGTTTGCATTTTGAATACAGTATAGATAAAGTACACTGTATGCACAGTATCCTGTCCTGCTCTTGTCAGAATAAGACTAGTCTTTTTGTTAAGCATACTGGGAAGTGATCTCAGTGGAAAGACTGTGAAATCTGATAGGTTCATATTGTACACAGACCCTGGAGAGTTTGACTGACAGCTACAGGGCACACAGTTTGGACCTCACCAAGACCGTCTCCCAGCACCAGAACTCCCAGCAGGACATACTGCAACTCCGGTCAGCTCACATCCTCATCCTCATCCTCATCCTCCTCATCCTCCTCCTCCTCCTCCTCCTCCTCCTCCTCCTCCTCCTCCTCCTCCTCCTCCTCCTCCTCCTCCTCCTCCTCCTCCTCCACAGACATGGCCTAACCCCAGGGAGCACTTTACTCGCTTGAAATGGGGGTGCAGCTTACTCAATTAGTTTCTCCTGAGATATGACTGCCTGTCTGTCTGCTGCTTTGAAACTGAACAGTCCGAACCTAAGGTCAAGGCATGAAGAACTGTTCTGTGTGTGCCTGTCGCCGGCAGGCTGAGTGTGTCAGAGCTCAAGGAGGAGGTGAAGGGATTGATTCTCGGAGGCGGACACCCCACACCTGTGGTGACGACACAAAAAGCAGGTGAGGCTGAAGGATTCACGAGGAGGAGGAGGAGGAGGAGGCTCTGAACCGGCCTCCAGGCCCTGTGTTCTAAAGGTACTCTGGCGCTCTAGGATTTATGTTGGGTGCCAGAATGTGTGCGGCTCTGCAGACATTGAGCCCAGTGTTATTTTGCTTTACTGGTTCAATGTTAATTTGAGCTTGCGCCTCTTGATTTGAATTAAATATCGTTTTCCTCCCTCAAAGTCAGGATTATAGTACAAAAGGATACATGTGGCAGACTTCAGAAATGCAGTTACCACCATGAAACAAAATATAATTTTACACTTATAAATGAACTATAGTTGTTGTGCTACATGGCACTGACTGTCTAAAGGCACAAAAATGGCCAAGGCATTAAGTGTATTGACTCCAACCTCTAGTAGAACTCTAGAGTAGAACTTTGTAGTTAAGTGCTGTAGAGCTTGCAATTTGTCTGCTTCCTCTAATGGAATCGTAGCCATCGATTGACCATGGAAAGAAAAAAAAAACAAACACATAGTATGCAGTCATAATGCAGGAGTACAGCTAATGCGCACTGATTCGATAATTGCTAGTGTGTGGCTATCCCACTCTCTCCAGCTGTAAGCCAAGAAGATGAGCGCCACAGGGAGAGGTGTCACTCCGATTCTGAGGAGGATTTCAGCCCCACCCCCAGCCTGGCGGAGGTCAGCTCAGACGACCTTTCCTGGGCGGCTGAGAGAGAGCCAGGTGAGCTGCTCTTTACGAAGCACCCGTCTCAGCTCTAGCACACCTCACACACACACAGACATCTGCCTTCTCCTCAGCCGGGCGGCAGGCTGGGTGACTCAGGGACACCGAAGGGGAAAACAGAAATGTGGGAGACCCACTCCGAGCGTCTGATTTCTGAAGTGGTTTACAGACACTAATCTGCCCGGATGACTCAGTGGGAGATCAAAACGGTCTTCAAGAAGAAAGCGAAGTGGGAGCGTAAGCACGACTGCAGCTGTCTGTACCCAGCCTTCTGCCAGGAATGGATCCCAGACCCCAGCAGAGAACATATCTCATAAGAGAGAGAGAGAGAGAGACAGAGAGAGAGACACAGAGAGAGACACACAGACAGACAGAGACAGACAGAGACAGACAGAGACAGACAGAGACAGACAGAGACAGACAGAGACAGACAGACAGAGACAGACAGAGACAGACAGAGACAGAGAGAGACAGACAGAGAGAGACAGACAGAGAGAGACAGACAGAGAGAGACAGAGAGAGACAGACAGAGACAGACAGAGACAGAGAGAGACAGACAGAGACAGACAGAGAGGAAAAAAGACGAGGTTGAGATGACCCAAACCGAGAGAGAAGGCTTTTGTGTGTTAAGTTTCCACGATGGTGCAGAGGGGGTTGATGTTCAGTTGTGTGCGTACAACACAGGCAGTCGGATAGTGTTTGATGTGGTTGCGTCTGAAGGTTTAGTAGGGTGGGAGAAAAAGAGAGATAGAACGGCGACATAAAATAAGCCATTTTGGTAGAGGGGGAGTGAAATGAATAGACTGAGGCATACGCAGTAGATGTTAATAGATAACAGTTGATGGAACAATCATGTTTTTAGCAACTGTGTGAGCTGCTGTGAGCAAATTGGCCACAGATACAGCTCATTTCCTCGTGAGAAGGCGTTGGCTGTTTATCAAAATGTCTGATGGTTAGGAAAAAATATTTGCATGGTAGTACACAATAATACATCATTGTCTCATCAGTTAAAAATAGCACACTTGATATTGTTACCAAAATTGTTGGTTGAACGTAGGTAAGTGTAGGACACTTCAAATGAAAGATTTGCATATGTCAAAAATAATATTATATATATATATATATATATAATTTTTTTTCAATATAAGTTTTATAGTGTTCTAATGCTTTGTTAGCGCTCTACCTGCCAGCAAACTTCTCATATTGCATGAATTGGCACCTAAGGCTGATCTGGTCCACTGTTGGCACTGGGCCTGTCCTTCAGGCACAATCCAGTGGACAGCCCTCATCAAAGGGATCTTTGAAGATGGATGACATTTGGGTTTAGAGATTAGAGATCAGGTTAGGAGGTGAAGGGGAGGTTAGACCAGGAGCTGCCTTTGATCTGGCAGACTCTGCTATGGAGCTGGGGAAGCAGCATTAGGGATTTTAGATCTCTCAGCTCTCTCACGTCTATATGCATCCACACAATACATGTTTACCAACACCGCCATGATATTATTATACCCTTAAAAGCGAAGCCAAAGTTAGAAACCAAAGTCTCTAGAAACCAGATTTTTTTTTTTTAAGTAAAATTGCAGTTGTATACACACAATGTTTTGGTTTCTCTATGAAGCACTAGCACTGGGCAACTGACATTTATTTCCTGTCTGAATCTATCTTGTACACCTTTCCTTTTTAAGACGTTATTTAAAGATGTACTCAAAGGCAAACGTTTAGATCCATCTTACTTTTCTCCTCCAATGCACAAGGGGGGGTCATTAACATTGACCTTTACTGAATGCCTTGAGAATCATTTTGATGTGCTTGTCAGGCAAGTTGCCTTAATGTAAACATCAGCAAAATGTGCACAATAGTTTTCTCATCCTTTTGTAGGACCCCGAGGCAAACGACGAGACGACTTTAGTTCCCGACTGACAGAAGGCGGCAACAGTGAAGTGGAACTGGAGGAGGATGAGGACAGTGTAGATCTAGAGGGGGACCTGGAAGCTCTGTCAGACAGCCCCGCAGAACTCAGTCTCAATGACCTCTGACCTTTAACAATCAACCAGAAAACATGTGTGTCAGGACTGCAACCAGATACGGAGAAGTGGTGGTTACAGTTAATCACCTCAACCGTGAGAGTCAATCAGTAAGTATGAGGTTCTGGCGATAACTCCAATGTTGTGTAAGCCGATGGGATAGATGGACCCTTTTTTTGTTCCGCATCCCAACCCATCCACATGCACACACGCCTTCACACACTCACACAAATAAGAGAACCACAGTTAATTCTACCCATGGGATAGGAAATCTTCTACTCTACTCGAGTGCTAGAGTATAAGTATTTCAGATCAGTAGTCTTAAACGGCACAGTGGAATAAGAGTATTTTCCTCTGGGTGTATCTTATATATCTTATATTCTGTTATTTGAGAACGTAAATGTGGCAATTTTTACACAGAGAACATGAAAACCCAAATGGAATCCCTGCGAGGAGCGCTCTCAAAGCAGCAGTTACACTAAGCCTAAAATCATTCGGATTATCACAGAATCACTCGCGCTAACCCAAATACTGACATACTTTCCATTGAGCTGGCTCGTACAGTACTGCTTTTAACATGCTGTAAACATATTGAATGTACTGCACTATAGTTAATGGTCCCTGCAAGTTCTAGAGTCTTAGAAATCCTTTCACGTTTCAAAAATAATTGGCGATTTGGGTTACTATAATGGCTTAACCAAAGATCTATTAAAATGAAGTTATTTTTGTAGATCATGTGGAATGGTCTTGAAAATGGTCTGTATGTGAAAATATCTTACTTCCCAAGCAATCGGATGTTTGCTGCTCTCCTGTGTACTCGCATACAAAAATTGACATCCTAATGACTTCTGTTGCAGATAATGTGTTACATCAAAGGCGCTCTGATAGGAACTGTGGCATTATGTGTTGTTGTCCAGACACTGTTATCCACTGTCGATGCCGTTGGAAGATGCAAGATGTAAAAATAAATGTTAAAAAATAAAAAACTTTAAAAAAATTACACATTGTGGTACTTGAGGACATTTCTGGGTAATCGGCCCTTTCTGTACCCAAATTAAACCTCCGTACTTATTCAATTTGGAGTGAGCATGGATAGGAAACGGCAGCCTCGATACGTTCAGAGCACAAACGAGCAGTGTTTCTACATGTCTGCTTACATTAGCGTCACCCCAAGGCTGTTAAATATTTCAGCCGCACTCCGGCAGCTCTCTGATTATCCACCCTAATTAGTGTTGTAGGGACGCGCCTCAGATCTGCAGCCAGACACCCCCTATAGAGGGGACAGCCCCACAGACACACACACACTCACACTGCTATACTGGAGTGTGGAGTCAGGGGAAGCACTGCGTGCATGTGAGGATGTAAGGTGTCTCTTTTTCAGACCCCTAGTGTGCATGTTCACAGAGACAACGGCATCATCAGGGATCGGGTCGGGAGAACAGATTTTGTCTGATCGATTGAAACTTTTCCGAGCCATCTTTTTTTACAACCAATACTACAGCATCTAGTTTTGGAGGCATGTAAAAGGTGTGTGGCGAGTTGAAATAAATCATACCATTGACTTCGGTTGTGCGTGTCAAGTCTTTTTAATTATGTGCAAGGTTTCTTTTCTTTATTTTCACAAGTAAAAAGACCACAAGGAAAAGACACACAAGACACAATTTGATCACATTGCTCTGAATGCCATCAAACTAAAACGGATGTTGATCAAAATTCTATTACTCTCTTGCCCATGACTTCCCTTGTTCTTAGGAATCTTTACAATACAAATAAGAATTCACACTCCATGTTGCTTTTAAATCTTTTCTATTCAAACAAAACAACGACAACAAACCAAAACAACATTTTAAAATCCACTGTTTACAGTAAACCCTGTATTACAATACAGTACACCATTTTTGGCACTTATATCCAGAACAACATATTACAAGGGGATGCAAATATGACTTTTGTTGCATAGAAATTTTAGTTTCTAGATGTTTCATACATCATGATTGTAATCCTTTGTTTGGTATTCTCAGCTTTGTATTTTTACACTATCAATGTTATGAAGATGTGTGACCACACCATGTGAAATGTAGAATTGATCAAACTGCTCTGCAATAGGAGTCTATTTCCATCCCTGAATTACATATACATTTTATGAACATATGGCTTTTAACTCCAGTCTCCACTGGAGGTCTTTCCTTTTTCCGACTACGTCAGCTGTGTCTGGGCGCAGTGCATCGAGAGGTCTGTGCTTGCTTAAATGGCACTCGCCCACAAGACTATATTGGCAGCTGTCAACGGCCCAGTTTCCATGACTTTTCCTCTTGAGCTACAGCCTATACACGTGCGAGCATGCCGAGTCCACGTGGACTTTGTCCCAGCGCTGGCTTTATCTACAGGCCCGACGCACAGCTCGACAAAAAAAACTACAGCACTGGAAATTTGGCTACAGTTAAAGGTGTTTGTGTCTCACGTAATGACAACATTCGAGGGACTACCTCTCACTTATCTCTAAAGCAAAGCTCTCGACTGTGAGTTTCTCGTTTGCTTTGCCTGGTCCTTTTTTTGTTGCACGATTTTACATTCTGAAACCTAGATGTTTATAAAATTCACGGACTTTTAGAGACACAATATCCTCAGTAACTTGGTGCTACTGTACACATGCAGAAACCAAGGCAGTACTATGCCCTTTTTCCTTTACTAAACTGCGATGTTAACGCGGAATCGAATTTGTGGCCGTTTCGACATTGGAATTTTTGACAGCTACAAGCTTCTGACGACAGTGCCCGTTTATACAGGCAGAGCAAAACAATGCACTTGGGTGATACTACGTATGTTAATAGCTGAAATCTAAGGAGAAAATGGGACCTAAGTTTAGAGGACTCTCTTGCCTGCCGCCACATTCTCTCTCGTTTAATAACATGATTGACAGGGCAGTTGAGCGTGCCGCTGGCATATTTCTGAGAGCCTCGGGCATGTCACAACGCAAACCCTGGGACTACACATACAGGAGAGGCTCACTGAAGCAGGATTCATTTTCCCCTGTACAGTACAGGGAAATACGATGTCCATTTACACTCGAAAGTTAATACATGCTTAATCAGCTAGGTTCGCAAAACAAACGTTTTCTTTCCAATTTCAGCTGCATGAGGACCATAAGGACAAGTAAGGACACTGAATCATAGCAGTTGTTTTCAGGAATAAGAGTTACACTTCCCACAAGGAGTAAAAGATAACATTAAACTAACTACTATTAAAACAGCAGGGCTTGCAGAGAGGAACTTCAGCAGCACATTTCCACTAGAACCCACAGCTTGGTGGGAAAGAAAAGCTCACATTACTGTCTCCCACACCTAGTGCAGAGTGCTACCGCACAATTCTTCTGAAGTCAAGTGGTTAAAAAAAACATCCTACACTCCAACCCCAAAATTCCCATGTCCTTCAAAACTGATTGGCTAGAGGTGTTATCAGTGACAGTCGGTTATGGCCGGCAAGAATTGCATTCTGTCATCTGTTAAAAATTCCAGAGGCTGGACTGTACTGTTGGACAGGAGAGGAATATGACACAAATAGAGTGCCACGTTTCACGTGGATATATTTGTTGGTGCTACCTCCCTTAAAATGCATTAAAAGCCTAAGTGAACTTTTGATTTAAAATTGGCCATAAAATTAAAAAAATATTAGTCTGCACATGAAAGGTTCTGAGTTACTTTTCTTTACCTAGTGTAACTCATTCAGAATTGCCAGCCTGCTGTTCCATCAAAAATTGTCAAATGATTTTGGTTTAAAATTTGGGTGCTACCATTTAGTTAGCATTAGTCATTCAGAAAGGTGTGCATGTCATTACAGATCTGGTGTCAAAGGCTAACTGAATATGCAATCCCTATCCACTATGCAATTCTGAAGAAGAGAAATATACATTGGGGAAGAAGTCAAACATGGAATATTTGCTGAAAATGCAGCAACTTAGACACACACAGACGTAACCATTGTTTGGCCAGCATCATCAGCTCTCAGCTCACAATTTGTCCTCTTAAATCTTCTTCCTTTCAGTCCTTCCAGACATCAAATATTTAAAATAGTCGCCATATTGCACCTTCCTTTTTTCTCCCTTGTCATCACAAATTCCACTAGAGGGCAGTGTGATGGCGAGCATCACTGGAGCTGCAGCGTGGTGGGGGGAGGGGGGGCTGTAGGCTGAAATACGATTGACCCTTTGAGATATCACATCATCTGACAGAAATAAAGTGCTTGAATACTATTAAAGCTGCCAGTCCACAAAGTGAAGGGCTGCTTTCTAAGCCCCCTCTGGCTGAACACGGAACACAACATAAAGCAATGATTTAGCCGGGAATGGAAAGGACAGGCCCTGTGGGAACCTGTCAGTAGCTGAACATGGAGAGCGGGGTGTCCTCCATCATGTCGTCCTGTAAGGAAACAAGGGAAAATCTGACTCTGTCCACTTTGAATTTGCACCCTTATTGAACGCATCAACATTACGTTTTACAGAAATGAATGCTTCAAAAGGAATTTGAACATCTGAGCTCACCATAGGTAGATCCTGGAGTCTACGGAATTCTGGACCGCTGTTCCGTTTTCTGAATTTGAGGAAAAGGAGGAGTGATACGATGGCGGCACTCACTATAAACACTGACACCAGGCCTGCCAGGAGAGGATCCAGACGGGCACGAGAGGCCTCAGCTATCACAAACAAGGAGAATGGCAAAGACATAACAAAGACATAACCATGACTTGGACATAAAAGGTGGACCTGCACACTCATTCCGAAAGGTATGGACTCAAAGGCAGCTATGTAACTATGTACACACAAACACATACACATCCAATTTAGCAATGATTTGGAGGCAAAAGCGAATCTCAAACGACACCAAACAAATAAACAGGTCTCTGTTTCCAGCATTATCCTAACGCAGGGTGAAACATCAAGCTGGTGCAGAAACAGTAAATACCCAGAGCTGCTGGGGATCGTGACTGCTATGACTCACGGAGCTGGCAGCGGCACAAAGGCAATTCTGTTCTTTGTTTTCTCTGAGCAAACAAGTTCCCTTGCATTGGTGCAAACCAGCCAAAAAAATGCACGTGTTCTTGTTCTCAGCAAAGATAACCATTGCTACTGTTAAAAGCAAATGACAGTTTCTTTACACAAAATATATAAATTTATTTACTTTACTATATGGGTAAAGGAAAATATCAATATCCTCTCTTACCACACAAACACACACACACACATACACACACACAGGAAAACTGCTCACCCTCATCTCCCACATTGAGCTCAGAGGGGGTTTCGGGATGTGGTGATTTTGCTGTAGTAACACTGGTGGTGCTTGGGCTGTTGGTGGTGGCCGGTGCAGTGGGAATGTTCACTGGAGGATGTGTGGGAGGAGGGGTGCTGGACTGGGCCACAGAAGCATGGGGAGTGCTGCTGGCAGGTAGGGTGCTGGAGCTGCTGAGGCGGTCTGTGGTCGAGTGGATGCCCACCCCAGGGCTCTGGGTGACCTCTCCAGCGATGGTGCTTTTTGTCAGGGGGGAAGATCTGATACTGACTGTGGCGAGTACAAATGAGAAGTTCAGGGTTAAAAGTCAGGACAGGTTATTTATGCTCTTGTTTTACTGGTTTATTATACAGGCCTTGGCACAATACAACAATGATTTTTAATTCATGCCAATTTGTTGGCAGAAACCCAATTGTTAGTTATGCCTCTGTTAAAGGCTATCTACTGACAGAAAGGCCATCTGGATTGAATTAGCATCTTCTGAATATTCTGTATATTAGATTATTAAATCAAAGCAAATCACTGTACACTGTAACACTCGGTGTCTACATTCAACAATATATGGTCTTTATTGACTTAACAGACATACTGGTCCAGGCTCATCCTGATCAGTTAATGTGTGCTGAGCTGCCTGGCACAAAATGGCTGCTGTGCATCACCCAAGTGCGTGCTACGCATTGGTGGAGGCGAAGTGAGCCACCCCACATTTACTGTGCTTTGAGATCCATGAAAAGTGGCTATTTGTACTCTGGTGCCTGATATTTAACTGCCATTTTGATGCAATCAAATAAGCTTCAGTTTATACCTTTATGTGGAAGAGAAAGATCAACTTGTTCTTGAAGAAGAGCAACATGGACATCATGTCCAACCTTTTTCCTGAATTGCTTGTTTTATATAAGCTAAGGTACCCTGAACATGTTTTTTTCACCATGAACAACACTGGTTATTTTCTCACAAAACATTTACAGAATCCAACAGGTATAAATATGTTATGTCTCTTTTGTTGAAAGGCACTTTCCGAGCACCTTTTTTTAATTATTTTTTTTATATACACTACCGGTCAAAGGTTTTAGAACACCCCCATTTTCCAGTTTTCACTTAAATTTAAGCAGTTCAAGTCCAGTGAATAACCTGATATGGTACACAACAAAATCAGAAGACAAGTTTCTGAGAATCAACAGCTTGCGTGATAGGCGGCTCACAGGACAACAGCTTCAAGCACAGCTAAACACTGGTCGAAGTAAGGAAGTCTCAGTTTCAACTGTGAAGAGAAGACTTCGAGCTGCAGGTTTGACAGGTTGAGTGGCAGTAAGAAAGCCATTGCTAAGATGGCAAATTAAGAAAAAGAGGCTTGCCTGGGCCATGAAGCACCAGCAGCCAGTGGACTACTGAAGACTGGAAGAAGGTCTTATAGACCAATTAATCAAAATTTGAAATCTTGAAATTTTGAAAGGTTTTTGTAGGCCGTCGATTAGATGAAAGGATGGTTCCTCAGTGTGTGACACCAAATATTTAATAACTCTGAAATCTATATTAGCTTTTGGTAACCTAAACTTTATTTTTTAACCTCTGGCAGTTTACCGCTTACCTTTGTACCATTTCAGGTTATTCACTGGACTTCAACTGCTTAAATTTCAGTAACAACTGGAAAATGGGGGTGTTCTAAAACTTTTGACCGGTAGTGTATATATTGGTAAAAATGGCAAAGCAATTGAAACACATTTTAAAGAACAGGACACATATGATTCTTTTAAACTTTTAAAAGTATTTCAGCTTTTATTATTATTATTTTTTCTTTATTTGATTCAGATTACTTTACATATTAATGTACAAAATATGAAATTAGTCACGGTTGTATACAGCTAATTTCTTAATCAAATCCAATGCCAAATGCCATCCAAATGCCAATCGCTTCTTAATATATTATTAGAAGAACACTAAAAGTTATTAAAAGGTGTAAACAGAATATAAATGAAAAAATCTATACAATTTCAAAATTCAGTGCTCATCAAGCTATTGGATTGAAACAATTTCCTTGATCAGTGTGTTTGCATGGGCATTTATCTTATTTGACAAGAAAGATTTTTCAAATGTTTCCCTTCAACGGGACACTTGACGCTGTTGACATTTTGGAAAGATATTCAGTTTGAAACTGTCCCAAGAATAACACTGATGTACATAACAAGTAAAATAAACAAGTAACTGATTCCAGGTTCCTCCTACTAATCAAGAGTGTTGTTAAAGTCTTGAATTTCTGTAACTCCTAACACTGAGCCCTCACTGTTAAACTGCTGCCTCTGCTCACAGCTCTGACCACAACTAACCACCCTTACTGTGGAGATGCTGCAGCGTGAACGCACGCTCAGAGCATATCTGTTAGCAGCAACCGCAGCCATTTTGAGGGTTTTCAACTGCTGCCATTTGATAGTTCTGATTTAAGATCCTGTGGGTACACATATGGGTGTGTGTTTGTGCTGCTGGGGGGGGGGGAGGGTAGCCAAGGGGGTTGGGGGCGGTGGTGTCGTTAACAAGAACCAGGGTGTGCAGCAGGTCGGGGGGGTGGGTGGAAGGGCGTGAACAGGAAGCAGTAGGTGTTTTGGGGGTTTTTACAGCGCTGACAAATATAACTGTGAGGGATGTGCACGTGTCTCCGCCAAATGTTGGCAGACTTCAAACTTTCTCACCTCCTTGTGAGAATTCACACCTCATTTAATTGCGCTGCCTGTCTTCCCTGCTTCTATCCCTGGTCTGCGCCCTCTCATTTCTCTCTTCCTGCTAACTCTGTACCTGCTCTAAAGCAGGCTTTTTTCATTTTCATTCCTGTCGTGTCAATCAATTCTCTGCCCGTCTGGATCATTTCTCTTCTTTCTTTTTGCCACTGCCTATATAAGCTGGGACAAATGCGGACAGCATTCAACCTCCAAGGACACGTTTCATGCACAATATCCACTGACGTATGGGAGGACAACAGTACTGCTTCATGCTTCCATTGCGCCTGTGTTTTGACCCTGGAAAAGCAAGCTGAGAGACACATCGATTGGCTATTAAAAATAGCCCTGAGTTCAAACCTTGGCACGGACTGGGAATAAGCAGTGTTGCGCAATGAGGAGCCTACTATCTGTCCTAGTGCAGTGTGTATGCTCAGAAACAGAACACCACGTACAGGCAGGCAGACCTGTAACTGTTCTGCCAGCGATGTGGTGGATTCTGTGACCAACATGGCAAAGAAAGCTGTGACACTGACCTCAGTCCTGCATATATCTGAGAACGGCGATGTTCCTCCCAAAAACACTTTTACTATATAAATTGAAATGCACCGCAGAATTACAACTCTGCTCTTAACACCAGTAACCATCACACTTACCAGTAGTTGTTTGATTAGGTGAGACTTGAGGTGTGGGTTGTGGGGTGCTGACAAAGGGGATGCTGGCAGTATCGTTGCTGCTGCTGTTTGTTGTGGGCCCCCCTGGGAACAGGGTATTCGGAGTGCTGTTCTGATGAGAAAAGTTGCTGGCGATAGGGGTGGTTGAGTTTTCGACAGAAGCAGTGGATTCTGGTATTGAGCCCCCACTTACAGCTGTAGCTTGGGAGATGGAGGTGGCGATGGGCACTTCATTCGGTTTGTGTGCTGGGGAAGAGATGTTGGGCACAGAGGTGCTCTGACCTGAACAGAAGATTAAGACATATTACAAAATGTAGCTTTGAACTTGTTCTATGACAAATAACCCATAACCAATAAACGATGTGTTTATTGGCCTCCTACAGTCATCTTTCCCAGCTATCAGTTAAGATCGTTAAAAATAACAGGAAAACAAAAATTCCAGTTACACGGTTTATGTTGCTTTCCCAGGAATAGATAATTTACAGGAAGCACATCCTTTTTTGGCCAGGAGAGCAAGAGCGGGAAAAGCAGGCATGCTTTGTAAACACAGCCCTCCGAGCATCACTATGAGCACAGTCTCAGTGCAGTGACAGAGCCATCACAGACACAGCAGATAAACAGGCCCAGTGTTATTTATGTGCCCTGGCTGTCAGCCAGGCTGTGTATGGAGAGCAGTGGAGAGGCGGGAGTGTGCGGGAGTGAGGCCAGCACCAGTTCAGCACTGGGGAGAGTCATGGCCAGTGGTGCTAGAGACAGGGGGGCCTGCTCACTACAGCCACACGCAGGAGTATCTGTGAGAGCTCTTCTACTGGGGCCGGGCAGGGCTGGGCAGGCCCCTCTTCCAGCCTTCTTTGCTTTCCTCCAAAATACATTTGCAATCTCAGCCATTTCTCCCTCTTTTAATTAAGGTTCAAGGAAATCTTTGTGAAAAAGCCACACGGCTTTTGTGTTTGTGTGTGTGTGCATGTGTGTGTGTCTATCTGTATGAGGAGGGGGAGATTTCAGTCCCCACTCATATTTATAAACACACTTTTGGAATTGGAACAAAAAGTAGAACTTGTAGCCTTCCAAAAGGCAGACACAGCCTCCCCCTGAGGCATAGATCCCCTACACAGTAGCTATATCAATGTGCAATTCGCCACAGCATGTGACTTGACTCTTTTACACTTAGTATTTAGTACAGTAGTTATTTCAGGTGGTAACCCACCAAGATCCTGATCCTGATCCTTAGGGAGCTCTGTGTTTGAGGAGAGCATTCTACAGCTGTGAACGTGGTTCTTTTTTTCCAGCTAAAGCCAGAACTACATGGATTCTTCATTTTGGCAGTCATATTGTCTGTGACTATCTGGACATAGCCTGTCCTGTCCCTTTTCCTCTCCTTCGTCTTCCACACTTGATAAAAGCCAGATCACAGTAGTAATAATACAGCACAATTTATAACATGAAGACAGCCTCTGCCAATTTTGTGTTTTTTCTTTACGAGTGTCTATGAACCAGGGATATCCTATACGAACAGTGGGAGACAGCCCCCTGGGGTAAGTGCACAGCTGCACTGAATACCAAAAACAAGGGCTTTTAGCTGAGCTGCACAATATGCCTCTGTTTCTAAACAATCAGTGTGCTATTAAAGGATTCTCAGGTAGTGTGGTGTAAGGGGGAAGGGGCATAAAGAGGACTACTGTTTGCGTTCAGGCTGTAAGAGATGGAATTGAGGGGAATATTTTCCCCTTTCATCTTTATGGATTTTTGCCATCACAGGGCAATGTACCACGAAAGATCTGTACATCAGTACTCAGGGGAATGTTTTAATGTAAAAGATACAGCAAATTCAAACAAATATTTGTTGGAAATGAAACCATTTCAATTGTTGACATAAACTACCATAAACTAGCTAGAATTTTTGGTAAGAAATGACTGAAAACGTAACTGACTGAGGACTAGTATAATGTTGTAAAAGTGCTGTAGATTTAATATACCCCATGTTCATTTTATCCAGTATACTGGGGAGACGGTATACTGGAAAAGAGACATACTTACAGTCTTCAGAACAAGACACAATATAAGCTCATTAGTCAGAACTGAAAGTGTGATTACAGAGGATGTGAGCTTGGATCCCTGGGGAGGCGGAGTTTGATAGATTTTTGTGGTAATCCCCTTATACCAACAAACGTTCCAAAGAAACAAATCTGGATATAGTACCTGTTGCCAGTACTAAGGCTAATGGACTATTTCAATAACATGTTACTATATTATTATATTGAATGTCATAATATTAGTGTAATATTATGACATGTATAATTCTGTAATATAAGGTGGTTAGCGTTTTAATATTGTATCGTGTTATTTTACCACAGTTATCTATATCTTATAAAAATACCTTTTGATACGTTAACCAACATTACATTCAGGCCTCAATTCCAATGAACTAAATAGCAAAAAACAGACATAGGGGAAGAGAGGGAACAGAAATAAGGTATCTTGGTTTCTCCCTCCACAGAGGGAGTTTGGGGTTTTATTACCCTGCAATCAAATCCATTTTGCCCTCACTGCAGTGAACTGTAAACACAAAACCTTTGCTTTACAGCAATGTTCTCCCTTCTGTAAATCATTTCATATTGCTAAACAATAAATTATCAAGCCAGGTAGTGAGTAATCACTCAAATATGCCTGCTTCAAGAACTCTTGACTCTTTCCGATGTAAGCTACCGGTAAGCCAGCTATGTGTTAAGTATGTGTCAATTATGGAATTTCATCAAATGCGTAAAGGGTTCTTCTTTTTCGTTTTGCAAGTCACCAGCGTTTGGTGTAGTAAGAGCAGGCAGATCACAAGCCCCTCATCAACCAGAGGAGTTGGTTTGAAGGATAAGGCCACAGGAAATACCCTGCCAACATTCTGGCTGATGAAATCCTCCCTTCCTTGGTGATGCAACAACCAACTATGTATCATGAGGCAAGACTCCCAGCCACAGTCAACACACAGACTATTGAGCTCACCACTCAGGAGCCCCAGGCTGTTGAAAGTCGGGGGCTCTTGTTGAATCAGTGACTGTGTCACAAACTACACCCTTACTCCTTTGGCATCACCAAGTAGCCCAGTTGCCGAGGCAAAAAGAAAAAACATCTTGAGGGGGGCCTTGAATGAAGGAGATATAGAATAGGGGGTTGATTGCAGCAAAGCGTATGCCTTCGGAATGAATCTCTGCAAGGTGTCCCGGTTTAACGCCAGAGGTATCTGCACTTCCCGTTAGCTGTATGACATAAACTGTTAAAGGTCAGTGGTTATGGTGGTTTGCACAATGCATTCCTGTGTCAACCAATCTTCTGTGCATGTGCAGTGGACATCTGCATACGGATATGCTACCAGAGCAATGGGGTAAACAATACTGTTCAAAATGGTTGAAAGTTATATTATACTGTATATTATTATAATATTGAAACTTATATTATATATTATAAAGTTTCCCTTTATAAACTACATTCAGTAACTGTGGGCAATTACCCAAAAGTCCTGTCATGCATAGCTAACTTGAAGCAGTTTCAAGTCTTACTGATGAAAAATGATAGGTTTCGTGAGAGCAAAGATTTCATTGTAAATCCATAGCAAAAAGAAGCTGTAACTAGGGGACCATGCTGTGATTAATTTGTTTTTGGGTTTCGTCAGTCCTTTTTCCAATCAAATTATCACTTCAATTGTAGGCAGCGGTTTCTTCTTGGAAACTGCAGTTCAATTGGGAAACTACGTCATGTATCTTGAGGGTAGCGCATGTGATTTAACCAGTGTGAAACAACAAATTTGTCGCACCTTTATTCACACCAAAGTCAAGACACCAGAAAGTGATGGGCTACATTTAAAATGCAGTGTGCGATAGCGCAGGTTTTCAAACAGTTTGTCAGTTGCCTGCCACTGCAGAGTCAAATGTTCAGTGTTAATTCAACTCTAACAAAGTTTATACAAGTTCAGGGGTCAAATGTACTCTGTCAAGAGTAAAATGTACTCTGTCACAGTTTATTTAACACTGAACATTTTACCGTGTGTGCCCACACATGGATGTGCCTATTTGTATTTGAGCTCCGTTCTAGAAGAAATCGCTTCAGGATTCTCTCCTAGCTTTTATTGACACCGTTTGTTAAGTGAGTTGTCTGTGTAAATTCCATCTTAAATAGAAATGTGACTGTATGCAGTTCATAATATCAGTCCAGGTATTTAAGAAAATATATATTTTGTAGCATTTCAAGTATTTGAAATATAAATGCTTTCAAGCCAGATTCTGTGCAGATCTACATTACATTTAATCATATAGACTCTAACACACGTTGTGTAGAGATCTGAGGTCACATAGCTCAGTTAACACAATGTGTATCTTGCGTAGTATTTATGGTAATGTACAGTATAATTTATCATTTATATATTTTTTAAACACTGTGTAACATGGTACAGTATATTATTTCCTAATCCAAAATTCCCCACATGCTGCCTGATGCAGACTGCTTTATAAAACGATGTTTTCCATTACCACAAAGAAAATAGCTTTCGTTGTGTTTGTCCTTCACTGACACAAAAGGGTAATATTACTGTGGCCTTCAGAATTTAATAGCTGGTGATGGCAGGATCCTGGTTCTCCAAGCAAGCTGTCATTATTACCTGTAAATGTTTACAAGTGTAAGAGGGACACAGCTTCATGTGACTGGTGCTCAGAGCAACAGGAAGTAAGCTGACAGAGGAGAATGGTGACTCAGTTGGGGAAAGAGAGGTGGCTTCTTAGGAAACGGATGTGAGGGGTAAGCAAGTTCAAGAGAAAAAGTGCATGGAAAAACAATAAGAGAGGAAAATTAATCATCAGAGAAAGGGTTTAGCAAAAGTGTGAAAGGGTTATGTACTGACCTAGAGACATGGAAAGACTAAATGAGACAGAGGGGGATGGGCAGAGAGCAAAGACGGGTCGAGTAAAGTAACAAAGGAGGAAAGAGGGCACTAAAATTCTGCAAGATACAAAGAGATGGAAACACGGAAGGGGGAGGCATTATTTATTAGACTGCATTTGTGCGTCAGGCAGTGCTGTGATGCAAGTGTGAGGGCAGCAGTGTATGTATATAAACACCAGGCCACCTAGACCTTCATAGCTGATAAGCTCAGTCACACCTACGATCACCTGTGGATGTCTTCTTATGTCATTTTTTCCGAACCCCTATGGATTTACCCCTCAAAACAACATTGTTGTGCCCTAGGGGAAATCTAAACGTTCAGAATCAGACAATACAGAGAGGAAGCAGAGAAAGGGTGTGGCTCAGCGTTCTTATCAGATTATCACATAACATGGTTTACAATTAAATTATTGGTTTTTTTTACGTATCTATTATTAAACTAGATTATTTATAGTATTTGCTTTGCAGATTACATTTTCCAGGGAATGTGCATAGCTCACATTTAGAATATTACCAATGTATACAGCTGGATATTTACTGAAGCAATTAAAGTTAAGTACCCTGCTCAAGGGTACAACCAACATTTCACTACAGTCCTTAAATTCATATTTTCCAGTCTTGTTATTGCCTCATATTTGCCATATTTATTGCCTCAGTGTTATCATTTTCATTTGCCAAACAAGCCTTGCCTACACAGTTTCAACACACCACTGCTGTAATGCACAGCAAGGCTGTCTTATTGACATTGTAAATCCTAGACAGGAAGCTATGATGGAAGCAAATCATGACAGGTGAACATGATCTCCCAAATAAAAAGCCACCTTTTAAAAAAAATATTGTGCTCCTATAGTTCAGGATTATTCACAACATTCACCTGACATCAAGCAAATGAATAGCCTTTCAAATCAAATCAAATCAAATCAAATCAAATCAAATCAAATCAAATCAAATCAAATGTATTTGTATAGCACTTTTAACAAAAATATTGTCACAAAACACTTAACAAAAAGGAACCCAGTCCTAAACCCCCAAAAGCAAGCCTAAGGCGACAGTGGCAAGGAAAAACTCCCTCGGTCAAAACTTTAGGATGAAACCTTGGGAGAAACCAGACTAAAGGGGTTTTTATCTTTGTAGAAGCAGAAGCCATTCTAAAACTTTTGTGTCACTTATTACAAAGTATATGGAAATCAAACATCAAGATATTCCTATGAACCCTACAAGCACAAATAACCAGCATTGACCACAGGTTATGGCATTCAGTACAACCACTAGGACCTCACACGTACCTTTCCTGCAATTTGTCTCAAGAGAATGGGCAGTAAGCACTGACCAACTTTGTAATACACAAGCAGTTGCACTTATGCACATACAGTACCATACATAAGTCAGAAAGCAACAGCTAAATTTAACGATATGGGACTATCCTCACAAAAGAGTATCAACACTACTGACTGGTCCCCATTCAGAAGAAGAGAATGAGGAAGGGGGACATGTTTTTCATTCCTTCTTCATTGAAACTAGCCAGCTTCAGTCTTCAGGTCTTAGTTACAACCTATACATGTGCTATATGGTACATATAACCAACATTGCTATTACTCTCTTTCTTTCAGCAAGATTGAAAAATACTCTCGACAGCAATCTTTCTAATTCCCAGTGTTGGTGATTTTCTGCAGCCCTGGTCTTCATTAATCTCCAGCCGAGTCATTTCCCGGGAAAATGAACTGTACGTGTAAAAACCAGGTCACCAGTCTGACTGATGTTTTCACACAGCCACTGAGGGCCCACAGCTGTGGTAAGAATGCACAAATGCCCAAGGCACAGAAGCACCCACACAGTTGATTAATCATTGAAAACCGATCCTCTCTGTATCTTTAGCCATATGGCAGTGTCGTGCTGTAAACTGTGATCATTTTACAGTTAGGTTATGAGCTTTTATTTATGTTGCTGTCAATTAAAAACATGTAACGCTCTGATCAACGGGGCAAATGGTCATATTATGTTGATTTAGGCATAATGCTAGCTGCCTTATAATGCAGAATTCCTTTAGGAAACATGCCCTCGGCAAGCTCTTCCATCCAATATAGGTTTGCAAATTACATGTTAACTAAGTCAGTATTTCAATGTACCAATCATGTTTGAGTGACAAACTTTTTTTTTGCCTCAGGCTTCCATGCAAAAGCGCAACTGGCTTGTGAACTGAATGTTGTTCAGGCCAAATTATAGACACAGATCCCTTTTCAGCTGTTGTACAATATAAATGCTCTGTACATCTATTGTTCAAAGTCCTGTTTTAGAGTTCATAAAAGGCCATTTATATGAGGTAATAGACTGAGCAACACCTGAACTAGTCACAGTTCCCTTTTATGATATGCGGAAAGCCTCTTTCACAGGAACTATTTCTCTGTGTGTGTGTGTGTGTGTGTGTGTGTGTGTGTGTGTGTGTGTGTGTGTGTGTGTGTGTGTGTGTGTGTGTGTGTGTGTGTGAGAGAGAGAGAGAGAGAGAGAGAGGCAGGAAATGAACACAACGGTACATCATAATTGTGTAGATACAGAGGGGAAAGAATGAGCAGACCTATAGCACATGCTTATTAACATTTCTTTTCAGTTTGTGTTCTGGGATAAAATGTCCATTTCAGTAAATATCGACCTTCCTTCAATATATGGGCACACACAAACACGAACTCTAACGTGGCTGAACTAACAGGCTGACTAACAGTCGCCCTGTTTAAAGATAAAAGTAGCTATTAAAAGGCTCGAAAAAATATATAATTCAGATATTAAATATGTGTAAATGACAAAGCCTTGGAACGTCATAATTTAAAAATGACAACTTTCAGATAGCTAATAAATGATGAAACGCGATATTCCGTAATGGTATCACGTAGAAGTGCGTCCGTAAAGTAACGCAAAACTCCACGTATTTTTTACAACTTACAGCAGGTATAAGAGTAACGCATACATTTAACATCCACTGTAATAAATAGCACCAAGGTAATCCCCAGTTCAAAAATTGTGACATGCTCCACACATTCCTAACTTCAGATCATATTGCAAGCGACCTTACCTCTAATGTGAGAAGAGCAGGTCAAGAAAACCAGTACGCAAAACGCTAGATTCATCTTAATTTCCAAAGCTTTCCTTTTCAAGTTGAAGTAGAGAAAACAGTCAGTGGTGGTTTCTTTTTCGACTCCCTGTTCCTGGGAGGGATGATGTTTTAGTTGGATGGCAGTGGCCCTCAAAGATAACTATAAATAACTCCGCACGACGAAATAAAAAGGCAGAGAGCGAGCGGGGTGCTCAGCTACCAGCTACGTTTCCAGTAAGTAAAGCTCTGTAGTTAGAGGGAATACAAAGTGCCACGTGGTTCACCCGGCGCCTAGAAGGGCGCCTCGTTGACTATGGACCAGAATATTCCGATGTTCGAAGCAAATACATTCATTAGAACGACATCGCTCTTTCCCCTTTCCTCTCCACGCTCATCGATCAGTAAGTAGCTGATGTTCTGCTTTGCCTCTCCTGCCCCTCGCTCTATACCTCATCCACTGCCTGTCATTTCACCCAATCTGTGCGTTCTGGGGGAGGAGGTGGGAGAGTGCAGTCTGATCACATAGTACAGTGAATTACGTTAGCGATGTGAACGACACGCCTTGAAATTTGAAAAACATGGCGACACGCCATTACCATCTGTACCACTTCTTCATTTACCCCCCCAAGATGAAATCAGACATTTTATCAATGTTACAAAAGCTAGTCGCTACAATGAAACACACCAGAGCTTTTCGAAATTCTCGACCATAAAGAGATCTAAGATTACAGACTAAAACGGATGTGATTGTGATGAATTCTTCTGCTAGCATAAAGAAGAAATTTTAGATTTTTTTATTATAATGATCATTTTCAATTATGTCAATTCAAAGGCTGTTTTTTCCCAAAGACGTAGTCTACCAGCATCCAACGAGTTAAGAAAAACTGGACACAGATGGTACAGCGTGACAGCTCCCGACTCCACCTGTCGTGTGACAGGCCGGCCTATGGACAGCTCATCTGCCTAGCTAGTTACAGACAGCCTTTTAGCTGGTAAATGTACTTTTACCTCAAATGTGACATTACTCGAAATTCTTTATGCTCTGGTCACGTCAGCCGCAAGTTTAGCTAACGTTAGGCAGCCTATTGCAAGACAACTTAAATGTCGTAAAACCAATTTTGAGACTAACGTTACATCAACTTTGATTCTAGGCATTCTATGCTGTGGAATAAAGTAAATAATTCCTCAAATTCAATAGTGTTTCCCAATAGACTTAATGTGAAATATTAGCTTGCTAATTCACATGCAAACCGAAAAGATCCTCATTTGACATTCCATAAACAACTGACAGTGACAAGTCAGTGAGACATTCAACTATGTCTGAGATGAGAAACTTCTAGAACGAACAGCTCATAAACTTACATACTAATAAGTAAATAATAATGACACCCACATCCAGCTCATAATACTTGCAGAAGGATCTGGGAGTGACAATGTATAATTCCGTAATCACCACAAGGAGCCGCTGTAACACTTTCGATATTTATTCCGCTCAAAGCAAAAAGAACACCATGTTCCATAGTGCAATGCGATGGTCCTTTAAATATAGCTTCTATTAGCATGCCTTCCTAAAAAACCCAAACAGTTGTTATGTATCAAATAAGTGGCCGAAATGTTACATTTACAAATACTTCGTTGGTCATTAAAAATGTGCATTATAATATTGTATTGTATAACACTATTGGCTAGGCCTACATATATTTTTTAACAATTCGCTGTATACATTTTTTATTATTGTTATATTCCTCTTAAACATTTAATAAGAAAATTAAAATTAACACGTGATAATACAAACATTAATAATGTGTTCACGTACATTTAATTACAATTTTACTCATTTTGCATGAGGACCCCTACATGGGCTGTCACAAATGTAGCTAGCTTGCTAGTTAGCGATCCTCCCCTGCTACACTCAAACGCCGGTGAGTCGATGTCAGGAAAGGGAAATACCTAACATTGTAATGCAGCAAATATATTTCAAGATGTGAAGTACATACATCTTGTGAATATATGGAAAGAGCTTTTAGCAAAAAGTAACAGCTATTTAGCTATATAATCTTGACTCGCGGTAGAATTATATGGTTGCATTAATTTCTCAGTCGCTGTTGTGTCTCTAGGCGAGCCAGGCGGTGATTGGACGAACCGCGAGCGGCATAGCTGCAACTCCCAGCGAGAGGCTGCAGTGACGAAGTGGAGGCAGGGGTAGCATCGTCTCAATCCTTACACAATACAGGGCGAAAACACATCCAACATCTACAGTAAGCTAGGTACAATAATACCAAAATATATATGTGGGTGTGGGAACAGTGTGTTTGGTCTGTGGCTGGCTCTGTAGCTAGTAAGCCAGTATCAGGGTTGTCTTTGTGATCGATAGCTAGCTAGCAGGCTGGCTAAATAAATTGTGACTCAACACGTCGCTAGTTAGCTTCTTAGCAAGCTAGCTGGCTTGCTCAGTAAGTAAGATAGTCTGAAGAAGTGAGACGAGCAAACGGAAAGACGGACCAAGTATCATTAGACGTCTCTGACAGGTTCTCCTCAGTGGCTGGTCCTCTCGTGGCTGTGTCGCCCGGTGACAGTCCCAACACACTCGATATGGAGACAACGGGCAGCAGGATAACACAGACACCAGACTCACTGGACTTTACTGTGGAGAACGTGGAAAAGGTGAGCACACTCTCCGATTCAGCCAAATTCATTAATCTAAGTAATTTACAACAGGCATTTCTGAGTTGTTAAATGAATGTTTTTGATGCATTGATGCCACTGACAAGGTGCAACTTAATTCTCTCCATGTCGTTTGCTGCTACAACTTGTGCTACATTCGTGAGTCTCTTCTCCCAGTCTCTTCCTTGTTGTTAACTATTCACGTCATAAACAACTAAATTCTCCGTTTGTATGGTGAAGACTTTGCATTCTCCGATTGTATGGTGATCTTTTATCCCAGTCAAGCAGAGAAAACACTTATTGCATACTATTTTAGCTTGACACACCCGTCGGTACACGTTTGACCAAACCAGGGCCACAGGGTTGAATTAATTGAGCATTTACTTGCACTTTCCCCTTACAAAGTAGCTGGAATATTGGCTTGTGGCCTAAGTTGCTGAATGTTGAGATATTATTACCTTCATTGCTAGTGATTTTGTAT
Organism: Aldrovandia affinis; assembly: GCA_029706075.1. NCBI lineage: Eukaryota > Metazoa > Chordata > Actinopteri > Notacanthiformes > Halosauridae > Aldrovandia > Aldrovandia affinis. The sequence continues at coordinate 220,064 of JAINUG010000194.1, read as the reverse complement.
GTTACTTTAGTCTCAGTTTGGTCTTTGTGGGTGTTTTAACGGTCTGCCTCTGTCCATTGTAGCTGCTTAAGATTTGAGCCATTACTGCTTATGTCATGTGCCATTTGAATGATGTCTTGCTCTCACTTGATTTCTAAACAGTGAGCCTAATTGCCTCACGCCACTCAGGGAGAAGTGTACGTTGCTTTGATCCTCCTGTTATCTTCAGAGTGCTGATGTATCAAAAATGGTTGAAGGGAGGGAAAACTGTTTTCTACAGAGAGCCGTCCGAAAGTAGTGTCCTTCTAATGACATACGGTTACAGTGCAAAGACAGTGACATCATTTAATACTTTTTGTGTTTCACCCCTTGTTTTGTTTAGACAGCTGTCGGTTGTGGCAACCTGGACAATAATGAAGTGCTTAATGGGCAGTTAGCATTGTGAGCTTTTGGTAGAGGTTACTGGAGGTTAATTTCAGGGCTTGTTACGGCGAGGTGAGTGGGCCGTTCGGGCCTGAGCGGCAGTGCAGTGTCCTTCCTCTTCTGGAGGGCAGAGGAGAGTACGCAACGCGCTGGAGCGGCGGCGGTCGCAGTGTCGTCTGCCGCCTGAGCCAGCTGCATCATGACTGCCGGTGCCCCTCCTGCCTTCTATTGTCTCTGAGATGCCAGTCACGCTGAAACATGTGGCCACTGAGCCCATCCGACCATCTCCGTTACTGACCAGGGCTTCTTCCCGTGCCGCGGTTTCACGGGTCGCTGGCGCTTCCGTTCCTGGTCTCGAGGAGCAGTGCCAGCAAAAAGAGCTGGTCTTTTTAAATAATGACGACTGTTGCTTGAAATGATTAACAGTCGAGATGCACTTCAAGCTCACATTGTGTCAACAGATGAAAGGACAAAGGGGCTGTTTTGTAAACCGTCATTAGAAATTATGTGGCACTGTAAATCACACATTTATCCTTCCCTTAGTCCATGTCTGCTATTCAGTCCAAGATCATGGCTTATTAGACTGAACTAGCTCAAAAGCATTTTTAGGTTTTTAGACAAATCTGTATGTTTAATGCATAGTGTTGTTAGACAGTGTTTAAACAAGGAATTTTAATAGGTACTTGATATTCACTGTTGATTACGTATATGGTTGCCATTAATGACCCAGTAGGGGGGAAGCAAGTAAAAGATCGTAGACTGCTTTGATGTGCTCGGTGTGGGTGTGATACAGTGCCAACCATGTATGTATTGTGTCTGAAATGTTACTTGTACCAAATAGGGATAGTAATTTCTTAATCTATCTGTTGATGATCATGTAATAGAGCTCCAGTTCCAACCAGTCCCAGGCTAGAGACGGTCACATCTTTTGCTTTCTGTTGTTATTATTTGTCTCTGATCCTGGATGTGCTTGAGTTGTACAAACAAATTAAATCGCATTGCTGTGTAGGAGGGCTGTTATGTCCATCCCAGTCATGTGTGAAGGTTGTGCTCATCTGCATCCCGGAAGAGTGTGTGTGAGTGAGTGTGTGTGTGTGTGTGTGTGTGTGTGTGTGTGTGTGTGTGTGTTTGTGTGTGTGTGTGTGTGTGTGTGTGTGTGTGTGTGTGTGTGTGTGTGTGTGTGTGTGTGTGTGTGTGTGTGTGTGTGTGTGTGTGTGTGTGTGATTTTAAAGGGGCTTGTAGAGGCTGAATCTGTGTGTGCCCGTGCGTGGTGCGTTGAGACTGTGTGTGATGTTAGTCTGGGCGTGGTTGTTCTTGAGGCTGTGCGTGATGATAGTGTGGTGTGTGTTGCTGCTGAGGCCGTGTGTGATTTACTGTGGTGTGTTGCGGCGGGGACTGTGGGTGCCAGGGGGTGGATGTGCTCTGCTGTTGCCAGGGCATACTGGCTCTCTGGGACTGAGCAGAGGGCAGGTGTTTGAAGGTGCTGCAGTGGAGGAGCTCAGCTGACGCGATGGAGGAGGACAGCAGGGGGTGAGGGGGGAGACACTGTCACAGCGGTGAAGGGAGGGGGAGATGCGACAGTCATGATTACATCCAGCCAGGAGAGAGAGCGGAAATTGGAGTGTGGTTGAAATTGCTTTTCCCGAAAGAACATGGATGATGGGAGAGAACGAGAGAGAGAGAGAGAGAGAGAGAGAGAGAGAGAGAGAGAGGGGGAAGGGGGAGATTAAAGGGAGAGAGGGGGAGAGGTAAGATGCTGTTCAAGAGCTTGTGTGTTTGGACTGTGTCATTATCTGCGGAGCAGGTAGAATTCTGTTCTGTTCTTATGTTCCCCCACATACAATTTTGGATTCTAATGAAGCATCTTTAGGGTCTGAACAGGGCCTACTATTTATTTTAAACATGGGCTTACTATTTTTTTAAACATCATTGTCCTTATAACAATCTACAGCGTTATTTCATCATTTAAACTCAAATCAGCTTTACAATGTACACAGTTGAGCTCCTACTGGGAGAAGCTAGGTAAACAGTCTTAGATTATGTGTCCTAGGCTGTAGTCCATGTGGAAACATGTGGTCACAGTCAGAACCATACCTCTTCATTATTTAAATTCAATGCTACATTTCAGTGTTCTACATAAGGGAATGCTGTAGATTGATAGAGAGGCAGCCACAGGCATGTGCTGAAGTGAGTATTGCAGAGAGCTGAGTGCATTGCGTGTGTGTGTGTGTGCGCGTGTGCGTGCGTGCATTTGTGCGTGCGAGTGTGAGAGAAGGGGGGTGTCCGTCCCTGCTTCCATTACAGCAATACAATGTCTCCTTTTAAGTGTGATGTGTGAGTTCTACTGTTGAGGACAACAGGACATTGAGAATTGTAGTGGTGGATACAGGAGACAGATGCTGTCCCTGCCTCCATGTGACAGTTTTGCAGCCAATCACAATGACAGAGAAGATAAGTCAATGAACAAGGGAGCAAGTCACAGAGTTGAGTTCAGAAACCTGCTATTGTCATTATAGCTAATCAGATTCACAGTCTATCTCTTTGAAAAGGACCATATACTAATCTAGCTTCTTTGCCTTTTGCACCTCCACTGATAAATAATTATATACATATTCAGCTAGTATGTAAATAGGGTATGGACACATCCTATAATGAACATATCCTAAAAGAATAAAGCTTTAATGTATGTGTATATATAAATATACATATACTGCCAGAATAAAGGAAACACCAACATAAAGTGACTTAATAGGGTAATGGTCCACCACGAGCCACCAGAACCGCTTCAATGCGCCTTGGCATAGATTCTACATGTATCTGGAACTCTATTGGAGGGATGCAACGCCATTCTTCCATGATGTTTTCTTGTTTGCCATGAGCGCTGTCTCCGGCACCACTCCAGAAACTCCAGTGTAAAACTGGGTTGAGATCTGGTGACTGAGACCACCTTGGCATATGGTTTACATCATTTTCATACTCATCAAACCTTTCAGTGACCACTCGTACCTTGTGGATGGGGCATTGTTATCCTGGAACCACTCCCATCAGGAGAGAAATGCATAGGATGAAGGTGATCACTCCAAATTGCTTTGTATTTATTGACGTTTATTTTGCCCTCTTAAGGGGTTGAGTGGACCTTAACCATGCCAGGAAAATGCAGTTCACACCCTGACAGTCACCAGAACCTTTCATCATGGGAAACAAGCATTTGGGCTTGTTGGTTTCTTTTGGCGTGTGTCACACATGCGCCCGTCCACAGGGTGAAGGATGACTCATCTGACCATAACTTTTTATTTTATTTTTATAACTGCTCAGGCCACTGCCTGTGTTGTTTGCACCACTTTACTTGCAAACATGCACTTTTAGACATAATAAGGGGTTTATGCCCTGCAAACTGACCATATTATCCCTCTCTATGAGGTTCTTGACGGACTGTCCTTGATGAAACTGCTTGCACAGGCCCTAGATTGAGATTTGCAATCAACTGATACAGAGTTACTTGTCTGTTTTGCCTTGCATCTCGAACCAATGCACAGACATTACAGTGCATTTTCCAATATGTATCAATCATTTACTCAAGTGTGTCCTTTATTTAGGCAGTTATGTGTGTGTGTGTGTGTGTGTGTGTGTGTGTGCGTGCGTCGGTAGGACTCGATATCTAACCAGTACAATATTTTACCTTTCCGGATACAGAATTCGATGTCTTATCTGTTAGACTAAAAAGGGACTAAAAGAGCTCTCACTAGCATACAATTCTCCACAAGACTGCTTAATGCAATCTCGTGTGCACTGAATACATCAGAAATCAGATTTATTTCTTCCTAATTTTATTTCTTGTTATATCTTTTTTTTCATCTTTATGTCTTTTTTTCTTTTAATACTGTTTTATTGTTTTAACTGCACCTCTGTTTCACATGAAGTGGCAGGACGAAAGTGGCGTAATGGGAAAAAATAACGTTATTTTGTTTCGATTGGTTTGATACAGGACCATTTCACAGCATCTTTGTGTCAGAAGAAGCGTAATTTAATATGGGTGCCTGTCTGGCTCGGAATCGTAATTTAAAATGTGAACTCGGCAACATTCACTTTTGAGTTTTGTGTGTAATTTGCCTTACTTATCAGTAATTGAGATTTGTGTGGTTGCTCTTCATGACATGACCTTCAGAAGAAAAAAACACAAAAACAGCACATTTCTAGTGTCTAGAGTTTCAGTCTTATTTTAGCTTTAGTAATTCTCATTTCAGTGTTGATCTTTCCATCAAAACTCTTGATTCGAACTTCTATCTCTTTTTATTAGGAGGCACTTTAAACGTTGAACAGAGTCATACGGCTTGAAATGCGAGTGGTTTGAAAGGAGAATAAGGTGTACAGCGTAATAATGATAGGAAACCTAGCGATGAGCTCATCGCTGAAGGTGGATGGAGTTTTTAATCTGAGGTTGTTGTTGTTGTTTTTCTGGATCGGGGGTCGATTGTATGCGAGCTCACTCTGCTGAATGAGTCTCTCCTCTGCTCTCTCCAGATGGGCGGTCTGACATCATGATTTAAAGGCATTATTGGGGAGGGGTGGACAGCAGGGGAAAGGGCGGCGAGCGACAGGCCGCTGAAATGGAGGGGAGCGCCGAGGAAAAGAGAAGAACTGGAAAGGGATGCCTGTGATGTAGACGTTACGGCGGAGCAGCGAGGCGCACCGTGTGTTTGACGGCCGCGTGTAAGCGATAGACGGGCCGAGACGGCTTGTTGTGTAGACGCTGGCAGTTTGTAAGGAGAGAAGGAGAGAAAGCTCTGTTCTATTTGTAGCCGCCGTGTCACCGGCAGAAACGAACCCCACCGACGTAATAATAGCTCTTGTTTGAACTTTGCCGTTTCGTTCGTGTTTTGTTTCGTGCGATTATGTCTTTGTTCATCAGTGGTCTATTGTTCTCTTCTGCACTGCAGGATCACTCAGGAGTGAGCATGTACACAGTACATGCTGAACCCACTGTTTGCATATATCTTGAATGCATTTCTGTTCATTTTCCAGAGTAGCTGGTGTACCCCACTGACACCTGGACTAATTTGGGGACATTTTAGTGCTTTGGGATCTTAAGGGTCTACGGTTTCCATGTATGGCTACATGTGAGAAAAGATTAGATATCTAGATGTAGTCTTAAGAAGCCTCGCGATCTACTGTTACAATAAGGTCATAAACGTAATCTAAATGGTTATTTAATCCATAATCCATGTTTAAAGAAGTAATCGATGAATGTATCTAATGTATGTGTCTTAAGGAAGCACTAAGGAAAATCCTTCCCGTAATTGCAATCCAGGCTTCACATATGCAGTAGCATAGCCTAAACGAGAGAACACAAGCACTCATTTCAAAGGGTATACGTGAATGAATACATTTTCGCTAACGACGTTAGTTTGCTAGGTGTACATCCCATATTGGGCACGGCGTCGATTGTGGGGAAAACGCGGCACAAGGGGAATCTCGGCCTTCTTTGTGGCCTTGATGTTAACATGCGCGGCTGCCGCTAATGCAGCGCAGCTGGCAGAATAGCTTTTCTCCCCCCTGATCAATCTAAGATTTTGCACGGAGCTGGGTGAGGACGGCAGGCGGTGTCACGTTTCGAGGCGTGGCTGTGAACACAGACACTGCTGTCTGTATTTTTAACCTGGCTGAGGGGCGGGGGGCATCGATGCACAGGAGAGAGGAGGAGGGACTAAGGTGGTCTGTTCTTCGGCTGTGCCTGTAGTCCCTGAGCGGTTAATAGGGGGTGTTTGTTAAATAAAGGGTAATTGTTGAAGGTGGCGCAGAGGGATCAGAGAACAGCAGGCCTCGATTCTCCAAATGCGAAACCTGCACATTATGCTTCGACAGGCTTTTGAACATGAACACGTTTGAGTAAGGCGCTTTGATTTAAATTTGCCATTGACGGGTGGCTTACAAACTTGATAAATGAGCGTCACGTGTTTGAGTGAGCTATTCTGGAACGTAACAGATTATAGGCCCGTATGTTTAATTAACATTTAGTGAAATACACGAATGACTTGTTATATTTAACAAGTTATCGATGTGTTGATTTCATTTAATTTAACAAGAGATGCAGGCTAATTATTCAGTGCAAAATAAAATGAATTGGTGCTTGGTCAATTAGTTTCTTCACCTTTTCAAAATGTCATGATATGTAGACAAATAAGAATGTGCCCTACATTCTAGCATACAGGAGAACAAAAAAACAAAACTAAATTGACACTTTAATTTGTACATTTTTGGCATTTTAAGTACTTGCTGCAGTTTGAGGTGCAAAGGCTGTAGCATTGGCTAAAAGGCAGGCTAATGTGCGTTCTTGCTTTCAGAAAGGGAAGTTCTGTCATGCAAACAAAATTCTTCTCAACAAGCAATTCTGAAAAAAATAAAATAAATAGAAATAAGTGGTTTATTAGTAGTAGTGCTATTTACAATTCGCCAGTAATTCTTGGCAAAGTGTTGAGAAGTGGCTGTCGGTTGGGGAAAAATAATAAAACAACTGAAGTATTGTTAAGTGGAAACAGATCTTTTGTAAGCATCAGTGACAGGGGCGTGTGGCTTATTTTCGCACACGATGCACACATTTAGAGCAGTTGGAGCACGCATGACATGTGAAGAAAGAAGCGACACGCTGATACATTTCACACCGTACCCTGTTAGTCATGTAACTCGTCCTACTGTTGCTGTTCAAGGCTGCGTTGCCGGGCAGTTAATGGCCACTCCTTCTCGTTTTTAAGCGATGTCCAGCCGAGTTCCACCTTGCTCCAATGTGCCGTACTTGCATTTCTTGAAAATTGTTTTGTAAGGTTCCCGCCCACACGCGACTGCCATAGACGTCTGTGCTCTTCTGTGCTCTCTGTCTGCATGAGTTCAGACCATGAAAATCTGGCCCATAGTCTGTCTGTAAATGGCTTTGCTAAATGTTTGTTTGTTTTAAATATTGTTTTTTTAAATAATGTATGTAATGAGTCAGGGATTTCTTTAAAGGCGGAAAAGGAATATTGACTAATTGTCTTGACGGAAACACTCACAGTAAACAAGGGAAAACAAGCTTGAGATGTTTTTTGAGCCAGACTTTGGCGTAAATGCCTTGCCACCTGCTGCTCCAGAATCAATTCGGTAAAGTAATGATGCCAGCACAGTTTATGGTTCGCATTACTGTGAGAAAAGGACACAGAGGGTGTAGCTACCTCTTCTTCAGATGGCTTAGGTTTTTATTTTTTACTGCAAGGTTGTGGCCATATAAGTGTGAACATTACAAACAAGATGGAGAGTGAGGTATAACAGGTAGCAATGCTGAGACCACACAGAATTATTTTTGTGTACATGTATGCCAGTGTTTTACGGGCCTCGCCCAAAGAGCCACACCCAATATGCTATTAAATACTATAAGCTATAACCATTATCAGGTGCCAGATACATTTTCCACACATCGGTATCTTTACTGTCACATTCGCTGCCAGTACTGCTGGCTCCAGATGTGCATTGTTTCATTTTGTAGATATGCGAGCTTCTTGTGCACGCTTTGTCAGCATTCGGTCATTCAACCAATACGGACGCACTGGCCTCGGGGATGCTTGTGCTAGTCTGCGCTCGATTGAATTGACGGAGGATCTTGGGTAGACTCCACTACCCCTGATCTCTGTCCATCTAGCTAAATTGTCTTCACCACTGTTTACTTGTTCAACACTATACTCTTTACACTATACCGGTGTTACAGGTATGGTACGCAGATGCCTGCAATTATGTCTATCGCTGTATTCCTGCACTGATCTCATGCGCTAACTATGATTGTTCCTACCATGTATTGATGCACATCTTGTAAGTCGCTCTGGATAAGAGCGTCTGCTAAATGCTTAAAATGTAAATGTAATGTAAATGTAGGATGTTGCGGCGATAGGACGGGCGAACGATTGTGATTGAGGAATTCCAGATTGGCCAATGAAGAAGTGCGGGGGAACAAAGTTGTTAAGGAATTATAGAGCGCCCCATTCTCCACGAAATCCGCGTAATTGCATCACGGCGCTGTCGTTTCCTTGAAATCCGGCACGTCCATTGCGAACAAAAGGACAAAAGAAAAATCGGAAATCAATTTTGACCTTGCTCGGGTTTCATTTCAAGCTTTGGATCTCTTGCTGTGCAGATAGTGCAAACACAAACATTGGCGTTTTATTGAAACCTTGGTGTTCATCCCATTTGTGGCCCTTGAGATTTCTTGTGAATTTACATATATCATTCTCTCAGTGTTCAAAAACAGTTATATTAATATTTGCAAATACATGATGTATAGTGAACCCTCATCTAGAGTTCTGGGAATCCGTTGTTATTGGCAACACGCCCACACACGCACACACACACACACACACCAAAACACGCACACGCACACACACACACACACACACGCGCTTGTGCACACGCACAGCTTTCTTCTACAATAAATGTCTATGCCCCTCCTTATGCCCTCCTGCATACACCATTTCGGCAGCTCTGAGACATTGATATGCGTCTGCCATTTTTCTCTAGCGTGTATTACATTGTGCATTATGAAGTGAATCGATTGACAAAGTGTCCTTCATCAACACAAGTGGCCGGAGGGGTTCGTATCATAAATGCAACACTCAAAACTATAAAGACGACAAAGAAACACCGTCTCAAGTTCAAGGATCTGGTTATTTATATTTCCGTAACATCTGGCATTTTATTAACTTAAATCTAAAACGCAGGATGCTCATAAGAATGCACCATATATGCAGATGAATGTTTTCAAAAGATAAGATACGATAGCCTTTATTAATCCCGGGGGGATTTGGTTTGTCACAGCAGCAATGATACAGGAGACAGTGAAAGAACACACAAGACATACAGGACATCACAGTATACTGAATAATAAATACAAGATAAATATATTTAAAAACCAGAGTAAAAACCTAGCAGTTATACAGACATACAGAACATCATAGTATATTGAAATACCAGATGCTAAAATACAAGAATAAAAAAAATAACAAAACAACCTAGCAGCGATCATACTGGAGGTAGTGCAAATCCACCAGATAGACAGCACATACCAGTGTACTGAAGTACTAAGAAAACAAATATGAGATCAAGTAGCAATCGGGGCAACAGTGAGATGTGCAAAGAAATGTATATAGTGAACCACGTTGCTGTGTTTAAAGGATGTGTTTACCATTTAAAGGAAGGAAGCTCTGATAAGATAGTAGCGACAACCTTGGCTTTGAAAGCATCACCTTGAGTCTGGTGGGCACTGTATGTACACATATACGCCTCTATATCTGTACATATACAGTATATATATGAGGTACCAGTAATGAACTACGCAGCCAGCCAGCCAGGTGGGGAGTTCAGTATTGACAGCTATCAGGCAGGAAGAAATAGCCTGGCAGTGATCCACAGTCACTGTGAATTGGAAAATTGTGGGCCAATTAAGCAAATGAAGATGAGCAATTTCATTAATGGCTCTGCATACACCTAGAGCTCCTCTGTTGATGATTGACGCAGTAGCAAAAAAAAAAAAAAAAAACACACACACAAAAAAACCAAATTGCTTACAGCGCTGTTCCAGAGCGCCGATATGCCACAGAGGTATAAATATTTATACGCTGTTTTCAATCTGCCATGGAATGCAATTTTATGTCTTCTAATATATGTTTGATGGCATTTTATATGACTGAACTAAATTGCTTACAACCCACCCCCCCCAAATCTTTTTAAAAAGCATCTTACAGTAAACGGCATTGGCACAGCGTGCGGTGACGCAATCTCTCCAAACGGAGTGGCCGGACCGGGCGCTTGAGCGTGCTGCATTAATTAACATGCCTGCTGGGTTCCAAGGTCGCTCGTTCCGACAGACCTCGGATCAGACCTGGGCAGTGAGGGAGTGATGCAGGGAGAGGAGGGAGGTGGGGAGGGTTTGTGAAGCGTTCCGCGTGCCCTTGAGGCCGCCTGCACAGGAGCTCGCCGCTGGTACAAGCCTGGAATGTCTCCAACTTTGCGTGGGGGCCGGGGGGTCTTAGTTATTACATATAGCTTGTGTTCTATTACCAAAAGGGTTCTGGCGTATGCACATCCGGAGAGCCTGCCGATTCAGCAGTAAAGGCTGGATGGCGTCTCAGTGCTGGCGGCTGGCTTCATTTCCCTGTTCGGCGTCTCGTCTGCTGCCGCTGGCTGATGCAGTCGTTCGGCGTGTGGCAGCGGCGTGTTGTTTATTCCACACACCGAGGAACGGGAGGACGCGCTGCCAAACAAACGCGTGCACACAAAACGACACACCCACACACGACACGCGCATGCACGGACACATGAGCACAGACCCACATGCACACTGAACGACACACCCACACACACGACACGCACATGCAGACACAAACGCAGACATGCGCACTCACACACCATATGCACACGCGCGCGCACACATAAGCGCGGACCCCCACACACACACACACACACGCACACACACACTTGTACGCACACATGCACACAGACATACACACCCACACACATTATATGCACACGCGCGCACACACCACGTTCCCTTCGTTAGCTGCATGTCATTATCAGAGCTGGTTAGCTGTCACCTGACAGGGCTTAGCAGATGGTAACTCTGTGAGCTGGAGAGACTGTGAACCCACCCAGCCCAGCCTACATGGTATCTTGCTCTGATCACTGCCACGGTGCTCAGAGCCCCGCAAAAATCACCATTTTGTTGTTGTAGCATTTTGTAGCGGCATAACAAAAATAAACACTGGATTTCTCAATCGAACTAAGGCTGTCTGTATCAGTGTTTACAAGTAAGTACTAGCTTGACTAAGAGTGATTCCTCTCTCACACACACACACACACACACACACACACACACACACACACACACACACACACACACACACACGCATGCATGCAGACACACACACACACCCACACACATTATATGCGCACGCACACATGTGTGATTCCTATATTTTCAGGGTACAGGGTACAGAAAGCTCTCTGTGCTATCGGTCTTTGAAGTGTGCCTCTGTATCCACACCATTTCTCCCACTCCAGGGAACCGGTTATGTTTATTTAAATGTACAGACTAAATTCAATCTGATGGAAGGGGAGAAGGAGAGAGGGGGAGGGGGAGGGGGGGAGGGGGGGGGGGATTGACAATTGACAATAAAATGTTTGGCTGAATGAAGCCAAGAATGTATTGTAATAATCTTTCTGCATTAGTGTTTGATGCACTGCCCTTCATCTGTCCCCCCCCTTGTGTGCTGTACACGAGTGAGCGTCTGTGTCTGAACCTCCCCTCTCACCGCTCCTTGGCAGGCTCTACACCAGCTGTATTATGACCCCAACATCGACAATAAGAACCTGGCCCAGAAGTGGCTTATGCAAGCCCAGGTGTCTCCACAGGCGTGGCAGTTCTGCTGGGCCCTGCTTAGCCCCGACAAGGTGAGCAACCCCCCCCGCCCCAGCACCACTTTCCTGGTTCTGCGCTCAGGAAAGCCTTACTCCTGTCAGTGTTCTACCCGTCTCACTTTCGTGTTGACCCTGTACGTAACAGTGTAAATACTGCAGCGGAACGGCCGCTCCTATTATTCTCACACGCCTAATTATTTGCACATTTAGCACGGGAAATTGAACCGTGGAGTACTCTGAGCTGTGCAGAGACGCAGGGTGAAGTGTCATTGTTTCAGATTGATTCAAAGCACTCAGTGTTCAGTCTGCCGCGGTTAGGCTCTCCGTCGAGCGCGGTGTGTGCAAGGCGTCGGGAGGGAAGCGCTCACGACATCGCGGGCGATGTTGTTTGCTTCCTGTTTGCGAAGGTCCCGGAGATCCAGTACTTCGGGGCCAGCGCTCTGCACACCAAGATCTCGCGGTACTGGGGCGACATCCCGGCCGAGCAGTACGACTCGCTGAAGACGCAGCTGTTCTCCCAGATCGCCCGCTTCGCCTCGGGCGCCAAGATGGTGCTGACCCGGCTGTGCGTGGCGCTGGCCTCCCTGGCGCTCAACATGATGCCGGAGGCGTGGCCGGGCGCCGTGACGGAGATGGTGCGGATGTTCCAGGAGGAGGGCGGCGGGGTGGACGGGCGCGCCCGCTGCCTGGCCCTCCTGGAGCTGCTCACCGTGCTGCCCGAGGAGTTCCAGACCAGCCGGCTGCCCCAGTACCGCAAGGGCCAGGTGCGGGGGGCGCTCGGCCGCGAGTGGGTCTCCGTCTTCCCCCTGCTCCAGCAGCTCCTGCGGCAGCCCGACTCCCCCGGCCTGGTCAAGGCGCGCGTCCTCAAGTGCCTCTCCAGCTGGGTGCTGCTGGACGTGCCGCTGAACGAGAGCGAGGGCCTGGTGGAGGACAGCTTCGCCGCGCTGGCCGACCCCGAGCTCTTCGACACTGCCGTGGAGGCCATCGTCAACGCCATCTCCCAGCCCGACTCCCAGAGGTGAGGCTTCCGACCCGGCCTGGTTCGATGTGACCTTTAGCGCTAGAATTGCACCGAAGGTCTCCGCACGCTCCGTGTCATTTGAAGTAACGACGTCGGAAAAACAAAATGAGAAATGATCACTCGACAATGCCAAAGGCGGTAGCTAATGATGATTACAGATCGTTACGAAAGGTTGCGTGTTGAAATGTCGAGACGGTGGCGGGAGAGGGATTTCCATCTTTGACAAACACATCTTAATGTGAGGAGGACCTCCAAGATACAACTAAGGTGACACACTTTCTCTGCAGCGAGTTGTCGAGAGGGAGAACGATGTGAAAGGACAGGTCTGTCTGGAGAAAGAGGAAGGGTGAGGGATAGAGAGAGAGCGAGAGAAAGAGATCGAGCGAGCGAGCAAGGACAGGGAGGCGGGAAGGGCAAGATGACAGGGACAAGACACAGGAAGACAGGAAGATTGAGGCACAAAGAGTGATATAAGGGAGAGATGTAACCTAAGAGACAGAGACCAGGGCGTGGAGTGGGGGGCAAGGGAAAAGGATGGTGGGAGAGATGATAGCCGGGAGGGGAGGGAAGGGGAGGGGGGGGGGGGGGGGGGGCATTTCAAGGCTGGCTGGCGTTTCCATGGCGACAGTACAAGGGAACGATGTCTTACGCTCTGGTTGGTACAGACGTGATGGGCGCTTATCTCCCCCTTCCCCCTCTGCTGGGGAGGGGGAGAGTGGAAGGAGAGAGGGAGGGAGAAGCAGGGAGGGAGGGAGGAGGGAGGGAGGGAGGGGGAGAGAATGGAGGGAGGGAGAAGCGGGGAGGGACAGAGAAGTAGGGAGGGAGGGAGAGGGAGAAAGAGTGAAGGAGGGATGGAGGTAGAGAAGGAAGGAAGGAAAGAAAGATGGAGGGAGAGGGAGGGGGGGAAGAGTAGAAGAATCTTTATGTACGTACCCCAAGACTGGGTTAGGGCAATGATGATACACTGTCCACTTGCAGTTCAAAGAGCTTTTCTAGGCATGGCCTATCAATTCTTAGTCAAATCAAAGCAGGCACTCAGAACATCAGCACGTCATACAGCTAACAAATAACATACCAAAATTTCCACTTGAATCTCTTATTCTTGTGCGCATATTGCACCAGGACAGAGATGATATAAGTTATTGTTAATTATTCAGAGAGATTAATAAATATTCATTTGGATTCACGTGCAGTACTCGCAAAGACATTACTGCCCTTTTGCCCGTGCGTGTATTGTGTAGAGTGCAAACCATTTGCCAATTAGTGCTGTTGACTTCAACTTCGAGATGAACAAAAGGGGAGTAGGGTGAAATCAGAGGGTCACAAGTGTCACTATACCCGTAAGAAGAAGAATTTCTGTTGATTAAAGTATTAATGGATACTGCACCGATCTGTTGCTTTGGGCGAATGTCTGCCAAATTAATTAATAAGCAATTCTAATAAATAATGCATAAGGATTTGTGATTTGTTTCTGGCAATGGACCTTGAATTAATATTAGTGTTAACTCACTCTGCAGTAGTCACTCTGTATCTTTTGTAAATTGCCCGTTCGGCGCTCCGGAAAAGGAGGCTTTGATACTTCCGGTGTGTCGACTGGTGGCAGTGAATGGCAGCGAGGCCAGCCGCAGTGGGCAGGGCGAAAGTGTCGGGGGTGCGCGCGGTTGTCGGGGGCGCGCGTCCCGTGACGGGCACTTACCAGGGTGACTGGGACAGATCGAAGGCAAACGGTGAATCCCGGTCGAGCTCTTGTTTTTGTACAAGGAGCCATCGGCTCTTTTGAAGCAGCGCAGAGATAATGTGCTGTACATACAGCATTGGAAACCCAAGGCTAGCTTGGTGGTGATAGGGGCGGGGGTTATCAATTTTTCAGTTCCCGGAGGAATGGGCTTAGTTTTATACCACTTAAAAGGTTGTTGAGTGGATGTTAAAGTCCATCTAAATGGCTCACCCTTTTTGTCCTCCCTTTCTAACTCTATTCCTCTGTTTCTCTCACTTACCCCCTGCTTCTCTCCCCCTCCCCCCCATCTCCCTCACTCTTACTGTTTAAATACATTACAATCAAGTCAATTGCAAGGATGCTATTGGACCAATTGCATCTTGTTGCCTGGCAACTCATTTCGTCTGTCTCCCAGTGTCTCAGTGTAATTGCAGGGTGGGGGGAGGGGGGAAGCAGGGAGCTGTTTGTCTGAAGCAGACGAGCTGTGTTTGTGGGAAAAGGGTGGATGTCGAACCTCGCGTGTGCGCCGCACAAGGCTGGCCCTCTCTGTGCTGGAAGGGACATATATAAATCCCCAAATATTCATGCCCACACTCCCCCTCTTCTCCAGCCCGCACCCCTGTTATTTAGTCGCCTCCAGCTAATGTGTGCCCCTGGTTCTCCCAGTTGGCTATCTGTGAGAGAACACTGTGGCAGTCAGTGCGCTCAGAAACCTCATTCATTTTAATAGGTAGTTTTGGTAATGCAGGTCATGCACTCACAGAAGGGAGGAATCAAGCCATTGTCACAGTGCAAGGCAAAGCGGACAGCACGCATGCCCGTGTAGAATTTCAACCTTGCTGTGTCATTGTCAAAACCAGCGTTATTATTCATGACATGTCCTATTGACATTGCAATAGTAAATGCACCATTACTTGAATGTCAAACGTGCCCTTCGCAATATGCTACCACCTGTAACTCGCCACACGCAAAGTGTATTTTGTGAGAGTCGGCTCCGTATGACTGACAATGATGAAAATAAGAAGATCTCATTAATTGTAGTGCTCGTGACAGAAGCTGTTGAGCGGTGTGAGGAACGGTGGCAGTTGTACGATTATCGGCCGCTGAAGGGTTTGTCAGCACGAGAACCAAAGAGTTTGGGGTTATTCAGCTTTGGAGACTAATCCTTAGATCCTTGTAGAAGGCGCTGCTCGTTTCTCGTTTGAGCAGAGGGGTCATTATTCAGATCGAGTAAACGATGTAGCACTGGAGGCAGGAGGATGAAAAGGTGGACGCCTGTGAAAGAGGAAGTCTTTCCTCGGCTGAGATGGATTATGGTATAATAGACCGTAATGGAAGAGCTGAGACAGCAGAAATGAAGAACAAAGATGATACAGAATAGTGGCAGTGTGGTGGGAGTTGAGTGAAGGAGTAACATGAGAAAGAGAGCAACGATATGAGCGGGTTTTGCGCAAAGAAGGCAAACAGTATTGCAAAGGCAGGAGTTTAGGTATGTAAGGTATGGAAATGGGGGGGGTTGAACAATTGACCTTTTGAGAGGACAGCCCCAGTAAAACAAGGAATGGACCAACAACTAAGCCAGGGGGAACACCATAAAATGTATGGGCGAATGGGGACTGAATTTATCTGTGTGTTGCTTGCGTGTTGTCCAGGTATGTCAACACACTGTTGAAGCTGGTTCCTCAAGTGCTGCAACTGCAGGATCAGCTAAGGGAGGCCATACAGAATGGAGACATGGAGACTTCGCATGGAATCTGCCGCATCGCAGTGGCACTGGGGGAGAACCACTCCAGGTATACACTCACACTGCCCGTTCATGTCATATGCATTTCTGTACAGTGAAGGAGGTATCCATTGCAGCTGTAGTCAGTCCGTGTACACCTTCCTGACTGACTGTTTTTTAATGTTTTACCTATGTGAACCATCCTACCTGTTTTGACTGTGTGCTCCAGGGCCTTGCTGGAACAGGTGGAACACTGGCAGAGTTTCCTGGCCCTTGTGAACATGATCATGTTCTGCACGGGCATTCCTGGACACTACCCGGTCAATGAAACCACCAGCTCCCTCACGCTCACCTTCTGGTACACGCTGCAGGTAGGCACCCTCTGGAAATAGAGTTCACCAGCAGCCATATTGGGCTGAATTGATCTGAATATAGCTCTCTCCCTCTCTCTCTCTCTCGCTCTCTCTCTGGATCAGAGTCTTTCTACACAATGGACCTGTCCTCATTAGATATCTTTTTTCACAACAAACAACACGCTGTTGTCCTTTTTCAGTTGAGGAGACCTAATTGTTTGTTCAGATCATATCCCCATGCATTACTGTGAAATGTTATGTTATGTGATGTTAGCAATATGCACATGTTGGCAATATGCACATATGTGGATACTTGTTATTGGGCGTCTAACCAGTGACCACCAACAATGAACAAATAGCTAATAATACATACTTTAAAAAAGAAAATATTCTTTCTCATTCCAGGCTTCAAAAGCGAAACTTATTCAAATCTATGAGTATTCTGTTGTTTTCTTTTTAGATGTGAACCTGTCATGGCTGGAGATTTCAAACGATGTTGCCAGACCTTTCAAAGCTACTAGCTATCGGTGTAGTCTTTTAAGCGTGGTGATTGGTGGAATCATGCACCTGTGCTAGCTTGTGGGTCCACACTTCCCGCCCCTGTGAGAGACAGTATTTAGATCACTTGCATGAAGTTGCTGCCTTCAATGATGTCATTTGTGAAACTGGTATTTATTTGGGAGCCTATCATTTTTGTGGATGGCATTACTTGTTCAGGCAGGAGAGCCAAACTCGAAGAAAGTACAAATTACTTCAGGGCTAATAGCACTAATGTTTTGTTATTTCTTAGTGAGTCTCAGGGCGACAGGAACTTCTAAGTGTACGGTATTATCAAAGACCGGATCGAGTGAGTTATTTTTAAATCTACTGTGTTTTATGTCGTGAACTCAAATTTATTGTTATAGAATGAGGATCCCGAGAGCTCGTTACCGTTTGAAATTTCTATACTGAATAATGAACCATCCGTTATTTACGTCCTTATTGTGGAAGTGATGTCAGCTTTACATCTGTGCCACAGATTAGGTCATGCTTCTTACTTCAAAGTAATATGATGAACTCATTATTAGTGTGGCACATGTCCTTGCAGTTTTGAAGTATCTCAGCATTCAGTAATTACCATGTATAGTTCCCATTCTAGCCCTGAGATCAAAGGACCAGGAGAAATAGCATAGTTGTAGAGAAAGAGAGCAGGTAATATATATCCCCAAGGACAGTCTGGTAGCTGTATATAAAAAGGACATTTGTGGATGTAAGAAAGAATGTGCTGTTTGTATCAGAACTTAAAGCAGCAGCATGTATCCTCGCTGACGGTTTGGTTCTGTCTGGCTATCCATCTGTCTGTCTTTAGGTATCTGCATGTGTGCGAGAGGGGGTGAGAGACAAGAGAGTGTGTGCATGTGTGTGTGTGTGCGTGTGCGTGCGTGTGCATAATGATTGCCTGACCGTTGCAGGAAGGACAATAGGGCAACTCTGTTAGACTGCCAGTGGACTGCAGCCAGACCTGCTGTGGAACATTGCATGTGTGAGATCAGGCCCATGCCATATTTTATCTCCACACCCAGACCAGAGGCACCCCTGTGTTACTGTGTGTGTGTGTGTGTGTGTGTGTGTGTGTGTGTGTGTGTGTGTTGGGGGGGTATGTTTGTACACATTTTTGTGAGGTTACATATGTGACCGAGTGCATGTCCACATCCAGAAGGTTTCTAATGTTTGTGTTTGAGATCAAGGGTCCGTGCTCTTTTTTCGCCCTCCTGATAGCGGCAGGAAGCCATTTACGAAGCAAGGCTTTAATGGATGATGGAGGCAGTCTGCGTAAGGCGGCCCCATCTTGCTGTCAGCGTCACTGTAACTCCATACCTTCAATCAATACCGCCCCCCGAGTCACCGCGCATTCACTGGCCTGCAGCACTCAGCAAGGAGTGGCTGCTAATACCTCAGAGCATCGCGGCCCAAAAACGATCCATTTCCACGTGACGCGCAATGCCTGACACAAGTCCCCTGTACTGATTCAAAGGAAATCCCCCTTCGACTACTCCCTACTACTACTAATACTGTGATTCTATTATTTTCATTAGTAGACTAATAGGATTTTAAAAGCAGCAGATAGCTACATATTTAACGGGTGAGCTCAGTGCTATGTATAATGGAATGCAAAGTTAGAGACTTGAGTCTTTGGCCTCGCTTCATGCGACGAGCAGGAAATTAGAACTGACACCGTCACATATGTATAATGGAATGCAAAGCTATTATCTCTCAGCGCAGAACTCCATGTTGAGAACGGACGAGAGATAATGCAGTGCTTAATATATACGCCATTTATCTGCTTATCTCTCAGCGCAGAACTCCATGTTGGGAACGGACAGTGCGTGGAAACGCACAGTGACGGTTTCGGGCCGGAACGCCCGTGCCATCGTGAGGCAGACCGGTTTTTAATTTACGGTGCTGGGTTCTGGAATATGAAAGCGATTCAGAATCAAAAAGAATTCATGTATTATACGAGTGTGGTGATATTAAAAACTGAGAGAGATACCATTTCAGTCCCGACTCCAGATCAGAAGGTCCTTGACTCAACCAATTCTCTGTGATGTAGATTAAACAGCCCTGTGCAAAGCCCATTGGCCAGCAGTGTTGAATGTGTAAATGAATCATGACAGCCTACAGTGTTACCGGGTTCGATACCCGGGAAGAATATCATTCCTACACAGTGCACAGAAATGGGACAGCGTAAAAGTGTTGCGAAATAACATAATTCATGTTGGTTAGTTGATTATTTATTTAATCGTCCCTGACGTTGGCATTAGTGGGCTATGTTTTTTGTTGCATAAAACAAATGACTGGACTTGATTGATAACTCAATTGCACATTCATCAATTGAGCTATTAACTTCTACGATAGCCTTTTATAGCCAATATAACAACAGCGATGATTAAAAGGAGTAGAATGGAAGAAAGTAATCGTTTATTGTTAAAACCTTATCTTACACACAGCTAATATAAGAGAAATGCGTAAAATTACTATTAGACAAAAACTGACACTGACAGTTCTCTATCCGGATAATGAGTGTAAAATATAGATGCATTTCAGCTACCTTGCCTAATTGCCTGTAATTAAGATCACCTTATCCTAAGTGTTTTGGTCTATTGAGCAGGGGGTTCTGCCTTGTGTTCCATTGGGCATCTCCATTGTCAGCCTCTGCCTCCAGAGCCACTGTGTTTGCTTTAGAAACGTTACGTTTTTCGACTGTTTCTGTGCCATTTGGTCGCTTCCCCTCAGCAGCTTTCTTATAATCCTTTTTCTTTGATTGAGCTTCGGGCTGTCAGTCCATGCATGTCTCAGGACAAACATCCTCCGTTACTTCACAAGTTTGCTTCAGCTTCAGTGCCACCAATGTTTTGGTTGTGCTCTGAAGAGCTGTCAGTACTCATCAAACTATCACTTAGCAGGCTGATGACCCTGTCAAATCTGACATGCTTCAAACATCCAAATATGTTTTTCCAGGCTTTTCCCCCCCACAGTGAATAAATCTAAGTGTCTTTGAATATAGGCATCAAATATATTTATTTGAGCCATTAGGGTTCTTACCACATGTTCTTACTTGCCCACCCTATGTGAGTCAGTCTACAGTCAGTGGGGGGTTTTGACATTGAGCTGTGCAATCTACATATGTTGCAGTCTGATGGCCTTTTTCATCTGAGAATTCATTTCATGGAGTCACGATCTGGGGCTTATGACAGAAACTCCCCCTGACTGCTCGGTCCCTGTGTTGCAGGATGACATCATGTCGTTTGAGACAGAGAAGCGGGCGGTTTACCTGCAGGTGTACAGGCCTGTATACTTCCAGCTGGTGGATGTGCTGTTGCACAAGGCCCAGTTCCCCACTGACGAGGAGTACGCCTCCTGGTCCTGTGATGAGAAGGAGCAGTTCAGGATCTACAGGTGAGGGGGAGGTGTGTGTGTGTGTGTGTGTGTGTGTGTGTGTGTGTGTGTGTGTGTGTGTGTGTTTGTGTATGTTTGTGTGTGTGTGTGTGTCTGTGTGTGTCTGTGTGTATCTGTGTGTATCTGTGTGTGTCTGTGTGTGTCTGTGTGTGTGTGTGTGTGTCTGTGTGTGTGTATCTGTGTGTACGTATCTGTGTGTATATCTGTGTGTGTCTGTGTGTGTCTGTATATCTGTGTGTGTGTGTCTGTATATCTGTGTGTGTCTGTGTCCTTGTCTGTGTGTGTGCAAAGTTAGGGGAGGCAGAGTGAAGAGATTTCTTAATTTAATTTTCTGGCAGATTTGTATCTTGCTGGCAAATTCTAATGGATTTTTAAAGTTACCACAGAAAGAACTAGCAGCAGCTATAAATTACTGCCCTTAAGAAGGTCACGTGCCCATTAAAAACATTGTCCATGTCTCTGCCTATGCAGAAGTAATTCATTGGCTTGGGGAGCAGAGAAATGTACAGGTTTAAAGTTAGTTAAGCTGCAGTTGTGTTTACAGCGTATGGAACTGTGTGCGTTGCAGGGTGGATATCTCTGACACTCTGATGTACGTGTATGAGACACTGGGAGCCGAGCTCCTGAGTAACTTGTACGACAAGCTGGGGAGACTGCTGACCAACACAGAGCAGCCCATGTCCTGGCAGGTCAGTCCAACTGCTCAACACACAGCTAGCGGCCCATGGACACCACTGTAGAGTTTAACCGTCTTAAACAAGGGAAGAGCGATGATGATGATGATGATGATGATGGTGGTGGTGGTGGTGGTGATGATGATGATGATGATGATGATGATGATGGTGGTGGTGGTGGTGGTGATGATGATGATGATGACGATGATGAAGTCCATGGGTAGATTTATACTGTATTATACCTAATCTCATATTCAGTATGAATCTACCCATTGACTTCGTTATCACCATTGATATTATTACGATAATATTAATGGACTCAATGGGTAGACTCATACTGAATATGAGATTAAGTATAATTACTATACTTTACTATCATGACATTGATTCAATAAATCAGTTTTATTAGTCATGGAAAAAAAGAATGTCTGTCTGTCTGTCCATCCAGCACACAGAAGCATTGCTTTATGGATTCCAATCCATCGCGGAAACAATCGACGTCAACTACTCTGATGTAATTCCTGGGCTCATCGGCTTGATCCCTCGAATCAACATCAACAACGTTCAGCTTGCAGACACTGTCATGTTCACTATAGGTACTGAACCTCTTCGCTCTCTGCTCTGGCTCTCTGATCCTTTTCATGCATCAGACATTCATCAAAACCATCTCGTGAAGCTGCGTGATGCACTCCAACTTCCAATGTGTTCTGTTGAAATATTCAGCATCTCTCTCTCTCCCTCTCCCTCCTTTCTCTCTCTCTCTCTCCCTCTCCCTCCTTTCTCTCTCTCTCTCTCTCTCTCTCTCTCTCTCCCTCTCCTTTCTCTCTCTCTGTCTCTCCCTCCCTCTCTCTCTCTCTCTCTTCCCCCTCTCCCTCTCCCTCTTCTCTCTCCTCTCCCTCTCCCTCTCCCTCTCTCCCTCTCCCTCCTTTCTCTCTCTCTCTGTCTCTCTCTCTCTCCCTCTCCCTCCTTTCTCTCTCTCTCTCTCTCTCTCTCTCTCTCTCTCTCTCTCTCTCCCTCTCTCCCTCTTCTCTCTCCTCTCCCTCTCCCTCTCCCTCTCTCCCTACTCTCCCTCCTCTCCCTCTCCCTCCCCCTCCCCCTCTCCCTCTCTCCTCTCTCTCTCTCCCTCTGAGCAGGCTCCCTGGCAGAGTGGCTGGCCGATCACCCGGTCATGTTGAGCAGCGTCCTCCCTCTGGTCCTGGAGGCCCTGGGGAACCCTGACCTCTCCGTGTCCAGCGTCTCCACACTGAAGAAGATCTGTCGCGAGTGCAAATACGACCTGCCCCCCTACGCCACCAACATCGTGGCTGTCTCGCAGGTCAGAGGGCTGTGGCTTTCCCCTGCTAAGATAGCACTGACTTTACACTGAAGAACACTGTATCTGAACAGAGGTTCTATTAAGCAGCTTCAGCCTATCATCTCTGGGAAAACGCTATAACAGATCTTAAACAGATTTGCCTAATTTGTTTCTCCCAAGGTCAAGTATCCATGCAGTCTTTATAGTCCATATTATTATTTGTGAAATGCAGTAGCTTGCCTCAGTACTCTGTATGATTGAATTCCACATCAGGCTCTCGTGTTTTTTAAAGTTTATATTGTGCTTAATCGTATTTGTGTTTGTTAAATATTATAATAATTATATAAGAATGCTTTGTATTAATGATACTCTATTCACAGGAGGTGCTCATCAAACAGATCCATAAGGTCAGTGGTGACTCCTGCCTCCTACAGTAGTCTATCTCTCTCTCTCGATCTCTCTCTCTACCTGTGCAATTAGCCAATCGGCATCTCTGTATCATCTGTGCTAATCCAAAACCAGTCACAATATACACAGCGTACAGTACACGCCAGTCAGAATTTTATGCAGTCTGTCCGTGTCTGTTTCTGTCGATATCATGCCTGAAGCAGTCTCTCTCTCTCTGCACACAGACCAGTCAGTGCATGTGGCTGATGCAGGCCCTTGGCTTCCTGCTCTCTGCCCTGCCGGTGGAGGACATCTTGCGGAATCTGCACTCCCTCATCACCCCCTACATCCAGCAGCTGGAGAAGCTGGCCGATGAGACGGTAAGGACAGTACGCTCAAAGCATCGAGCCACACGACGATGGAGAGCTCCATATGTATTGCTTACTCTAAACATTAGATATGCAGAAATATTCCCCTTGAGTTACTTTTGCCAGTGTATATTGTCCGTTAGAATACCACCATTTTTTTTCATTTTGGCCTGTGGCCTTGAGAACAGTCTTTGTCTCCATGTGGTTCCACTGATTTAGCTCATCTCACAGTGGGGCCAGATTGGCACTCCCCCTCACTCAAAATCATGGCAGTACACACTTACCAATCATCGTGTATTATGCAGCTAAATCGCAAATATACTCGATTGTTTCAATTATTCTTTTAATTAATTATTGTCTCAACTCGTAAGGTTATTCAGATCGTTTGGTATAGATCATTATTTTATAAAAAATGTTGTCTCCTTTGTCCTGCATTTTTTAAATGGAAGTGGATACCTGAACATGGGGCTCAATAGCACTGCCCAGTTAAGCTTCTTATTTCATTGTTTTCTTTCCTTCCACTGCACTGCTCTTTGACTTTATGAAATTATGCGAGACCGAAGGACCGTAATGTCTCCCTTTGAAAGCTGACAACACTGACATCTTGTGGGAGGAGGAGCTAAATATTTCTAGAAATGCAAGTGTGTAATGGTAATGCTCTTCTTTTCAGGTATAGGGTGGTGAGCCATTCACACACACACACACACATACAGTATACAGTGCCCCTTTAAAGTCTACACACCATCTCGAGAATTTCACCTTTTGTTGCCTTACAGCCTGAAATGGAAACCTATTAAATCAGACCTTTTCTGGGTCTCCCGGGTGGTGTAGCGGTAGAATGTCCGACGCTGCCCACTGCGACCGGGGTTTGCTTACACCGGCCGAGCCAATTTCGGCTCTGGCTGGGCGTACCACTAGGGGGCGGCAATTGGTTTTCCGCCCCAGGGTGGGGAGAGGGAAGCCGATACGAGCTTGCTGCGTATAGGAGTGGCCCTTTGCGCATACCGCAGTCACGGTGACGGCTTTGCGGGTTCCGGCTCGGAAGAGGTGGTGCAGGGTATAATTAGCTACTCAAATGGGGAAAAACAGCAGAAAGAGAAAATATTTTACAAAATCTGACCTTTTCCACCTTTATTTACACATTTTACCCTACAAAATGTAAATCTTTAAAGGGGCATTGTGTATTGCTATATTGTTGTGATGAAGCCATACTACCATTGTTCCTTATTTCAACAAACTCACTAAAATATGAGACATTAAATACCAGTTGCCTAGCTCACTAGGCTAGGATTTTTAACTCCAGGTTAAAAATGAGAACGGGTGTGAGAAAAATCTAATTTAAGCTCATTTAATGATTTTGAATATGCTCTGACACATACATTTATTTTATGCTCCTTTATGACGTGTTGTAATCGATGGTCCAGTGCCACTACCCATCTGTACCATGTCTATTATAGCACATCCTCATTTATCAGCCATCGGCCCTCTAAACTCAGCCAAAAGGCCTCAGCTCGATCCCTGTCATCCAATCAGCTTCATTCCTCATCCCAGAATGCCTTCATACCCCAACCAATCAGCCTTTATTTCTTCTACCCTCGTCCTAAACGGCCTCCTCCTAAATGTTGCCCAAACTTCTGCCGTTAATTTGCCCTCTTCCCTCTGCCAGCCCTTCAGAATTGATTTCTTCGAGGTAAAGCCGTCCAATAAAATATGTCTCTTGTGCAAATTTAATTGAATTTGTTTTGCCCTAGGAGAAATTCTGTCGTTGAAGCCAGTTCAGGAATAGAGCGTTAGTATATTTATATTAGATGGCAAGAAAACAACACAGCAGAATGCAGTTAATTCAATACCCTTAAATGAAATGTGTCCCTATCAAATAGCCTATACAATATTTATGGGAAATATTTCTGATGCATATCAGAGAAATCTATTTACAGTGCCCATTTTAAGTCTACACCCTGTCTCAAACATTTCACCTTTTTTTGTTGCTTTAGTCTAAAAGTAAAACATATTAAATCACACTTTTTCTACCTTTATTTACACATTTTACCCTACAACGTCCAAGTGAAAAAAAATTCTCAAAATGTCTGAACCCTTAATTTAAAAGAAAAAAAAACTAAAATAACTTGGATTGATAAGTCTACACCCCGCTTATCATACCAATTGTAAACTAGCTCAAGGTTAACCAATCGCCTTCCAGATCACACACCAAGCTAATTGGCCTTCACCTGTGTTCAATTGTAGTAATTCTGATTACTTCAGAATAAAATCTGCGGTTCCACTGCTGGGTAGTGCAGGACTTTATGGCAAAGACTGGTCAGCAGGGACTGGGGCACTTATCAGGATGGAAGGGTAAAATGGATGGAGCAAAATACAGACAAATTCTTGAGGAAAACCTACTGCCCTCTGCAACAAAGTTGAAATTGGATAGGAGTTTCACCTCTCAGCATGCCAATGACCCAAAGCACACAGCTAAAGCAACCATGGCTAAAAAACTAAAAGGTGAATGTCCTTGAGTGACGTAGTGAGATGCAATATGACTGAGCGTGAACAGTTGGAAGAATGGTTAAACGTTTCTAAATCTAGGTGTGCAAACAGACTCATAGCTGTAATTCAAGCAAAGAGTGCTTTTACCAAGTAGTAACTCAGTGGGGTGTAGACTTCAATCCAAGTTCTAGTTTTTATTTTTATTTAGAATGTTCAGAAATTTTGAGAATATTTTTTTTTCACTTGGAAGTTGTAGGGTAAAATCTGAATGTACATTTTAGGTTCACTACCAGAGAAATCTATGCATAGAAAATGATACATGAGTTGCATCAATGCACTGGTGAATTCTTCTCTTAGAAGGTTCTGCCACAATTTTTCTATTAACTGAACAGTTTCTCATTCTACCCTTACTCTGGAATATTTTAATATATACTTATAACATACATGTAGGTAGACAGCACCTTACCCTTCGGTTGGGGCACACAGAAGACATATAGTTGCTGTTATGGTGTTTTTCTATTTTACAGAGATTTTATAGAGATAACAATTTCCACCATTATGCTACAGATAGTGAACATAAAAGTGGAAACACCAATGTAAAGTCAAGTATTGGGTGTTGCGCCACCACGTGTGTCCAGTACGGCCTGTATGCACTGTGGTGTAGAGTCTACCAGCGTCTGGAATATTGCAGCAGGAATACAATACCACTGGAAGTGGAAAATGCTGTCTCAGCATTGCTCCAGAATATCCCATACATGCTTGATTGATCATCATAAATGATTGATTTGACGGCTGTCCGTCCCAGGGAGGGGGGAGGGAAGCCGAGATGACTTTGATGAGTGGCTCCGGTGTACTGGGAAAACAGTCGACAGCTCTGCAAATGCCGTCTCGGAAGAGCCGGCACATCGCTTGGTCACGGCCGGTCTCGGGGCTACGGCAGCGAACTCGCAATATGAGGGGGGGTGATTGGCATGAAAAAGAGAGGGTGTAATTGGCTACTAAATTGGGAGAAAAATGGGTGGGGGAATATCAGAAACAATAGATCTAAAAAATAAATGATTGATTGGTTCAGATTAACCCTCTGCAGGAAATAGATTATTATTATGTTACATTACAATCATTTAGCAGACGCTTTTATCCAAAGTGACTTACAGAAAGTGCATTCAGCTCGAGTAGATGAACAACCACTTGACGCTACAATGTTCAAGCGCATCATTCCTCAAGTAAGCAGCTTAAACAACACTAAAGTGCTGAAGGAAATTAACAATAAGTACAACAAGTTTTATTTTTTATTTGAATTTCTTTTTTAATATAGGGATGGGTAGGTTAAGGTCCAAGGTGCAGTCTAGAGTTGTGTTTTCAGCCTGCGGAAGAAGATGGGAAAACCGCTTTTCCCTGTATGGTTTTACCAACTTTAGCCCAAAATGCACACCACACAGGGATGGGAAAACACCTGTGGCTCAATTTATCTACAGTATATTTGTATATCTATTTAAATACAGACAACACACAATGCTGTGCGTCATATGATGCATCATACCAGGCTTTAATTGAGTCAAGCTCATTTCAAATACATCTAAATAATAGAAATAAATAGTGGGTTCTGTTCTCCAGGATGATTCACTGATATTTAAAAAGGGCACGCTCTTAAAATTCAGTGCGCGAGCTCTTTCCATCTCACAAGCGTGTTGAAATGACAGACCCCGGCGCAGTCGCTCAGTGTGTCAGCCCGTGCCGCTCACAGCGCTCTCACTGAGGTAGCTCCCCGAGGTGTCTCTGAGACGGGTGATAACTGAGGGAGACCCTTGGGGATTTGTAAATATATGCAGGCCTGCCACTGCTTTACATTCAGCCCCTCGCAGTGGCGCGAGCCGTGAGCAACTGTGCTGGCGTCGAATCGCTCATAATATTTTGAAGATGAAAGAAAAATAGCACTTAAGGAATAATTAAATCATTACTATTTCTGTGGCAGACTGACTGTTCCAGCTCCCTAATGACTACTGCTGTACCAACTGCAGTGCTTCAGTGTTCTATTATACTAGTACTGTATTTCCTGGTTGTTCGGTTGAAAAGAGTCCGCTTGGTTTGTGCGAGGACTTTGGTGTTGTGCAAGAACATCAAATGTCTGACAGTAGTCTGTTTCCTTATGGATGTTTCCTTATGCATGTACATGTACATGGAGTGTGTGTGTGTGTGTGTGTGTGTGTGTGTGTGTGTGTGTGTGTGTGTGTGTGTGTGTGTGTGTGTGTGTGTGTGTGTGTGTGTGTGTGTGTGTGTGTGTGTGTGTGTGTGTTTGTGTGTGTGTGTGTGTGTGTGTGTGTGTGTTTGTGGTGTCTGTGTTAGTCAGTTATGTCACCCCAGAAGGAGTGTGAAGTGTCATATTTGTCACCAGGCTATGAGTAGGGAAGATGTCTCACCTTCCTCTTCCTCCACGCACACTCAACCTTACAATAGAGACTCATCATCATAGAGGAAGTGGAGTGATTACGTTGCAATTATTGCTAATGACTTTTTAATTACTGTTATCATCGTGGGACAACTGATCCGAAGGGGTCCTTACTCATTTGTCAACGTCAGCAGCCACGGCCACACCCAAGATCTTCGAGCATCTACATACTATGCATCATTCCTGAAATACCACTTCAGCTTTCTCAGAAACACATACTCTTTAAGGAAGGAAGCCTTGAATAAAGCTTATTAGTGCATTTCAAATAGTTCCATGATCACAAAACAACAGCTTCAAATGGTTATTGTGCAGTTAGAATTGAACCTGCTCCTCATTGTTCCTGAACTGCCTTCACCCGCATCAGTCTGTCTCCACCTTTGTTTCTCTCTCTTTTTTGTTCTTTTCTTTCCATCAAATTCTGATAAATTGTGCTCTGCAGGCATAACTTAATAATGTAGAGTATTATCAAAGGAGGGTTCCAAATGCAAAATAGTATGATACAGTGGTGACAATAATAATGGTGAATTTAGATACTGACATAAATGTAATAACCACAACAATAGTCAAAGGTAAAGGAAAAACTGAAATGCACAAACATGCCCTCCTCCCTCCCTCCCTCCCTCCCATCCCTCAATAAAAACAGAATTCCTTGTGGCATTGCTCTGGGATATCTATCCACTGTTCCTCCTGCTGTGGCAGGTGGACACATTTGGTTGCCAGGTTTACAGTCTTTTTCTTCTCTCCTTAAAGGATGTTTTTTTCCCCCTAGTCTGAGAAAACATTACATTGGGGTGGTCTCCAAAAATGGGAATATAATCTGCCCTTTAGGTCTGTATTTTCAGCACTTTTCATTCCTCTCTCTCTGTCTTCAGCCCAACCCCTCCAATAAGCTGGCCATTATCCATATCCTGGGGCTCTTGTCCAACTTGTTCACCACCCTGGATATCACGAAACAAGAGGAGGAGTCGGGCGAGGGCACGCCCCCCGTCAAAACCACCGTGCCCCAGTTGGGCCCCAACCCAGTGAGTCCCCGCAGGGCACTGTGACACCTCTCAGCGAGCTCTTTACAGTTCATCACAAACTGTGCTGCTTTTTAGTCATGAAAATTGCACTTATTAGTCACGCTCATTAGTGTGTGTCCTAGTGATGTTTTCCAACTGCAAAATACAGTATGCAATTGCAAAGGTGTAAACATAGTACAAATGAGAACCACCCCGTTGTGTAGTGTGCACATTAAAGTGGGTGTACCATAGATGGACACTAAATGAGATACTAAAGATAGATAGTGAATGTTCTGGTTGATGGTAACGCCTGTGTCTGTGTCCCTGAGGTGGTGGTGGTGCTCCAGCAGGTCTTTGCTCTGATCCAGACCGTTCTCAGCAAGTGGCTCAATGACTCGCAGGTGGTTGAGGTGAGACTGGAAATTGGGCCAGATCTGGAGCTAAGCTCACCATTTCAATCTTTCTTTCTCCCTCTCTCTGACTGTCAAAGATTTTGCTGGATGTCTTTCTTTCAATCACTGGTTAATATATTGTTAATATTATATATGATGTATTTCTCACTGGCATGTACTGTATTTCCTCTCTTTCTCTCTCTCTCTCTCACTGACCCCCTCTTTGTTCCCAGGCGGTATGTGCCATCTTTGAGAAGTCAGTGAAGACACTTCTCCACGATTTTGCCCCCATGGTGTCCCAGCTAAGCGAGATGCTGGGCCAGATGTACAGCACCATCCCACAGGCCTCTGCACTGGACCTCACACGCCAGGTGAGTTTGTCCGTCAGCCCACCTATTGTCTCAGCATCTGCTGGTGCTCAGACATTTTAATGATAAATATTTTAGATTAAATCTTGAGATTATTTGATCTTAAAATTATAAAAAACATTTTTGGTGAAAGTATTTCTTGAACAGTATTATATTTGTATATTATAGTATATATTTGCACAGTGTGTGTGTGTGTGTGTATATATATATATATATATATTTGGTCAGTAGTACAGGAAAGGAATATTACTGTCCAGGTGTAAATTCTTTGTCTTTGGCCTTGTATTTCAGATGGTCCACATATTTGCCAATGAGACCGATCACTTTCCCCCCATCAAGGCCCTTTTTGAACTAGTCACATCTGTCACCCTGTCCATCTTTCAACAAGGTATGGAGAAACAGCAGGGGTCTGGGGGGAGGGGGCATGGTGGTGGAGAAATTGCTGTTAACGTTTGGTTGGCAAGAGGTGGTTAAGGTATTAGAATGGTCAAAGGCACTATAATGTTGTGTAGAGTCTGGCTGATGAAGACTTGCTCGATGTGTGATGGTTTTGTTCTCCGGGCAAGTGTGGACTCAAACTGGGGCTAAACGATAGATATGATGAGTGTGCAGTCCCTGGAGGTGGGAAAGGGTGTAAAGGGAAAACGGAGAAGAGATGGAACGGAATTACCGCCATTTGAAGCCGCTGCATTGTCTTTGTCTGCATGACTCCATCTTCTCAACAGCAACCTGCACCACGGACCCTGGCAAGCAGAGATGACGGTGTCCTACAAGATTTTCATAAGCCCAATTTCCCATGTTTAAAAAATGGTTTTGTTGGGTGTTTAATGAAAACCGTGCCAGTCAAATTGTGTTTTGCCAAATTAAAAGCACAAACGACGGTGTGGACACCTCAGAATCAAGCTGTACGATGGAACACTCTGTAATTGGCGTGTCCATACCTAGAGAGGGGGACAGAGTGTTAGAACATCACACATATTCTGAGCAGTTTGTGAGTTGTGCACTCATTAGATTGTTAATTTTAGAAGCCTTCCAACAGTAAAATAAGCCTGACAACTCACTTCTTCCTTGAGATGCATTGAGACTGGTAGGTTAAGAAGACATGAAAACTGAAAATTAAAGACCCCGTGCAGTGATATTTATTTTTTAAATTTGATATGCTGCAGCATAAGCTGCAGTAATATGATCCTTGTGATTTAATGACGTTATTCCTAAATGAAGGCTAAAACCGAACTAACTAATATGATATTACATTTGTCCAGTCTTGGTGGAGGCTTCTTGTTCCTAATTAACTTCCAGCATATGTAATATGTGCTAATCAAATCTTAGCCAGGCTACCTCCCTTAAGTATTTTACTTAACTTATGAAAGCGTGCATAGCAAGTTTATGTTAGCTAATTAGCTTAAAAAAGGATTGAATATTTATAAATTCAGTGAAAAGTTTAATGATTACCGCTGTATTTTAGCAAGCAAAGTGAATCATTCTGGTGATGATAGGCCAGAACAGGCAAGCCACGACATGTCAATCAGATGACCTGAACACCTGAGAAATATCTTAAACGGAAGGGTTATACAGGGTTAACTTTTCTTCTTGGTTCGCCGACTAGATGGGAATGGTGAAATCATATGGAGCACTCTTAGCCACGCTGGCAATGTTTTACTGCCAAGGAATCACACTTATCACAGCCTTAAAGCATCACAACTGAGCTGCAACACCAATTCTGGAGCCTTAAATCACAACTATGTATTGTGTCCATTCCTGGTGATGTTCTGACTCATTCGACCAAAGCCTGGTACACACTACACAAAGTTTTGCCTGATTTATTTATTTGAATCGCTCTCAGATTTCGCTACGACTCTTTGTCAGTCTTGTGCACGCTACCGCAGCTTAAAACCTTAACTTGTGTCACGTGTCATGCCCTATGAGCGCTGATAATGACTCCAGTGAGCTCCTTCAGAGCCACTCGACGGATATTATAGACTTCTGAAATCCTCCTGAGTCCTCATCACGTAGCGCCTTTTGGGATTTGGGATAAGCTACCGATGAAAAACAACAAAAACAACCCCACCCCCCCTGGCTTTGCTGGATTAAATTTATTGTTAATTGTATCCTTGAGGAACTTTATTTTTCTTATTCTTACCTTTATATTCCAACATAATTCAGCATTTGAAAGCAAACCAAGAATGCCACACCACACCAGGTGCCATTGATTTATGGGATAGCAGATTCCTCTTATTATTATTTGTTTGTAGCTGTCGGGTAAGTCAGTTTTGTGGAAACATCATTCACTTACCTGTGTGTACATTGAATATAGCTACAGTCTTGGTTGGTTCCGACATCTTGGCGATTCCCCACGATTCCCCATTTGGAAACTTGTGTGGCGTGTCACCCCCGACTCCCCTAATTCTGCTGTTGTCCAGGCCTAATGTGTGTCCCCTTCACCCGCTATGAACTAGGTGGCGACTCTTGTGGTGTGTACCAGGCTTTACAGTGAGGCTGCTTGCTCATCTCTAACCAGAACACCGCTATTTGTGGCCATTGTTCAGGTCACCGTGTGATTGTTGCACCAATCTAAACGGACACCATTTGAAGTGACAAGGACATTTTAATTTAATCTCAGGGAATTGTTTAGCCTAACTGCTACTGAACCTACACTATTATTTAGCCGAACCAAGATGTGCTTGATTCATCTACGTATTTCTGCCTTTCCCTCCAGCATAATTATAAGGGTGGAGGTTTAGGAAAATATATAAAAAAGTTGATTATGTTTACCTTTTCTATGTACAGTAGTACCTAAGTAATGAACTGCACGGGGGCTTTAACCCTTTTTTGAGCAGGTTCCCTCTGGTGCATCTCTTTGTGTGGCTTGTGATTCTGAAAGGGGCTGTACAAAGTCTTGTTTGGAGCATGGGAACTGCTCAGGGAGGGGAGCTGGGACAACCTGCCATCCTGCCCTTTGAGGAGGAAGCCAAGGCAGTTACTGGGGGCTGGGTACTCAGATTCTGGGGACTGGGGAGGGGTTTAAAACAAACAAACAAAACAAAACCAAAAAAAAGTCACGGTAACAGGTGCCTCCTGGGTTCCCTCTCCAAACCCTTTTGTTTTTTTAGGTTTGTTCTTTTTCTCTCGTTACTTATTTTCCTTTCTTCCAAACTGACTCATTTCCCGTCCGTTTCTGTTTACTTTTCCGAGACTGCTTCCAAAGCTTCACATGCCCTGTTTCTTCCCTTCTTTTACTCACGTGTGCAATTATTTCAATGATATATTTTCTGTTTGCTTTTGTTTCCACATGACTGTTAAATCTGTTCAGTTGCTGTTTGTATATTATTATTATTTCTTAAGTTACATCTTTATTATATTTTAGGGCCCAGGGATCATCCTGATATTGTTGATTCATTTATGCAACTCCAAGCTCAGGTGTGTTTTTGGTTTCTTATTTCATTCACTTTCGGTTTCTCTCTCTCTCTCTTTCCCTTTCTCTCTCGCTCTCCTGTTTGTTTGGGTCCGTGGACGGCCCTCATTCTTGGCAGGGCCATGGAATTGAGTCACGGGGTGCCATTGGGGGATTGACGCAGTCTTTCCTCCAATACTCAGGGTTCTAAGTTTCTGGCTCCATCTCGAAATGCCACCGAATGCCATTTCATGGGGCAGAATTCGGGTAGACCGCCCACACCGAGCTGGGAAAACTGTGACCCGGAGTTCATATCTTGTGTTGTATGTCACTACACAGTTGCATGGCATTGGACACTTTTACCTAGACTTCCACTTAAGCCATTTAATGTATTGGCCTGATGGTGAGAGTATATATTTATGGAAGAGCATAAATGTAATGGAAGAGCATAAATGTAACCCACAGTCCCTTCTAGCTGTCTCGAGGAAAGGACACACTCAAATTTTCATAGTCTCTGGAGAAATAGAAATGCAAAGAGGGACACAGACTAACATTAACTTTTATTGTGATTGAAAACATACATACAGTATTTGTAGTTTAGGTAGCTTAGCTTACAGTTGCCATTTCACTGCTGTGTTTGAGCTCATGTTTAACGCAACGGTGAAACTGATGGTTTTGAAGATAAAGCGCTATACAGTTCAAAGTGAGCTTGTGATGTTTGCCATGTTCACACAAGGGTATGCAAGTGGTATCAAAACAACAGTACTATATTACTTTCTGTCTGTCTAAAGGACTTGATGTTATTAGCTGGTTGAGTGAGCAGGGTATGCCATTGAGGAAGATCTGGGTGCTGCTCAGGTTGTTGGTGGCCCAGCAGGGGGGGGCAGACAGCTAGACAGGCAGACAGACGGGAGACGTCACAGTAATCCCACCTCGGTTAGAACCACGAAACCCCTTTTCCCAAGTCATTCCAGCCCTAAATCAAAGCCTAAATTAATTAATGACTCAGTTAATTAATTAAATTGGTGCCCTCTGTTTTTTTCTTATTCTCAGTTCTCATTTTTCCTCCTTTGTACAAATCTGAAATTCACATCTGCCCCTTGCCCCTCTCTCCTTTCATGCTGAATAATTTCCTTAAAGCATCAGTTGTATTTATCCGTATGTGTTACTTACGGATTTCTGTTGCATATTCAATCAAAGCAGACGAAAACAAAATAATGATTGGAATGAAATGAAAACAAAACAAAAACAGTCATCATGCTTTTAATTTACTTAAGTTAAATTTTGATGTTTGATTTTGCAGTCTGTTTCTTGCCTGATCTGTTTGCATTTGATGAGTTTGTATGAGTTCTGTTGTTTCCTTTGGAAGGTTAGCTTCAGACAGAGTAAGAGGGCAGGAAGGTGAGGGTGGGGGATGCACAGGTTCCTTAAGGAAGGTGGGGGAGAGTGTCTGCCTTGTTCAATGGTTCTGTCTGCTTCGTAGGCTCTCAAACGGAAGCCCGATTTATTCTTGTCTGAGAATCTTGACGTGAAAGCCGTGTTCCATTGCGGTAAGTGTCACCTACGCGCGCTTCATGGCACACTGACTACAGGACCCCGTACACCACCACATCAGCCGTGCGCTGCCACTGCCAGCCAAAGAGGGGAATAGGACCGGTAGACTGAGTCCCAGTCCCAGCTGGGCTCCCGGTACATCAGCTGTGTGTTTTCGCAGCCGGTGCCCTACATTCAAAGTGAAAGCGTGGCCGTACAGACAGCCCAAAGACATGGGAATGAGGGTGGCGGTACTGCAGCGTTCTGCCTCTCGTTGCAACACCAAATACATTCCAGTGTATTTCAGCACATGCCAGTAATGGACAGAGTAGAAAACACAGTGCCTCGCTGGGCTCTCTGATGAATACTACTGTAAATGACAGCAGAACGCATCAGGGGCTGAGTTTAGTGCATAGATCGTTAATTACATGTGAGGTCAGACTGAAGCATCGCTCCTGGGTGGTGTTTGTGTGAGCCTGCACTGCCGATGGGTGTGTCCATCGTTAAACTGCCCACGGTAATATTGGCTTAATATTGAATCACAGCCAGCCTTTCTCCACTACTCTCGTAGGAGTGCTGTCCCTCAAGTTCCCCGAGGGCCCCACGGTCAAGTCCACCTGTCTGTTCTTCGTAAGTAAACGTG
Organism: Aldrovandia affinis; assembly: GCA_029706075.1. Classification (NCBI taxonomy): domain Eukaryota; kingdom Metazoa; phylum Chordata; class Actinopteri; order Notacanthiformes; family Halosauridae; genus Aldrovandia; species Aldrovandia affinis. The sequence goes on along the minus strand of JAINUG010000194.1, from coordinate 184,498 downwards.
CGCAGAATGATCATCCAGGTGTTTTTTTTTTTGTTTTCCTCAATAAGAAAAGATCTGCTTGTTTTGGTATGTTCTCTGTTGAGTGAAGGTTGTCAATGCTATTTGTGCACTGGGTCATTTGCTTGTTGTCATGTGCGCGCACGGTGCCCTGACCCGCTGTGCCCTCCTGCAGACGGAGCTGCTCCCTCACTGTGGGGACGTGCCTCGCGTGGGCCAGGTGGTGCAGGAGGACGGAAAGCTGCTGCTGCAGGCTGTGCTGGAGGTGAGGCTCCCGCACGTCGCCGCTCTGCATCGGTAAGCGTCTTTGCGCCCGCGGCCCTCACCCACCCACCCTCGCGCTCTCCTTCCAGGCCATTGGCGGGCAGTCCTCGCGCAGCCTGATGGACCAGTTTGCAGAGGTGCTGTTCTCTCTGAATAAGCATTGCTTCGCGCTGCTGACGGTGTGGCTGAAGGAGGTGCTGCAGCCACCTGGCTTCCCCTCCTCCCGCGTCTCCGCAGAGCAGAAAGAGACCTTCAGCCAGCAGATCCTCAGGTACCGCTGCAACACACAGCTGACCAGGGCGCTCTCCCAACATACACCAGAGTGAGCACTCTCATAAAGCACCTGAGCGCGTTCTCTCCAATGCACAACTGAACAAGCGCTCTCATACAAACACCTGAGCGGGTGCCCTCACACACACAAATGAGTACGTTCTCTCATGTACACACCTAAATGTGTACTCTCATGCACACGTGAGTGAGTACTCTCATATAACACACCTGAAGCCCTGAACTGGTTCTTTCATACACACACCTGAGCGGGTTCTCTCGCAATCAACACATTTTACATTTTTACATTTTAAGCATTTAGCAGACGCTCTTATCCAGAGCGACTTACACAGTTTACATTTAATCAATTTATACAGCTGGATATTTTACTGAAGCAGGTTTACCTTGCTCAAGGGTACAACAGCAGTGCCCCACCTGGGGATTGAACCTGCAACCTCTAAGTTACAAGCCCAGTTCCCTAACCATTATACCACACTGCCTGCCAGCTCACACCTGAGCAGGTTCTCTCACACACACATCTGAGCGGGTTGAGCAGGTTCTCATACACACACACCTCAGCGGGTTCTCTCACACACACATCTGAGCAGGTTCTCTCATACACACATCAGCGGGTTCTCTCACACACACGCGGGTGAATGCTCTTCACACCCCTCTCTGTTCTCTCTGTCTCTCTCAGGGAGCGAGTGAACAAGCGTCGGGTGAAGGAGATGGTAAAGGAGTTCACCCTGCTGTGCAGAGGGCTGCACGGCACCGAGTACGCTGCCGAGTACTGAGTCAGCGCCTGTCCCGACCCACGACCCACAGCCGCCTGGAACCCAGGCCCCCAGGCAGCCCCCCACAAACACAACACTGGAGTTGCATTTGACCTACGAGCGGAAAATCTCCCACCCACAACATGAACTTGTCCCCAAGGAAGCCTGGCACAGACGGTGGCAATGTGGATGAGCGCAGCGGCCCGGTCCTGGAGAGGCGGAGCTCTCTCTGCTGTCCCTGTGTCGTTTTCAGGTTTTTATTTGTCCTGAGGTACCAAAAGAGTCTTCTTCCAGCAGACCGCTCCCCGTCCCCATCGCCTCTCCTGCAGCATGCTCTATATAGTCTCAGCCTTTCTCTCGTTCTTGATCTTCCCTGGCTCCTAGGCTGTTTCCTTGTGATATGCATACGTATGTTAAATAGTACTAGTTTTCTTTTTATTTTTGGAAAGAAAAAAATTATTATATATACATATAAAAATATATATGTATAAACAGGGTTTTAAACAGTCCAGTGTGTTGCTGCTGCTGCTGCTGCTGCTGCTAAACTGAAGGAGAAAAGGACAAATGAAGATAAAGGATTTTCTGTGTTACAGGGCCAAGAAATATCAGACAGTACCAAACCGCACCCCCTTCTTTTTCCTTGTTGCCAAATCGTCGTTTATTGTCGTGTGACGTAGGTTTTTTATTTTTGATATAAAAGTAGAATTTATTGGATCTGGTATGTAATGGTATAAACTGAGCTGGAAGAGGGGGAGAAAGCTGAACCACTACAAAAAAAAAACAAACAAAGACTTGATAGCCTGCACCCCCACAACTATCAAACTAATCATCTCTGAATCTTAAGCAGCTTTAACTGAGGAGCCTTGATTTATGTAAGCTATATTATGGACTTGAAGAGGCCGCGTGCAACTGCATAGGAGCGTCTTGGCTTCAGAAGGGAGCAAAGTGGAAGGGCCGGCGTGAGACAACGAGCGAAGGGCTGTGTGTGGACAGAGTAACCCGTCACATCAGTCGTTCCAACCCCAGTAATCACGCGGCCCCAATTACAAACGCCCGTCATCGCAGTGCACATTCACAGAAACACCCATGCAATGAAGAATGTTCCAATATGCGTATCTTCATTTCCGCTTATAGCCCTACTCTGGAGTGCACTTTTGGATTTACACACAGCACGGTTTCCTATAAAAACCAGACCCGATTTCTGCCATTGTACCCCCCAAAAGCATTTACAAAGCGCATGATAACTGAGTCACTCTCTGGGTTCCTACGCAGCTCTGCAAGGCCTTGACTCCTTTGTCCTGTGTGTGCCTGCGGACATGTAGCATGTGTTTTAGGAGGGAGTGATAGCAGCATAGCGCGAGTGTGCTTGCACAACATCAGGGCACGGTAGGATAATATGTTTGTCGGAGACGGAGAGCGAGCTGGTGAGGGGAACGAGGGGAAATGTACATTGATTTTTTTGTACCTGGTTTTAATTTATTAAATATATCTAAGGCAGCATGCTCAGATGTGTTGTCTTTTTATTTATTAAAATGTGCTTGGTCTTTGCTTTGACAGATTTACATATTAACCCCAAAATCTTTAACTAGGGGTCGTGGCATTAAACTCAGTGGTAGAGGTTTGATACTCATTATCTTGTTTATAGCGCCTGTACCTTGATATATCACCAGCATCTCAAAACGGTTCCACAATATGTACGTTTCACTTTACTGGTATTGCACGACTGGTGCAACAGAACAATATTCACCACACAAAAATAACACAAACACGGTTTCCATTTTCCAGGAGTTCTTCATCTAGTTTTAATATTGACAGCACATTGCATACTTAAAAATATGGAGGTCCATGGTTGACTGTCTTTAGTATAAAAGCTCAAAGTCATTGTGAGTTCTCCGGGGGCAGCCATTCAGCAGTGGCTGGTGACTTGGTACTGAATAGTGAAGGGTGAAAGTCGCTGATCACTGCCTGCAACTGGGAGATGGTGTTTCGCTGGTCTTCCCCAGTGTCCTCTTCACTATCGTATCCTCGTGAAAAGGTTCAGCACTGATTTGGATTCCTATAGGACAAGAACAAATCACTTCATAGCAATGCCATTCCTCAGACATTTTCAAAAACGATAATACATTTCTTGATTTGCGGCGATAAGCATTAACTTTAAAATTTGAGCATTCGTGTAAAACATCGAACATGGCTTCCAACGCAGTGATGAGCTGTCCCATTAGAGAGGTAAGTGGCGGAGTGTAAATATCTGACCTTGGTGCAACGTGTTTTACTGAAGACGTTCCAGAACCTCAGAGTTTCGTCTCCGGCTCCTGTCACAATGGCCTCACCATCTGGAGATACAGCCTGAGGGAGGGAGGGAGGGAGGGAGGGAGGGAGGAGAAATCAGACCGCGCATGTGGAAGACGGCACAGTCGTGATCAAATCATTCCTGAATGTGTCGAGAAAACGAGTGGAACTCCGCACAGAAAACCCTTGGGAGAGTGGGCATGCAAGACCACAGCTCTCTCCTGTAGTTCCTGCTGGAGCGCTCCATCGCCAGGTGAAGCACCCTCACCAGATAAAGCACTCTGTAAGAGTGTCCTGTCAGTTTGGCCACTTGCGTTAGGGAGGGGTACTTCCACACCAGGATTTGGTTCTGCGAGTAGCCGTGTGTACTGACCTGAAACACAACACACACACACACGTCAACCTTGAGGGAGCTAGCATGTCAGAACCAGCGCCATTGGTGGTCTGACAGTCTGGGTATTTGCACCAGTGTTGCATGGTGTGTTTCAAAGGGTGTCACGTGTCTGGGGGTCTTGCTTGGGGGCTGTCAGTGGGCCTCACCAGCTCGTTGGCATGCTTGGACCAGGCCAGGTTGCAGACTTGTGACCCGGTGTCTGTGCTCTGCAGGGCCTGTCCGGTCAGGGTGTTCCAGAACCTGAGGCAGCGGTCGGCCGTGCCACCCCCGGAGGCTAGAAGCCCGTGCTGGTGTGGGGACCAGGCGATGGCCTTCACGGCGGCCAAGTGGTCACTATACTGCTGCACCGGGAGCAGGCTGGAGCTGTTCCACACCAGGAGCTGGAGAGAAACAAAACATCTGTACAATAAAGTACCACTTAGCAGCAAAATGGAAACCTATCAGGCCATGCATTATTAAGTGACAGGATACTTAAATGAGCACACTTTCTCATGTGTGCTTAGAAATAAGACGTTCGATTCCATCAGGGGGCGGCAATTGGCTGTCAGGAGGGAAGCCGACAGGAAGTTCACTGCGTATAGGAGTGGCTCTGGAGTACAGGAGTTGCAGTCGAAAGCTTGGCGAGTACTGCCTCGGAGGAGACGATACTTTGCCTTTGTCACTACCGGTCACAGGGCTACGGCAGCGAACTCATAATACGAGGGGGGATTGCCGTGAAAAATAGAGGGTGTAATTGGCTACTAAATTGGGAGAAAATGGGATCAAATCTGAAACAAATTATTTTTTTAAAAGAAAAATAATCAGCAATTCAATACCCACCTTGTTGTCATTTCCCCCAGAGGCAAGGTGCTGGTGGTCAGGTGACCACTTGAGGCCGCACACCTCCTGCCTGTGTCCCTGTAGCCTCCTCTCAGCGGGCGGGGGAGTGCGCACGTCCCTCTGCAGTATCACCCGGTCCCGGCTGCCTGAGGACAACTGGTCCCCATTCCAGGCCAAAGCACCTTGGAGAGGAGAATTGGGGCACTAAAGGAGGGCACAAAGCTCCCGAAAACTCTCATGCATATGACTTAGCTTTTCCTCACTGGTCTTCCTGCAGCCCTCTCCTCTTTCTACGGCTCTAGTTTATTACTCATTGGCTTTTAAGCTCTCCATCTTTCACTGTCTACTCCTATCTGTCCCGCCCTCCTCCCCTCAGTCTCCTCTTCCCTCTGAGGGAGACTGACCGACTCGAGCAGAATGGCCCTCTAGGCTGGTCAGCTTTCTCCCTCCTGCAGCGTCCCAAATTTGGACGTAGCCTTTATGGGTCCCCACTGCCACCAGACTTCCCTAAGACAGATTGAGACAGAGAGAGAGAGCGAGAGAATGCTCAACAAATAGATTTGACCCACAGCTGAAATATAACAGATTGTGGCATCAACACTGCACGTTATACTTTGCATTTTACAGTTTTGTGTACATTTACATTGACATTTTAGGCATTTAGCAGACGTTCTTATCCAGAGCGACTTACACAGTCTTACAGTTTACATTTATTTACATACAATCCATTTATTTGGATATTTGGATACACTGTGTGATGTAAGGAAAGTCTCTGGATTGTACATATGAAGATGGTGAGCCTGCTTTTAAAGCACTGATTTGTCATCTTGTTGGGAAATAATACAATCAATGCTGGTTATACTAAGATGCAAAAATTACAGAAATTAGTTTGATTACTGTGCATACAGTACACGTGCGTGTGTATTCTATAATAATAGATTTCTGCCTCAACTTCACATCATTTTATTTGAAGACTGTGGGTGTGTGTGTGTGTGTGTGTGTGTGTGAGAGAGAGAGAGAGGTTGTGTTTCCATGCGGACCAGGTTCAAGACTCACCCTGTCATTCCAGCACACTGATGTCACTGAATCTCCGTCCACTGATAGGTCACACAGTCTTGTCACCTGGGCAACCACACAGCTGTCAAAACCAATATCCATGCCCCTCTCCATCCCTTTTCTCTTCCATTGCCCCCAGCTTATTATATATTTATATTTATAATTTATTCATTTCGCAGGCAATTTTTTTCAGAGCGACATACAGGGGCTGTAATGGCGAGATACATCTTGACTTCACATCATAAGGACTGCATGAACAAGGGCATTGGTACCAAATAGCAAGCAACTCAATAGTGCTAAAGCATAAAGCTAAAACACAATGGCAAAATATAAATGTATATATAATGCATATACATATAAAAGTATACAGAAAATCATCATCAAATAAATCATAGATACATAGATAAATTGCCTCAAAATGAACCATACGTGCAAGTATGAGACCATAACTATCCCCTGCCTTTACGAAATTGTATTATATTAAATTAAAAAATTAAATGTAAAAAAAATAAATAAGGGTGAGCAGTTTGTCAGAATTTTTTTAATTATAAAACATTATGCTGTACAGAACTGAATGTTTTGTCCATGACACATTCAAGCTTAAAAAAAATCTCAATTTTGGTAATCATTAAACTGTGAATGTTTGCAGGGTGTAAATGCGCTCAGATGTGTGGTGCTTTGGTAGACAGTTGACTTTCTGAAGACACTGCCTTCGCGAGGAAGCTTTAAAACGCATGTTCACAACACCAATAAACCCCTTCCACAGTTTACTGCCCACACGGACACCGTGGTTGTTGGGTTGAGTTTGTCTCCACCTGCAGGACAGGGTGTTAATAGCTCTTTAATGCATTTGTCAAAAGCCCTGCTCACTCCCGCTCCCCTCTGCTCTCTCACCTGGCTGGTGCAGGCACTCCACAGGTACACACAGGCCCCCAGCCCCACACTCAGCAGGTTGCCTGCCGACCAGTCCACCAGGTTGAGGTAGAAGTCATCCTGCAGCTCTGGTGCATCCAGGACCTTGAATGGGATCTTGGAGATCTTGCGGGCCGGCTTGCGAGGAGAGCGGAGGAGTTTGTGACTACGCACACGCGCGCATACATTGAAACAGAGACAGATAAATAGACCAGGGTTATTCATCCTCTCTTCTGCTACACACAAACACTCCACCCCACACCTACGACTCACATTATTTCGCTTTGTGAGCATTCATCAAAGAGCTAATGAGATAAAACTGCACAAGCGGTGACACCAGAACAGAACAAAATGCCATCGAAGATTATATTCAGGTTTCTGCCTTTTTTTACGGATACAACATTTACGTTGAAACATAATATGAAGGAAAAGAACAGTGAACGCATAAAAAATAATGGAATACAGAGTAGAGATGGGGGATAATAAGAGGTTTTGATAGATATGCAGCTGTATACATGACGAGAGTGGTACCTCTTGTTGCTGAGTGGAGACAGGGAGTAGGGGGAGACTTCATTCCCATTGTCACAAGGCACTCTCTTTGTGTGGACGGTGTACTGCAGAAGCCCAGAGAAACACTTAAATTGAAATAGACAGTAGAGTGGATTTTTATCTGTCGTCCCCTTTTGTCCCTCACTTCCTCCCTGATGTTCCCTTTTCTATATGGCCTCCCCTCCTGAACCTCTCTGCTCCTCCTCCACCGTTACTGGTTCTTTACCCCTCCCTCGCCATCTCTCACCCTGAAGAGACTGTGCGTGCCCTCAGTGGGGAGGGCGTGTCTGCGGCCATCGGCGTGTGGGTCTGGTACTGCCTCGATGCCTGCCCCCAGCAGTTCGTTCCTCAGCAGCGCAGCATACGCCACAGCATCTGCCAGGAAAAGAGAAGGGTGAAATCTACGACGTTTCAGATCTCCCAGCACTTTTTAAAAATCATTTTAATATTTTAGCTGACAAAAAAACAAAACATGACTCAATGCCTTCTAGTGGCTATTTCGGGGTTTGCTGACAGATTTTTACATTTTAGGATTTTAGCAAGCGCTCTTGTTCAGAGCGACTTACAACAGGTGCTCTCTGATTGGCTGATTGATGTCACCCTGCATTTGTCAACTGATTTGAACTGACCGCAGACCAAAACACAGTGATACAGAGAAAGAGGGAAGCATACCACATAAACAACCCTACCTTTCCCTGTGTCAGAACCAGCTTCCTTAGCCTTGTGGTTCTGGTTTGGAGACCTGCAGTTCTCCTGCCAGGGTTCAACACAGAGTAAGATCATACTTTTGAGGCTATGGTCTCATGATTCAAGAGAATTTAGGTCCAAATATAAGATAGCGACACTACCACCGCTCCCTATAAATCTTCAAGAATTTATTAGCTGCACCACCAAGACAATGTTTTGACCAGGTAGGTCCTCAGGTATTTCATAATTAATTCTTGCCTGACATTAATGTTGACCTTTGGATGTGTGTATTACATGAGTTGATAGAACTAGAATGGAAACCAGTACTGGGACATTGTTAACCAATGACCTGATGGCATGCAGCTGACTATATCTGACTTACATTGGTGCAGTGGAAGTTGACACTCCAGTTGCTGCCAGCGCGGGCGGGAATGAAGCGATCCCCTGACTTAACACTGATTGGACTGGAGCTCGTACACCCTGACTAGAGACAGAAACAGAAAGGGGAGGTAAATTCCTCATGTGAAAATGAATGTATCGCTGATTATGAATTAAACGACTGAGTGCAAATAAGAAGTAATGGTTATTCACTCTATTGTACTAGTTTGGGGATGTGTGCAAGACTAGAGCAATTTGCCACGCACAGTTTAGTCACAGTTATAGGATAGAAGGAAAATTAAAAATTAAATCTGAGTGTTTTTAACATTTTAAAGGCCAATCAAGGCCATTCCCTGCCCTTTTTACATTACATTATGCTTTATTATTAACTCTGGAAAACAGTATTTTTAAAATATTGCCCTAAAACAATAGTATAATGGAACAGAGTATGCAGCACAATGATTCCATTCGGGAACATTCTGTGGCAGTACATACGTTTCTGTACAAACTGTATTATAGTAAATAAGAAGTAAATGCATAGGTATTTGTATAAGGATAGCATACGACATCACTCCATTGATAATTGACAGGGTTCTGTATATAATCATTATACAACAGCTTGATGTTTTATTTCATTTCACAATTTCATTTCAATAGTTTTAACAGTTGCTGAAATAATTTAGTTATCCTTGCATAAGACAGATGCATTCAAATTGTAAAAGCTGAAAGTAAAAGTAAAGAGGTTTTTTCTATGTGGAATGTGTACTGCAACGCATCTTTATGTCACAATTTATAAACATCTTAAGTTTCCATATAACTAGCTGGTAAAATATAAAGCAACAGCTGCATGACGTATAGTCCCGGTCTCTCCTCTCACTTTGGTCAGTCTGCGTTCTGGCAGATTCTGATGATTGATTTGCCTCAGAAGGCGTCTTTCGTAGTCCTGGTCCATCTCTCATGGAACACGGTGCCCTTCTCCACCTCACTCACTCCCCTCCTCAGTTTGGAGTCCTTGCCCCCCAACGCTCAGCCATTCCTTGCAAAGAAACGGAGAGAGAATATGAATTTAAACAAAAGTTAGGCTACAGGTAGTGTAGTCTGTACTCTAAAACAGGATAAAGGCGACTCCAAAGTTGTTTTTGGATCTCAATAGTTCAGAACCAAACAAAACCAATAACCTATCAAAATGATTCTTTCTATGGCATAGATTCAACCCTGTAATAATTAACGAATACAGAAACATATACTTCCCCCTTTAAAGCAAAATATGAATGTTGTTGTTTTTTACAGACAAAGACTGTTTTGTTTTCATTAACGCTATACAAGAAAATATATTTTAACAACTTCAGATAAACTGTTAACTACTTTTATCCATTCTATAAGCTAGTTAGGAAAAAAAATGTCTTCTGTATATATTAACTCTGTTATTAGATTAAGATAACGTTATGACCTATGCGATTCTAACCATACTCGTATTCGGACTCTCACACATTCAGGAGTCGCTAGCTAACAAGTTAGTAGGGAGTCCAAGACACCATTCCGAATCTATAGGCAGAATTACACGTACGATCTAACTAGTAAGCAAGTAAGTAAGCAAGCTAATTCAGCATTACAATTCTATTCATTCGTGAACCGAACTTGCAACCTAGATGTCTACACTTAATTGCTGATTAGTATCATTAACTTAACTAACAAACACAGTCAGTGATTTTGGCAATATTCCTTGACTAGCTACATTGATAGTTAGCTATGTCAAATATCTAAGTTAACCAGCGAACGTTAGAAGGATGATTAAGTGGCCCTGTATAGCAGCTAATTGTTTCTAGCAAGTGAGCTAACATTACCTAGCTAATGTAAGTGGTTAGCTAGTTATGTTGCGTTAGCTATACTTGTCAAGCAGAAACTAGCTACGCAGCTACCTTATATTTCGAGCTAGACAGCTTGCTAGTTAAATATGTTTGTAACGTTACTTAGTTAGCTACTAGTCTCGCTTTACTTTTATTAGTAAATACGGCAATTTCGCTAGCTAGCTAGCTGCTCGTTTAGATAGTAGATTCTACCTGACTTCGATAGCAGACAACTAGCTAGCTGGCTACAGTGTCCACGACAGAAAAAATGTCAAGATCGCAACCGAGTCAAAGCTTTGGTTGATAGCTATTGATTCAGATCGCTGCAACTGCAAACTAGCGATCACGTATTTTCTCTATTGATCAAGAAAAGACAGCAGGGAAGTTCGCCAGGACTATAGGAATAGCTATATTTTAAAGTGCATCAATCAACACATCGTTGTCAAGGCACCATAACAAATTAAATCATCCGTGGAAACAGCAACTAGCAAACGTCAGCTAAAACCCAGCTACATAACGAGCAACACCAAACCATTCTTACCCGACCCACTGTTTCAGAGACATATTAAACATGAATTCCCATGCACCAGCTCTGTCTCTTGAACAACTTAATAATGTGTCCTTTTTCGTATTGTGTTTAATTAGCTGGCAAGCATTTCCCTCTTTTGATGTAGGCAGCCAAGTCGCATACTATGGTTAGCTAGCAATGGATTTCGTAACTCAGTCAGCTTCTGTTTACATCTCTCAACCAAGATGGCTGCGGGACCAGCTGGGCAGCTGCACCACAAAGATTTTAATTTTTTCATTTTTTAAAATGGGGAATATTATGAATATAATGATGGGGGAGCGGCACAGGAATCTGACAACATTAACAGGATTTCCATTAACCTTAGCTATATTCAAGGTGTAGGATTGTTAAAAACAGTTCTCCATTGGTTCAACTTTAGAATGACTCGAAAAACGTTACGTATAATGCAACGTTAAGTGAAAATAATAATAACAACGTTAGTGAGGCTATATAAGCTTTGGTTTTATATTTAAAAACAGCGTAAAAGTGGATGTGTCATTTATAGTTATACTTATTAGCCTTTGGACTGCCCACAATAACAGCTTTAAAAGCTATGTATATGTCAAATCAGTTAATGTAGCTTAGATGACGAAGTTTGTAGGGGAAATCTGTTAGACGTTGAGCACCCATTTGTTTTTGTGTTTGTTTGTTTGTTACTATTTTAATAATTATTACAGTTTCAGCGGTTCTGACAGTGACTAGGGAAACTTGAAACTTTTAAAGGGCTCAAGTCTTACGGGCTCGACATATTATGGAAGTAACAGCGTTTTACCACTAGAGGCCAGAGGAACTGCAGTACTGTAGCAGCCTTTGAACTGCGCCTGCACACGTTTGTTTAAAGTAGGTGAAATTGTTGTATTAAAGAGTTATATGGGAAGTAGGCTATCGGACATATTTCTAGGGTGGAGGTATTCGTTCTCTATCACATGCACTAAGGCTCTGTACTAGTTTGTACCCTTGCTACATATCCCATTAGCTGATTACTGTTTACCCTTTGCAGGACGTTTTGATGGCTTGACGGAGCACATGCTGGCAAAGAGTAATTGAATAGGGATGAAAGAAGGGCACCTGGGACACACTTCAATATTCTCATTATTTAAAGCCATTGGTTACTCAACGTAATACTCCACTAATTCTAAATCCATAAATGTTTCCTGACTGTCAACATAGTTCAGTTCGAGCCGGCACGAACTCGTTCGGAAGGGTGCCTCCAGAACGTGGGTGGACGAATTCCGCCTCGAGTTCGCTGCCCTCTGAGAATTAGCTTGCCTCGTAGAGACGAGCAGCGGACTCGTGTGGCGAGGGTAAATCAAAATAAATAGAGGATATAATTGGCCACGAAATTGGGAGAAAAACGGGAAAAAATCTGAAACATTCTTTTTTTTTTTTTAAAGCAACCCATTGTGTTCATATAAGAATTTCTCAGATAGCTTACATATGATTCATGGGAGTAACTGGTGGTGTCAACAAAAATGACAAATGATTTTACAGCCGTTTGAGAGCCTAGCTCAGAAATAATTTGAGAACGTTTGTTAGCTGATTAGTTGAATAGAAAGGAAAAGGAAGGACTGCCAGGACCTGTATACTATACGGTAGCCTATATTCAAATGTGTGGACATTCTTAAACAAATAATCAACCTTGGTGAGATGTACAAGTCTCTGTCTTGTAGAGTCCGTATCTAAAGAGGATACATGATTTCTTGATGCAGATGAGATGATAATTATGAACAAGACATTTGGATTGCACTTTATATAAATCACCTAAATATCAACAAAACAAATGAAGTGTGGAATGGTCGCATGGTACAGATTCCATATTTCAATCAATGTCACAAGGGCTAAATTCATTGCAGTGCATTGTTGATTCATTAAATAGAATTTATCAACACAGCAATGCTGCTTGCCTGTAGCATGGGAGACCACAATTGGACTCACACGAAATCCCTCTCAGATTGTTCTACATTCCCTCACTTGTTCACCATAGTAATATATTTCTTAATTGGCTAGTTAGGGCGCATTCCTCATCTGTCATTCTTGGTAAAGAATTGTGAGCTATACTAATTTTTATTTATAAGATTTTTCAACATGTCTTTATTTAAATGTATGGATTCATTCAAATTTCCCCTAAGCATTTTTTGAAAATGTTAATTGCAGGTGATTTTGCGTAGTGCCTTTCTCTGGCTACATATTTGAAATATTTAATATATTATGAGAGAAGTCTCCATCCATGTTGAAAACTTTGACCTTTGAGTTTTTGAGTGTTTTGTAGCTACCAAATCACACCTGTAATACATGATCTATTATATAAATAAGTGGAGAAACAGAAAGTATGCTTTGAAATTTGAGTCCCATCATGTACATGTTGACGCTGATTTATTGGGTACGAAATTTGGGTATAAGAAGATAATTACACGCGCGCATGCGCAATATTAGTGAGTTGGCGGAAGATTGGTTTTGGAGCGGTACACGTGGGTCCATACTGAGTAGCCGGAAAGTCTAGCTAGTCACAGTTACGAGCTGAGACGAGCGGTAGTCCACAGTACTTTGTGAAAGGTAAGAGCGTTAATATGTTGTTTAGCGGTCAAAATATATCCTAACTTTCTGGTGAAACGGGTAGATTGCACTCCAACCCAGTGCTTTTATACATTAGCTAGGATACACACATGGCCTTTATTTTCACTTGGAGATCGGAATAAGAGAAGTTAACGTTGCGAAATGATGCAGTAAAAATGTTCTTACAATATGTGCATGTTTAACTGCGCTGGTATCGTTTTAAACATATTTAGTATAACTAGGTTGTGCAAGGTATTGGTGAGCGAAAAAAGTTGCATTTGAGTGAAAAGCAACTAGTTGTTACTGTTTTCTCCGAACTTACCTCAGGTCGTTAAGTTCTCTATATCTGAGGTCACGATCATTGAGCAAAGTTTGCCCTACCATAACGTTTGGAATGAAGTAGCTAGCTAGAAAACAAATGACCGGAGTCCCAATCTCCGGGCAGACGCGATGCGCGAGTGTCTTGTGATGAAACAGGCAAATAATCAAATGGACATCTATCCCTCTGTTCGTGTCCCTAAGAGCAAGCGATGTGAAGGCAGAGTTAAGATTTATACATTGCTTTATGTCATGAATTAGTGTCGTGACTTCAGGGGCAGAATGCATAACAACTAGCTTTTTTCTTTGAAGTATAAGCAGCGTACATATCTGGAATGGGTCATGTATGCAATATCATAAACCTAAGGAAATTGCCTTGACAGTTATTTGTGTGTAATGCTGCATGTGTGGTATATATACCTTTATATTAGTTTCCTTATGCCAGTGCCAAGTGGTTTACTGAAGTGAATGCATGCAGCTGAGCGGTCTTGTGACGCTTGCAGTCACAGTAATGAGACTAATGAATTTGTCGTGCAGGAAATCCTGGCACACATTTTTCACTTGTCTGATTTTCTCTATAGTACAATTCATACAGCACACACACTCTCAAGCGATTCATGCTTATATCTCAGGTCAGCTCCTGTCTGGAACTTCTTCAGTATTGATTGCAGGCTTTAGCGGAATTGCTGACATGCTGTTTGTCAGGTTGCTGGAAACTCAGCGAAAGGACACCAGATTAGTAGATGTTGCTAAATATCTCACATCTCAAGCCAATTCTCCATATAATTTATTGTGTGAATTAATCTCTGCGTGTGCACCCACTCTCATTGCCATTGGCGCCTGGTGCCATCCAGATGGCAATGTAGTCAAGTTGGTACATCTATGTATTTTTGGAACATTCGGTTATTATTTGATTTCATTATTGTTCTTTATTTTATCCCATTTTGGAATCGTTAATTGTGTTTGCGGTCATCGCTGAAACCCCCTATGTCAATTTGGGAGAGTGCAGACAAACACGTTCTCCCCTCCGAAACCTAGTGGGTGCTTGATTGAACAGAGGGGATCGCTGGTGCACGATGTGACACGGATGTCTCACCGAACCACTTAGAATCTACTTGGCATTTACATTTGTGTGACTACTGTGGATATGCTGTAGTCTTTTTATCCTCTGTTCATAATGATTAAAAAGCAATAACCATTAGTTGTCCGCTGTATAGCTTGATAATTTTTCATGTGATTAGAAAGGAGGATTGAACTGGAAATGTATAATTATATTATTGCAAACTCTGTGCCACAGACATTTATCAGCACTAGATCAAAATGCTTTTGTGTGTGTTTTTTTGTTTTTTGTTGTTGTTTTTGGGAGGGGGTGCTGTCCTTGTCATAACCTCTTCTACTCTTTTGATACCATCTGTGCTCTCTGTAGGTCTGAAGGTCATGACTGTGCTGCACTTCTACAGGAAGGAGGTGGAGAGAGGGCGGAGCCTGCAGAGGGCTGCACTGCTCCATCCTGACATCATCATCCTCACTGAGCACTGCTACAATGTGGAGCTGAGCGGTGAGGTGGGAGAAGAAGAGAGAGAGAGGGAGCGGGGTTGGGTAGAGCATTGCTACGAGCGTGTAAGAGGTGGGCGAGTTGGAGGGATGGGATCCATTGATTTAAAAAAATGATGGAGAAGAAGGGAGAGATGAAGTGCGGGAGAACGTAAACAGGTGAGGTTTGACTCTTCTTATTTGAATACTCCCTAACGCCCTATTCTCCCTCTCTGCCTTTCCCAGCCCGCGATCCTCTCAGTCCAGAGCAGAAGAATGTCCTCCGCTGGCTGTTCAGTCCCCCACTTGAAAAGGGACAGCTGGAGGAGGAGCCCTTCCTTAAGGCCAGGCCGGGGGACAGAGTGGTGGAGATTGGGCCCAGGTAACAGAGGGAGCAAGAGGAGGGTTGACATTGTGTTCTGCTTAGATACATTGTACGTGCACTGATTTGACATCTCCTGAATGTGCATGTTGGTAGAGGTGGGCAGCGAGCTGGGAGGGAAGCAAGAATCCTATCGAGAGATTAAAAAGTAGCAGGCTTGCACAGTTGAGGAGTTATTATTTTCCTCGTTTTCGTGAACTGCTTTTCACTCTCTCTGCCTGCTGTGTCGGTGTGTTCCTCTTGTAGGTTGAATTTCTCCACCGCATGGTCCACCAATGCGGTGTCCATCTGTCAGAGTGTGGGTCTGAGCCAGGTTGCCCGTGTGGAGCTCTCCCGCAGACTCCTTATCAAGGTGCTGTCCCTTTTCTTGGAGGGGGTGGGGGGAGGAGATACCCTACATGTCCCTCATGTCCTCTCGAATGTTGTGTTTTTATGGGGGCCGAGTGGGCATGTTGATTGTGTTTTTATACCGCATTTGGCAGGCGCCGCAAAACAACACGGACACTAATAATCTAATGTGCCAACACTTAATTTAAAGTTAGTGACTTTTAAGTGATTTAAGAGAGTACCCCTTGCTCTTGGTAGCTTGCCATGGTTTTTTATTCTGTATTGAGCTGTAAATCAGTCCTTGGTACAGGATACGGAAGTGCATAAATTGACCAGAACAGAACAGAACTGAATTAGACTATCTATCACTGAGGGGAGATGTATGGTATGTGAACTGTACTGATGCCGGGGGAAATCTATGAGACACGGTTGCGCAGATTGCAGCACACCAAGGTGGAGTTTGTGCCAAACGGGCATGTGTCGTTTCCATTATCCTTTACAGCCCAGAGATGGAGAGAATGGG
The DNA here is from genome assembly GCA_029706075.1 of Aldrovandia affinis. Taxonomy (NCBI): domain Eukaryota; kingdom Metazoa; phylum Chordata; class Actinopteri; order Notacanthiformes; family Halosauridae; genus Aldrovandia; species Aldrovandia affinis. The sequence continues at coordinate 168,062 of JAINUG010000194.1, read as the reverse complement.
AGGATGACAGAGGAAAAGATGGAGAAACTGATCAGCGGCTTGTATGACAGCATGACGGAGTGTATATACCCATGTCCCATTGCTTCCTTTGCTGTGGAGACGCGCCCCCAGGAGGTGTTTGAGGTGGACATCCTGGGGGAGGGCCGGGCTGCCCTGGAGAAGGCCAATGATGAGCTGGGTAAGGGCTCCAGGGAGGAAGGGCACTCGGGGGAAGCAGGCAGGGAAATCAATCTGCTACTGTCATGGAAATGCACTGACTCTTCTGATAGCTGTCTCTCTACTTCACCTGTTCTGTACATCTGCAGTCATAAATACAACTTCTCAGTCTTTATAGAAACTGCTGACTCTATTTTCAGCGTCATTGTTTTTTAAGAATTTTTTCCACACTAACACTTTTTCTTCTTTCTCTTTTCTCTCTCTCCCTCTCCCCCTCTGTCTCTCTCTCTCTCTCTCTCACTCTCTCACTCCTTCCATCCTCTCTCTCACACTCTTACTCCTTCCATCCTCTCTCCTTGTGTGCAGAACCTCATGCCAAAGAGAAAATGGGGCTGTGGTCACATGATCCTTAACGAGATTAAAATGACAGCAGAAGTCACAAGGCAGGGGGGTGTGTGTTTTTATTAGATCACAGGATTATATCTCCTGCACTAGTCTTAGGGGGTGGAATGATATGATTAGACTGTGACATTTGCTTTTTTATGAGATTTTTAGATGTGCCTTCTATGCATACTGTAACTGGCATGTGTCATCTGGGTTGCAGTGTTCCATACAGGCCTTTCAGCATTTCGGCATAGTGCTTACTTGGTGCTCACTGTGTGCCATTCAACCTTGTTAACGAGGACACCCAGTTTATCAGTGAAATTTCATTTGCTATATTAGCCATTGTAATGCAATTACACTTCACCTGAGAGGACTCTAGACCACACTGGTGTAGTTCTGCCTCAGAGGGCTGAATAGCCCAAGCTGTTACCCAGCACAGTGTTGTACATGGTAAATGTTATTTTGTTACACATTCTGACTAATTCTGCCATTACTGACCTTGGAATGTAACTGAACAGCAGTAACTGGACTGAATAGATTTGTGTGCTGTGTCTATATCCAGGTCTGGCTTTTGACTCATGGGATCTGGACTATTACACTGCCCTGTTCCGGAGGGTGCAGAGAAACCCCACTAGTGTAGAGTGCTTTGACCTGGCCCAGTCCAACAGGTCAGTCTGTATTGTCTTTCATTGGGGGGGTCTGCTGTCACAGTGTTTTTGTATTACTTTTACTATAGTATTTAGTATGTCATAAGTTTATTATAATATATATCTTGTCACTCCCTTATACAGTGAACACAGTCGCCATTGGTTTTTCCGTGGACACATGACCATCGATGGACAGGAGCAAGAGGAGACACTTTTCAGCCTCATCATGGGGACCCAGCGCCATAGCAACCAGAATAATATAATCAAATTCTGTGACAATAGCAGGTGTGAGAAATGAAGGCAGAAATTCAGAGGGAGATTGTAGTCTTGAAAATGTCCTGCAGATGGCGCCATTCTATTGCAATCTTCGTTCTGTTCACAGTTATTCCAGACCTGTATTTTAAAATGGTAATGACAGTTGGGTGTGTTAAATATTTTTGCATTTATTTTGCCACCAGTGAGACTGCCAAAATACACCAATGACTGTCTTCGAAGAATAGTTGCGTGCATGTGTGTGTCAGTATCCATCCACCCATGCGTCTGCCCATGAATGTGTGCAGGTGACTGTATGTATGTCTGTGTTTGCAGTGGAATTATAGGTATGGAACTAGAGTGTATGTATCCCAGTGACCCAGCACAGTCCAGTTCTTATGTGACTCGACACACCACCCGACATGTCATCTTCACTGCAGAGACCCACAACTTTCCCACAGGTATGTCCAAAATTAAAGCACATTTTTAGTGCGTGTTAGTAGCTTGCCTCCTGTGAATTAAGGACATGTTTTAATCGTGGCTAGGCTACAGAGAACTGTCTATCATGCCTGATGAAGAAAATTTGAACTTACTCCACATGTAACATGGAGTATTTCTCCCAGCTCAGCTGACTAGTTAACAAATATATTCATCTTCCCATCCTTCCGTCTATTTAATTTTAATAACCGAATAACCATTCCTACCCAAAGGGTTGTGGAGAACCAGAACCTTCACTGGGCAGTTCCTTACCCATGATGCAATGCCTGCCCATTGCAGCCTTTATTACAATTTCTATCTGAGAACGTAGTCCTGTGAAAATCTTTAGAATTTCTCAGATTATTTTTATTTTTTAAGTTCATTTTATTTTAGCCCAAAACTTCTGTAAAATATTATCTTTGATATTTTCAAGTGGATTCTCAAGCGTGCTGATTTGATTATATGTACAGTAATTAAACACATTTAATAGACTGATGAGAGAAAATAAACCACAGCCATAGAAAAACAGACTCCCCTCCCATCTCTCATTCTCTCAGGCGTGGCTCCTTTCAGTGGGGCGACCACAGGCACAGGCGGCCGAATCCGGGATGTTCAGAGTGCTGGCAAAGGGGGTCATGTCATTGCTGGTACTGCAGGATACTGTTTTGGCAACCTACACATCCCTGGTAAGGCTTGTGAACCAGAGTCCTTTTGAGTCCTTTCGGAAGGTCCATTGCCCAGAAAACAGTATATGTGTACTTAAATGAATCCATATGTAATATGGCATTTTACTGCCACAGCTACGTTGTAGGTACTATAGGCTGTATATGCTATAGTTGTGTATTATTTCCATTTTGCACATTACATTACATACAATCCATTGGATCAATGTCGTTAATTGTCATTGTAAGCCATTGACATGGAAAATATGACCTAAAAAGTTTCCTTGTTTCACTAATAGTGGCCAGGGTACTGTCTGCCTATGACAAGTTGTTTTCCTTCGGGGGTGGCATGCATCGCTAGCTATTAAGATTTTACTCATTTCTTGTTTGTTTTAAACAAACAGACTTAATCAATCTCTCTAGCGTTCAGACCTGCATTTGCCAGTACCATTGTATCAAGGTAATACAGACGGCTGTCATTAATTTAAACATTTAAATGGGTCTTATATGATGTTATATAGTAGCAAGGAGGCAAAGCCCCCCTTTTCACTGTGATTTTTAGCAATATTGACATTGCTGGAGTAGTTACTGACCGAGCAGCTAGCACGGTCAGTTTTATACCATAGATTAAAGTCTCCACAGCTACTAGCTACTGCTCCTGTGTTGACCGTCTGCGTTAGGTCCCTGTCATTCATCAACCTCCACCATCACTGTAGCTTTACTGCCCTCTCAGTCCCCCCGATAATCCATCAACTCTCTGCCTTAACGCCTCACAGGCTCGTACCTGACCACACCGCAGAAACGTTTTACTGTTCTGAAACAGTCCCCTTGTCAGCAGCCTTCCCAGGTGTAGAGTTCTGTCCTCTTCGCGCTCCTGGTAGCCAGCCCTGCCCTGCAGACCCCACTGAGCTACCAGCCTCTCTGTGTCCCCAGGTTATGCCCTGCCCTGGGAGGAGGAAGGGTGGGAATATCCCCCCAGTTTTGCTCCTCCACTCCAGGTAGCCGTCGAAGCCAGTGATGGAGCCTCAGACTATGGAAACAAATTTGGGGAGCCAGTTCTTGCAGGTGCTGTAGCTTGTTACCTTTTTTTTGTATTGTCTGAAAACTGCTCAGCTTGCTCTTAAAAACAAACAAAAACAAAGAAACACGCACACAGATTTAGGGGAGTGCTGCCTTATGTCCATCCAGCAGGGTCTTTAGTCAGATTATCTTCTCTCATGTTGACCAGGCTTTGCCCGGTCCTTTGGCATGCGGCTGGCCAATGGGGAACGGCGAGAGTGGATCAAGCCAATCATGTTCAGTGGAGGGCTGGGATCTATTGAGGACCAACATATCAAGAAGGAGGATCCAGAGGCAGGTTAGGCCCACTGCAGCGATCCTACACCGTTTGATGATTATGTGTTCTGTATTGCATCGGTGTGCCCCATATTTAATACAGTACTGATGCGTCAGTAATAACACTGACGTCAGGCTCATAAGCACTGTCTGGAATATTGGATTAATTGTTCATTTTAAAGGAAAGTGATGAGTGACATAGTGTGACACAGACAGCACAGACTGTTGAGTGTGAAAATGTATAATGCAGAAGTTTCAATTCTCAGATGTTTTTCCTCCTTGTGTCTCTCTCTCTCTCACACACACACACACACACACACACACACACACACACACACACACACTCACTCACTCACTCACTCACTGACAGAGATGGAGGTGGTGAAGATCGGGGGCCCTGTGTACAGGATTGGTGTTGGTGGAGGCGCAGCTTCTTCCATACAGGTACAGAACACACCCCTCTGCTGTCAGTGTATACACATGGCAGGGAAGGAGACACAGATGGCAGTAATTTGGAGCACACATTGGTATAAGTCATACTGCTGAATGCTTGCTGGGTAATGCTGTTTTAACGTTGCTTTTCCTATGCTTTTATTAGGAGCATTGTCACAAATTGCTGTGTGCGTGTATGTGTGTGTGCGCGTTTGTGCGTGTGTGTGTGTGTGTTTTAGGTTCAGGGTGATAACTCCAGTGCTCGTGACCTGGGGGCAGTACAGAGAGGGGATGCAGAGATGGAGCAGAAGATGAACCGGGCCCTGCGGGCTTGTTTGGAGAGACCTGGGGGGAACCCAATCTGCAGCATCCATGACCAGGGAGCTGGGGGAAACGGTAAGCCAGGCACACACACACACACACACACACACACACACACACACACACGCACATACACACCCACACACACACCCCCCCCGCCACTGAAACAACACACAGACCTTCACAAAAACAGCTGTGGTGAACTACCGAATAAGTGACGAGTGTCACAAGCGTGGCTCTCTTCATTGAAGTGAAGAAACCGTGCTGTCAGGCCTGATTTGTGGAGCTCCGCCTGAGGGGATTGCTGTGGCTCAGTGGGTTTTGCTGTTGTGTGCAGGGAACGTGCTGAAAGAGCTGAGCGAGCCTGCTGGGGCAATCATCTACGCCAGCAAGTTTAAGGTGAGAACTCCCTCTCTGTCTCACTGTGTCATCCATCTTGGTTAAAGTTATCTGTGCCAGCAAGTTTAAAGTGAGATCCAATGAAGGAGCATTTCATTGCGTTTACAAACTACTACTGAAATGCACGTGATGCCGAAGCCAGTGAGGATGAAGAAAGGTGTGTCCTCCCCAACCAGACAGGTGACCCCACCCTCAGTGTGCTGGAGCTGTGGGGGGCCGAGTACCAGGAGAGCAATGCCCTGCTGCTCCAGCCCGCAGACCGGGACTTCCTGGAGCGAGCGTGTCGCCGGGAGAAGTGCCCCGTGGACTTTGTGGGCAAAATAACTGGGGACGGCAAGGTGAGTCCATGCGCATCTCTGTCAGGGCTGTGCTCCTGTACGCTGCGTCCATCTCTGTCAGGGCTGTGCTCCTGTATGCTGGGTCCATCTCTGTCAGGGCTGTGTTTCCGATTGCTTCATGGCCAGCTCTGCGACTGTGACTGTCTGTTGTCTATGCAAACTGTCAGTCTGTCTGAACTGTCGGCGTTCTCCGGATCTGTTTGTTTGTCGGCGTCTTTCTCCGTCTCTGACCGGGTACCATGGTCATTCCCCGGGGCTCCTGGGTCTCTCTGTCATCGTGTTTGACTGGACGTCTTCCCTGTCAGATTGTGCTGGTGGATGACCGCAGTACGCCAGGGGAACGAGGTGACAGTGGGCGGTGTCCTGTGGACTTGGATCTGGACTGGGTACTAGGGAAGATGCCACAGAAGGTGAAGGGCTTTTATTTCTAATAGCATCAAACCAAACTTTCGCGGTCCAACGTCTCTGGCTAATAGAATTTAGGTTTACGTTGACGTTCTTGTAGTTCTACTTGTGTGTTTCATTGAGCCCGTTGGGCAAAGAGTGTCCATTCAAGCACCCACAATGGAATCATAGCTGTTGTTTTTCAACCATGGCAAGTATTGAAATGTAATGGTTGAAGAAATAAACTGACACAATGGAAGAAGAAAAAAGTAAAAAAGAAGATGAATCGTGTCTCATCACGTCCTCTCTCTGTGTTTGTCAGAACTTTATGCTGGAGCGTGTGACCCCTGCTCTCCAGGCCCTCAATCTGCCCCCGGGTTTGTGTGTTCCAACGGCCCTGGAGAGAGTGCTGAAGCTGCCCTCTGTGGCCAGCAAGCGTTACCTCACCAACAAGGTCTCAATCTCACTCACAGTCAGACAGTTCATTGCAGTTAATGACCTCTCACATACTCTCATACGTACAGTAATGAATTAAAAGAAACTGAAACTGAATCTGTCTACTGTCTGTCTGAATCTGTCTGTCTGTGTGTGCGTGTGTGTGTGTGTGTGTGTGAGTGACAATCAGTGACCGCTTCCCTAATTCAGCTGTATTTATACACCCCACTGATCTGACAGTCTGCAATTTATCACATTTGAAAGTCTGAAATCTCTGTTAACTACGTGTATTAGAAAGCAGAAGCAAAGGAACTTGGTTTAGCTATTGCGTGTTCACACTTCACCGTGCTCTGTTGTGTCCCCGGGCCGGCCGTTACAGTCAGGCCCACCCATGGCTACGCCCCTGTGGATGACTCTTCACCTCCTCCCTCACCGTCTCTCAGGTGGACCGCTCTGTGACCGGACTGGTGGCCCAACAGCAGTGTGTGGGTCCCCTGCACACCCCCCTGGCCGACGTGGCCGTCGTGGCCCTCTCTCCCTTCAGCCTCCAGGGGGCCGCGACAGCAGTGGGGGAGCAGCCAATCAAAGGCCTGGTGTCCCCGGGAGCAGGGGCTCGCATGGCTGTGGGTGAAGCTCTCACTAACCTGGTCTTTGCCAGAGTCAGCGCTCTCAAGGTACTGCCACCGCCTTGTCAGGGCGCGCATTCGAGCCGGGGGCGACGTGCACAAGTTAAGATGTGGGTCGGCTGGCGGACTGATTGCGTTGACCGCTTTGTGGTGGCAGGATGTGAAGTGCAGCGGGAACTGGATGTGGGCGGCGAAGCTGCCCGGCGAGGGGGCAAGTCTATGGGAGGCGTGCCTGGCTATGTGTGAGGTGATGGGCAAGCTGGGCGTGGCTGTGGACGGAGGGAAGGATTCCCTCAGCATGGCTGCCCGCGTGGGCAAAGAAACCGTCAAAGCGCCAGGTATGCTGAGAGTCACGGTCTATCCCTGTGGGAAAGCACCTTTTTTTTGTGATGGTTAATAGCCACGAGTAGATGGCTTGTGAGCGAGTGATGACACAATAATGGCTCTTTGTTGCTTGCTATAAACCTACATGCATTTCTCTTGTAAATGTTATAGAAATGCTAAGGCCAAAGCTGTCTACCTGGAATTTGAGGACATTTTAGTGAACCTGGAGACTCACTGACACAAATAAGATTTGCAGTGAGAGTTGTTGAGACTAGAGATGCACCGATTGCGATTTTCTTGGCCGATTCCGATTTCCAATTTTTGATTAGTCTGACTTGCCGATACCGATTTTGGCCGATTCCGATTTTTTTTTCCTAAAAACAATAATTGACAACTTACACAAACATTTTTGTAACTTTGCTTTAATAGAAAATTAAGATTGACAATTCTGAGGTAGGTCAGAAGCATGAGGTAGGTCTCACTAAAACACATTTCAAAATAAAAAAGTGTTCCAGGTTACTGGACAGAGCTTTTTTTTTTGTGCAAATTAAATTAAATGATGAATAAAAGAGAATCCAACAACAGTGGCATGTAGCCTTGAAGTAATAAATAAAAAGAAACAAGAGTAGTTTAAATGTACTGACATGGTGACAGACCATTAGTCCGGAAATATTTATTTAAAACACTAACGTTATATTCTGATGACAGATGACACAAGCCCTTTTTCCATTAAATAATTATATGGCTTCAACTTGATGTGCATCAGAAAGTTATTGCGACAATGCTAATGGAAAACAGGTTAGTTCGAACCTATGATGCGCTAGACTAATTTGTTTGCTAGAGGTGGATTAGAGTAGATCCCAATTCTATATAGTGCAATGGAAAACACTTGTAGCGATATAAGGGCGGATGTTTCAGTTGCGGAGCTTGTCAAAGGCATTGAAACAAGCCGCTCTTCAGCAGAATTTCGTTATTTGCGTGAGTCAGGTAGCCTAACGACTACGACTTTAACTAGCTTCAAAGCCTAGATAAAAATGTTTCAAACTAGGAGTAATTGGAAAAGAGGCGTACTGTTTCTGAGTTTGTTTGATAGTGAAACGCACAGCTGTGGTTTAGCTAGAAATCGTTAGATGAATTTATCATTAGGTCTAATAAGTTAGATTTGTATGAGTGAATAGCACTGTTTCATAACGTCACTCATTAGCGAACATAATGATTTCAGTGCAATTCAGTGCTTCAGCAGGGCATTATTACGTCAAGTGTATGCACTACCACCATGTTCTATTAATGGAAAATGGTTCAGAGGAACCGAACTAGCGCAACGAAGTTAATTATTAATTAACCCGGTACCTACGGTACTGTAGAAAACGAGTTGGTCAACCTAAATGATTAGGTTGGTCGTTCGAACGTTTTCGAGGTTGTTCCTCCGCGGCTTATTTTCGATTGACATGTATGACAAACTGAAAACTTTAAGTGTTCAGCGCTGCGCTCATCTGATCTATCTGCATTGGCTCACGGGTACGCGCACGTCACGTGAAAAAAGGGGGCGAGGAGCCAACCGGCGCACAGAATCGGCTATGTGGAGTGATCGGGATCAAGTACCGATTGAGGCCGATCAGCTGAAAATCGGCCATTTCCGGTCAGAGGCCGATCGATCGGTGCATCTCTAGTTGAGACATATCAAGGGCTCTCACTTAATGCACCATGATAGGAACAAATTGTCAGGAACAAATTGCTTGCTCAATAGGTGCTTTGTAACAGTGTATGATGGGTTTATGTCTCTTCTTGTTTCTGTTGATGAGCCACTACATTATTTATTTATTTATTTATGTATCTATTTTTTCTTTCTCTCTCCCTTCCCCGTTTTTCTCCAAATTTGGTGGCCAATTATACTCTTGTATATGTCAACTATCCTCTTCCCTCGTACTAGGAGTTTGGCATCTGTAACTTTGGGACTGGCAGTGACAAAGCCGAACAGAATTTTCAAAATGGAACGCGCCAAACCGTGGACTGTTACTCCTATACACCTCCGAGCGAGACTCCCAGCCAGAGCCGGCTGGCGCAGCCTGCGTTCAAATCAAGGCTGCAGTGGGCAGCCTTAACTTACAACAAGTGCCTTTACTGGTCGTGCCACCCGGGGCCCAAGCCTCTACTTTTGAAGTCACAACTGTTTCCTCATCTTCTCAGGATCTCTGGTCATCTCCGTCTATGCTGTGTGTCCTGACATAACTGCCACTGTCACCCCTGATCTGAAGAACCCTGATGGAAAAGGTGAGGCTGACCGCTCTTGACTGTGCAGCCTGCAAACTCCTCCTCTTCATCTTTGCTAGCTTTCTGTCCTAGCGTTCTGTACCTAATTTGCACAATGCCAAAACTGCCTCTGGACCAAGATTACTGCACCATAATCAGAGCAACATCTGTATGTCTGTCATTGTCTCTTAGGCGTGTTGCTGTACGTACCTGTATGCCCAGGTAAATACAGGCTTGGTGGATCTGCTCTGGCCCAGTGCTACGGGCAGCTGGGAGACTGCAGCCCTGACCTGGAGGATCCAGACAACCTCTCTGCCTGCTTCAACACCACACAAGCACTTCTCCAGGGTTAGTCAGAGTCGGTGGATATGATCAATGAGGCGTGCCAATCCGCTGTGTTGCAGTAGTGTGTTAGGACAGAAGTGTGGCCTGCTGGTTTGAGGGCACGTTCCTAAACTCAATGCCTTCATGTCTCCAGTGGGAAAGGCTTCCTTGCATTTAGTTCAATTGGTCCAGTGAAATTCAAGCTGTATAAAGTAGTTCATGTGAAAGGATGCATTATAAACCGATAAAATGTACCGTATATTAACAACACACTGCAATATTCATATTGACTAAAATGGTCTTTAAGTTAGCCACTATATCTGCAAAGCCTATCGAGTAATTTTTTTGTTTATCAGGTTTAGTCTTCGGAATACTAATCATTATTCAGGAGCAGTTGTTGATAATGATAGCAAATAAACACCACAAATGCATGCAGCCGTCAGTCCTTGTATGTCATGTTTTCGTCTTAACAATTATAATTTAATAGTAATAAACTTTATTTACTTTAGCCCTTTTCAAGCATGGTGTTCAAGGCACTTTCCAACAAAAGTACATGTTAAAGATAAACACATGCACAAATAATATTGAAGCAACTATAGTAAAACCAAAACAGACATGTATATATATTTTTTAAAGTAAATATTGGAAATAAAAATATAAATGAAATGGAATTCAAAGCAAGTTCATACTGTATTGTGAATAATTTTCTAGACCGACTGCTAAGTGCAGGACATGATGTCAGCGACGGGGGGCTCATTTCCTGCCTCCTGGAGATGGCCTTTGCTGGGAATTGTGGGATAGAAGTGGACTTGCCTTTACAAGGGCCAGGAGGTTAGTGTGATTATAAATACAGATTCTCTTTACCCTCAAACAAAATAATAATAATTTAAAGTCTGTTTCCTGTTTCATAAACTCGACATCTCCCTTTATGTCAGTGATGGAGGTGCTGTTCTCCGAAGAGCTGGGTCTGGTTCTGGAGGTGTCGGAGTCCAATGCGGCCCGAGTATGTCAGAGCTACACAGATGCAGGCCTCCTCTGTCACAAGATTGGCAGAACTTGCGGGTTCGGACCCGAGTCCATGGTGAGATTTGACACAAGAACAATGGCCTGGTCTGCATTATCACAAACAAGTGAGGCTTGGGAATTGCAGAAATATTCATGTTCGGATGGCTCCAAAGTTAACCCCTCCTACTCCATATGTGTGTACGTTCTGTGTTTTAACTACCACAGCTCAGTTTAAGAAGAATGTAGTTTGAAAAACAGTATTTGTACAACGGACAAGTGTTGGAAAATAGCCTTGGTAACAGTGTTTCGTATAACGTGTTTACAGTATGTCAAACTTTTATAGTATTTGATCAACAAACAAATGAGCCTTTCGTCTTACAGGTTAAAGTGCAAGTCTGTGGGCAGAAAGTGTTGAGCGATTGTCTGCCTCACCTGAGGGCATTATGGGAAAGCACCAGTTTCCAGTTGGAGCGCCTTCAGGCCAATCCGCTGTGTGTGCAGCAAGAGGAGGATGGGCTGGCCTGTCGTACACAGCCATTTTATAGGTTGACCTATGACCCTGCTCAGACACCCAACATTAAAGAGCTTGGTGAGGACTATGAAAGTAGTAGAAGTAGTTTTATTAGTGATTATATTTATTATGCTCTTGTGTACCGAAGGGTGTTCGTTTAAATTTACACCCCTCAATGAAAATTCTGTCATCTTTGATTCTGTTTATTTTTGCACATGCATAATATATTCATATTAAGGTATAATATGTTGTGATCTCAGCATGCTTCATTTTTTTATGCTGTGTGTGTGTGTTAGCTGTAGGACGCCCCCGAGTGGCAGTGATTCGAGAGGAAGGCAGTAATGGGGATCGAGAGATGTCAGTTTCTCTGTTCATGGCAGGATTTGAGGTACAGCAGTATAGATGCACACAAACGCAAACCGATACACTTATAAATATCCCTTACCTGCAGACATCAAATATTCAAACATATTGCCAGGTCCGCAGCTAGTACAGCTGAACAAATAGAAATGCTACAGCAGTCTTTCGAAAAGTCATTGAGCATATAGGAGTTAATGAAAAAGCATGTTATGCCAATGGTGTTTTTATAACTAGGTCTGGGACGTCACAATGCAAGATATGTGTTCAGGATCCACAACTCTGGACCCTTTTAAGATGGTGGTTTTTGTGGGTGGATTCAGCTACGCAGACGTCCTGGGCTCAGCCAAAGGTACCCTTGGAATAAAATATCTGTCCGAAAACTGATGTGTAATAACAGATACTTCCCGTCACTTTCAATGGAATAATATACCGATTATGATCTTCATCTCCCTGTTTCTCCGGCAGGCTGGGCTGCCACGGTGACCTTTAACCCACTGGCGCAGGCGGAGTTTGAGCGTTTCCGACAGCGTGCCGACACTCTCAGTCTGGGCGTGTGTAATGGCTGCCAGCTGCTGGCCTTGCTGGGCTGGGTCGGTGGGGGAGACACCACAGGTAACAGAGGCAGGGTTTTCCTGCTCCATGGGAGCCTGGGTGAAGCTTTGGTAAATCTCAGCTTGGGAAAATAAGCCACATTTCCTCTTCTCTAGTAAACTTCATTTTGACGTCCAATGTCACGTGACAATTTGTCTTCATTATCCTGACACTACTGACATGTAATGCTGCTGTTGTTGTTTTTTGTTTTGTTTTTTTGACAGAGTCAGACGTGACATTGACACATAACAAGTCGGGCAGATTTGAGTCTCGGTTTGTGAGCGTGGGCATTCTTCCGTCCACTGCCATCATGCTGAAGGGAATGGAGGGCTCATCTCTGGGTGTGTGGGTGGCCCATGGGGAAGGTGAGCAATATTCCCTGTTCCCTGAAACTGACCACCAGCTACTGTGGCTGTTGCTTCACTTGATTCATATTAGAGTTAGGCGGAATAAGCATTACTCATTCATACTTCAGTTATTTATATTAAAAAGTCAACATACAGTGCACAATTAAGGAATAGAGATTGATTAAAACACTAATTTATTCACATAGCTATCGTATTCTAATGTGAAGAAAGGAAAGAACATAATTATTGCTGTGTAATGATAGTTCAGAAGCCTTCCTTAATACAATTAAACTTTGATAATGAAAATAGCTTAAACCTAACTGAGGATGTTTCTGGATAATCTTTTTGCTGTGTCTGCTCCTCAATTATATTTTTCAGAGCACACATATATGGTGGCTAGAATGTATGTGAATAACAGTGCCAATGACACATCCGTTGCCAGGTTTTGCAGGATTGTCTTTCTCTTTTGCAGAATCACACCGTGATTTACCCAGTGGCTACAAATGTTTCCTAGAGGTTACCTAGAGAACTTACCTAGTATTTAACATGACAGGAAAGCATTTGAAAGATATTTTCATCATTTTTATACATGTACAGTAGGCTTGATCATGTTTAATGCTGGTGCTTGGAGAGAACATTCTCCTAGTGTATACTGTATGTTGGTTAATGTGCTGACTGTGGAGGTTGCGTGTTCTAGGTTATTACTCTTTCTCCCTTCAGGTCTGGTGAAGTTCAGCTCTCCTCGGGCCCAAGACCGGGTCATCGGGGTTCCCTGGCTCCTCTGCGTTATATGGATGACTCCGGGTCTCCGACCGAGCAGTATCCCCAAAACCCAAATGGCTCCCCCCAGGGTGTGGCAGGGATCTGCTCCTCGGATGGGCGCCACCTGGCCATGATGCCCCACCCTGAGCGTACTGTGCTGTCCTGGCAGTGGGCCTGGGCACCGGAGTCCATCAGAGCCTCCCTGTCCCCATCACCCTGGCTCAGCATGTTCAGGAATGCTGCTGCCTGGTGCCAGACTGCCCAGTGAGCTTGGCAGGGTGCGTGGGTTTTGGCAGGGCTGCTCAATTCAAGTCCTTGTGGGAAAAGAAAATGGTTTGCATTTCAGGAGCCTCAGTAAGTAAGCGGCTGACTGCTACCTGTTGTATCAAGTGTCACAATTTAGGTCTGAATTCAAAGAAAAATCTACTCGTTTTGGACCCTATTGAGAATCCGTAGTCAGTACTTGCAATGTACTTGTGCTCCTGAGCCAGATACTACTGAATGAGTAATGTACTGGTAACAGTGGCAATTTTATGGTAGTGTGACCCAGTCTCTCCATTCAGAATAGTCCCCTATGTGTCCAGTTCCAGTTACATTACCCGGACAAAGCATCTAGTGGTGCAACGGGGTGTCCTGAGCATAGGGCTGAAGACATCCCATGGATCACGATAAATGGACATTCCATCAATTTCAGCATTTGACTCGTCACTGCCGACAAGACTGACGCAGTCACATCCGCTACAGTTGAAATATTCCATTAATCATATTGGCTGTAGGAGATATTCCACCAATCATATCAGCTCTAGGAAAAACAATATACCAATTGGTGCTCGTAAGACATTGTGCTACCGAAGATCAACCCATGTGGAATTTGGAGAGAAATTAATCCATTCTATTTTAGACCTGCATATGAATCCCATGCTTATTCAATGAGGCTGTATACCTCAATGTCCTTTTCAAAGCAAGGGTTGTTGAAAATAAAAGATAATTGCACTGTAATTTGTGGACCCTGCCAATACTGGTCTTGATGTATGGTCTTCTGTATCAAATCTAAGAAAAATAAACATTTGGTAAAAAGCTGTTTGTGTGTGTTGGTGGGGATGATATATTAGCTAAATGCAATGACAAGGTCCATCAGAATGATAAATATATTTATTATATTTATACATTTACACAAATACAGAATTTGAACATGAAATACAGTACTGTCCTACAGATATGTACAATGGAATATCTTAAGTTAATACATAGTTGCATGTATTGCCAGTGTTAAAATAATATTAAACAGGAATATAATAAGCTTCTTCAATACCACTAGAAAGGAAATATACAAGAACGGATCGTGTTCATCTGAAGGTAAGTAGTTTGCGTGCTATCCACTATCCAGACTAATATTGAACATATTTGGGATTTCAACACTTGCTCTGTAGACAGAGCAAGGCTCCAGTTGTCAGGTTGTTTGTTTTGGTCTCAGATTTAATCAATACACCTATGGTTTAACCTTACTGAGAACAGGTTACCATTTTTTTAAATGTATGGCGATAAACTCGATTTATCCCTGAAGAGAAATCATCCACTGACACAGCACGTTTTATACAACTCTGCCATTGTAAACTAGTGTTTCCCAAAACTACATTGAGAGAGGACTCAATGTGTATCCTTGTAACTTGTGTCTGCCACAGAAACTCAAGGTTTCTTGTGTGACACTACTGCGTCTTGACCACTATAAGCCAATCAGAGCACCTTGTGTACTCTTCCTCCACCACTGGGAGTTAGTCAGTGCTCCTTGTATAGCACTGTACAGTGATCAGTCAGGGTCCACAGCAGCTTCTACTGTGCTTATGCTACAGTGAATCAGTAAGGACACCCCGTGTCACGGTTTGGGCAATGGCTGTCCTCTCTGCCCCCATCTGTTGAATGATATTGAGGACACAGGTCAAAAGCAGAAACACCACCACCAGGTCATCCAAAATTCCCAGCATCCCAGTGGAGGGCTCTGGGATGGCCTCCAGGGGGGAGGCCATGGACATGGCAGCTCCGAAACAGCACACTGCCACCCGCAGGAAGAAGAGCCACACCAGGCCACTCATGTTTCCCATTCCTCGTAGGAGCAAGTGCAGGAAGAGGGGCGTGTCATACAAGTAGTCTGCAACCTGAGAAGAGGAACAAAGGCGGGTATCAGCTTCAGGTGTATGAAAGCCTTTTACTTTTTTTTGGGTGAGATCTCTCCTTTCTCATGTGCAACGCTGCCTTTATGTTGTGATTTCATAACCACCTTTTTTGGTTACACTGCATTACCGAAATGAGAATGGAAGTCCATTAAAAACCAGTGGGACCGCTTTGCCCGAGGGTGAGGTGTGACATTGATTCTCATTTGTATACAAAAGGTCTGATTAACTCCAGGTCTACAGAATGCAACTGAATGAAAGCCATGCAGCAGATATAGCCCACAGCATGACATGGCAGACGGTGAATCACCACTGTCTGTAAAACCCACAATAAGCCTTCCTTGTCTGTAGTGAATGGTTGTGTGATTTCTTAAGGATCGTTAAAGGTGCTGTACTCACCCTTCTAGGTGCTCCGGAGTAACGCTTGTTGTAGTCTCTGATGTCCCCCATCACCTGCTTCTCATGTCTGTCTGTCCTGCTCTCACTGAATAGATGGCATAGTACACTGACCTGATGGAGAGATTGAAAGACCCCGTCTGTCATCCTCTACATTCTATACTGTGTTATGTCACCGTCAGTACATTACTGTGATTCACTTTAAAAGTGGTGCTCTAGGTGTGGCCTGTTACAATGTGAATGTAATTGACTTGACATGGCTGCTGTCACACTTTCCATTCAGTAGAGCATGTCAATGGCACTGTTAAACATCACCTTACCTTTTGTCTGCACAGAGGGCAGCTGATGGCACCCAACCAGGTCCCATGTCTCCAGTAGGCTATAAGACAGGGAGCTGCAGGGATAGGAACACAAATCTTTTAGATTTTACATAACTATAACTACAACTCAAGATACTACAGATACAGCAAACAAGCCATTTTGCTTTATATACAGTCAACTCCAAAAGTATTGACACCCTCGTTAAAGATGAGCAAAAAAGGGGCCTCGGGTGGTGTAACTGTCTAAACATTCGCCATGAATGCAAGCTTTTTTTAATAAGTAATATTTTTATTTTTTTATTAAATTGCAACAAAATATAAAGCATGTCATCTTCTGTACTGTTTTATGAGATTCTGTAGTGTTTTATGAGATTCTGTAGTGTTTTATGAGATTCTGTAGTGTTTTATGAGATTGGTGAGCATATTGGGGGAGGGGGGTCTTTGACCATGCCTCCAAACAGAATCTTTCAAGAGCCTTCGGTCTGTGCTTGTGGGTTGCCCTTTTCATCTAAAAACATAATGGTCAGATGAGACCAAAATTTAAAATTGAATGAGAAATGGTTAACTGACTACAAAATTACTGTTTTGCAATGGCCATCTCAGTCTCCAGACTGATCTAAGATGTGTAGTTTTAATTGAACCACACTGAGGGCAGTCCACAAGTGCAGACCGAAGGATCTTGAAAGATTCTGTATTGAGGAATGGTCAAAGACACCCCCCCTCTCAATATGTTCACCAATCTCATAAACACTATACAAGACCACATGTTAATGCAGGTTTTTTTCTCTGAGTAATTGTATTAGTATAAAATAATATAACTTTCCCATTTTCACATACAATATAGCTCATTACCTGTATTGTTTATTTTTTGCTCATCTTTATCAAGGGTGAGAATAATTTTGGACATTTTGGATTGTATATTATAAACACACTTTCATAATTGGATGATGCATATTTGGCCTCCGTATCACCCAGGTAGGAAGGGTTTCAAGTGGCAGGGCAAGCCCTGCCTCTTCACAAAACGGCAACCTTTTTGGCCTACCCCAGCTGTGTTATTCCACAGTATATTAACTTCACAGCTCTGCTGGAGCAGAATGAAAATAAGCATTTGGCTGGCTGCATGTGTTTTGGAGTATGAAACGGCATGCCGTAAGCACTCTTCTGAATTTATGGAGGACATTGTAGCAATGGAACAGATCTAAACAATTTAGCATTCCAAATTGGGAGAAGAAAATGGTGGAATAAATAGTTGTTTCAAAAGGTATTTGAAAAGCAGACTGGATTTTTAATTCAGGAGTCAAAACTTTCTCCTGAGCCACACACTGTGAATTTGCTGTGTTACAATAAAGGAGGTGGACAGCCCATCCAAAGCCATTTTGATTTCGCCTAGCTGCGACATAATATTCATAGAGACCATATACAGTCACAAAATACTTTTTGTAAGGCAGCTTTTTCATGCTAAATGCTTACCTGTACATTAAAACAGTGCAGTTGCACATTCTTTTAAATGTCTGGGTCAGGTAAAAACAGAGAAGCGTCAAACTACTGAACCAAAGACCTGCTTGGGTCCTTTCAGGAAGTTGGCTTCAACAGTGCTGTCACAATAATAATTATTAAAAATAACTCTCGCCAGGCCTGACTTGCCCTCATGTGTTTCATCTTCTTACAGCAGCTAGAAATTTCCACCCTGGCTGCTAGAAGCTGTACGTGACACCAGGCAGATGATAGCAAAGCAATCACTGTCTGGTGGGAGCGCCATAAAAGATTACCATGCCAGGGGTTATTCATTAAGCCTGCAGACTCTGGCTGCGTCATACCATACATGCTGCTGAGCCAGTGCCAAAGAGTTTCCAACCTGTCTCTATTATTATTACTCTTATTATTCACTTCCTGCTGAAAGCTAGCTGATGATGGCAGTTTCTAAAATTTAAGACAAGCTTAAAAAGCAGCACACCAGATGGCACTGGACTTCAGCCTTTTAGCACAGAACCTTAATTACTTTTTATTCACGTAGCATTTATGGTAATGCTTCGGCTTCTTCAGCCTCTTTGTCCTGATGGATGTGTTCAGTATTTAGCTTATCTTGCATAAGCTAGCTGACATTTAATTTTTTAAAGCAGGGCAGTTTGGCATGCTCTTCAACTGACAACATGCATCTCATTGTCATCTAGTTTGGAAAATTTGTTTGGAAAATGTATATCATGAGGCCAACCAAAACAGAAACAACAGAGTGTTGAAAATAGCCTCCATCCTTCAAAAGAGTAGTAATTGTACTCAGCGCTTCAAATTATTTTTTATTTCCCTGTATATCAGTTTATGTGTTTGATTAGTAATGGGGTCACTAACACAATGTAACCTTCTCATTCGATTTAAGGGATACATGGACATCTCCTTTTCTACTACACATCTATATCACTGCGTGTACCACACAGATGTAGAGGACGTACCACAGAAGAGATGTCCGCAGTTGGTCTCTACCGGGAAGATGGCAGTCTGTAGACATACTGGGCAGTGCGAGTCTCTAAGGCCACAAGGCAGGCAATGCTGAGGACAGTCCTGCACACCAAAAGGGTGAGTGAAAGTTGAGATGTCTGAGAACCTGACAAGAATAAAGTCATTCTGTGATTTTTAAGAGTGGAACATCACTGCAATATGCAGGCTAAGGGTAAAAATGAAATAAGGGCAGCTAAGATATTTTATGCAATCCCTAAACACTGGAGAAATACTAGATGACTGGAAGCAAGGTAGTATAATTTAAATATATTAAAAGGGGGATTGTAATGACCCAGGCAACTATGACACTGTCAGTTTAACTTGCATCCAGTGGAATACTGGAATGGAATTATTCCTGAAAAATAATAGTATTTTAAGGGATAGCCAACATGTTTTTTTCAGCAGGAGGTCATGCCTAACAAACCTCCTGGACTTCTTTGAGGAAGCTACAAAGTGTTTTGACTTGAACGATACTTATGATATATTTAACTTTCAAAAATCATTTGACAAGGTACCACACAAGAGGCTTGTTGTCAAAAACAGAAAGGGTTCATAATTGGCTGCAAGGTAGAATACAAAGAGTAACTGTAGGAGGGGTCTCATCTGACCCTGGTGCTGTGGGCAGTGGAGTCCCACAGGGATCGGTGCTGGGCCCTCTGCTTTTCCTTATTTACATAAATAATCTTGATAGGGATGTTAGTAGCAAAATAGCAAAATATACAGATGATATAAAAACAATATTGTGGGTTTAGCACTCCTTAGAACGTGGGTTTCCTTAGAACTCAGAAATAGATGATTTTGCAATTGCTACCATTTATATTGATCCTTAAGCGACAAACAACTCCTAGCCCACACAGTTGACACACCTGATGATCTGAGTGAATAATTTCTCATATAACTTTTAGAAAAGCCCCAATTTCACAAAGCATATCTTGAAACAGCTTCATGTGTGTAAAATATGTTGTGGTGCATTTACACTCAGAATATCCCCTGTAACCCCTAAATATAACTGGCTATTGCTGAGCAAATGTGACAAATCAATCATCATCACTTTAGGAAATTATCACAATAATGTAATACTGTCATGCAAAATGTTAAATTTATTAACATACAATTATTTCAGTAAAACTGTATCAATGCTTGATTTTATTCAGATGAGACATTGAAAATTAACTGCCCCATCACAATACACATTCAATTAGCATCTTGTTGCTGAAATATTTCTGCAAATATTTATCGAAGACATGTCAGCCATATCAAGGCCAAATCATCTAAAAATAACATCTATTGATCTGTCCTGTCCTTGAAATTGAAATTTCAGAGGTGGGAGGTGACAGGTGTGCAATTCTTTTGTCACACCTGATGATCTGAGTGTAACCTGGTTGTGCATATCTGTTGCAGGGTTTTGACATTTCCGTCAGACACAAACAAGCTACAAGACTTTAAGTATGTGATAAGATGAATGAGGCCTTACCTTTTTACAGCTCACGTGAGGTTGGCGGCCTGACTCCCATGCTTGCTCTGAGATGGCACAAGACTGACTTTGAACCCCCTTGCTCTCTGAAAAGAGGCCACCCCTTTGGGGGGGGGAAATGTAAGTGCCTTCTCTCAACATTACCCAATCCTCTCTGCAAACAGTGTCTCCCACACATCTGAAAAAATACTGATATCAGATAAGCCAAGATGCTGCATTTTTGCACCAAAAAATACTGATCATTGATACATTCATAGATTAGAAGCTGCATGTGCTAAGCATCATTCAAATATATATATAAAAATGTGTCCATTTGAGATTTACCACGAATGTACAGCGAGGTGGTCAGAAAATAAAATATTAAGTGTGAAAACTTGCACTCTTTTGTGGCTTTTGTGGTTCTGTGTGGCTCAATTGGTAGAGCACAGCGTTGGCAACGCTTAGGTTGTGGGTTCAATCCCCACTGGGGCCACATATACTGAAAATCTATGCATTCACTACTGTAAGTCGCTTTAGATAAAAGCGTCTGCTAAATGGCGTATATATTTTTAAAACAAGAACTTGTGCATAGGACAATGTAATATTGTGACAACTGCATTCCAAAATAAATAAATAAAAGCATAATTCCTTTGAGGAAATATTAAATTATTTTGACATCAAGACAAAAATATAAAAACATACAAAATAAGATATTTTGCCACCAAGTTATTTGTATAGAATACTGTGATAATTACATTATTTTACAATGCAAATACATAGTATCTACCTTCAAAAATATGGATTTAAAATATTGCTCATATTGGTTTACCATAGGTTATTTTGTATAGTATTCAAATTATGTGTTCCAGTTCCTGCTTTCCTTGTCTCACAGTCCAGATGACACAATGTAAACACAGAAATATATACTATACTCAACAACTGGTCACATACCATTCTGACAGAAACACTGACAAGCAAGCCTTCAGAAACAATTATATGTATCTAAAGAATAATCCAACTCATATTCAAGACACCCTACTTCTTTACTTTTGTGTTGTCTATATCAAGCTACATCAAGCTATATCTAGCTAGTCTTTTTAAACTTTCTGTATATTTATATCAGAAAAACAGTAAACATGTGGCACAACTCAAATGAACAGGAGGGTGGCATCCACACAGAATATGTTTCACACTTTGAAATGAAATAACTACTGGCTACATTATTAACATACTTCAATTTGGAACGCAAGACCACTATTTTAAATAGCTGTTCTCATTTTTTACATTTCTCTCAAACATAACAGAATTTGAAGGAGCCATTTACAAATTGCTTTGCTTCTTTTCCTTCCATTTTTTAGGAATGTAGTTCCATTATCAATACCTATCTGGTATATCTGTAAGCTTCATCTAGAAAATAACATTGTATCCTAAAATAACCATATTGTTACAGGGTATGAGCCTAATAGTAATATGCATCAGGTAAACACGTATCTTGATCACAGATCAAAAGTAAGTTTTACTGAGATAATCATATTTTACTGTATTTTGAGATCTTGTGTGCCTCCCTTACCTTAACCGCGAGTTGTTGCAGTTCGACATGGTTTCAGGAGGCAAGACAACAAAGTCTATGTTGCTTCAGTTCTTAGTAGGAAGTGCTACATGACAGCATCACTGAACACGGTAAATTTGACAGGCCAGTTAATGATCAACCAGAGTTTTCAGTCTCACCTTTTGTCAAGCTGCTAACAAATAATAAAGCATACAGAAACGTACACAAAAACACCAAACCTTCACTCAGTAAACTTTACCCATTTATGGAATTTTGGATAGTACAAATATAACAATGAAATCAATATCTTTGTTAATTCATGGCCAAAGCAAGGCAATTTAGCTGTCTTCTAATCCGAAATGATCTGTTTTGATCATGTGACACCAAACAAGGTCAAAGATTGAAAACCCTGCCTAACATTTTTTTAAACTAGGTTAGGCCTTGGATATCAAAGTAACCTCAGCAATCATTTACCATATGTTTGCACAATTTAATGCTCTGTCCCACATATGACAAGGAAGGAAATCTTCCACTATGGTAAAAAACACATAGTTTATTCCTGATTTGAAATGCATGTATTTATGAACTTAACTTATACAGAATATTTGAGGTTAAATAGTCTGTTATGTCTTTTGCTTGCTTTTCCATATATAAAAAACAATAAAAACATTTTATAGATATATCTATCAATTTGTCATAGAACTTTTACAAAAGCCCCAATTTCACAAAGCAGGTCCTGAAAAAGCTTCCTGTAGGGCCCTCGGGTGGTGTAACGGTCGTTGAATTAGAAATAGGGTACCATTGGCTACCAAATTGGAAGAAAATGGGAAAACATCAGGAACAAGTTTAAAAAAAAACAATAATAATAATAATAATTCTTGTGTGTAAAATATGTTGTGGTGCATTTGCACTCGGGATATCTGCTTATAACCCCTACATATAACTGGCTATTGCTGAGCAAATGGAGATAAATTGCTTACTTGAAGAAATGATCACATTAATGTAATACTGCCATACAAAATGTATCAATTAAATTAAATTAATTAAATTACAACTTTATTGTCCAGCCAAGGCAGGAAAATCATGTATCACTGTTTGATTTTATTCAGGTGAGACATTAAAACTTAACTGCCCCATTACAATGCACATTCCATTCACATTTCATTGCTGAAATATTTCAGCAAATATTTAACTAAAACATGTCAGCCAAAACTAGGAGGTCAAATGGTCTAAAAATAGCATGTATTGATCTGTCCTGGCCTTGAAAGTTCAGAGGTGGGAGGTGACAGATGTACAAACTCTTGATTCTGGTTTGATAATCTGAGATAAAAGCATGGCACTTATTTAGAAATGCATTTTAGTAAGGCAGTAACATTCTTTTTTTTCAAACCACTTCCTAAAATGGAACTCTGATCATATTGGTCTGATTAGGCGGTAACTGAAGTGGATAGAAGAAAATTAAAAATAGCCTAAATTAAGCAAATTCACCCATACACACAAATGTTTTCATAGTTATTTCAGACATGTCTCTTTCTAAATGAAAGAGTGGCTTGTCTCCAGGTCATACATAGTGTCTTTAGTTGTCTAAATATCTCACTTTTTAAATAAAAACAACAGTGAAGCAAAGCAGACTCTCATAATTATTGCATGTTAAACGGGTATGTTAAAAATGGTATTGTACACAAATAAATGTTTGCCTTTCATATTAGCACAGTATGCTTAGCTAGCAAAGTCAGATTATAAACTACCCATGAAATTACTCCAACACCTTGGCACTGACAGAATTGTAAACCCTTTTTTATTTGTAAAATTATGAGTACTTAACAACTATATTCATAAAGAGTTTCCCATCATTTTACAGTGCATGTGACTTCCCTGTTAATCTTATCTTTCTTTGTGTTTATGACATACCTATGATAATTCTCATTCACGTGCCTGGATGCTAATGTGTGGTAAATCATTTTTCATCATGAAGAAGTTCACTGTTGGCCCCAGAACTACATTTGCAAGAAAATGAATCACTGCAGTACACCCAATTGAAGGACCTACAAATTCTTACCATCTTAAGTCTTTAAGTTGTGCTTCTCATGGGGTTTACAGACTTTTAAAGGGCTCCTAGAGGTGTTCAACATTACAATTAAACCAAGGGAAAGTGCTTGGTTGAACACACCAATCATTTTACATTCTACATCTTGTAATGGCCCTTTTTTTTGTGGTTGCTGCTTGCCTTCCCTATTTTTTCTTTTCAAAATGCTTATTGGCTCAATATACAGTATATACAGTGTAAATAATATTTGTAGTGTAGACAGCTGATTAGAGAATGGTGCCATATAGCATTTGTGATAATAATAGTTGTTTAGGGGGATAAGGATACAGTATATAGCCTAAATTCTTAAGTGAATAGACATTTTTAATATGTCAGCTCTGTCAAAACAAGGTAAACATACTCATTTTGAAAATCCAATACATTAGTCTACATACTTAGATTATACAATTGTATCTTCATATCTAATGGACAGAAACATCCCTTATTTGTCTTGTCTGTTACCCTTTACTCGGCACACGTCACCTACTGAAACAAGGCTTTCCATCACATTGTATGCTCACTGTGTCAGAGTAGCGCTGCAGAATGTTTGCTGTTAAATTAAAGCCAACAAGCACTTTTGCATTACTTCAGAGGGTGGGTAAATACAATATTTGGCACTTTATTTCAGGGTATGATTTCGGTAACTTGTCTTTTGATTCTCGGGTTACATCAACGAGTTGTATATCTACTGAACATAAACCATGGATACATACATATTGTCCCGAGGCAAAGTTTCAAGTCATGTCCACCATCCTCGTTCAAATGTTGTCTGTGGTGGTTGAATGATGAAATGTACTGATCAGAAAACCACATTAATTTAGTTATCCTGATTGGTTTCTTCACACACTCAGCGCTGCCAGTCTACAAATCCTCACGCCGATTGGGTACACTGTACAGCTGAAGTCAAGCAACCATTGGCTTTTTATTTCTCAGTATTCAGGTCTTCATCCTGCCATTCCCCCAATCCGTCTCAGTGGAGTACGCCAAAGCATGTGTAGCGTGAATTCACGGAAATCTTACGTCATTTTAATTCCGCAGTACTTGAACGCATTTGTAGGTTACGCAGGTTGCTTTGGAAAATACATCCCAGGTGAGGTCAGATGCAGTGGAAAGGGGAAATACGCATTGTTGACAGGTGAACGGAAATTTCAATCCAATCTAGGAAGAAATGGAGGTGAACAAAACAGTGCTATGCGAAAGCCTTATAATATGGGTAAGTCTGGTCGTTTTAAAAGAAGCTAGCCAAGAGAATGTGCACGGCTTTTCATTATTCCATAACATTAACGTTATTTTAGGTGAACGACTGACGGTTTGGCTAGGTTGCTAACTCTACCTGTCGAAGGTAACGATGCGCACCGGTAGTTAGCAAGCTAATGTTAGCTAGCTATAGTAGTCTCCTTCTCATCTGTGTAAAACATAAAGGAAAATGTCCCACTTAATAAAATGTAGGATTGTTTTCCACATTGGCATTCTGCCATTCTTCGCTATGAATGTCTCCTCAAACAATATATTTAACCACGTTCACAAGCTAACAGCGTCCTCAAAAATAGGCATTCCAATTATGACCAAAATTGGCTTGCTAACCACCTGAACACGTAATGTTATAGTTAACGTATCGTTGGCGTGCAAAATAGTTCGCTATATGCACAGGGATCTGGCTAACATTAGTTATCTAGTTCAGCACCAACAAAAAACTCTAATTTACGTTTGTGTTTATCCGATTTAGTTTGCTAACGTTAATCTCGTTAACAAGCAGATATTTGTGGAAAGCTTGCCATTCGCTCGGTCCTTTTTGACGTTATGCAATCAAATAATGTTTACAACGTTAGCGAGCTAGGTAACTGTTAATTAGATAAGCGAATTGTGGTGAATTTATGCTTGAAACATCATTATGAACGTCATTATAAAACATAGTATGATGTTCGTCCGGTAATGTTTGTCTGGTAGGTGTGTGCCTATTTTAACACCATGCCCCCGTCTCCCTTAGCGAACGTAATGCTAATTGTTGTGGATATTGACGTCAGGTTGTATAGTTTATATGGAATATTTCATTTTATAATTTGCCTAACGTCTACTACGGTAGCTGGAGCACAACGAACTGACATCTGCCACATGTCGCGTAACAGCAAGCTAACTTCGATGTTAATTCAAATTAAATTCACATTAATAAATAGAAATGCAATTGCTTACTACGTTATTGAGTTATTTGAACGTTTGTGTAACTTTGATTATAAACGCACACAGTTTATAATCAAAGTAAGGCCACGACTGCCAGTAAATGCCCAAACATGGCTGTTCCTCTGAGAATGGATTACATTTTCAGTGCTAAATAGCTTAAGTTGCAGCCAGGCTGAAATTTGTGCTGCGCACTGATGGTCTGTTGGAAAGGTTCTTGCTTTACAGTACCGCGACTGCACATTGAATTATTAACAGCTTTCCTTGTGTCTTGGTAATCAAATTTCAGTGCGTGACCTTGGTTGATTGTTGGTGCGGATTATTGCTTGTGGAGAATTAGTGGTTGTGCAATCATCGAAATAAAATTAATCTTCCATTCAAATTTGTATTTGGACGAGGATTTAGTTTAATTGACTTCAATGCATGTTCATCCTTGTACAACAATAGACCCACTTCAACAAAAAAATCCAATCCAGACAAATAATGTATGTTACAGCACAGTACTTTTTTGAGAATTCAATTGGGCAATTTGTTCGCCTGGTCTTGGCAGTAAAAATACAGTTTTGGCACTCTGTTACTATCCTTCCAATTTTTTTCAAAACACTTCATGAATCATCCTGGGATGTAAGATCCAGCATGTGACAGAATAGCATTGTGTGCTTTTTGAGTGCTGAATCAACCCCTTTCTGGATTCAGTTAAACTTGTTATTGTATGGAGAAGGTAAGCTGGTTTTGCTGCATGGCTGGTTGAGCCAACTTTACATGACGGTTGTAAAAAGATTATTGGACTCCTTTATGTTGACAAGTAGAAATCAGCTTGGATAATGCTTTTCTGGATGTGAGTGTGTAGCTGTGGTATTTTGATACTTTGCCCCTGCGGTGGCCAGACTGCTGGTCAGGTTGTCAATATTAATGTGCACTGTATTTCATCAGTTGCAGACCTTCAACACTACTGCAGCATGTAAGAATGCACAGGACCTGACTACTGGAGTCGCCATGGCGCAGGCCCTCCATCAAATGTGAGTCTTTCTGCAGGGAAGTTCAGTCAATATTGTACTCTGTGGAACACTGTAATTCATGTACAGTAAGGGTAGTCCTGGTCTAAAACTATCTCCTGTCGCTTACTGGATTGCAGGTCACCAAGCACCAGTTTATGCTTAATCTGAGATTTGATTGTGTCTAAAGTGTACCCTCCGCTTTAATTATAGTTTTCATATTGCAGAGACCCAACATGGTTCAGTGAGAGCTGGCAGAGTCGCATTAAAGAAGATGTGGGTGACAACTGGCGGCTAAAGGTATCACCTCAGAATTGATCTTCATCATATCAGATTTATCATTGGGGTAGCAGTGTAGGTCCAGCACAGTACTTTCATGTTTGTCCACAGTGCTTTTTAACATGCACAGGTCTGCACTGGATTTCAGATCAGCTTTGTATGAATGGGTGAACGTAACCTCAACCTCTCCCAACAATATATATTTTTGGTCGTCTTATGATCTCACCTTAAGAATACCTCACATGAATAAAGTTGTCAAGCCATTGCAATTACCAGACGTCCTGCACTCAGGACAATTGCATATCCTTTTGTTGAAGTAAACTCCAGGTTGATTTGCTCATTTTTAATCGATTGACCTTTTTAAAATTCAGATGAACAACCTAAAAAAGGTGCTTCAGATGATGGTGGATTACTATAATGAGGTAAGTGGTATTTTACCGTTTAATTTTATTGGCACAGTATACAGTATACTACAATATACAGATGCTGTTCTTTTGTCTTTTTAGTGCTGTCCATTGGATATACCTGTACAAATTCCAGTTACATATATATGTAGCTATTGCACAAGTGGCATTCAGAGAAAAACTGGTGTGATTAAAATGTCACAATACTGGCAGGTTCTGGCACAACAGATTTCTGATTTCCCACTACCGGATCTGGTCCAATTGGCCGAACACTCTGACCCTGTGGAACTAGGGCGCCTCCTACAGCTAATTTTGGGCTGTGCTGTTAAATGCGAAAGGAAACAAGGTAACGGCCATCTCAAACTCCTGTCAGCCTGTTCTTTGGAAATATTTCTCAGATGATGCTTTTAGACTGTAATTCAGAAAACCAACTGTACAGTGCTCAGTTATATTTGGGTTATGTTTGCTTTGCAGAGTACGTTCAGATCATCATGACTTTGGAGGAGTCCGTGCAACATGTTGTGATGACTGCCATCCAAGAGGTGATTTCAATGCAGATGCTTCTGTCAATGATCAAATTCAGTGTTTACCAATGGGGAGTTTATAGTTTGTTATGAACTGTCTTATAAAGTAACTTGGTTTTCAGTATTCGAGGAGAAGTGAAGAACCCATGACAAAAGTATGGGACTGGGTGTGGTCCCGATCTTATCCCTTTTAATTATGTTCATGTATTCGATTTTTATGGATATATTGCGTATTTATATTTAACATTTATTTGGCAAGTTTGCATGCATGTCACCATTGTCAGGCCCCAGTTCACAGCACCGTAGTTTACTAATGGACTGTCAGTTACTATATGGATTTTGTTGCCACTTAAATTACATTTCTAAAGGACTAAAACTCAATATTCAGGCCTTCCTCCCAGTGAATCTGTGCTGAAGCTTCTGTCTCTTCTAGCTCATGAGTAGGGAAATGATGGCACAGTTTGGAGTAGAACCCCTTGGCGACGTCGAGCTCCAGGTACCTCTTTGATTGCTCTGAAGATAAACCTAAGAAGCATGGATCTACAGCATTTGAAAGTTGTATACACAACACGCTTAATACAGTGACTGATAGTCTTTGAACTTGAGTTGGAATTTTCTACCCGACTTCCCTACTGTGGGCCTTGTTGTCTTGACACATTGTGCCATTGGTTCCAGCTAAAGAAGGCTCTGGAGGAAATGACTGAGCTCATGGCACAGAAGGAAGAGCTGGCACAGAGGTGCCAGGAGCTGGACATTCAGGTTAGTTCGCTGTGGCTTGCTAGATCGAGATTCTCTTGGAAGCGTTCTCAAATTTCCCCAGTGTCATTGTATGACATGAAATAAGAACTTCCCTGCTTTGTTGCATGCAGTAGGTTATATAGTACTTTTTAAACATAGTGTGTAGATACTTAACCTTGTGACTGTATGCTCTATAATTAACACTTTTGTCTAAAGTAGAAGCCATACAGCTTTAAATTGCTTAAGAAAACAATGTTGGTTGTCGACACATAGTGTAAAAACATTGTGTACAATCTAGACTATTTAAACATTGTAGATCGTTTTTGACGTTGTTCATACTGATGAAATATTGATCCTATGCTGGGAATGATTCTTGACAGATTGAGTTGTAAAAATCACAAAACTCAAACGCCAATGCTGAGATTGTATGGAGAAGGTAAGCTAGTTTTGCTGCATGGCTGTTGAGCCAAGCTATAATTGCAACTAACAATTCTAACGAATTATGTGGGGGGATTGAGTGTTGAGATAAATTGTGCCGTCTTTGTTGTCTGTCTGTAACACTGTCTGTAAATTTTTTTGGTGGTATTTAGATTCTGGTCGCATTATTTTAATTAAACTTCAGTGAGCGAAAAGGGTTAACATTTTTCTCTTCAGGATAATTAACAGAGAAATGATTGAATCTGAACATGTAAAAGGTGCTGTGTAAAAAAATATTCAATACAGTTTGGTTTTTAAAACATTTTGGAAAATTGAGACATTCTTACATTTTACGCTGTGGATTTCTTTTCTTTCCATTGTGTTAATATATCAAATTTCTGTATGTCTAATTGGAGAATGAAGTTTAAATTAAATATCCAAACAATGTGGGACTACAAGGAAAAGGTGGAGAATGTATTGCAAGCTCACACAATATTGGCATGTACACGATTGAGTATGTGTAGACCAGCAAGGGAATAATAGTCAGCCTGACCTCTCTTCATTAAGAAGTGTAACTAACCAGAAATAATATCAGTCAGTGTTTTATATTAACAATGAACTAACCTTTCGCATGTGTCTTACTCATGCAGAATGGCAAGTCTTTGGTGTGTTAGGTTACACAATATGTGGGCTCTGTGCAGATGAAAAGCTATAATGCCAATGCTATATGGCTGAGTTTATCACACATTTACACTACACATTAAAATGCAATATGAGTTAAGAGCAAAGCAAAGGATAACATGAAGGAAAATTCATGAGCATTTTCATTACTTGGCAATTAAAAAATATAATAAATACCATGTTTTTATGTGTAGACTACTTCATCTTGTGTTTTTTGTTTCTGAAGTGCAGGGTATTGGCCAGCCCATATTCCTACGAACCCATTCAAAGGGCTGATTGGGTGTAGAATAAAAAGTATAAGTATGACTTGTTAACAACTGGATAGGATTTGTGGGTGCTTTTTTATTTTCTCTGAAGAGGGGAGTTGGAATATGTGTTTCATGAAATAGTGCTAACACCAGTAACCTTAATGGAAATGTACATATTAGACCAGTGTACTATGTGGTGGCTTAATTGAGAAGGCTAACATAACACTCATGCTGCACCTGAGTTTATTTTGTTCTGTGTTCAAGGGACAGCTCAGTGGTCCATCGCAGGGGGCAGGGGAGTGTCAGTGTCAGTTTTGATGTTGTAGTCTGGTCAGGTGACAGTGTTGGTGCCAAAAGTGTTATTTGATTTATCAGTTGGAGTGTTGTTGACACACTACCCTAATTGGTCAGGTGACAGGCTGGTGTTTTGGTGCCGACACTGTGTTCTGCAATTGGTCAGGTGACTGTGCTTCAGGAGGAGAGGAACAGCCTGCTGGCAGAGAATGATGTGCTAACGGACCGAGCAAACCAGCTGGACTCCTTCGATGACCCCAGCACGCCCTCAGGGAAGAAGCACAGCCAGCTCCAGCTCCAGCTTGAACAGCTGCAGGAGGAGAATTTCAGGTCCCACTTCCTAACAGCAGTCCTTTATTTTAATCACACACCGCAAGATAATGATGTTACTAAATGTATTAGAAAAGGAAAAGGATGAGCCAAACTATTAGTTAAAATTCATTGCAATTACGCATAGTTTGATGTACTTTCTAGTAACGTTTATGGTGCCCTCAAGTGAGAGGTTTAATGTCTCTGGTGTTGTCTGGCTCTAGACTGGAGGCTGCTAAAGATGACTACCGCATCCACTGTGAGGAGCTGGAGAAGCAGCTTATTGAGGTGCAGCATCGCAACGATGAGCTGACCAGCCTGGCAGAGGAATCCCGCTCACTCAAGGATGAGCTGGACATCCTGAGGTACAGCAGTCAGAAGAAAGGGCCCTGGGCAAGACTGTCCATGTTGGTGTCTGTGTTTACCTATCGGTGTCTCTTTGTGTCTGGGTTTGCCTGCCTGTGTCTATGGGCAGGAGCTGCTCAGACCGGGCGGTCAAGCTGGAGGCCTCGGTCGAGACCTACAGGAAGAAGCTGGAGGACCTCAATGACCTGCGGCGCCAGATGAAGACTCTGGAGGAGAAGAACATGACCTACATGCAAAACACAGTCAGCCTGGAAGAGGAGCTTCGCAAGGCCAATGCGGCCCGCACGCAGCTGGAGACCTACAAAAGACAGGTGGGATACCACTGCGCCGAGCAATACGTCATCACGCTAACCTGCAGTCAGTCTGCATGTGGTGTCTGAGTCACTGTCTCTTTGCTTGGTACTTTCTTACTGGTAAATGTGTAGGTGGCATTGTAGTATAATGGTTAAGGACTGAGCTTGTAACTCAAAGGTTGCAGGTTTGATTCCTGGGTCGGGCACTGCTGTTGTACCCTTGAGCAGGTACTTAGCCTGAATTGCTTAAGTAAATATCCATTTGTATAAATGGATTGTATGTAAAGAGATGTGAACTGTGTAGGTTGCTCTGGATAAGAGCGTCTACTAAATGCCTGTAATGTGATGTAAATCCTTTATAA
Source organism: Aldrovandia affinis (assembly GCA_029706075.1). Lineage (NCBI taxonomy): Eukaryota > Metazoa > Chordata > Actinopteri > Notacanthiformes > Halosauridae > Aldrovandia > Aldrovandia affinis. The sequence goes on along the minus strand of JAINUG010000194.1, from coordinate 136,190 downwards.
AATACATTTCAAGCAGATAAGTTGTTTTTATGCTGGCAGATTCTTTTACTCAGGTAAATGTAAATCTACCACACGAAACGTGTCTTAGGGTCTTAATCAATTCAAAACACATGATGTAGGAGCCATTTGTCATTTTGTGTTTTAGATTTTTTTGCTGTTTTTATTGCACTACACATTTCACACACTGGGTGGTAGTATGACCAACACAGAGAGCACTTAAACACCTGCAACAGGAAGTTGGGCACACACAGGTAGAGGGAGCTGACACAGTTCTTACCAGGCAACACTGCAGGTAACTTTTCAGGCAACAACACAGACAATACTACAGGCAACAGGTGAACAGGTGAAGGACAAACATTAACTGGAATTGTAAACCTGACATTATCATTTCAAATAATAAATCAACAAAACGAAAGGTATCTTCTGGACATTGAATTATTTACCTGCGTAAAGAACAAGCATACTTCGGAACTGTGCATTGTTTTTCACCATTAAAAATAGCCACGACACTTGAATTAAATAAACACTTTTGAACTTGTCATCTTCATTATATAGAACAGCATGACACTATATACATGAAATAAACAAAACGTATGTAAATAATATATTAAGAACCTCTAGAAAGCGGAGCAGCTGAGTCCCCTTCTGTCTAAGAACGAGGTCATTTCCCATCAGGTCCAGGAGCTGCATAGAAAACTGTCAGAGGAGTCCAGGAGGGCGGATAATTTGGCCTTTGAAATGAAGAAGTTTGAAGAGAAGCATGAGACCGTGCTAAAAGAGAAAGAGGTATGGCTGGAATTTGGAGTGCCACTCATTGATTAGAATTTGAACAGACAAATGGATAAATGTAGCAGCTAAATTAACCTTTTTTTGTCCACTGTGCAGTCTGAGGAGTTGTGAAATTTAAGCATTCGATAGCTCTATAAATGTTCTCTTACGACGTTGTTTCACCTCCAGAGGATAATAATTGAACGGGACTCCCTAAAAGAGACCAATGAGGAACTGCGATGTACACAGGCCCAACAGGACCAGCTCATGCAAGCAGGTATTTGATTGGAGGCTCCAGATATTATTGTTGCCATGGCAACTTCTGCAATCAGCTATAATTATATGTGTACGGTAATGAAAACAATGCTGTATATGAAACGAAAACTATTTTATCTTGTGACAGTTTTTTTCTTTTTCAATAAAAATGAATGTGAATGAAAACAATGCTGTATATGAAAAGAAAACTATTTTATCTTCACAGGACTGGCAGAACTCACATTTTTGATTTTCTAATTAAAACCAAATTGGGAGAAAATGGGATAAAATCAGAAACAAACAAACAAAAAAAAAAAAAAAAAAAAAAAAAAACTAAATGGTAAACCTTTATATATAATATAAATACAAAAAAATATTTAATAATAACATTTTTTTTTTTTCCCCCCTCCTCGCCAAAGGAATTTTTCCTGCTGGAAGTCCAAGCCATGACAACCTTGCTGCTGAAATCTTGCCTATAGAGTACAGGTAATTCTGTACAGATTCTGTCTTATGTTTCTGGTCTAGTGGTTTGTAGTTCTCTGAGATATTACAGACAGCTCCAAATGAACAAACACATTACAGTATGCAGATGAACCCTGTAATGAGATCCATTCATTCTGTATGCATGACTCCTTGAATGGCTGACAATGATTAATTGAGCATGTTTTTTTTTTTGTGCTTTTTAAAAAATCTATTTTTTTTACTGTATCACCCAGCATATAGCCCCCTCGAAGGGGGATGTTCTCTCTGATGGTTTATCCCATTTACCAAATTTCAAAATAAAATTAATTCCATGTGTGAGGTAGTTGGTGTTGTAGTCCACTTAGCCTTTGTTGCTCTAACTGGAGGGTGCCATGTGCTGGTGGAGGCTGGAATGAGTGAAGGAGTTGCTGAGGTAGTGAGTCATTTGTCTGTGTGTGAGTGACTGAATGCAGTACGTTTTGGCTTCGTGTTCCATTCGGCTCGCTAGTGCTTAGGTTGCTTTTCCTGTGGCCGCAGGGAGAAGTTCATTCGCCTGCAGCACGAGAACAAGATGCTGCGTCTGCAGCAGGAAGGCTCTGAAAACGATCGCATCGTTGAGCTGCAGGTCCAACTCGAGGAGGCCCACCGCCACAAGAGCGAGTTGGACACCGAGAACCGGTACCTGCCACATTCTGATTGGCGGATATACCCCCAAATACCCCCAATGCCCCCAAATTGAAAGGTTTTAAGTACCGCCCACATGCAGAGTGTGAGTGTGCATCATATATGAAAGTAGTTGGTGAATTGTTTTTATCGACACTGTTTTTAACTTGAAGGCTGACCGAAGAGCGCAGTCCTCTTCTGTTTAAAATGTATATTCCTTTTTGGGGATACCATTTATGCCTGACTCGTACATCTGCTATAGAAAATCTTGTATTTATTTATTTCTCCAATGTGGTAAGGAGTGACAAAGATGGGAATTTAGCCACGTGTGTTCCTCCTGTGTGGTAAGAGACTCGTGTGTGTTCAGGTTAAACCAGGAAAGGATGAGCGAACTGCAGCTTCAAGTGGAGGATCTCCAGAAAGCTCTACAGGGTCAGGGAGCCAAGACTGATGATGTAGGTGAAATAAAACCCATCGTATCAACATTTTCAGGATTTATCTTTCCATTTTGTAGAATTTAGGCTCAGACTGTGACTTGCTCTTGCGTGTCATTGACTTTTTGCTGTGGGTCATTCTTGTTTTTATTGTGTTTTACTATTGTTGTGCTGTGACAACCAAGTTCAGCAGTAACAACACTGTTGCAACTGTTGTTTTATGGTGTGTTATTCACTGCTGCTACTTTGTTTAACATTGAATTCCAGTCTCACCTGAAGAAGAGGCTTGATGCTCATATGTAAGTTCACTCTTCATTTAAAAAAAATACACATTTCATGTCCAGCATATGCCATATTTGTGGTAAAAATACAACTGAAAAATGTTCATATGAACTTCCACTTTTAAACATAGCACTTCCACTTCTGGAGCATAGCACTTGGCCGGGAGACATGTCTGTGAATGAAGGTGGATGTGGGTGTAAGTGTTTCTCCATGTTCACAGGGTGCAGTTGAATGAAGCCCAGGATGAGATCATGAAGAAGAAGGAGTTGATTGAAGACTTGCAGCCAGACACTGCACAGACCAGTGAGTGTAGGAAGCTGGCCTTCCTCTTAAAAATACGTTGTGTGGTCATTTGCGCTTTCCTATAAAGGGACATTTCGGAAAAGTTGAACTGATCTCAGTTGGGAGATAACGGAGCATCGCTGCTGTAATGTACTACTCCTGCACCTGATCTATTTTCAGTAATTAACTGAGAGAAACGAGATACAGAGAGCTATGTCATCACCTGTATTGTTTATTTTATACAACCACCATTGCTCATCTTTATCAAGGATGTGAATAATTTTGAAGGGTACTGTATTTGTTACTTAATTATGCTATCGACTTTAGCACCAGGTTGGGAAAATGCCTTTTGCGTGCATGTAAACCTGACATAACACGTATTGATGGATCCTAAGCTGTTAATGGGCAAAGTACAGAAGCCAAATGACCATGTGTTGCATTGTAGTTTAAGTAGACCTTTGAAAGGTGTAGTGTTTGGGGAAATGCAATACAATTGACAGTTGCCAGCTTGCTGAGCTATTGGAAAGGATCCAGAGTTTAAAGGGTTGAAGAAGAGAAGGGACACTCGTTTTGCAGAGGTCATTGGTCGTGCGTGTTTTTCCGCAGCACTGAAGATAGATGAGCTATTGGCTGCCCTGAAGAAGAAGGATGAAGACATGAGAGCGATGGAGGATCGCTACAAGATGTACTTGGAAAAAGCCCGCAATGTCAGTGCTTTTGGGTTACTTGTAGTAAGGGCACTCAGTAAGGGCTAAGGGAAGGGGGGCAGTATGCTTCTGCCTGGATATTTTGGGTTATCTGAGCATTGTGTGTGTATATATATATATATATATGCCATTTAGCGGATGCTAAAGAGACTTACAGTAGTGAATGCATACATAGTTTCTGAGTGTTCAAACGTTTTGTTCCCTTTATTTCAGGTGATAAGGGCTTTGGATCCCAAACTGAACCCAGCCACTGTTGAGATCCAGTCCCTGAAGAATCAGCTCACAGAGAAGGACAAGAGAATCTTCAGTCTGGAGGTATAATAATGCTGATGATAATAATAATAATTATTTGCATGTTAATATATTCGTACAATAAAGGTGCAGCCTAAAGTGCTTCAAAGCACAAGTCAGACACAAAATTTTAATAAAAAATAATTACTGAAAAAATTTAAACCTGCCATAACAATACAAGCAAAATGATGACGATCATTTCAACTCCCAACATTTGGAATAAAAAAAAACAAGCTATAAGGGAAAAAACTAAAACAATTCAGAAACAATCAAAACAGACGAAAAAACAGTGCTGTTATTCATTGGAAGTAGTCACATTGCCGACTGAGTCATCTGAGTTCCATTGAGATGAACACATTTTTGTTCTCAGGGTTTTGTTACAATTGTCTCTCTTTCTGTGTAGCGTGAATGTGAGCAGGCAAAACTTCGAGAGTATGAAGAAAAGCTGATTGTTACTGCATGGTACAACAAGGTAGGATGACACTAAACATCGTGCTTCTTTTCCCACCAACGAATGGAACTATTTCTGAGTGCTACTGTCCATGTACACGCTTGGAAGTGTACATTCTTCTATGTGTCCCGGCATATGCTGCATCTTCTCCAGAGGTCATCAGTGATCATTTTCTGTTTGTCATCACACACTCTTGGAGCAGATGCACTGTGCAGATTGTATGTAGAACCATTTCACTGAAGACAATGTGGCAAAATGCTTGAAATCTTACCGCCATCTTAATTAAAAGAACGTTGAGTATAGATCTTTTTACAGATGTAGTGTCTGTTGACCCTGTCTGTTGACCCCCCCTCCTCTTCCTGTTTTCAGAGCCTGAGTTTCCAGAAGCTCGCCATTGAATCTCGGCTGGCTGGCCGGTCCACTTCCTCGCTTGTACCACCTGGCCAGTCCTTCCTAGCCCAGCAACGGCAGGTGACCAACGCCCGCCGCACCGTCTCCGTCAATGTGCCGGCCACGTCCTCCAAGTAACACCGCTTCCACACGCCCTCCCTGAGTACACACTCAAGTGACCTTAAGCACACCGCTGTCAGCTCCTTGAAGTGACTTCTTAGAGACGTGCATGTGACGACGTGAACACGAGCACTTAGGGCCCTCGTTCCCGCTTTCCCCAGCCGCAAGTCGCTGTCGTAGACCTGGCCTCCATTCAGATTAAGGTACTCTGCGAGTTGGCATCCAGTCTAACCGGCATGCTCCATGAGTAAAGTCTGGAATTGATCAAGCCTTTATTTATCTTCTCATAATGCGTCATATTAAGTCAGGGAATTAACTTTTTTACTTGTATATATGTGTAGTGCAGCAAAATACAAAATCAAGTGAAAAGCAACAGATGTTGTGTTTATATTTATACCTCCCACTCATCTTCTGTATTTCAGCTGTGGGGCTTTAAAAAATAAACTAAAATTCCTGTGATCATTTCAGGACTTGACTGCACTCTTATCAGTTCAATATCACTTCCAGAACTAATACATTTTCAAATAAGCTATGCAGTTTGGAGATGCGACCAACTTGAATCGAAGAATGACCTAGATACATCTTTTCAGTCGGATGAGGAAAAACAACATCTGTGAACATTGTGTAGAAATGACATTATGACAAAGGCAAATTGGTGCTGGACATCATATTTTCTCTTTTGCAGTGCACATAGTTTCCTCATTGTGCAGTATAGAAATTAGTTCCTGAAAGAAAAATATATAATATTGCAAACATTAACATGTTTCTCATGGAGAATGTGATTGAAAATCTGTAATGAGGTGCTGCAATGAAATGTTCAAATTTAAAATGATTAGACTACATGACATGTTTTGTATGGTATGAAATGTAACATGACTACTGCATGCTCTGTGGAAATAATGTAAGAAGGTATTTTTTATGGCTGTTTTGTGTCTTAAGTGTCTAGCAAGGATTCTATTAGGACAGGTCAAACAGGGTTCACATGCCAGCATTTGCATAGAGTATATATAGCTTCTAAAGTGGCAAAACTGTAAGAACTTAAGAATGTTTGCAGTTTGTGTATGGCTTTAGAACTAACAGGCTTTACATACCTATAATGCATTCATGATGTGACTTATCCTTCATAGAATCCTTGCTTTGTAGTGGGTAGAAAGCACAGATGGGCAGGTGCAGCCCAAAATGGGTGTGAGGCCTGGGGAGTAGAGGATTTGGAACTAGGAAACACTGGTCTGCCTTGTGCTACTTTTTGTATGTTTCAACTCAATTTCAGACCTTCGAGCAAGGTACAATCTCAGATTCACAACTGTTTTTATTTTCCCTCTTGTTTTGAAAATGTGTATCAAATTCATGTCTGTGCATAAATGCATTATACGTAGATTGAATCGCAAGGAATTCCATTTACTTGCAAGTAAAGTGGATTAAAATCTCTAAATTGTATTGGATTAAACCAAATTTGTAACTACACAGATTTATGCTGATTGTCAGAAAAAATATGGGTAACTGTGAAATGTAATTTACCTATGGAGTAAAAATTAGGATGTACTTTTTAAGCCTTTGAAGTTCACTGGGAAAAAATAAATTAAAAAAATGGAATTTTCTAAATAAGTATTTCTTTAATATATTTTTGCTGGTTGTGTTGGGGGTGACTGGTAATATCTATGTTCAAATTTTAATTGAAGATTTTCAAAGGCTGTCCTGTGGTTTAAAACTTGGGTAGTTTTTTTGTAGTAAGCCATTTCCATCATTGCCCACTAGAGACCAACAGAGTTCAAAGTAAAACTTTGCTGTCAAATTTCATGTAAACGCCAGAATATTTCCTTTTGACTTCCAAAACGAAAAATATTTTGCAATAATCACATCTGATTCATGCATACCTTAAGGAATAGGTAAACCCACTGTGCCATTCTCTCCTCGAGATCAAATGGACTGGACCACACAAATGTGGGACTTAAAGTAGGGTTGTTTTCACAGGATCAAATGCATTCATGCCTCAGCTTCTTCCTTACTGCAACTGAAAAGGTATATAGGGACCTCACTGTCTCGACTGTGCTGATCCCGATGACGGACTACACTTATGCGGAGTACTGCTTGTTTATTTATGCAACCATGCAAGAAAAGTGAAGGTCCTGTTTTTTTGTAGCAATCGACTCTGTCTTTTGGCAATGAGTTAAATAGATGGGTCAGTTTAAAGCAAACCTCGTCTTTTGGATGTCAAAACTTGTATTACAGTGCTGAGCAAAAAACACAGCTGTCTCTCTTGTAACACAGACCTCCAATAAGTCTATTTTTTTCTTGAGAGTAGTATCTTACAAATCAACACATTTTGAGAGAAATGCTACCTTTTTAAAAATGTAATATAAATACAGATACTGCAAGTTTTTTCCACTTAAGGGACCACCAAAACATTTACAGGAGTGTAATAATTCTGTTATATCCAGAAGAATAACATTAGTATATTAGGGAATCTGAAACAATTTTTTCAAAATAAATAAATTGGGCATCATAATTGGATAATGACCCATAGACACACACTGGAATCCCCTGCTCTCATGCTGACTAGCTTCAATAACAATAGTAACATAGTAACATAATATTTTTGATCTGTTTTAAATTCAATCATTCATTTGAACATATACGAGCAGGTACAGAAAAGGTGAGCGCTGAAAAGGGTCATATAAAAGTATTGCAAAATGATACACATACAGGATGTCATTTAATTGAATGTTTTAATCCTCATTAATCTAATCTGTCCAGTGGTGAATATACTGTGCTGTCAATGTGAACCCATGTATAGTACTGTACGAGTCAGCAAAGTAGTGTGTGCAAAGAACTTGGGTGAGATAAAGAGCTTTCATGCCATTTGATTGCTCTTACTTTCACATTAAACAAGTATTTTACTAATGTTACATATAGGAACAAACTGGATGCATGGTGTGCAATATTGCATACTTTAATCATATATCACATTACACACAACTATGACATATTTTGAACATAGTATTGTATGCAGGATATACAGTTGTTTAGATTGGTGCTCTGGCAGAAGAGATGTGAAGCAGTTTAGATGAATTACCAGCTATTAATTCTGGAGAATGGACTGCATAAACTGTTGAATGAAAGTAAACAACAATGGAAATGTGTGATGTATTCCCATGGTGAAGCCATTGTATACATTGTTGGTGACCGTATTCATTTCACAATAATGCATATGTCACACAGATGAAAATGCAAGCATTTGAGATTTTACAAATGTATTGTTTTTAGCTTATTATACATTATTTTATGATTTTAACATTCTCGTGTTAAATAAGACATGGTTTCATTTCAGGGCCACGGCTATTAAGCACCAAGCATTAGCTGAAGTTAATTTGACACTAAGTACTGTGTGTGTGTGTGTGTGTGTGTGCGTATATACTGTATATATATAAAGTATATATACATACACATGTATAGAGGAGTGGGCACTGAATGGTTTGATGAACATGAAAACGATGTAAACCATATTCCACGGCCATCTCAGTCACCAGATCTCAGCCCAATTAAACACTTATGGGAGATTCTGGAACCGTGCCTGAGAGCATTTTCCACCACCATCAACAAAATGCCAGATGGAATTTCTCGTGGAAGAATAGTGTTGCATCCCTCCAGTACAGTTCAGACACTTGTAATCTATGCCAAGGCGCATTAAACCTGTTCTGGTGGCTCGTGGTGGCCCAATGCCCTATTAACATTCTTTATTTTGGTGTTTCCTTTATTTTGGTATATAATAACTGGTAGAAAACACATTGCCCAAAGCTGCTTAGACACAACAGTGTACAACACACAGACTCACACACAAACAAACCAAGAAGTAGGTCATGGGCCTTGGTTCAGGTTCTGATGGAGAATCCGAAAATAAATGTTTACTAAAGACAGTTTAACGAGGAGTAGCACAGATCTTGAAGGGAACTGGTGTCAGGGTGGTTCCGAATTTTGCTTCCAGACTTATCTCGACGCCCTGGGGAGGGGAGAAGCTGAATTTTTGGAAGATGAAGATGAAGAAGAGGAAGAGCTCCATTTTGGCCAGCTGCTCCCCCAGGCACACCCTTTTACCTGATGGGAAGCACAATCCATTAAGTTGATTAATCAATTGTTACTTGAGGTCTAAATGTGTCTGACTTTAGTGCATAAAATCATCATGAAAATTACCTGCTGAGAAGGGAAGGAATGCGTCCCGTTTCATAAACTTGCCATCAGAGTCCAGGAAGTGTCCAGGGTTGAAGGTATCCGGCGTCTCCCACATGGTCTTGTCAAACATCACTGACGTCAGGTTTGTCAACACTGATGTGCCCTGAAGACAAAAATATTTCGACTCTCACACTGCATGGTTTCCCCAATGCATACAATCAACTTTGGGTTTGTCACGTTACCGAGGTCAAATAAGCATCGACGTGTGAAACACAGGCATATTGTTTTGTTCACATTGCAAGGATCTTTGTGCTCAGACGCCACGCTCATTATTTTGTTTGGCTCCACAAATGTAATGCAGTACACATTCTTCTGTTAACATCATGAATGCAGCCATTTACCTCGTTACTAAAGTTTCAGGAATAAATTGTTTGGTTATAAGTTACAAGAGTGGTCGAGGGTCTGCACCATGTGTGGCCCATTTACAGTTTAGTGTAATTGACTGATTAGAAGAGAATCCTTGTGACAAAGGAAGGCTTAAACCCCCACATATCAACAAGCATAGCAAGTCCCTGTAGCATTTCATACCTTAGGAATGAAGTATCCTCCCAGGGTCGTGTCTTTGTTTGCCATCCTGAGGGCATTGAGCGGCACAATGTTGCCCATCCTCTGGACCTCGTGGATCACAGCATCAGTGTAGGGCATGTTGGCTCTGTCTGCCATGGTGGGCTGGCGTGACTGTCCAATCACTTGGTCTATCTCAGCCTGGACCTTCTCTGTGAGTGGGTGGAGTCAAACATGAAGAGCCACTTACAGCAAGGGCTTATGCATAAAGCATTAACAGCAGGGTTAATGGACAACCTGTTAATGTTGTGTGTCGGAAAGGTCCAGAAACAGGTCATGCAAGCTGACTAATCAGCGATTGTTAAAGTAATTGTAATAAGCAGCTACAACCTGGAACACTTGAGGTCTATTGCATTTTAAGTATCTTTATTTTATGTGTGTTTGTTTATATTTTTGCCTTTTATGTTCTAAGTGATTTCAGTGCTTGTATGAGAAGCGCTGTATAAACGACGTTCCAAATGCTTTCCCTGGGTTTCCTCACAGAGCCACCATGAAATAGATCCCTTTGAAGTGGCTCCGCAGGTATGTTTGGGGGCCCACTCACCCTGAATGTCAGGGTATTTCATCATGTAGACCAAGGCCCAGCGCAGTGTGGTGGAGGTCGTCTCAGTCCCCGCAAGAAACAGGTCCAAAGCACACAGGATCAGGTTAGTCTCCTCAAAGCCAGCCTCGGGGTCATGTGTATTCTGGCAGGAAGAGAAAATGTTCATAGTTTTTAACCTGCATCTTCATGGCTGTAGCTCAGTGAAATATAACGTGAGTCTTTGTTCTTAAGCTATTCGACCGAAAAGGGTTCAACTGACCCAGCAAATGACCCTACTGCACTGCCAGAAGCTTTTGGATGTTTGGGAATTGAAGTCTTCCACCCCTACGGAGGGTGGAACATATTGTTGAAGTAAAAATGTTGTATTAAGTTGGAATGCTAGAATAACATCCACAGGGGACACGCAGACACTAATGAACTCAGTGGGACGCTGCAGTTCGGAGTGACCAGGCAAACCAAGGCTTTTCGCGCCACAACTTCAACAGAACATCTGTTCTTTTGTGATGTTTCCACCACGGCAGGAAACCTTCCCATTGGTTTAAGACCCCTGGAGGTCTGTTCTAACAACCTGTTATATCTTCATATTGGCCCATAGCTCCAATTACCTGTAAGTTAACTCCCCGTTACCTCCCCCTTGTGACTGTTCCCTCCCTTTCCGTTGTGTTGGATATAAATATCCATTTGAATTTGAAGGCGGGAGATTCGCGTGACACGGGTCTCCGTGCAGCTGTTCGTAATTAAGCTTTAATACTGTATAAATAAATTCTCTCTGATCCTACTGAGTTTTAATTTCCACGACAATATACATGTGCTACATTTATTTTACCTGAAAGCACAAGTCTGTATTATGAATATACAGGCAGCACAAGTCATCCCACATAACAGATATGTTAATATTTACAATTGTAATCCATGATTACTATGAGTATGACTGTAATTACAACAGCAAAATCATAACTTACATTTTCTATCTCTGCAAGGAAGGAGTCAATGTAGTCTCGTGGGGATGATGGGTCCCGGTCCTCCTTGTGTTTTTCCAGCTCTCCTCTCACAAAATCAGAGATTTCCTGGTAATGGCTGAAAATGTCATTGTGTGGTCCCGGAAGATACTTCATCACAGTTGGAAAAGCCTCATAGAGCTGAAGAAGAAATGATATTGTCGGTGGATATTAACAGTGGTTATACTGTACATCCAAAAAAGGATAAGCTTTTCACTAGGGACGTTTCAGTCCTGTAGGCCCAAAAAGACATAATGAATTCAATTATGGCTATTATTATTATTATTATTATTATTAAATGTTTATTTTATGTATTCACAGATTATCATTAAATATATTATTGAACAATTCAGCAGGAAACCAGCCCTACCTGGGCCCATATGGAACTATCCAGTTGAACTGTTTCAAACAACAACTTCAGCAGTATTTGGAAGTTGTGATCGCTGTAATCAAACCTGTGTCCAAAGACCATGAAGCAGATGATGTTGGAAACGGAATTGTTGAGAAGCAAGTGAGGGTCGAAAGGGTTACCTATGAATGAAGAGGAAAAACCTGGACTTGTATTATTCAAAAAGCAGGGGCTCACAATTTGTTTTCCCATTCATTTCCTCCATAAAACTTAACATCAATTTAATTGCATTTGATGAAAGTAAGGAAAACTACTGAAAATTGTTGCTGGGAAGATCAGCTTTCTTCATTTGTACCAGTCACTGGTACAGTATTACTATGGTTCATTTTGACAGAGAGGTCCATTGCGTTTTAATTACCTTTATTTTATGTGTGTTTATTTTTATTGTTGCCTTTTATATTCTATTATCTGGAAAGCGATTTGAGTGCTTGTATGAGAAGCGCTGTATAAATGAAGTTTTAAATGCTTTCCCTGGGTCCTCTCACAGAGCTACTCTACATTTTGACTCTGAGAGATGAGTACAGATTGGGTGCGTAAGAGATTGAGAGAGACTTGAGCTTTGTCCTGTCCCTTCCATAGACGTGATGCTTCACCTTGCTCCCGCTCAATCTCTTCTTGGAGGAATCGGCTCTCCTCACAGATGACAGACTCCAAGGACTTCTTCCCCAGTCCAAAGTTCCTCAAGGTGGTGAGAGCGAATCTCCTCTGTTTCTTCCACCTGTAGCCATTACTGAGGAATATGCCTGGGTGGAACACACATTTTCATTCTGTCTTGGTTTTAATTCTGATCTGTGAGGTCCACTACCAAACTCCATGACATCTAGGCAAACATGATAATGTCACTAATTACATTTATAGGAACCATACAATTAGAAAAAGATGGATAACTGCAGTGAAATCACTGGCATAGTATTATTATTAACTGTTGGGGCACAATGCAGTTAATGCATTAACTGTTAATGCAGGCACACCTAATGCAGCATTGAACACTTACAATGATAAGTGGCTTCAACTTGTGTCAACTCAGTCACTCGTTTACTTGTGTTAAATCGGAAAGGTGTGATTGTAGAGACTTGCCATTTCCTGAATAGAGTCTGTCACCCATTGGACTCGGAGGCCGGTCCACAAAGTTATCCGCTTGAGTCACCAGTGCTTCCTTCACCATTTTGTATCCTGTCACAAGTACGGTCTTATCTCTGCCCAGGCGTATGCTGAAGACATTTCCATAAACATTGGCGATCTTTGAAAATAAGACAAATTAACAAATCATCTCCAGTCATTTATCTTTCAGTGGCACCTTGTCAATGTCTGGTTTTCTAAATGAAGATGACATTGTTGTTAAGTGTAGCTGCTGGTAAACTTGATCAGTGACAGCCTGTGCCTGTGACTTACTATGCTAAATTGTATCTGTAAAGAAAAACAGATAGGTAACGGATATGTTGGCCAAATTATTTTATTAAAATATATCCACCTTTGAAATTAAATACATACATTTACTCATATATTTTTTAACGAACATGTTTGCACCATGCAGCCTGTAGCTACTCATGCCCCCGCTCTACAGGGAAAATTCCCCCGAAAGCTTTTTTTTTGTCATACGATATTATAATATTATGTAATAAATTGCTTAAAAAGAGTAGGTCTTATGATAATAACAAATCACACACGGTGACGTGGGTATGAGAGCTCCTGTGTTATACCAAAAGTACATGTACATTGGCGTTAACGTTTTGGCACTAACCACCGCCCACCCCCCATATAATGCTCTCTGTTACTTATATTTACGACTTATAACCTATATATATATGTGCGTGTCCTCTACCAATCGTGCAATTCGTCGGGTCGAAAGAATGTTGAACTTTAGAATTTTATCTTTAGAATTGCTTACGCAATACGTGTTTCCTTATCACAAGCTTCCATAATACATTGAAAGTAATTGTGTACGATCTATAAGATGTTTGGGGGAAAATGCTTAACAAGAATTCTATAACAATGCCAAATCGGAAGACCGATTGTGCCGAGCACGACATGTAAATCGATCCCATCCTATAATTTAGCAACAACGTTACGCATCCGTTACGTAACAACACATGGAATTAACTTATTGCGGTGATTTTTGTCCTTTAATGATTTATTTGAATGATTTAATAGCAAATAGATAAGCAAACATAATATATCCATTAGAGTTTTCTCACCTTTGTCAGGTAAATGTGTGGCTGTTTGGTGTCGATGTGGAAGACATTTCCCAAGAGGGGTAAGCCCCAAGGTCCAGGGGGGAAGTTGGGGGGGTTCCGGTGCTTCAGAAAGTCGGTGATCAGAAGAAAGGCAAACAGAAACAGTAGAAGTCCTTTGATATCAAGCCCCTCCAGCAAGGAATACAGCAACATGGTGAAAAAAAAGCCTCTCCCAAGGCTGCTGAAAAGTTGTGCCCCTCTGCCAAACCGCACAATTCCACTCTTCAGTCCAGTATATTCCGCCTCATCACCTGCTGCACTTTGCACACAATAGAAGCTGTATCACGTAACCATGCAGAGCAACCAATAGAAGCAGAGCCTGTAACTGCATTAGCAGTGATAACTAAGTTCAAGTTCATGGTTTCTGCTTCAGGGGAAATCAGTCAAGATAATGCACAAGATCTGATTTATTTATTTATTACATGTAATATGGGCTAGGCATTCAGATTGACTTTCTGAACTGTAAAGATATGCAGTGGCCACAACTGAGTCATATGGTGAAGAAACAATGTCTCCTGTACATACAATACAATTTGTCAGATTGTTGTCAGCAAGGGCTGTTGCTACACTAGGCCAAAATAACTAAACATGAATTTAGTTGTTTATTTGGCAAATGCCCTTATCCAGGGCACACAGATACATTATCACATTTATCAGTCATGCCATGCAAGATGTATGATTGGAATTACATCAAAGATCCCCTGTATCAGATTGATTTATTCTGCATCTGTTTGCAGAGTGTAGATTAAAGTGATGTGTCTTCTGGTAAAGAATGAAGACACAGCTGAATAACCTGGGAAGTCATGGTCCGAATAAGCAGGCGAATGTTGATCAGAGTAGCCTGAGTCATGATTGGACCCCTCCTTTCCCATTTTCATGTGATGACGAATATGTTGTGCCTATAAGTTGATGGTGGTCATGTTTCGACCAATTGTCCTTGCAGATGTGAGCTAAGTGTGACTGTGCAAGTTCACAGGTGGAGCTCACAGCAACAGATGGAACATGAGATGGCACATGATGGGATGGGTTTTCCAAAGTGAGACGAGATGAGGTTTCTCTTTGTCAGACCGTCATTGTCTCCTTGTGGAGGTGAAGCGTTATACGACGTTCACTTAAAAGTTTTAATAGCTCCTCCCTCTGGGAACAGAGATTTGATTCGGCAGAATGAAAATCATCTAAATAGTGTATAGTTTATTTATTAGAGGTCAGGACCTCTTGGAGGAGACTGGCATTTTGTGCTCTAAGCACGGTTATCTCATCTGCTAGCTCTGCATTGCTTTGGAGGGCAAAGCTGGTCTGCCTGTGCAATAATGTTGCGTTGAGGTACGCATTTCCGTATTACAGTATCGTCACTGTACGTAGAAATGCAATCCTAGGAGGCGGGGCCGAATGACGTCATCGGGATTCCCTGGTACGTTGTAGAACTGTGTGTCAGGAAGTTGGATAGCTGGTGGAGGAACATTAAGCACTCAAAATGATATTCATTGAAATTGCATTTCAAACATATCATTTTATGTGGAATGTGCAGTCCCTACATCAGGGTTCCTACAACTTCTAGCAAAGCATAGCATTTGTGAAAACTATACAATTTGTGCATGGTCAGAAGCCCTGGCAGACCATGGCTTGTTCGGGAAAATCCTACCCTATATAAATTTATGAAAACTATTTCCCCAGATGTATGGAATGACACGGTCTGTTCACTACAAGTAATTCATATCACCTGCTGTTAGAGGTAATTTGCCCTCCCACGGATCCACACGCGAACCTATCCCGTCACACACACACACACACACACACACCCTATTGGAGGCTCACGTTGTCATTTCTGTCATTATCCTATCATGATTGATATTAATGAAAAAACCACACCTATTTTTCGGAGCTCTTCCTATTTCACAGAAACGCGCGCCAATCGTGATTTGGGGAAGTTATACTGACAGCATGGCGGCAAAGTATAGAAAAAAAGTATTAGCCTATAAGCTGCTGTATGTGTTTTGTGTGTGTGTGTGTGTGTGTGTATATATATATAGCAACATATAGGCTAAGAGCAGCCCAGCCCTGGACAATCCCACCCTAAAGGCAAAATCCCTCAGGGCTCTATATACGTATGGGGGGTCCCAGCTGTATGGCACAGTCAGGTCCAGCCCACACAGGCCCATAGACCTGAGGAAAGGAGTGGCATAGTACCTGGCAAGCGTACCAGAGAGCAATCCCCCCCTCTGGGTTTTCTGGACCAATGTGGCCAGACCCGGTGCCAAGATGATGTTAGTGATGTCTGGGACCCCCCTGCCCCCTTTCTCCTCCTCCTTCATTATGGTTGTCCTCCCTAACCAAAAGTACGAGGATATATCTAGACAAAAAATAAGAAAAAAAGCAACTGGCAATAGTGTCAGTGTGTCAATAAGGTCCAGATTTATTTAGGAGTTTGATGATTTGCACGCTAGGGGAGGCGAATGGCTTTGGAGACAAAGTCAATCCAAACTGGAAGTCCAGGCTGACCTTTGTGCCCTCTGGTGGGCAGATGGTGAATGTCTGGAGAAAGGAAACAATTCCATCCTGGGCAAAATCGCTTACCTGCATATAAAGAGATTGACTGCCATTAAATATAGAAAAATATAGCCTTCCTATAAACATAATAAATAAAGGGAACTATTCTATAGAAACCACTCAACTAGTTTCCAATAAAGGAAAGAATCTCTGGCACATTGGGAAAAGTAGCCAATTTTAAGTTGTCAACATTTGTCTAAAGACCATTCCTTAGCCCTAAATAGATATTGCAATAGTGTGTGCCCCAAGATCTTTCTATACATTTTCACAGACTTTTTTTTTCCAACATTATCTTGTGACAGATGGTGAAGATAGTACAGTTAACAGAATGAGAGTCTTGGGCTGCTTAGATTAGTTCACATTTTAAGTAGAATAACACATTGCAGAGTTAATTTAATATAGTTTTATTACACAACTGACTGCACAGAATCCTGTGAGCCAGTGATGCAAGCGGTACAGAATTGGTCATAGTGTCACCCAGGGAGGAAGGGCTTAATTTTGCTTTTGTGCCTGGTTAATCAAGTGCCTGTGGTCTGCCTGCACCAGCTGCTCAAGATGTGAAGTCATCGAGCACAATGACTGCATGTTCAGCTGGTAGGGTGTAGAGAGAGAAACAGGGGCCGGGTGGATGTGCTTTGGTGGATGTCCATGTTGGCAATCACTCGTGTTCCCTAAGAAATAAAAATAAACAGCTGTGGAAGTCCGTGGCTGCATTTGGCCCCCAGCCCACTGTACTACACTGGCTTTTCTTCCACATCTCCACCTTAGCTTGAGAACCACAACATTATTCTACGTTTTATAATAAGTACTGTTTTAAGATGATGCATCTAGATCCATACAGACTTTATGACATCTAGACCATAGCATTACTTAACAGTGAGCCCAATGTTTTTTGTGTCTGTTCATGTGTGTGTGGGTGGATGTATGGGAGTGGGTTAAATGTCAAATTGTTTTGTTTTTTTGGAGTTCGTTTTGTTTCCTGACAAATATTTTCTATACTGTATTGTTTATTTTTGGTTATGCTTGTACATTGTACGAATTCTCACTCCGCAGTGGTTGGGGATGGGTATGGGAGCGGACTATGCACATATTCACCTCATTCATGTCTACCCCCCCCAGAGATTTTGCCCACCTTTAGTAGAAGGTATCTGCCAGGATGGTGTCTTTGATTGTAGTCTTGGTCAGATTCAGTGGTACTATGTTACCCATCCTCTGGACCTCGTGGATTGTTGGAAAAAAACTGTTAATGTTGTGTGGATGCTGAACACTGCACTGCCACTGAGCAACAATTCATGCAGTTCTTTTTTTCACACCTGTAACCTGTGCCCACATACTGCCCTGTATTTGAAGTGCTTTAGACATCAGTTTCAGCAATAAGAGAAACCTCTCATCAGTGTACACAAATCTCCTCCCAAACACAATTGAGCAGATGATGTTAGAAACAGCATTGTAGAGCAGGAAGTGTGCATCAAAGGGTTCCCCTGAGGAAACAGCATTCAGCAGAAGACAAATTAGGGCTGAAGGGTCAAACCTTTTTGCGAGGTACATCAAATGAAAAAAACCCAATGACAACTAATTTGGCATATTGTAATAATTTGGATAACATTTTCTGAATTGCTAAACTGAGTGATTTCTTCATGATGTATTGAGGGGAATGAGATCACACTTCAGTATAAATCATGAGACTGGCAGATGTCCAGCAGCTCTTACCAGACTTCTCCAGCACTGCCTGGTGAAGGAATTTGATCTCCTCCAGGATCTGGGATTCTGGGCTTCTCTTGCCCACTCCAAAGTCCTCCGCTGCTGTTTCCAGCTGTAGCCACTGTTTAAATCTATATCTGCTATAACATGGATTGCTATAACATGAGTGGGCAGGCTGCATCAGTTATCTGATACAGGTGCCCCAACAGTACAACCTGTCTATTTCAGTGCTCCTACTGTGTGCTCTCAGACCAAAATGACAAGCTCAAGAATATTTATTCTAATAAGCCTTTACAAGCAAATGTGCAACTAGGTGTACAACTGAAACCCAGTGTTATTTGCTAGTTAGAGGCGACAAAAGGTTTCTGACTGCTACAAATGTTCTATTTGGCAGGCAGGATAATCACTAAATAACTTGTATGGCAATACCCAGGATATGTATTTTACCTTGGCAGTTGTTGATTCTTCTGCCAACGGGACAGTTGGGCTGATCAACAAAAGTACTTCCTTGATTATTAAGTACTTGTTTGACCAAACCATAGCCATCCACCAAGACAGCCTTCACCCCTCCTAGCTGCAGGCTAAACACATCCCCATGGTGCTTGGCCAACTAAAGACAATCTAAATGAACCAAGCTTACATTTATTTTAGCATTAAATTGTTTGCAGTATAGATATAACAAACTCCAATACAGCAAACTAACCCCACTATACTTTTCTTTCAATTAATATAATCATTCTGAAATGCATACAGTAGTAAATCTTAAAATCGTATGCAAGAACCAAAAGAGCAAGGCCTGTTTGACACTGGACACATGGACAGATTATCATGTTTAAATAATAACCATATGTTTATGAATATAAGCAGCCTGCATAACTGCAGTGATGCTGATCAACCTGGAGCTAGGTTACAGCAGGGTAATCTGTGGCTAACGATTTCTAATCTGCAATTTCTAAAGTTTCTGTAGAAACTTTAATTTGTTTTCCATTATATTTTTGAGAAAAATTTAGTCCTGAAATAATTTCACAGTGCTCTTTGTGAAATGTGTGTGTGCGTGTGTCTTTGGGTTTATGTGTGAGTGTGTTGAGTGTGCACATCTCATTTTAATGTAACAGCAAAAGACAAATCAATATTATAATGGTATAATAGTTAGCCGCTGGAGGACTCGTCTGAGGACGACATAGATGAGAATAGTTCACTCACCTTATTAAAATAAATGTGGGGCTGCTTAGCATCCAGGTGGAAGACATTACCCAGGAAAGGCAAAGCCCAGGGTCCTGGTGGGAAATTCTTGGGGTTCCTCTTCCTGAGGTGATCTGAGATCAGGAGAAACACAAGCAGAAAAAGCAGAAAAAAATCCATCCACTCCAGGACAGAGCGAAGGAGGACCTGCAGGGCCATCACTTCTCCTTGCACACCTTCCTTCTATTTTCATAAACTTTCATAAACGCTACCTCACCTCAATGTTTTGCAGTATATTGTTACTCTCATCTAATCTGATCAATCCTTTTTCAGAATTTGTTTTTTTAAATATATCCATCCATCCATCCATTGTCTAAGCCGCTTATTCCTGGTCAGGGTCGCGGGGGGGGGCTGGAGCCTATCCCAGCATGCGTTCGGGCGAGAGGCAGGAATACACCCTGGACAGGTCGCCAATCCATCGCAGGGCACACACACCATTCACTCACACACACACATACCTACGGGCAATTTAGACTCTCCAATTAGCCTAACGTGCATGTCTTTGGACTGTGGGAGGAAACCGCAGTACCGGAGGAAACCCACGCGGACACGGGGAGAACATGCAAACTCCGCACAGAAAGGCCCCCGGCCTGGATTCGAACCCGAGACCTTCTTGCTGTGAGGCGACAGCGCTATCCACTGCACCACCGTGCCGCCCTTTTTTAAATATATAAAATATGAAATTAAAATAATGAATGATAGTAGTATATGTCATATATAAATCACCCAGATACAAAGACAGATTATCCATCCATCCATTATCTAAGCCGCTTATTCCTAGTCAGGGTCGCGGGGGGGGCTGGAGCCTATCCCAGCATGCGTTCCGGGCGAGAGGCAGGAATACACCCTGGACAGGTCGCCAATCCATCGCAGGGCAAGAAAGATTATTTTATTTTATATTATTATTTGCCAGTCATTGACCATGACCTTTGCCGCTATGGAGCAATCAACCAACCAATAGCAAACTAAGGCTATTAATTAACTAAGTTAAGCTATTCGCACCTCATGACCTCATCATTACCATGGATTAGGTAACCATTTTTTTCTTAGTTAAAATATTAATTAAAGTATATGATGGCATATTATTTTTATTTTGTGATTCAATTATATATATATATATATATATATATGTACACACTATATAAATATATATTTATTTAAAAATACAAAACACTGGAATTGAGTCAGATCATTTATAATGAAACACACTTGTAGGAGATTCTAAACAACAATTACAAAGGTATATGGACAATTATATAGGCTAGTAAAATACGCAAAATAGGATAGGGCCAATTTACCCAGCCTCAAGGGTGTCTTACACATACAATTCAGCTTTTGATCCAAATTCTGCATGATCCTTGAAGAACATCTGTTAATTAATATATACACACACTGAATGCCATATAATTTCACTGTGGAATTAGGAAGAAAATGCCTTTTGAATAGCCCATATAAACGCATAATAAGATAAGGCATTTTACCCAACTTCAAGGGTGTCTTACACATACAATTCAGATTTTTTGCTTTTCATTTATTTTCTATTAAACTGGGCGGTTTGTACAAATGTCAACATAGGCTATAACCTATAGTCTTCCTCCTGGCCGGGTATAGCGAGTCCACCCCCTGTTGACACTACAAGGTTCTCAAGGGGCTACCGCAATTTACGGTAGTAATGCGAATGCAATGTTATGTGCGCATAGCTTGACTGCATTTCCGAAGTACGGATAGCTTGACCGCAGTCATTTTTCTGAAGCGCTTAGTCGCGTATAACATTATGTTGTGATTTGTATCAACGCGTAACGCGACTTTAGAGTCGGATTCATTTACCCTTACCCTACTTAGAAGTTTTTTCTCAGGGCAGATTTCGCATTAGCTCATTTCTGTGTTGCTCTTTTGGCGCTGAAGAACATCTGCCATGATTCTACGCTCATTGCTAGCCTGGTTGGATATTTGGGACTGCCTGCTATTCCTCTTGACGTTCCTACTTATAGCTGATATCCTGAAGAATAAAAATCCACCAAAATTTCCACCAGGACCTTGGCCTTTGCCGTTCCTCGGGAATGTCTTCACCGGTGTTGACTTTAGGACCATGGAAAAGGTAAGAGGCTTATTAAAGACGTACAGACAGGACGTAGCTATATATGAACCGTAAATCCAAATGCGTTAAGTGCGGATATTTAACAAGTAATTGAATTAATTCAAAATTCAAAAATGAAGTTACAGTTTGAGTGTGACACTACATGTTTTACACTTGTGTTTTGTATTAGTTTCACAACATGCTTGGGTGCACAAGCTGACATCTATTTTGTTTTTTGTGTTCAAAATGGATAGCTTGCAGAAGAGTTTGGCAATGTCTTCAGCCTAAGGAGGGGCAGTGAGAAGATCGTGTTTATATCAGGCTATAAAATGGTGAAGGAGGCGTTGGTCAAGCACGGAGAAAACTTTGCTGATCGCCCAGTAATCCCTCTTTTTCATGAAGTCTTTAAAGGTATTGGTAAGTAACTGAGATTCATAGACTTTGAACAGTAGTCTTGTAGTGGTTAGGAAACTAGACTTGTAACGAAATAGTTGCTTGGTTGAATTCTGGTGGAATGTTAAGTAAGGCAATACACTAGAATCGCTGCAGTTGATTTGCTTTATTAATTAATATATAGTATCTCAACAAACATATTTTCAACATATAATAGCCTAAGTTGCTCAAATATAGGGTGATATCAGCTAAATTGGGCCACTTTTTGGTTAATCGCTTGGGAAACTAAGAAAAAAAACATTGAATTGTGTTTTTATGGTTAATAAGGACTGTTTTTAATATTTTTGTGTTGAATTGATGTAATAAAATATAATTGTTCAGGCCCTACAGCTTTTGAAAACATCAGCTGTCACATTTTTTTAGATGAGCAGTGTTCAGGTAAAATGGGCCGGCTGATCAGCTAAAATGAGCCACTCAAACTGTAAAGCGAAACAGAGTCATTTCTCATAAAATAATCGAATCATCTTTAATCTCAACACACTAAAACATTGCATTTAAATAACATTAAATGAACTCATGAAGAATAACATTAAAGCATTAAGAATTCATAAAGAATAACATTAAAATGAATTCATGAAGTACCAATTACTTTAGGAACTCATTTTGGAACATGAATGTGTCTGTGCATGTGTATGTGTGTGCATGTGTGTGTGTGGTGTGTGTGTGCCGAACTATGCAGGCTTACACATGCATATCTGGAATTAAAAATACTCTCGGAACAACTGTAAAGAAAGTCATATTAAAACGGGAGACAAGGCTACTCTTTTAGACTGATGCTTCAGTAAATCACTCATTCATCACAGTGTGTGTGTGTGTGTGTGTGTGTGTGTGTGTGTGTGTGTGTGTGTGTGTGTGTGTGTGTGTGTGTGTGTGTGTGTGTGAACTATGCAGGCTTACACATGCATATCTGGAATTAAAAATACTCTTGGAACAACTGTAAAGAAAGATAGTGAGAGCTCAGCTGACAGAGCGCTAGATAGTGAGAGCTAGCTCACGATGCACCCTGGACCAGAGCTAACACACACATACATAATTAGAAGGGAAAATGTGAAAAGAGGCATGTAATATATACAATAATATAATATAATAATCTATTATAACCTACTTTTAATAAGAGGAACCATCAAAATATCCGCTAAAACTCAATTCAGAAGGTGGCTCATTTTGGCTGAAATGCATGGCTCAATTGACCTTAACACATTAAGGTCAATTGAGCAACTAACAAAAAATGCTTTTTTTATTAAAAAAACCTTTTTTTTTGCAAACTATCAGCATTATATCTGATGGAGGCCATCAGAGCATGTAGTATACATAATCATTTATAGATGTACATTTGTTTTTTATTGATTTATCAACCTTATTATTGACAAGTAAATTTTCATATGTCAGGCCACTCACCTTGAAGTCCTCCTGGGGAGTCTCGATGTGAGGCATTGTCCCGACCACCATAGCAACCATAGACCACTCAAATCAATTGTTACATGTCCAGTACAGTTGTGGCAACAGTTTAATATCATTTGCAGTCATTAGCTGTTAAAATTTAAAGAGCTGAGACGCTCAAACCTTAAATGGCTCATTTTACCTGATGGCCCAATTTAGCTGATATCACCCTACAGAGTATAGTGGGTTTGTGTCAACCTTCTTTTGATATTGTTTTAATGTCACCTTTGCACCATTTATAACATTTTTAGTATATGTTTAAATGTTTATACAGTAGTGTACTGTATGCTGTAATAAACAGAATAGAGGAAATCAGCTCTAATAGATATTTCATTACTTAGGTTTGCATAGGTTACTGTTAACCGTCTTTTAATTGTTTTGATTTATTCTTGAATAATTTAAAACATCTAAAGCAAGGTTTAAATGTTTATATATATTGTACTGGACACATGTAATAAACAGATATGAGGAAAATGTCCCCCCCAATATATAGCCTAGCTGATATAAAAAATATAAATAAATTGATTTGGTCCCCCCCAATGTTAACTCCATGGTTACGGCCTTGGTCTAAAGGAAACTCCAACTTGATAACTTTGTTTTAATTTGCATAACTCTTACATATTACAGAACATAAAAATACAATCAGCGAAAATGTATAGACGAAATATGTAGGCCTAGTCTTGGGGATTGCGAACGCTAGTGTAGTGAATACTGACCGACTGCGGGAACGAGACTGAGACGGAGAAAGGGTGATGTGAGATGAGATGCTTGACGCTGAGACGCCGCGCTGCCGTTTCCACGACCAAAGTTCTCCTACAGCGTACAATACCGACTGGTCGTAAGTCCGCGCGGTCGTTAAACAGGTAGGTCGTTAAGTGAGGAGTGCCTGTATTTGTTATATGTCCCAATGCATTTTACATTTTACATTTTCCAATGGGAATCAAACCCACAACCTGCACTTTGTTGTACGTCGCTCTGGATAAGAGCGTCTGCCAAATGCCTGTAATGTAATGTAATGTAACCTAAGCCTTGTCAGCGCCATGCTCTACCTACAGAGCCACAGAGAACACACTCTCTAAACATCTGTAAAAACAATTCCTAAAATGGAATTCTCCATACCAAATTATTATCAAAATGATGCCAAGTTATAACTTAACTTTCACCAGTATGTTTCACAGAAACTAAACAACCACTATTCCAAAGCAATGTTTCATACATGTAACTTGGTCCTGATTGAAACACTGTAGCTAGGTAGCTGTGCAGCTGTATGAATGAAACAAGGCAGATGTGGCTTTCTAGCTGGCTGTATCAACATGTTTGGTTTAAGAGCATGAATTTAGATTACGAGTTTAAGAGTATGCATTTCAATGTAAGTGACTGTACCGGAAAGTTTATGTTTTTTAAGTGAAATATGTCTATGGGGCATGCTAATGTTTTGTTCACTACCTTTAGGTCACACTGTCAGTTACACTGGAGTTAACTACCTGTAAGTCACATTTTGTCAGTTACCCTGAATAAGGGTGTCTGCTAAGCAAATTAATAACGCTTACAATTTTCACCAATGCACACATTTATTTTTGAACAGTAGTGCAGTAGCCACACAACACAAATTGATTTTACAGCTCTTTTTTAACTGCACCGGTGGGGTAAATTCACCATGTGGTACTTGGAGTGCAGACTCCCCTATGTTACTTTTATATTTACATAGAAAGTAAGATGAATAAAGAGGTTTAATTTTCTTAACATAGTGAAATAAGGAAGGGTGTGGCGGGGCGGGGCTGGGGGGTGGATTTTGGGTCTCCTTGTGAAACATGGTCTTTGCCTATTCAAGGTATAGCTTTAAGCAATGGATACATGTGGAAGAGTCAAAGGAAGTTTGCAAATACCCACTTGAAATACTTTGGCGAGGGCAAGAAAACCCTGGAGACATCCATTATACAGGAGTGCAGCTTCTTCTGTCAGGCCATGAAAGAGGAGCAGGGTAAGTACAGCACTGAAAGTACAACACTGAACCTCAGACACAGATTTTGCTTTTTTTATTTGCCATACTTTCAAACCTCCATCTTTTGAATAGATCTCACGAAGCAATACTTGATACATTGCACTTTAATTCAATTTAACTTGTTTACAGTGGATAATTTATTAAAATATTGTACTTCAAAATGACTCTTTTTTATTATTTATTTGACACTGTATTTTTAAAAGCCAGACGAAGATGTCACCAGACCACTTGATTTTCTTACTTGGGCTCTATAGGTTTAATGGGCCACACCAGGCTCACTACATGAATCATCTAATCTGTTCGCTACCTGCTATTTCACACCAGGAAGGCCCTTTGACCCCCAGTTCACAATGAACAACGCAGTTGCCAATGTCATCTCTTCTCTGCTGTTTGGGCATCGTTTTGACTACAGTGACGCACATTTCCAGACCATCCTACGCTTAGATGCAGAAGCTGTTGCCTTAGCAGGAACTGCACGTGCTCAGGTTGTTATATTAATTTTTTTGCATGAACTCAACAGGCAAAACCAAACTTTGTCTTACTAACTGTGAGAAAATGAAGAATAATTGGGTGTATCTTCTTGATTAAGCATTTAGATTTAATCTAGACTTAAGCATCAAATTAGCCTGAACAAGTGTAGTGCAATATAAACAGGCAACAAATTTGGTGCTGCTCGTTCTCATTTTCAGCTGTACGATGCCTTTCCAGGACTTATGAAGTATTTGCCAGGACCCCATCAGACCATTCATTCACACTATGCTAAAATCCTTGATTTTCTAAAAGAAGAGATAAACAAGCACAAGGAAGACTGGGATCCCTCTAATCCTCGGGACTACATTGACACCTATTTGGGAGAGATGGAGAGGGTAAGGTGAAACCATCTCACTATAACCGACCAACCAGAGAAGTTAGGCCTTGTCATTTGATTAATCCATAGTAGTCTTGTGGATGTGCTATATCAATGGAAAGGACTACAGACCTTTATTAGGGCAATATGATTTACAGACCCCGAGCAGGGACTTATATTTCTAGTGCTTGAAGAAATAAAAGACTTTTTCCCCCTGCCCCCCCCAAAAATCCCCAAACTCTTAGAAGAAAGATGACAGTGCGGCTGGATTCAATGCAGAGACCTTGGCGATTTGCACTCTCGACATGTTTGAGGCTGGGACAGAGACATCTGCGACTACCCTGCGCTGGGGTTTCCTCTTCATGATTAAGTACCCAGAATTTCAGAGTAGGTGTTTACTGATCTTAAAATGTTTGGATGTTGAATTTAAAACATTTTGATGAACTCCGGGAAAGCAGAGGGATACTTCAGTCTTTAAAATAACTTTTAAAACAGCAACTGTTAAATAGTAGGTACTGTGAAATGTGTGAAATTCCAACCAAGATAATGTAATTAAACTTAAGAGTTGAGGCCTGCCCATGAATTTACTAGTCAACTGTACTAGTTGTACAGTTCAGCTCTCTGTTAAAAAGTAGATAGTCTACATGGCATTGCTGTCTTTAGATGCAGAGAATGTGAAGAGGCCATCAAGCCCACTGGCCAAGTATATGTTATTCCCAGAGGTGTGGAGAGGTGGGAAAGCTTTTCCTTTTCCATGTATATTGTCTATCTCCACAATAGTCAGATTTCCTAGAAGGACAAGAATTCTGATCAGTTTAGCATTTTCCAATGAATTATCTTTAAAAGGGTCACAAAATGTTATAAGCCAATCAAAAGACCCAAACCAAGGATGTTTGGCTATGGCTTCCAAGACCAACAAACAGATCTACAGTGTAAAAGATGAACTCTTAATGAAAAATATCTTTTGATAGCCTTAATGCCTCACTTAGATTTTAACATCTCTCTTCCCATCTGCTTGCTCTCACAGAGAAGGTCCAGGCTGAGATAGACAGAGTGATTGGACAGTCACGCCAGCCCACCATGGCAGACAGAGCCAACATGCCCTACACTGATGCTGTGATCCACGAGATTCAGAGGATGGGCAACATTGTGCCACTGGGCTTCCCC
Organism: Aldrovandia affinis; assembly: GCA_029706075.1. Taxonomy (NCBI): domain Eukaryota; kingdom Metazoa; phylum Chordata; class Actinopteri; order Notacanthiformes; family Halosauridae; genus Aldrovandia; species Aldrovandia affinis. Next base: position 108,633 of record JAINUG010000194.1, on the reverse strand, counting down.
AAAATGGCCAGTAAAGATAGTACATTAGGAGAACATTTTATACCCAAGGTGAGTGAGAAGAAAGACTGAAAACATAAAGAATTTGTTTTGAAAATTATAAACACTATTTCACTCAGCTTGGTAGAACACATCTGTGGCCTAAACAGCATTTCCCCCATCCACGTTTTGTCATCAGCAAATTAAATATTTTTGTACTGTCAGTTATTGCAAAAAAAGATGTACATACACCAAATTCCTGTTCTGTGCCTTCTTGGTTCACTATTGTCAAAAATTGGACTGTGACTCCCCATTGGCTAGCATAACTCATGTGCAATGAGTGAAATGTATGCATTAATAGGACTATTGAACTGCCCAATTTCAATAGGAGCTTTCACTTTTTACTGAGTGGATTTCAAGGTACAAACAATGGTGATATTAGAATGACAATTTCACAATGAAGGAATTAATAATATTAATTGACTGATTAAAAAAAAAGTTTATGGACCAAGCAGTATGACACTTGGAGCAACAACAACAAAAAAGACATGGAACAGAAAAAAAGATATCACATCTTAAGTAAAAAAAAAAAAAAGCTCCAAGCAAATGGAAGTAGTCTTATGAAAGGTAAGCAAAGGCAGAACCACAGTGTTGGCAGATTAAAAAATCGCTCACAAATTCTATCTTTTTTAATCTTCAATCAACACCCATACACATATTTGTCTTTTCCCGATACATTCTTTTAAAAGTGTGCAATGAGATAGGGGATACCCTGCTGACAGATACACCTGGACAGCACTACAGGCAACTGTGTGCCACCCCACTGACCAAATTTGATTCAAGCGATTTTGTTTTGTGTCTGCTCATTCTTTCTCTTCTGCGCAGGGCACAGTTGTGATCACCAATCTCTCCTCTGTGCTAAATGATAAAAACGAGTGGGAGACACCAGACGTCTTCAACCCTGGACACTTTCTCGATTCTCAGGGCCAGTTTTTGAGAAGGGAGGCGTTCCTTCCATTTTCAGCAGGTGAGTCATGCACTTTATACCTGTGCACATATTTTAGTATTTTTAAACATAAATACTACTTTTCCCCTCTCCTGTAATGTTTCTTATTTATGTTGGCGATTAACTAAAATCCCCAAATAAAAGACCATTCTTTAAAGAAGAAAATTTTTATAATTCCAGAAAATGGTACGTTTAAGTTTATACAATATGATTATCCACTTCCTCTTTGACCCTCACATTCTGTGCTGTGCTCATATGAGATGTGTGCCACATTTTAACAGGAAATCAAAGTTTTACGTCAATACAGATTGGAGGAAATACTTGTCGAAGCATTATTTTGTTCCCTATTGCTACATATTATTGCTACATATTATTCAGGTAAGAGGGTGTGTCTGGGGGAGCAGCTGGCTCGGATGGAGCTGTTCCTCTTCTTCACCGCTCTTCTCCAGAGGTTCACCTTCTCTCCGCCCCCTGGAGTGGAGCTCAGCCTTGAGGGTCAGTTTGGGTTCACCTACTCTCCGGGGCCTTTCCTGATGTGTGCCTTGGATCGCTGACTCCCCTATCCAGTAAGAAACAGCAGCAGCAGCCAAGAGGACGCCCATTTAATACTTCACTCAGACTGGACATTTTGATTGGGAAATCTTGATTAAATGTAGCCTGCACACCAGATTCGTGTTTTTTAAAGATAAATAGCAGAACTGGGGCTGATCGCAAAGGATCACTGCATATATGCAATGGCGAGGAAAGGATTTGAACTAAACAGCCACAAGCAGCCCACTAGATTATATCAAACATTTACTAAGACGTAGCCAAACAAAATAACACAGTGGCACATTACAAATGGTATGAAATCATATTTGGCACTTTGAAAACGTTTCTTTTCATAATTAGTTTCATACAAAGACCTTCAGATGAATGTAATCAGTCCAGTAAATATTATATCTACTATGCCTCTTGTTTACCAGGCCTACAAACTATTTCAGACTTCATAGACAGTGAGGTAAGAAAATGTCAAATATAAAATCGAAAAAAAGAGGTTTGTCTGTTTTGTTTTAATCAGCGTGTGTGAAGATAAGTTCTATCCTGGTGAAATAAAGTTGAACATACTCTGATTAGGTTTATTGCACCCTTCAAACCAGTACAAATAAGTAAATTAAAGTAGAGTGATCCAGTAACACTGAACATTCTTTACAGCTCATATAATATTTACCTTGTATATGTGAATAACGAATATTACAATTCCTTAAAAGTAGATGACCTCTAATCTATATTTTCCATGTTAATAAACAACATAATGGCAGTAAGAATTGTGTACTTATCGAATGTTTTTTTTAAATGAATCATTCACAAGAAGTTATTTGACTAAGAAGACTTTGGTCAGACCAAGTTCTCATTCAAATTAATTTACCAATGTACCAATAGGACCAGGAGAAACCAAGACCACTTTAATCCAGTACATTGACATTGGCAAAAAGTAGGCTCTGTGGGTTCCAACATAAGCCCTATGACCCAAAACAAATTGTGAATCTGCCAGTGCTGACTACTGGGAGTCCCTTGGGGTCATGCATAATTTGATAGTGATAAGATGGGCCTAGAGTTATGTTATAAGTTACACTTATTGGAATACACAATCTAGGTACATTAAACACACACATATTTTATGAAAATATGTAAATGAAGAAAAATGTAATTCGATGCAGACAAATGGCATGTCTATCAGATACAAATCATACCTGATTAATGAAGTTCACTGAAAAGGCACTGAACAACAGGGACATTTTTTTGTTGTCAGTTTAGATTTCAAATGCTCTAATTAGACTGTATTTCATAAATAAAATGATACAACAATTAAAAACCTGCATTGTTTTAATATTAGCAGCCAGAGAGTAGGCTGTTGCTGTGAACAGATCAGGCAGTTTCCTCTTGGGTCATCCAAGGTAAGCGTACTTCCTCATCCTGTGTTGCTCTAAGGAGAGGGCCACACACAGGCTGATTAAAAAACAATGGTGGCCCAGACTCCTTCGGGATGCTTCCGCGCCTCCATACATTCTTGCATAAATAAAAGGGGTAGCGCTCTTTTTAATACTGAGAATACACATATACATCTTATTACCACACAATATCACATTTTACAGTGTCAAAGCTATTCCTTGTTTTAATTCCTTGTATTCCTTGTTTAAGGAACATTACTTTTTGTATATGTATACTTGTTTACTCCTTAAAACATAAATAAATAATACAAAAATAAATGTACTAACCTTTTCCTTCCCAGTGGTATGGTATGCAGCTGCCAACAACAATATCTATCACTGTATTACTGCACTGATCTCTTGCCGAAGAATGATTGTTCTTACCATGTATTAATGCACATCTTGTAAGTCGCTCTGGATAAGAGCGTCTGCTAAATGCTTAAAATGTAAAAACTGTAAATGTATTCCAGCACTCCTTTTGATATATGGGAAAAACATTGCAAAATATAAATCCTTTTCACCCTGGAGACTCTTAAACGGCCAAAACTACGGGTCTCTTGGCAGGTCAGTGAGATTTCCAAACAACATTGAGGATCTTTGTTTAAGCACTGAAGATCACGTCTACCATGATTTATACTCACTGCTAGTGTGGCTGGATATAAAGAGCTTTCTGCTATTTAAGTTGGCTGCCAAAGGCCCAACTTACTAACTTACTGAAATCGAAAGGCTGGAACGTTCCTCCCCCTTTTTAAAAATAAATATATATATATAACCAAAATATTTAACGTTTAACTAACAGACTTAACACATACCTTCTGTTTATGCTTCTGTACCCAGCTTGTGCTTTTTGTGATTTCTGATGAGTACTTTCTGAAATATTCAATGTTTCAACAATTGGCCTTTAGCCAATTGTTAGCTATTTAGCTTACAAATAAGACAACCTTACCCAACCATGATTTGTTGTATTTTAAAGCCTTAAATACTGGTTATCTAGCTATCGAACTGTGAGCTAGCTAGTAAGCTAGCAAGCTTCTAGCTAGCTAAATTGTACATTTACAGACCTTTTAAAACCGCAATGTCAGAATAATGACATCTTATAGCCTGCTTAACTTAGTAAATTGAGTGCTCTCTTTGGTTCAGAGCTACCTAGCACCATCCTTGTTGGCTCAGGTTCCCAGTCTCAAGACATTTGATATTTAAAGCCTTTAATACTGGTTATCTATCTACAGTGCCCCTTTAAACTCTGTACCCCATCTCAAAAATGTCACCTTTTGTTGCTTTACAGTCTAAAATTAAAACATTAAATAAGATTTTCCCACCATTATTTCCACCTTCTACCTTACAAATTCAGAAATAAAAGTTATTCAGAAATAATTCAGAAATTCTCCATTTCTGAACATGAATTAAAAAGTAAAAACTAGAATATTTTATTTTATTACCTAATTTCAGGGAATCCATAGAAATTTTGAAAATAAAACCTCTACACTATCTGCAACCTTAGCTCTATGGTCATAATTAACTGTGTTATCTGGATCCACAGGAGGACCTTTTGACCCCCATGAAAAATTAAACAATGCTGTCACCAATATTATTGTGTCTCTGGTGTTTGGCCATCACTTTGAACACGGTGACACATTTTCAAAAGCTTCTGTGCATGAGTGCTCAATCTGTCTACTTAATAGGTTCAGCTGGAGACCAGGTATGGGATACTTCTACTTATGGTGGTGCTATGCAAAACACCTAAGTAAAAGTAAATAAAAGTATTAGCTGAGCAAACTGGTTTCACTGCAATCTGAACATGTGTAACAACATATACTTGTGATCACTTTTTTATTAACATTTGAACAAAATGAAGTACCCACCACAATGAGACTAAAATATGTCTCTTGTATACGCTTAATTGGATTTGGGTGTCATACCCAAACAGGAATAGCCCCAGGCACATCGGCACCTCCATACACAGTACATCTGCAACAAACTTACAAAAGACATTATAGCAGGGCATTCCCAGAACATAAAGGTGTCAAACACAGCCAGAGAACACCTACCAAGTTTTTTCATCCGAAATGTTCATATCTTTAAGCTTTATGATGCCTATGAGGCTCCTTATGTTTTTTCTCCTGATCTTCATCAAACCATAATCTCAAACTACAGAAAACTTGCTAAATTTCCAAGGGAAAAGATTGAGAAGCACAAAGACTGGGATCCATTTACACACTAAATTGTAAGGCTGTTCAGCATATATTACCAAACATCTGTGGCAAATGCACAGCTACCAGAAACGTTTTTAAGCAAATATCCACAAATGTTGAGCACATCTCTATATTATACAACAACGATCAGACCAGCCCAGCATGACTTCCAGAGCTAATACAGATTAGCCTCTGGGTTCTGCTCAAAGGTTCTCACAGTCTCTATGTAAATCCACATTTAGTTTGTCAAGAGAAACCATGGAATTGGATTAAATCCAATCAGAGGTGGGTTGAAGTGTATTCATCATTTTTCATTGGTACTTTGAGCGGTTATGAAATCCTCAAATCAAGGAGTGCAAAGGCTAGTGTTGTCATCCATGCTTTGTTTCTACTTCAGCTGAGTGCGCGAGGGGGCTTAATCCACCATTTGGGGGTGAGCTGAAAATACACAGTGTATTTGTACCATAATGGTCTTAATAATCTGCAATGAAAAAGGTGGTTTTAGCAAGCGACAAATCTTCAATGCCCCATATGTTGAGCATTTTCCATGTTGGTACAATTTTATAAAATTATTTCAGTTGAAATACTCAATTTGTAACATCAATTGTTGAATTACATATAACATTAAAGAATGGTCACCAGGGTATAAATGTATTAAACTCTTCCTCCCAGAATTTAGACAATGTATACGGGATATCAGTCCATGTGTTAGATTTTTCCTTATTCATTTTGACTTTATTCAACCATTTATAAGATCTGATACAGGGTTTAAAAATCTGTTGTTTAGTGCATATACGGGCAACTGCCAAAATAAACAAAACACTTGAATAAATTTGGGATACAAAGTACATTGAAAACGGGTGCTTACTTTGGCCACCATGCCTAGAAGAGATCTCAGTGACTGAAAGGGGTGATTGTAGGGACGTGTTTAGCAGGAGCTTCCGTGACTGAGACTTGCTACTGTTTCATGAGGAACAGTGGCTAAAGTGATGTTGGCTTTGAAGTCTGAGGTAAAGATATCATCAACTAGGGGCCGAAAGCACATTCTCTTGTGTGCTGCGATATCCATGCATTGGTTTGAGATGCAAGGCGAAACAGACGAGTAACTCTGAACCAATTGACTGTAAATATCAATCTAGGGTGTGAGCAGGCAGTTTAATCAAGAACAGTCCTAAAAGAAATGTTTGCCAATAAATTGGTGCAAAGAACAAAGGCAATGGTCTACTGAGTAGTGGAAAAAAGTAATATGGTCAAATGAGTCATCCTTCACCCTGTTCTCAACAACCAGACAAGTGCATGTATGGCACATGCCAAAAGAAAAGTGCTTGTCTCTTACGCTGAAGGGTTCTGGTGGCTCTGTTATGTTGTGGTGTGCATTTTCCTGGCATGTTTCAGGTCCACTCAACCCCTCAGAGGGCAAGGTAACCACCAATAAATACAAAGCCATTCTGCGTGATCACCATCATCCTATGGTGAAGCATTTCTATCCTAATGGGAGTGGTCCCCTCCAGGAATACAATGTCCCCATCCACAGGACACGAGTGGTCACCAGATCTCAACCCAATTGAACATTTATGGGAGATTCTGGAGTGGCGTCTGAGACGTTTTCCACCACCATCAACAAAACACCAAAAGATAGAATTTATCTTAGAAGAATGGTGTTCCATCCCTCCAGTAGAGTTCCAGACATTTGTAGAATCTATGCTAAGGCACACTGAAGCTGTTCTGGAAGCTTGTGGTGGCCCAATGCTCTATTGAGACTTTATGTTTATGACCTTTATTTTGGCAGTTACCTGTATATACAGTAGACTAGATACGTTTTTATTCATACCCTTGTTAAAGATGAACAAAATATAAGTAATTAGCTTTATTTTATGCTCACAAAATTCTGAAAATCATATCCTTTAATAATAACCACAACAGAACAATTCACAAATTATCATTGTTTTCCCAGAAAAATTCCCAACGATTCCTCCATGCAGAATTGTTCTAGTCCCTTCAGATTCTTGGGTTGATGTTTGTGGACTGCATTTTTTAGTTCAAACCACAAATGTTCAATTGGATTCAGGTCTGGAGACTGAGATGGCCATGTCAGGTCATTGATCTTGTGCTCTGTCGACCTGTCTTTGGATGTATGTTTGGGATTGTTGTCTTGTTGGAAGGTCCATCTGCAGCCAATTATAGCTTCCTGGCAGAGGGAACAAGGTTTTTGGACAAAATGTCTTGGTACATGCTGGGGTTCATGGTTCCATCTATTTTAATAAGGGCCCCAGGGCCTGTGGATGCAAAACAACCCCAAAGCATTAAAGATCCATCACTATGTTTCAGCGTAGACATGAGGTGCTTTTCAACATTACTTGCATTCTTTGGACGCCAAACATAACGCTGATGTGCATGTCCAAAAAGTTCAATTTTTGTTTCATCTGACCACAAGACAAGGTTCCAATTGTAGTTCAGATGTAGTTTGGTGAATTCAAGATACCTTTTTCAGTGATTTGTCTTCAAAAGATGCTTCCTTCTTGCAACTCTGCCATTAAGGTCATTGTCATGTAGGCATCGTTGAATGGTAACTTTAGACACATTGTAACTCCAAGATGCCAGGTTGTTTTGGAGATCTTGAACTGTGCCCTTTGGACCTCTATTTGCCTGTTGAACCATCCATCTCACTACATGTGGGGGCAAGATAGACTTGTGTCCTCTACCTGGCAGGTTAGCCACTGTCCCAGTGGCTTTAAACTTCCTAATAATTGACACAACAGTGAAAAGCAGCATCTTTAACTTCAGTGATTTTTTTTGTAGCCATCTCCTGATCTGTAGAGGTCAATAACCTTTTGTCTAATGCTTTCAGGGTGTTCTTTGCCTTTCAGCTGACCATAGTATTTCAAATGTGTGTTCCTTCTCGAACAACGTGTTGAATGCATCTTTCTTGGAACAGTGTGCTGTGCGGGTGCTGATCCATGAATTGTTAACATTGACATTATGGACACTAATGTGAAATTTCAAAATTGATACGGGTGCGAACGTGATTGTTGTTCCTGAAGACATGTTTTGTGACATTTTTTCAAACACATGCAAACCTGCTCTGCAAAAGGTGAAGACATCTGCTTAGGCCTGGGCAGATATCACTTGGCGTGACGGGCATCATTAGTGTGCTGAAAAGAGGAGGAAAGCAGGTGATGGAAGATTTACATGTCATCAGAAAGCTTCACACAATGTTACTAGGCAGACCTGCCATCACCAAGCTTGAGCTGGTTGCTTGATTCGACAGCATGGACCTGGAGACATGTGCAGTAGTCAGCACACTGAAACCAGGCATGGAGTCTTTTTCATTGAAAACTCCCAGGTGGATAACTCTTCCATTGTTGGACAAAGTGAAGGAGGACCTTCAACGCATGGAAAGCATTAGGGTAATCAGCTGGGTGGAGGAGCCCACAGACTGGTGCTCTGGCATAGTGGTTGTTCCAAAGAAGACGGGAGCTGTGTAAATATGCGTAGATCTGACTAAGCTCAACAAGTCAGTTTGTAGCGAGAAATACATCCTGTTATTGTTATTGGGAATGGTATAATCCTTAAATTGCAGTAAATTGTTTATGTTAAGCATTCTGATTAAGTTAAATATTTTTGCAGTATTCAGATAGGAACTGGTCTTCCAGCAAAAAGGGCAGAATGATCCCTTAAGGCCAGTCTACCTTTGCTCTCTAGAAAGGGGAGATGTGGTGTTAGATCAATGTGATTGGACATAATGCACTTATTACGTTAATGAGAGCCGTGACTTACCTTAGAGTTCATGTAGGCTATTGAGAGAGTCAGACAATGAAGGAACTTACTATCTGATGTACACTGTGTAACATTCCGATTAAAATATGTATTATTCTGACACCATTGCTGCTGAACTCACTAATTTAATTACATAATGTGACACTATTTGTAACATATTTGTGCTGGTAAAATCTCTGGTGCAGAAACCTTCAGAACTCAGCAGTAAAATCAGACATTTTGACAGAGAACAAAGGGTTACAATCAGTGGAGCCACAATCTGGGCCTCATGACAAAATATCACAAGAAAAATTTTCCAGCAGTCCAAAAGCATTTTTGACTTTGTAAGAATGAAGCCCTACTTGTCGATAAATTTCAACTGAAATGACAAAATGTCAACATTTGCTATTGTAGCGGGTGAGCTCTTGTACGTGAGCATCCGCTACCCAATGTGACGTGGATAAGAGTGTAATTAGTTCCCGAAGTTAGGGACTTGAGTCTTTAGCTCAGCGGGCTAAATCGCTCTCTTGTCGCGTCTAGATCCTTGGTTCGAAACTCTACTGCAGGCAGAACCAAATCTGTTACACTATGGCTATATACCATAGTCTAAGAAAGAAATCTATTCAGGCTTCTTCTTAGCTAGCTAGTGCTAGCAAACATTAGCTGTTAGCTAGCTACTTAGGTTAGGCAAACTCACTAGCAGTACCACACGCATCAATGCGTAGTCTAAATAACATGGACTGTAATTCACCTTTCTTTGTGAAAAATTGGGTCCGTAAATGTCCCCCCTTTTCAGCTCTTTGCGGTCTTTCTTTATTTTTCCTAAAACCTGATTTTGATTTTGCTTAAGCAGTCAATATGATAAGTCCTGTCAGGTTGCTCAGACGAGCAGTGTTGCGAGAGCAGCAGGACTAAGCCATTTTGTACAGGGGGTTCGAGGTGGTGGATATTCTGGGCTCATGCAATAATTTTATTGCAGATTACATTAATAGTTATTTATATTAACAACCATTATTTATTCACATTCAGGAGACAATTATTAAACAATAAAAGGTATAAACCATGGCATTTTTAGTGGTCCCCTATCCAGCCGGGGCCCTTGGAATCTTTCATCGCGTTACGGCGCACAAGGTTACAATATAAAAAAACTATTGTACAAAGGTGAATCTGAAAAATGATTAACAAAGTTCTGTGAGATTAACAACATCATCTGCAAATCCTCGGGGCTGTCAGAGGGGAAAAGGGTGTGCAAGGAGAAGTGATGGCTCTGCAGGTTCTCCTTCGCTCTGTCCTGGAGTGGACGGACGTTCAATCTTTGCTGCTTTTCCTGCTCGTGTTTCTTCTGATCTCAGATCACTTCAGGAAGAGGAACCCCAAGAATTTCCCCCGGGGCCTGGGCTTTGCCCTTCCTGGGTAATGTCTTCAACCTGGATACTAAGCAGCCGCATATTCATTTTAATGAGGTGAGTCAATCCCTACTAATGATAGGTATGACACACTAGATGTGCCGGTGTCTCTCTGCAAAGATTATTTGTGCCCCAAAAATGCAGCCTTTTCAAGGGCTGTCGGTTTTTTTTTACCATACGTCTGCAATATAACGTAGTTAAAAACTCGATCCTTCGTCTTGTTTCCGAAATTTGATTAAACATTGCTCGGTTTGGTCCTACCTTTTATTTAGTCCTGAACTTGCGATCTATGACTTTGAAAGCACTAAACACGAGTCTGACTTTGAAGCGTATCCAGGACAGTAATTTATTATTTTATCTTGTTTCTGGTGAAATTTCACTGAAATCTGTCGATGCGAAATGCGATATTTTTGACCCGGAATGTGAGATATCTTTGCCCAAATGCTCACTGCCTTGTGGTTTTTGCTGTGGGTGGGTGCGCAACATGTAATTATGTGATTAATTGATTATGTAATATAATTTCAGATAATTCAAATTAAGATATATATCATATCTTTTTTAGAATGCTTCAATCTGAAATTACTGAAAAATTCATGCAATTATCTTTATTTTTAAGAAAGTTATGGCCATTTATGGTATTTGATCACAGCTTTTGTTTCAAGCTCATTGAAAAGCAATGGGGGTCAATATTTTTAAAAGTGTTAAAATGACCATAACTTCCATTTAAAACTGCAAAACAGATAACAGTTATATGAAGTGAATAAGGTGGGCAAATTTCATTAATTTTCATGCTCTATCTGGTGGGATTTATAACATTTAAACATTTTGTAACATACCTATTAATGACCTATAATTACTTGATTACGAGTCGGTGATGTGAGTATGGCGTGCCTAGGAACTTTTCTGTAAACTGTGTGTGTGTTGTAGTTGATGCTTTATGCGAAGTTTAGCACGGAGGAATGGGGTATTCCTAAGAGGGGAACCCGTTGTCAGGACAAGCCATACCCGTCTGGTTTAGGCGCTCGGGAGAGAAGGACAGCAGGTGCCGCTACAGCTGATGTGAGCTGTGTTAAGGGTGCATTTGACTCATACTTGTGTTGAAAACGCATAAGATTGCTGCGTAGCGTCTTTTTTATTCGATGTATTTATTTCGATTTTTTTAACTGTAAATACAAAATCGCCCTGGTGGATTTTTGTTTGTTGAATTGCACGACCTTTAAATAAACACTTGCTGATCTACAGTATATCTTGCTGCCCCGTGTCCCTCTACACCTCCCTTGGTTGTGAGTCCAGTTACCTCAAGCTGACTAACTGAAAAGCTCCACGGGAGAAAGAATATTGTACAGCTACAGATTTGAAATCCGAGCTCTAGGTTGATAAGCATCACTTTTCACTGCATTGAAATCCTTCATGTTTACATTTGTACAAGTAGTAGTTTACAATGAAGCAGAACCCAATGGCTCTTCAACATGTTTATACAGAACTGCATTTTGAATGGAGGCTGTTCATATCCATTGTCAACATATGGTGTTTTTAGCTTCACTGCCAGCTGTTTAATGGTCCTACAGTACAAATCTAAGCTTGGATCATTTACCATAACTTGAATTTGAAAACATTTGTTTCTTTAGCTGGTCAAGTGTTATGGAAATGTGTTCAGCCTGCGTCTGGGAGGGGTGAATACTGTCGTGGTGAATGGCTACAGTTTGGTCAAAGAAGCACTTATTAATCAAGGAAGTACTTTTGCTGACCGGCCTGACTGTCCTCTTAACAGACGGATCAACAACTGCCAAGGTAATCCTGACCATATCTATTACTATATATCAGATATTTAGTGACTGCTGGCTGCTGAATTACAATTTGCAGCGATAAGAAACGTGTCTCAGAAACGTGTTGGTTGTACTGTTGGGGCGCCTGTATCGGATAACTCATGCAGCCTGACAACTCATGTTATAGCACTCCATGTTACGGCAGGTATAGCTTTAAACAGTGGCTACAGCTGGAAACAGCAGCGGAGGTTCACTGTGAGCACCTTGAGGGACTTTGGAGTGGGCAAGAGAAGCCTAGAATCCCAGATCCTGGAGGAGATCAAATTCCATCACCAGGCAGTGCTGGAGAAGTCTGGTAAGAGCTGCTGGACGTCTGCCAGTCTCATGATTTATACTGAAGTGTGATCTCATTCCCCTCAATACATCATGAAGAAATCACTCAGTTTAGCCATTCAGAAAATGTTATCCAAATTATTACAACATGCCAAATGTGTTATTGTTTTTTTTCCTGTTGTTATACATCACAAAAAGGTTTGACGAGTTCAATCTTAATTTGTCCTTCTGCTGAATGCTGTTTCCTCAGGGGAACCCTTTGATGCACACTTCCTGGTCAACAATGCTGTTTCTAACATCATCTGCTCAATTGTGTTTGGGAGGAGATTTGAGTACACTGATGAGAGGTTTCTCTTATTGCTGAAACTGATGTCTAAAGCGATTCAAATACAGGGCAGTATGTGGGCGCAGGTAAGAGGAAAACAACTGCTGCATGAAAAACAATGCTTGTATATACATATACACAAACATTCAAACCTAGAAATACAAGACAATACAGAATATTAATACTTAAAAAACATACCACACCATAATTAACATTTAGTACCATCCCAGGTTTAGATGGCTCATTAACAGTTTTAATGCATGTTCGCAAGGTATATATACAGTACTTTATAAAAACTAGATTACAGAAACTTTTATAGATTTCAGATTTAAATCGAAACTAATGATATGATTAGGATTTACTTATTGTGATTTCCTTGCCTTTCAATTGTAGGCATACAACTCATTTCCATTTATCATGAAACTCTTGCCTGGACCACATAAAGAAATGTTTTCCTTCTACCGGCAAGCATGCGGTTTTCTGAGGGAGGAGATTGAGAATCATCAAAAGGATTGGGACCCCTCTGCACCCCGGGATTTTATTGACTGCTACCTCAGTGAGATTGAAAAGGTACTCATCTCTACACTGTTATTTAATGTGTTAAACGCGAAATATGTTAAGACCTTCAAGTGTAGAAAAGGGCCACCTCATCACTGTATTGTTTTTTATTGGCCCCTAATCTCAAGGAAAATACAAATTGATTGTAGACATCATTATTATTACTTTTATTATTACTCTTGGGTGTACACAAGAGTTGAAGTATGGCATTTGAATGGTTCTAGGGTTACTACATAGTCTAACAAACTATCTACTACAGTAATGTCAACAATAAATGTATAATGGTGTATTTAATTCAATTTAATGAATTCAATTTAATGAATTCATAAATAATCTATTAAAACCTCTCATATCACTTTTGCCATCTTTGACTATCTGATTGAAAATGGGGAGCTTATTGCCCAGGGATATTTGATGTACATTCCATGTGTAGGGTTGGAAAGAGCTAGCTCTATGATTTTAGTAGCCAGCCCCTCTCCCTCCCTGCACTGAGTTCTGTCATCTGGTGAACCCATCATTGGTTAAAAGGGGGAACGGGGAAATTGCCACCATAAACATGATTGCAGCCTGCCCTGTCCATCCCCCACATTCCAACAGATGGTTGACTGGGGAGTGAACCCCCTCATCACAGGTTTTGGGACTGTATGTGTGATAAACTGTACATATGTAATAGGTTCTAGTGAGCAGAATTACTGTATGTGTGATACACTTTACATATGTAATAGGTTCTAGTGAGCAGAATTACTGTATCTTTTCCCCTGCGTAATGTCATGTCCATTAAGGGTTTTGCAACTGTTCAGAAGTTAGAAGTTGTTTGTGTTTTCCTGGGACATGCCATATCCCCTACTCCGAGAAGCCAGGGATCTGGTAACATCCTGGGAACCAACGGTTGGCTGGAATAACACGATTTCTGGCCAGCGACAATAGCTTTATGACTACCAACAGGAAGATTGGGACGGTCATATAACACGTGATGCAATCGTTTCCTCAGGGTGGGGGCACTCACCATTCCGCTAGCCTTGTAAACCCACAATTAGGCCCTTCAGGCAAACAACAGTCTTTTGTCAAAATAACCAACAGCTGGCGTACTGTTTAAGGCTGGTCAGAGGTGTATAAAAGGAATATCCAGATCCAGCTCGAGGAGTTAATTCGCTTAACGAAGTCTCCGGGCGCTCTGCGTTCTAGTTTTCTATGTTTGAGGAATCTGTCATACTGTCTCGTCTTGTATGTTTCCTGTTATGTATTGTGTAATGTCGGTTTTGTGACATTTTGCTAAGGTTGAAATAAGTGTGCAAGATAGAACTTTCGAAATGTGAACTTTTGTCTAAATCACTCATCACTGTTTTGTTTATGGGTCTAGTATAAGTATGCTCCTAATATGTACATTTGAGCAGTGCAGTTGCTCAAATGATAATGTATTTAATTGAGTTGCTTGACTTGCCAAGGGTTCAATATTAATGATCATGGTGTATATTACACTGAAATTTTAATTACCACAAGGATGTATACCGGTAAAGAACAAAATGCCTTTTCTAGTTGTATAAGTGTTCCTTTTATGCACCCTGACCAGATCTACCACAATAATACCACCATCCAATTCTTGGAACTGTTGTAGACAATCAAATTGTTGGATCGGACCATGCTCTAGGTTATATGTCAGTGTAACAGTTACAATCCTGCGTGTTGTCATGAAACTACACATTTTATTGCTTGTACTTTGCAGCCAATGAAAACAAAAGGCAGTTGGTTGTTTTCCATTTCCTCCCTACATGGACATTCTCATGCTGTTCAGGTGATGACCTCTCCATGGGATGCATGCATATCTTGGGCAGGGTACATATGGACAGAGCCTTGGCCTC